>OZ005651.1:167930578-169178078 GCA_963930645.1 Salticus scenicus
TTTAATATATATATATTTTTAAATCATAAATTGTTAAAATTTTTATTTATATAAATAACTATTTATACAAATTTGGCCGACATATCTGACGTCTGATGGGAGTGCACCTAACCCAATAGCATGGAAAAGAGCTATTTACAAAACGAATCAAATTATTTATTCGATAATTCCATTGTTTGAGCCTGTTGGGAAAATCATAACTTTATTTTTTTAGTTTAAGTATAAAAGTTTGGAATAATCTACCGCGAAAATACTTCTACTATAGCAATATATCAAAATTGACCATTTCTTGATAAAATTTAATCCCACCACGTTAAAGTAAATTTATTTAATAAAATATACTGTCTGAAAACTCTATCTTGATCTTTATTATGTTGCTTCCAATACCAATTCTAGTAGTATTTACATTAATCCTGAAAAGTAAACAAAACTTTGTTATGTAAGGTATACAATTTTATAATGTATTATAATAGTTTAAAAAAATTAATAAATGAGAGATAAGGATTTTTTTATTTTTATTTATGTTACTTTTATACAGTTTAAATAGGCTAAAGTATTCAATATTCATATTTTCTCAAATTAGTTATTCAATTTTGCATTTATTAAGGGATAGCCAATCATTAATAGTAAGAGCTGTGTAAGTCACAAAATTGAGGTTACGCCGTAGCAACCGTTATCATTCTTCTAGCTATCTTAATAATTTATAATTCATTTTAAAAATTCCAAGAAGCGCTTTCAACATACAAGTACAAAAAAAATCATATATGTTTGCTTAAAAAGGTTTTCCATATGTATATACATACACATACACACATATATATTTTCAATGACATCAAACTTTTATATGCATGTACAGTCGGCTGCAAAATTATTCGAGCCCTAGCCAATAATTCCTATATTTAAAAAGTACACTTAAGACTGTTTTGCTAAGTAAATCCTTGATGAATCATGTTCTTAGACTGATTAAGAGCATGACTGGACAAGGATTTATTTAACACAGCTGTATTAAGTGTACTTTTTTTTGGCAAGGATTATTGCTAGTGATCGAATAATTTTGCAGCCGACTGTATCTGCAATGCAATTTTCATATACCTTTACTGTGAAACGAAATTTATTGTGATCTAACTAAAATTTCAAGCCATACTTTTTTTTTCAGAGAAAGTAGAACTGAAAAATTTTAAAGTGAATTTTGGGGACCCCTTTGGTAACTTGAGCCTCACGGACCTATTAGTTAAAAAGGCTCTTGCTGGTAGTTAATAATTTAATTTTAAACAAACTAATTTAAAGCAATATAATCTTAACTCGAAGTAATTTAAACTTCTTCACAAATTTTGTTATTTAAATTTTGAAAAGAAGAGCTTTAAAAAATTTGGATTAGATTTTTTTTTAATTTGTTAATGTTTTGTTTGATAACTTTTTTGAATAGAATAAATTAATACATATTTAAACGTATATACATGACTTTCTAATGTATAAAGAAATTGGACATTTTTTTTTCTGTCAGGTTGACAAACGAAATTTCTGTCATTTTTGCATATAAAATTATTGTCAATGCATTTATGATTAATTAATAACCCTTAGTACAATCACACGTGCGACATCATTTCTAAAAAAAAAAAAAAAAAAAAAAAAAAAAATCATTTAAGTTGTCAAAAAACTTCGAACTTGTTCTTATTTCGTGTTATATTAAAACCTATTCAAACAATCAAAAACTGAAATTTTTAATTGCTACAAAATTAATTGGAGAGGTAGGCGATCACATTCCACTGCGTGCAGGCGTTTTTACAGACTTGATGATAAATCCAAATGAAAAATATCGTCCAACTAAGCATTTTGTCATTGTTTCCTGTTGCAGGAGATAACAGATAGACCTAGGTCATCTAACAGCCAATTATTTGGACTGATGACTCTTGTCTCATAATTCGTTTTTAATCCTCACTGAGGTAGCAATATTTTTTCGTCCGTAATTGCCGATCCATTTAGATATGGTCGTCATAAATGCAGCCGTATTCAAACATTGACCATCTTTGAGTCGAGAAATTGGGATAAAGAAACGTTTCTGGCATCAGCAATGAGTTAGGTGGAGGTCTTTGCACGGATAATAGATTATTCGAAACAAGTTAGATATTAACTACTTATGGAATCCGTTACGTTAGTTTCTGTCAGATTATAAAAGACAGAAAAAGCATTGTATCATTCGATAAGAACTCTCTCTCTGAAGATCAATTTATTTTATAAATCAATCACTCATTAATCTGCTTTGTATAAATAAATCTACTAAAATATATATGTTTATAATAAATCTACTTGTCTTATAAGTATATTGAATGGAAGTCAAATATGTCACAAGATGAATTCTTTTTTTGTCATAGACACTTACACACATTTATAAATGAAAATCTATACATTATTTTTTTTTACAATTTAATAAATTTTTTACACAAAATTTTATAAACAATAAATAATTAATATATTGAATAATAAATAATAAAAAATATAAATAATAGATAGCAGATAATTTAAAAATAATAGAAGAATGAATTTTATAACTTAAAATTTATAAATGAAATTGTGCTACACAAGGCTAGGCTAGTGTTAAGAATACGCGAAAAAAAATCCTCGTTTATAAAAAATTCTGTACAATTTATGATACACATTAAAAAAGATACGACAAAAGTGTGTTGAAAAACAATGCAGTAAAAATAAAAGCAATAAATCGGGAAGCAATAATAATAATAATAAAGAAAAAAAAACTTAAATTAATGTATAGAATAGATAAAAATTCTGTGTTTTCGATACAAATGCGCATTATTTTATTTTCATTATTAAATATTTAAAAAGTATTTTTTTTAGGTAACTGATGTAGAATTTTTAAATAAAAAATCGATAGTTAACTGATTCAATATAGCAATAGTGTGCTAAATTATTATTTTTTCTTATTAAACTCCCAAATTTACTCCATTGTCTCTCATATAAATATTATGCATATTCTACTACATTTCAAACAACTTTAGCAAAACTTTAAATAATTCTGAGAGAAAATTTTGATATTTAGTTAAAAAAAAAGAATAATAAAATAATAATAATAATAATAAATAGTTTTATTAGAAAGAAACATATTTTTCAATATAATCGTCTTTAAGTTATTGTACAGAAAGAAAAAAGAGATCTAGTTTGTTTAAGTAGTTATGGTTTCTTTCTTTCTTTCTTCTGTTTTTCGATTTATAAAAATGTTTATCGAGGAATACTAATGAATAAACATTTTCACTAACAAATACAAAAAAATAAGATTCTAAATGCATCGTATAATACCTTAATCACAATAAAAGTCCGAGGAACCTGCATATTTAAAAAAAATCATTTTTGGCGCACAGAATTTATTTGGGGCCTTTTATTAATTTAGCAAACAAGATGTATGGAAATGTCGCTGAATAAACATTTGTCAAAAGTTTAATTAAAATATTTATAACTGTAACTTTATATTTATTGTATTTATTTCTAGACAGGAATGATTAATTAATAATGATTTTATATATTTATATATAATTATGTTAGCAAAGTTTTAATGGCTAAGAAATTAGATAAGGTCATTTGTAAATAAACATACTTATCTTTTTAAATTACTTTTCTTTTTAGATATATCTATTTGGAAAAAAATAGAGAAAAGGTTTACATTCTCGTATCAGGTATCGATCTCACAGCCTTCTAAATAAATAAATGAATGGGTCCGGCGTAAGTGTCCGAAGAGATAGCTATAAATAAACTCATGCTTGTTGAGGTGGCCATGTTTTACGAGGTTCCGCGTACCGTTCATTACCTTGGCTAAAGGCATCAGCACGATCTCCATCTTTTTTTCAGGCGACTCAACCTCCTGAAATAACTAACAGAGATGACTGAAATGGCTGTTTTCCAGTCACTGGGAAAGCGTTTGTAGAAATTATTTTAGCAATAATTTAGGAGTAGCAACAATAACATTTCAGTCCCTGCTGGAGAGATCGGATCCCGAATTTCACAGCAGGAGGCCCGTCCTATAAATTAGATACTGGTGTAAAAAATGATGCTGTGTTACACAGCAATGAAAGAAAGTGCTTGCTTTTCAGTTTTTATTACAATAATATTGGATAACGATAATTACATGCCACATAATGAAAAGCAGGGTAGATCGCTTTTTGTATTTTTTATTTTTCAGATATTTTCTACCTTGGCGATAAATTTTTTTTTTCTATTTGCCTCATTTTAAATTTTAAAGTGGTGATCTGTTTCAATAAGTAGTTCGCTTTGGTGTTTTATGACAGTTAAAAAGTATTTAGAAAAATGTAATTAAGTTTTATATTCTTTATTTATATTCTTTCTTTTAAAATGATGTTAGCAATTTATTTATAGACTAAATAAATAACTAAATAAACAATAAATAAACTCGAAAGTAATGTGCTATCTCACATTTTATAATAATGAAAAAAAAAAAAAAATACACTACGAAATTGTGTTTAATGTTTTATGTATTCAAATCTTGTTTGAAATTTTATACTAGCTTTGATTAAAAATGTTTAAAATATATAAAATATGCTAGCTGCTGCTAAATATTTTTTATTAGTATAAGTTAATATATTCCATTTTCGGTTATTTAATTAGAATAGCAAAATAAAAATTAAGCATTTAATTTAATTTATTTGTTTTTACAATATATATGCATTTCTGGATGAATCAACTTTGGCTCTTGGTTGAAAACTAAAATTCAAACAAATTATCTGATAATAAACGTAACAAACATTACCACCCCCCTTTTTTTAATATATAGCTTTAAAAATGACAGCGTAAAAATTGCTAAATTAATAAGGTTATTAAAAGCAAACTCTTACAGTAGCAATTTATGAAAATGTTTAACACCAAAATATCGTTATCATATCAATCAACTAATGTATCATAAATTGTACGTGTGTTATTAAAACCTATCACACTATTATTCCATTTGCTTTAATTCCAATTACTCACTAATTAAAACAAAATTAAATACACTAAATAAGGTAATAAGTCCAATTACAAATAAATCAATTAAATATCCGTCATAAAGACTATATAATTTGCACAATAGTTTTCACAGGTTACATTTAGAAAATTTAGATTTTATAATTTTTTCGATTATAATTTTTTTTTTTTAATTTTATTTCTAAAAGCATATTTTTAGTTATAATCTCATTTTAGTGCCCATTTTGGTTTTTATTTACTTTTACTTTTTTTAGCTAAATAATAACACATTCAAAATGTTATCTCATACCTCAAATAACTAAATAATTATATAAATAATAATACTAAATAAATATATTTTTTCTACTAATCTTATCCTGTTAAAATTAACTTCACACGAATAATTGATGAGAGCAACGCATCTTTCATTAAAATATTTTTTCAAGAATTATACATTTTATTCCTCTTTGTCAAGGATTTGAATTACAATATATACACATATATATATATATTTAACTCTATTTAAACTTATTTTACAGATGTAATTGACGATCCTAAAGAAGTGCATATACAGGTAAGTTTAATAATGTTACAAGTCTCACATTAAAATCATTATAAAATTTCAGAAAGTCGTAAAAAAATGATATAGATGACATATCTACAAAGTATATATGAGTAATATCAATCTATAATATCAATCTATAATAAACATATTATTAATAAGCATTTGCCAAAGTTTAAGACCAGTAGCCGATTTTCAGTATTTTAACACATTGCATCATTTCATTTGCTCAGATTATTGCGTCATCCCATGCGCTGATTGCATCAGACGCATTATACTGCTATAAATAAAGGTGCCCGGCCTGTTTATCACCAGTTGTTTATTGGATTTTGTCGTAGACAGTGCTGTTGTGTAATTATTGTAATGGGTAATAAGCCTTCACTCACTGTTACAAAAAGGTCAGAAATATTGACCCTGCATAAAATTTAATTTTCTGAACTTCAAATAAATTCGAGGGTAAATGTGAGCAAGACAGCTGTGCATCAAGATATTAGTAAATTTTGAATTTAGGGAAAATTTGTGGACCTGAAGAGAAGCGGGCGCCCTACAAAAACGAGTGTACGTGATGACAATGTGATAAGGATGGTCGTACGAAATCCAAGGACATCCTGCAGTACGATTAGACATTTTCTGGCTGCAAAAGGCACCAACGTCAGTTTGAGTACTATTTCAAGACTTTTGGCCAAATGGTTAATCATCCCATAAACCTGGAAGGAAACCTCGACTTACTCCAAATATGAAAAAGAAACGACTCTTAAGGCCCACAAATTTTCCCGAAATTTTAAATTTACGAATAACCTGATGCACAAATGTCTTGCTCACATTTACCCCTGAACTTATTTGATGTTCAGAAAATCCAATTTTATGCAGCGTCAATATTTCTGATCTTTTTTTAACAGTAAGTGAAGGTTTTTTACCCATTATAGTAATTACACAACAGGACTGTCTACGAAAAAATCCAATAAACAACAGGCGATAAACGCGCTGGGTACCTTTATTTATAGCAGTAGAATGCGTTTGATGCAATCAGCACATGAGATGACGCAATAATCTGCTCAAATAATGTAATGTGTTAAAATACTGAAAATCGACTACAGGTCTTAAATTTTTGCAAATGACTGTATTTCAATGAGCGGAAAATTAAAACAAATTCTTTCGCTACACGGTAAAAAAAGAAAAAAAAATATGTAAATTTACTTAATTGTTTATCCAGAGTCTCTGTAAATTTACAATAATTCTTAGTTAAGAGTAAGTATTCGAGATTCTTAATCTGTATTCTCTGTTTTTATCTATTTTTATTATTTAATGTCTAAATATAAATATTTAAAATGAATGTTTCTACTTTAGAAAAAGCATTCTAAGTTACAAATATATTCTTGTCAATAATTAATTAAATTAATATTAGTCATTAAAATACATATATAAAATAGATTTTTTAACATCTCCGTTAATTTTTATGTGCAATTCTACACAAGATTTAAAATACATGATTACCAGTAGTTTTCTGTTGAAATTTTTAACAGTGTACCAAATTGAGACAAAACAATTTTTTTTCCATTAAGTATTAAGGAAGTGAAAAATTTGTTTGTTAAAATTCCACTTATTGTAAGATATATTGGCAAATGATTGGAAAAGTATGCAATATCTTGTAAATAAACTTACGCTCAATATGTTAGTTTAAATTTCACTTATTATAAGATATATTGGCAAATGATTAGAAAAGTACGCAACATTTTAAAAATCATCCAGCATACAATTTCTAATAATAGTAAAATATTTACCAAAGCCAGATAAAACGAAAATTATTATAAATAAAATCGAACACCATCATTAAAATATTGAAATTTGAAAGCGTTAATCCTAATATCGCCCCTTTATAGTTCTTATTACAATATTTCAAATAAATAAATAAATAAAATAAAAGTAAATAAATAAGTAAGTAAATATAAATAAGTAAAAATAAATGAATAAAATAAAATAAAATTCATTTTATATCTGCTATTATTAAACATTATTCTATAAATGAGACTTTTCTGAATATATTATGTAAAATTTACAAAAATACCACAAAATGATTATAATTCTTTGTCCTCAGATTGTTGTAATTGTAAACTATAGTGTCATTGGGATTTCTCTGTCTCTCATTCTCTCTATTCGCTTTCCCATCTTCCAATTTTTTTTCCTAGTAAGGCTGTCTGAGGATCGCCGAAGCGGAGGAACTATCCCCTCAGTGGCGGATCAAAATTGTGATGGCATGTCTCCGAACAACCTTTAGGTGTGTGTCCCAAAACGTCAACAATTGACCTTAGCAGAGCACTAGTGTGACGTGAAATCTACCCACCCTAGTGTGCGTGTGTTTGCATTTTATTTATAAATAACGTTGTTCCACCTTGCAGCGCCGTATACTTTTATGGTTCATATGATACTGCAACATTTTTCATAAAATAAATAAATTTTGCAGAAAGTAAAACTGTACTGTAACTGGATGTACTGTAAAAAGTATCATCCTTAAGCTAACGTTAAAAACTATACGTACGTTCTTTATTGAAAGACTAGCAGGCTACGCCCGCTTCGCTGGTCACTATTTTTAAATGAATCACTATAATTAATGAATTCTCAAAATTGCATTAATTTTTATCATGTGAAAAAAAGAGAAAAAAAAATTTGATCGAGAAAAAAGTCGCACCGGATCCTTACTGCCTTCGGCAGCGCAGGTCATTGTGCTCTGTGCGCTTGCATTTATGTTCGACACTCTTAATGAATCACTATATTATCGTAAGGGAAAACATACAGTCCTCAGCAAAAGTATCTGAGCACTAGCCAATAATTCGGACGTCAAAAAAGTACACTTAAAACTGTTTTGTTAAATAAATCCTTGTCAAATCATGTTCTTAGACTGACTAAGAACATGACTCGACTAGGATTTATTTAACAAAGTAGTATTAAGTGAACTTTTTTTAGACAGGGATTATTGCTAGTGCTCGGATACTTTTACTGCCGACTGTAAATATAAAATGAAAAAAAAAAATCCTCTCATCGGTGTAATAATAGGTCCGGGCCCCCACTGACTGCGGCAGCGTATACACGTACGCCGTGTGCACGTGTATACGCTGAAAAATATATCCGTCAAAAATATCCAGCAATCGTCAAAAATATCCAGCAATCGTCAAAAATATCCGCAATCGTTTTCTCGGGCTTTTAAACCTAATAATACTAATTTCCAACGTTCTATCTGAATTTCTTTATTTTTGCCCCTGCGCCTGCCCCCTTCCCGCCCCTAAAAATAATTCTACACTTTTGAAAATATCCGCAATCGATTTATCGGGTCTTAGGACCTAATAATACTATTTTTCAACGCCCTAACACTTATTTCTGTATTTTTGCCCCTTCGCCCCCCACCCTTCCCGTCTATCCTAATAATTTTGCAAATTCGAAAATATCCGCAATCCATTTGTAGGTAACAAACACCTCATATGTACCAATTTTGAACGATCTAACTCTATTTTAATTTTTTTTGCCCCCCCCCCTTCCTGCCCTTTCTAATAACTTTACACCTTCGAAAATATACTCATTCGAATTGCAGGCCTCTAAAACCTACCTGTACTATTTTGAACGGTCTAACTGTATTCCTATTTTTTTTTTTTTTTGTGCCTAATAATCTCCCCCCCCCTTTCCGTCCCATCTGGGACGAATTTCTAAAATTCCAGAAATTAGTTTTTAGGTATTGGTGACTTATAGAGCAGACGATTAACTCTTGCTATTAATGACGTCGATAAAAAAACAGTAATTAAAAAATTACATAAAACACTAGCACAAATCATTAACAAAATTTTATCTAAATGTAATATAAAAGTATTTCCTGTTAAATTATTAATTTCTTTTAATTTAATAAATAAATTGGTTAAAAATTAAAAAAATATATTAAATTGTTCGTGCTGAAAAATTTAATATTGAAATGCTTTGTATTAATGGGCTATACTGATGTATTTCTTTCATCTTTTGCAGGTCAATGAACTCTAAAATGGGAACGAAATGCGAAATTTGTTTGCTTGAAATGTCGCCTAGTGGCGAGTTTTTAGAATTTCGGCTCCCTTCAAAGGAACAAATACTTTTAGTTTTTTTTCTTTCAACCATCACAAGGAAATGAAAGAAGCACTTTCGGATGCTGCTAAATCTGCTTAATGCCAGTATTAAGATGCTGTTTAACGCCAGTATTACGATTGTACGAGTCCGTCAATGAGTGGAGAAGATAAGATTTTCGCCTCAAAAAACTAAGTATATAAATAAGGCAAAAAATTATTGATATAAGGATAAACATTAAAAAGCTGTCGCGGAAAACAATAAGACACTGGAAGACACATCTCCATCATCTTCAGCATTTAGTGACGAAAAGGTCGAATTTTTTATCTCCAACAAACGAAAAAATTATGCTCAAATGCTAGATTAAAAACCTCTTTATCATACAGTCACCTTTACTTGGGATTGAGAACAGTTTTCTATTCGACAGTATTCGTAAGTATTTAATTTATAGCAACTGCAAAGAGTCTTGGCCACGATGTTTAAAAAATTTCTATATTTCTATGAGTAGTTACCGTTATCGAGCTCGGCGATCAGTAAAAGTAAAATGGCAAACAAAATCAAAGAGTAACTGTTTGAAAGTCTTCCTTATTTATTCTTGCATTGGAATAGTCAACTGCTGCTCTCAGTAGCCAATGGAATTTTCAAAACTTTGGAAGATGGAGTTGTAGTTCTAGTGACTAGCAAAGATTTTGAGCATTTGCCTGACGTACCTGTTGCGCTGAAAGGTACTGGTGAGCAGATGGCTGAAGTAGTCATTTGTGAAGTGGGCTGATTTGGACTATGTAACATTATCATCGGTATGTGTTCTGATACTACAGCATCTAATACAGGACTGATCCAAGGAGCATGCACTAGAATTGAAAGAGTGTTGGTGTTTGGTGTTTTCGGAGTAAGACCAATTGACTACTCTAAGGTCCTAGACCTAAAAGGGAGTGCCTTCCATGGGGGGTCTTCAGAATTTAAAGGGAATTTGGACTAAAGTTGTTGTGGTTGGCTTGGCGTCAACACACCCATAAACTAATATTGAAAGTAGTGTTTGCAGAGTGTCGTGGCATACCATCAAGTTGTCCTGACGTCCAGATTTTTCGTTTTCTAAGTTCTAAAATTTGTGGGCTTCACTTCATAAGCAGTAATACAGGTCAATGTTGGATGAAGAAAGTTCCATTTAATGCTTTCTAAAGGAACAGCTAGTGAATATGGCTAATTACATCCGAATTTTCTGAAATACGGAAGTCATCTAAGAGAAGACTACAAAGAGTCATTTCAACTCTCACTCCTGTACCAAGAAAGTTGGTCTGAAAACGACTTCCGTTTCAGGATACCAAGGGCAAGGTAGATGGCAAGGGCAATATATGCATTTAAAATTGTTCTCTTTATTAAACAGTTGAATATTTCTGAACCAGAATTAAAAGGAAAGAAAAGTGTTGCATACTTTTGTCAGCCTCATATATGTTCGTTTTTGGAACAAGGCATTTGTAAGTCGATGGTATCGAAAGAAAGGTTTGGATATTCTAAAACTTCTCAGCGCTTACCCAAATGCAAATATCTAAAAGTTTTCTCATAGTTGCTAAGTTTTGGTATATGTCAGAAATATACGTGGAATTGGCTTTTTTGGACGAACGTATTACTGAGGCTGATAAGGAAAATATGATTTAAAATTTAGAAACCAAGCCTACAGAAAAAATAAATTAAACGATTAGAGGGTAAAAAACTAGTTTTTGAAGAAAAAGACATGAGCTATATTGTTACTAATAAAACAAAGATTTTTTTTTTTTTTTTAATTCTGAAGGATCCATGGCATGAAAGAATATTGCAGTGATTCTCTAAGAAGCCACGCGAACGTTCTTAAAGTGTTCAATGATACCAGAGAAAAAGGAATAGCTCTGATAAAAAAGTTTAATGAATAGGTCAGGGACTAAAAAAAAAAAAAAAATTCTTATTGAGGGTAGTCGAGCTATTCAGAAAAGACGTCACCAAGCGGAAAGAAAAAAAAAAAAAGTGAATTCCATTATTCAAAATTGATTAATAAAACACATATTTTGTCTATCATGTTATTTATTAAATCTAGTGCACAATTTTAATATTATTGATTTCTAGTTTTTCCAATAAAAGTAATTAGCATTGAAAAATCATATATTTTGTCTCCTTTTATCAAACAAATCAAATGTACAACCTCTAAATATTTTCCAATCTTCTTGCAATTTGGCATGTATATTTTTTATATCACAGAGACTCAGAGAGTAAGCAAAATCTGCAAAAATTTTACATTTTATTTTTTATCTTACAAAATGGACCACCTAAATACTTATAAAGAAAAGAACCACAGAACTTTGTTTGCAGCACTCGTGCCTACTTTGATCACCTGACGAAGGGTCGTGTCCTCTTTCAAACCGAAACAATTATTGCAGGTTCTTGAATTTTATGGTGTTTATTCAAAGTTTTGTACTTACTACCCTAATATTTATATTCAAAATTTACACTCCCAAGTAGGTGGAGGAATTTCCTTTCAGGGTTAAGGGGAGAGAGGCTCCTATATATACAAAACTTTATCCTGGTTGATTATTCATATTACAAATTAACACCTTTTGGAAGGGGGTGCTCCTACAGATACACATTTATTTATTTTTAGTTAACTATTACACTGTTATAAATAATTCTTTTTAATATCATAATGATTCGTCAAAATTTATTATCTTTATGTACATTTATATGAAATTCCGTCCTATACTGCCATACTGAAAATTATAGGGAAAAAAAGGGGAGGGGGGGAGTTATAGAAACTCCCTTAGTTTGACAGTTTTCGAAAGTTGATACGCATTAATTTATGTCAAGGTGCAACTACACATAAATTTGTATGTGGAATTCTGAACTTTAGTTCTTGAACTAGATTTGCCACAAAATTTTTGCCGTACACACAGACAGCCACACAGAGGCAGACTAACAGGCATTTTATAAAAATGGTTAAAACCTCTTCTATGCCTACCAAAACCATTGAAAACAGGAGATTGAAAATTTTTGCGAAACTTCCTTTTTATTGAATATAGAAGAAAGTAAAAATATTATGTGTAAAAGCAATCTGAGAAATCATTTTATTGCAAATAATAAGAGAATCGTTATTATTTATTTTTGACAGCTGAATAAATATGTAAATGATATTGCATGCTAACAAAATATTCGCATTTTAACAGAGAGTAATTATTTTACACATGCTGAACTGAACGCTTTAAAATTTTAAAAAGTGGAATGACGTGTCTAGTTGTTGAGAATATTTCTCGAATAAGGACGGAAGCGCAAATTAAGACGATTGATATTTCTGAAGGAAAATTAAAAAAAATATATATTATCATAAAATTGTTATTTAAAAGTCTACATAAATAGTACAGTATAAGTAATATATGCAAGCATTTTATTTTTTTATAATGCCTTTTTATTTTGATTTACAATAACATAAAATGTTTTATTTGTGGTTATAAGTTAGTACGTAAACATGAGTTTCTAGATGACTCTGTGAAGAAATTCCGTATCACCTAAATAAAGTCTATTTGGTCCTAAAAATTCGAAACGTGGATAGTTGCGATATGTGGCTATACATTTTTGACTTGGCAATAGATTGAAGATTTAAAATTTTTTTCATTCCTTTTTCTAGGACTTTGATATACATATTATTTAATTCGTATTCTTTTCCTTCTTTGTAGTATAAAAGTGGCCAGAAATTTACATTTATCCATATATCTATGTATTTATCGATGTATCTATTATCTATCTATCCACGTATACATACATATGCTGCTAATACCAATGATCTTATAAAACAATTTGTACCATAGGTCAATTCGCATAAAACGTTTGCCTTTTTGTAGTATCCTAGTGCTTAAAAAGCTATAAATATTTTTCCTGAACCATATCAAGCAAAAATGAAAGTAATACATCCTTGATATCTGAACATTATAAAAGTTGGTTGGGATCGCCATAGATATTGTTGATTTGGTTTCCATTAGCGGGCTGGGAACGGTGTCCATCTGCCGAATTGGGGTAGCATAGTAACGGCTAGTCCCCCTGCAGAGCTGAGTGGTGGCACCTTCGCTAATGCACCCCTAACAGGATTAATAACACCATGTCATCGGAGGGTTGTCTGCTGGGTGAATGAGCCGGCCAGCTCCGTACTGGAAGAGGATGGGAGGGGGTTGAGCAAATCACAGACCTTGTCACGGAGCTCTGTAACTTGGTCCGAACTTTTTCGACTTGTTATCTATTTGGACCGATTCTGATTGCCAATGACAATTGATTTTCTTTTAGTCCCTACCACTACTCTCCATTCTCTTTCTAGCGCACCGCCGAAGGCGGAGAATCCATTTGATAAGCGCATCGATTCATTAGGAAATCAATAGAGGACTAGGAGAAACCTACTAAGAGTCAGAAAGCGTTGTATTTTGAGG
The DNA here is from genome assembly GCA_963930645.1 of Salticus scenicus. Lineage (NCBI taxonomy): Eukaryota > Metazoa > Arthropoda > Arachnida > Araneae > Salticidae > Salticus > Salticus scenicus. The sequence continues at coordinate 167,944,622 of OZ005651.1, forward strand.
AACTGTCCAGTCAGTTTACTATTCTGACCAAACGTTGTATTCCAATACTGCAAGATGAATATTTCTTCAAAACTGGATGTGACACATAAATTTTTCTGTGAAGCATGCTATAAGGCATTATTGGTAATATATATGTTCGACCTAGCAGCATTAACATGTTTTATTTCAAAAATAATAATAAACTTAATGAGATTAATGAAAGATTAATAATAAGTTATTATTCTTGAAACATAGAAAACTATTTGAAGACACTTTGTTATGAATCTCACCTGAAAAGTCTTATTAAACTTTACTTGAATTAAAAGAAACTTTTCTTACAGGAGTCAAAAATATTAATTCATGGCAAATATTTCGTTCAGCTGCAATTTTAACTTTCTTGTAAGACACTGGCGCGCAAACTATTCTATATAAAGGTGTGCACTAAGGAAATACTTTCCACTCATTACTACAGTATTTGCCAGATTCATAAGAAACGTGTTCTATTTTTCAAGAATATTTCTTAACTTCTTTTATAGCCCAAAAGTATATTTATCAATAAAAAGTTGAATAATGTTCAGTAATATTTCAAGAAAAGTATGTCAATGAATTTCGAAAAATATTTATTCAAAATTTGAGGGATTAATTTAGAATCATTTTCTTATACACATATATATATATATATTTCTACGTCCTATAATTTATCTTTAAATTAACATACATTAAGACTGTTAATTAATGAATATATGGAAGCAGTTTCAAAAATAGAATGCAAAAATATGTTCCGTAAGTAGATATTTCCAATTATAAACACCAATTAAGACAATCAATACTTTTACATAATAAAAAAATACAGCTAATATTTTAACAATTCGTTTCAGTTAATCTTTCAGTCAGTTTTCTAAGCATAAGGATTTGTCTGTCGATGATCGAGAAGCTAATTTTCTATTCTCCAAATACACAAGCCGTTACTCAACAGTAATCTGGTTCAGACGCAGTCATTTATCAGCGAATTTCGCGACCATTCCGCTTCTAGACAACTGCATGGTGCGTGTGCTGCATGCCAATTTAATCTAAAACAGCCAATTCCAAGAGATCTTTTATAGAGCAGTCACATAGTATGTCGTCCAATACACTACGCGAATGTATTCGGCAAAATGCTTCCTCAAACAACTGGCGGCTCTTCTGTAAATATCGTGGGGGAACGAAAAAGAAAGAACTTTGTATCAAAAAAGTAATGGATCGTTTGTAGAAGGATGAAGCTCAGCTGATTGTTATTTAAAAAGAGACGCATAAGTTGTAGGTTGATGAAAGGAGAAAGAAATCTGATATTTTTCTTTAATACAGGAAACCTTTTTTTTTTATTGTTGGAGCGTTATGTTTATAGGATACATATTTGGAGTAATTAGTTATGATCACATTCAGTCACTTATAAAAAATTAGGGCTCGGGAAAAAGGTTGAAACAATCATCAGTGATTGTTATATGAAAGGAATATATCTTTTATAATATAGTATTAAAGAATATTATAGGACGTACATTCAAAAATATATTGTTGTAAAACTATACTTTTCTACAAAAGGAACAAAACGTAAATAATGATATTAATGGTAATACTCGAAAAAATTGGAAAATATTTGTCAATTTTTTAAAATATTTTGAATAAGTTTGTATATTAAAAACTTGGACTTTTCTGTGTATAATATAAGTGTATAAATTTTCTGTCTACAGCCCATTTAATACCCCAACATTAAAAAAAAATTGACTATCTGAAGTCCTCATCTAACAGATTTACAATTTAATTTGTCAACAGCTTTTATTGTGAATTTAGTGTGAATAAGTAATTGTTCCTTACTTTTTTAATTCATTAAATTTTAAGATCTGGTTAAAGCAAAGCATTAAAAAATATATTTTAGGTGTTTGGACACAATAAAATACAGAGTTATTTTAGAACATACTATATTTAGATAGATTTATTTATATCCTTCTTATATGATTTTATTTCCTGCTTATCTTCACAATCATTCGGACATGTGTCAAATTTTTTCGAAGAGGCAGACGACAGATTTTCTTTTAAGAATTTTACTGAAATGATTTAAAATAATTTATGATTTCGATTATAAGTTTCATCTAACTCAGATATCATATTTATATACTAAATTTTTTTATATTAGGAATAAAATAATTAGAAGATATAATTTTAGATCTGTCGGAACATTTTGTTCAAAAATGTTTAATCCAATTAACGGTTTATTCTCCGGCTCTTCGTTACCTTAGAACATGTGTATGTCTTGTCACAGAATCCCTCCCTTTACTGCTTAGGGACTAATTGCTCTAAGATATGATAGGTTCCACTATTCATTCTACCTGTAAAATGACGTAGTTAAAAAGTAGCGACCAAAGAAAAGAGGTCCAGTTGTCCGGAGTCGAACATAAAACAGTCACGGTTTTCAGTCGTTAGTTTTTATTTATGGCCAGCTGCCAAGACGACTGTATATCAGTTTGTCATACACATGATCAAAAGTGTATGGGTACAGGGGGAACTTTTCTTGTAAGTTGTGACCCTCCCTCTTCCGAATACTTTTTGAAAGACGCCCATGCTGAAATACCGCATCATAAAACAAAAAATAATATAAAATAAAGAAGCTTTTATTATTTTTTTCCCGTCTGTTCAATTGATTGTTTCAGGTAGAGCGTTGGCAGACTACCAAGTGGTTTTATAACCGGCCGTCTGCCGGGGATGAGAGAAGGAAATGAAATATTCGGCACCATAACGTTTGTCATAAAGCAGCTTGAGTCAGATCTTAACGAGGGACTTGACTGTTCGAGTGTTCGCTTAATTTATAAGCTATGGTTTCGCTTTATTATTGAGCGCGTGTCAAACGCCGGCGAAGGTTACGGAGCCTGCTTTTGTGTGACGATGGATGGCGCTCATTGCGTACACTTCGCACGTAGAACCGTGTGGGAACGCTTTATAAACACGCGCATATTTATGTCCGGACATGTGTCTTCCAAACAACACCGGTGGGCGACCCCGGTCGTTAGCGGATCCTGTTTCCCTTCGACGATTAGTGCAGAAATATGTATCTGGACTCGTGACACGAATAAGTGATTCGGTGAGGGTGGCCAAATATAAGGGAAAGGATTCTATAGCAATGTCTCAAAAACGTTACCGATTGTAGTCGCACAGCTTTCATTTTCTTCCCAAACTTGTTGAAGCTTTTGAGATAATGCAGTCATCCATTCAAAATGAACCTTTTTGTACTTTTTTTTTTGGTAGGGATTTTCTTTTATATTTTATTGGCATATCGTGATAGTTTTCTTGAATATTCGGCAGATGGAATTTCTAAATTTAAATAATGTTTTAAAAAAATGTTTATTAATTTTAATATTGTATTTTACGCGAAATGTAGCATCTGTTTTTCTTACGTAATATGTATACATATATATATATGTCTGTGCGTGTGCATAAGAAACTTTGGTCAGTGTAAGCCATATTTGTCAAAAATATTTGTATACTAGTTAACGAGTTACATTATCTGATTTATTTATTTATTATTATTATTTTTTTTTTTGTCCGATTTTCTAAGAATTTAGTATTTAGTACACAATATTATTACATAATGTTATATGTTTGGTTAAAATTTTATACATTATAAATAATAAAGTTATGCTGAAAATAAGAATGGTGTAGGTGTTACGACCGAATGACTACGCGAATGTCCTATCCCTAGATGGAGAACCATCCATGGGGGGGGGGGGTCTTTCTAAGGGGCTCTATCCGCTACTCACGAGAATTTTGAAGGAAAAGTACGGAACACTGAAAACTCCAAAAGGCTAGGCCGATGAGAATAATCCGAGTTCTAAACCGACACCTCCCGTTTACCAGCTTTAAAAGGAGAACCACTTGGTTACTAATAGGCAGCAAAACAAATGAGAAATATAACATTAAATCTGTATAATATCTAATGTGGTATTATTATGTTAGTCTAGTGTGCTATTTCTTAATAAAAAAAATTAAAGTCACGCATGAAAGTTAATTTATGCAGAGGAAAATGATTGAAAGCGATCACACTGAAATTCAATGTGCTAATCTTAAAATTATAGAGAAAGTTAAGATCTGAAATTTTAATGTAAAAATCACAAGCTGACCACTTTAAGTAAATAAATGTCAATTGTTTGATAATATATTGCATGACATTAAATCTCTTTTCACAAAAAAAAAAAAAAAAAAAAAAAAGATTCCTTTAGTGTTCATATTTGTATACCCGTGCATAATTGCAAACGCACAATCTTTTCTGCACAAACACACACAAAGAAAAAATCTGTTCTTTAGAATAAGCATCATTTATAAGAAACAGTTCTCTAATAAACCAAACGTAATACCTATTAAAACACAAAATATGAATGTTATCAAATATTAAAAAGCAGATTTATCTGAATAACATTTACATGTTTTAACTATCTCATGTATTTGGTTAGAGAGAAACTCATAAAATACTATGGAATGTAATTTACAATAAGCCTCTTTAATTATGTTAATTTTTGTCACTTTACGCATTTTACTCAAAGCCAGAGATTTGTTCTACTCTGCCTCCTCCTAATATGTTTGAGGAATCTGCCTTTCCGAGTAATACGAATAGAAACCAGTAACCGATCGATAGAATGGACTTCGTCTTGGACAATGAAATTGTTAATAAGAAACGCCGAAATACATTCGAAGCAGATCGTATTCGAGATCGCAAATCGATCGAAAACTGATTGTTGCCTCTTTTTCGAAAAAGACTCAACGAGGGTTTTGTTATTTACTTAAAAGGTGGAAACAAGGAAATTAAAAGGAAACGACACTTAAATGCAATGAATTTTTAACATTCATCATGAATATTTGATGAGTTTAATACTTATGTTTAATGGAAATGCGGTATTTATGGAGTTTATGTTGCTTATCGTGTCGTGATTTTATAGAGCATTTTTGTATGCATCAACTTGCTAACTGTGCTACTTTATCGCCTTAAAAATAAGTTTTTATTATTATTATTATTATTTTAATAAACGTTTAATATAATACAGTATCGTTAAAACTATGTAAAAAAAAAATGCTTTTCTTTTTCAAAAATGGGCTAATATTTCATTATTTGAAAATAATATTAAATATATATATATATATGTATATATATTTAATAAGTTCTAGAACTAACTAAATAATACTTATTTAAAGGTAATAATTTTCATATCTATGTAGTTATAAAACTGTTAGAAGGATATTCTTAAAATCACTTAACATTTTGAGGCTAATACAGCCACACACTGTAAAAAAAGAAATCCCGTAAGATTACGGGGAAAGCCCGGCAGCAGAGATGCCAGACAAAGCCAGTAAAAAGAAACGCTTAGACCGTAAATTAAGTATATAATAACCTTAAATTACGTTAAATGTCTCTAAAAAACATTTTATCCGTAAAACCAATGTTTTTTTTTTTTTTTTTTTTACTGGCTTTGTCTGGAATCTCTGTTGTCGGGCTTTCCCCGTAATCTTAAGGGATTTTTTTTTTTTTTTTTTTTTTTTTTTTTTTACAGTGCATGTTTAATTCTTTATTTGTCGCATGAATTGCTACAAACTTATTCTATGGTAATTCTTAAGTTTTTCGGCGGTTGGAGTTATCGAATATATTTATGAACTTTTTTCGAAGATATTTTAAGAAAACATTTCTTAGACGGTTTCAAATTTTCCATGAGGTATCGTATATGAAATACTTTTATTTGCTTTGAAGAAAGAATGTTTAATAAAATTAACACTCTTAAAATTTCAAGCGGAATTTCTGCTTATTTCGCTGTGTAAGGCAATGGACCTGAAACTAAAATAATAAATAAAGTCAAAGAAAGCTTTTTTCTAAGTGCACGCGCACATACAGCCGGTAACAAAAGTATCCGAACGCTAGAAAAAAAATTCCTATATAAAAAAAGTAGAGTTAATACTGTTTTGTTGAGTAAATTCTTGTCGAATAATGTTCTTATTCTGACTAAAAACATGATTCGACAAGGATTTATTTAACAAAACAGTATTAACTCTACTTTTTTTATATAGGAATTTTTGCTAGTGTTCGGATATTTTTGTTACCGACTGTACATATATACAAATATATATTATATATAACAAGAAGAAAGCGTTTTTTTATACTGTTTATTTGTGAAAAGTGCTTTATTTATTGAAAAACTTTGCTTCAATAAATTTTAACTTAATTAAATTCCTTATTCTTTGTTGGCTATTTCTACTTTGTACAAAATTTAAATAAATTCGATTATCTTTGTTTATTTTTTTATATTTCCATGTGAAATTATTTATTTATGCATTAGAGAATCCATAAATTTACAAGAAAAGAGTTTCAAATTTAAGCCTTTCGTGTACATTTAGAAAACACATTGAAAATTTGAAATAATTTTTAGAATATTATTGGAAATTTTAGAATAATATTATAAGTAACTTTTATGTAATGTTTTAGTTTTAAAAAAATATTACAGATTATTTAATGGAGCAAGAAATAAACAAATTAAACATATTTCACATATTTTTTACTAAAAAAACTAAACATTTCTAAAATTTTCACATGAATTAATTTTTATCTTGAAGGTAAATTTATCTCTGTTTCTATTCCTTTACTTTTCTCTTTCAGGATAATAAAAAAAGACGTTTTAGTAATGTGTGAACGATTTGAAATAGTGATAATGTTTAAATTAATGCATTTGTCAGATGTGATGAGGGCTAAAATATCAAAGAAAAATATTTTATTCTTTTTGTATTGTTTTTCTAATGACTTTTACAGAGAATATATGATTTTTTTTCTTAAAGCGGAAAAAAGTAAACGTTAGAATATACAGGTGCTGGACAAAATAATGTCAAAACTTTCGCTTTTTTACGTTTTGTCAAATATGTTGAAAAATACTTACCGTGTTGTTCTTCAATTTTAGGTATAATAAGGAAAACATGTCTTTCTTCATATTTTTCATCAAAAATTTTGTCACGAAGGCCCTTAGGGGATGAACAATAAATCCAATAAAATAAAAAGTATTTGTGATAACCCTGTATATGGAAAAACTTCGATTGATCAGCAAATTTTAGATATGGATATATTTTATATGTGTGTAGAGTTTTGTGAGAATATCTTGAATATTTAAAGAGTTATTAATATTTTACTAAAAAACGGAAAACAAGTATTTACATTATAACTTCAAAGATTTTTCTTCAATTTTCATGAAACTTTCGGAAAACATGACGACATATGCCTAAATCATTATACTATAGTTTAACAAATATATTTACTATTCAATAACTGCACATGCGACGACTGTAGCAAAAAAACTTTGACATAGTTTAATATTCAACTGTATAGGACACCTTATGAAAAAAATATACAGTTGAGCTGTTTTTGAGCTGTTTTCCAGGAAGGTCTTTAGGATAAGGGAGTATTCACAAATGAAAATTTGTATCAGAAATAAATTTAACTTTTCTTTTTAAACGTATGTATACAGTACATACCTATAAAAAGAAAAAGAAAAATGAATCATAAGTATTCTATTAAGTTTCATTGTGTAACATAGTTTTTTCTCATACAAACTTTCATTTGTGAATGGTCCCTTATCGTAAAGATCTTTTTAGAAAACAGCTGAGAAACATCTTATTTAATCACCGATATCTCTATAAATTTTCGTGATATTCAACTAGACGTTTTTTATAAGGTGCTCTATGCAGTTTGATATCAAATTATGTCAAAGTTTTTTTGCTATAGTCCGCGCATGCGCAGTAATATGTTATTTACTACAACTGTCCATATCTCTTTGAATATTAAATATATTTGTTTGAAACTATAGTATAATAATTTAGGCATAAATGTTCAAGTTTTCTGAAAGTTTCATGAAATTTGAAGAAAAACGTTTGGAGTTATAAAATAAAAACTTGCGAAAAATTTTTGCATTTTTTAATAAAATATTAATAGCTCTTTAAATATTCAAGATATCCTTACAAAATTCTACACACGTATGAAATATAATACTTATAACCATATCTAAAATTTGCAGAGCAATCGAATCTTTTCCTATAGAGGGTTATCAAAAACACTTTTTATTTTATTGGATTTGCTGTTCATCCACTAACGGCCTTCGTGACAAAATCTTTTATGAAAAATCTGAGGAAAAACATGTTTTCCTTATTTATAAATTTCAAAGACAACACGCTAAGTATTTTTCAAGATATTCGACAAAACGTAAAAAAAGCGAAAGTGTTTCCATTATTTTGTCCAACCCCTGTATTTTATTTGAACATCAATTCAAAATTTTCAGGACGATAATATACTTAAAAAATATTCCCTGTGAGAAAAGATTTTCAGTGGTTTCCTACCAGGAACTAGCTTGCGGAATTATACATATTTTTCTGCAAATATATTTGTTAACGAATACATTTAGAGAATATTATATCATTGGCTGTTTCAGCCGTGATGAATATACTAGAAGAAGATTTGTTATTTCTGATTGTGCTAAATGATATTTGGTTTTTACACAGATATTTTAAAAAAAGTTTATCAAAAACCCTATTTATTATTGTAATCCTATTTACTTTTTATTATTTTTAGGCATAAAAAAAAATCTCATATGCAGTGATGGGTTAAAAAATAAATAAATAAATAAATAAAAATAAATAAATAAATAAACTGTATCTGAAAAATATTAGAGAAAAAAGAAAGATAAGTATACACAACTAGTATTTAATGTCCCACATAAAAACTAAACAAAGTAGAAAAAATGAAAAAATAATATCCATATATTCTACTTTAAAGTTTTTCTATGTATTTGAATTCAAATTTAAATATTTCAAAGTATTGAACAACTTTAGAGTTTTACATCTTACAAAGTTTTAATATTATTAAAGATTAATAGAGATATAATAAGATATTATAATGTTACTGTATCTTTATTGTATGTATTTATAAAAAAAAAAAAAATCAAAATATCTAGTAATTATAATTTCAAAATAATAATCAGTTTATAGTCTAATGTTTAAACTAGTGTAAAATAACTTGTAAAGCCTGATGAATACATATTTTTAAAGTGAATCCTTACTTTAGTAAAACTTGAATAGATGACATCAACGGACGTCAACTGTAAATCTGTATTTTTTTTTTTTTTTTAAGCTGAATGTGCTTATCATACGGCATTTAGACTAGAATGAATGCAATTCAAAGTGTTGACAGATTTGATGTGAAAATAAAAGAACCACTCTAATTAACTAAGAGTCTTGGAATAGATAGCATAAGTGAATAACGTCATTTGCATAACTGCCAACTTTTCTACTTCAGAAAGATTCCAAGTGCAAAGCTCGCAGTTCTTTTTTATTTAGTCGTACAAAATTACTACAAAGATTACTTATTATTTATTTACTGACTAAGATTAATTTGTTAGCCATAATCGAAGTTATTGGGGCTAAAATAAGGTTGGTTAAAAAAAATATATTTAGATCATTTGAATATTCTAAACTTTCGGGAAAAATTAGGTAAATATTGACAGCCATGCATTTACAACCTTTTTTTTTTTTTTTTTTTTTTAGTGTGTATTTATTAAGATGTAATTACATATTTTAAAATTTCACATAAATATTAAAAATAAATAAAAAAATAAATAAAGTTTCGAATGAGATATTTCATTGTATTCAGAATATACCCGTCCATCGATTAATTTCTTCTTCTTATCGCTTTACGTGTGCAAGGTTGTATTCTTTTCTACCTTGTTATCATGATCTGTTTCCTCGTTTCTTCGCATTATTTTTATAGAATATGGTTTATATATATATATATACTGTGGGTGTTCAAATTATTAAAAAATTTTTCTTACTTTGACATTTTTTCGATTATCTAAAAAAATACCATACGAAATGACCTTAAACTCCATACGTGCAAGAACAATTAAAAACTCATATTTTCCATCATCGACTTAGTCCAAAAAAGAGCTTTCGACAAAAGTTGTTCAATATATTTAGCTTTAAACCTATGCAATAAAAATTTTTCCTACCTTTCATGCATGCTCAGTAAAATAATATTTACTAAAAATTCTCATAAACGAATACTGCACGTGTAAATTTTATGTTTCAGAATAACGTTTCTCTAATGTTAAAACTTTAACGATAACAAAATTTTTACTGATATTCATGATTATAAATGTGATGATTATTGTTTTAGGTTCATACATTTACACATTTTAAATTTTTCTATACATTTGTGTTTTAATTACCTATTTAGGATTAAAAAAAAAAAAAGTTCCTTGCAGCTTAAGAGCAAAAGTATTTAGAAACAAGTGTATGGTACAATACGTATTGCCTTTCCGAAATAAATTTATTTTTCACTATTTATGCATAGTTTTCTTGATTTGCTTATAAAAATAATAAAATAAAACCGTTTTCTAAAAATGATTTGAGTAATGAGTAAATGTTTGGTTAAGGCGGTCGGGTGTTTATGGTATTTGGCTTAGTTGGATGAAAGTGCAGTTGATTAATACAAAAGATGTTACTACAGATTTTGTGCTCTTTTTTGTATTTTTTCCAGGTATTGTTACTTATTACTACATTGTTATATTTCACATTACTTATATTATATATAAATTTATTAATCTGAATATAATTTTTTAAACTTTTAATTACATGAATTTCCTAATGATTTGCTTAAGGATTAACGATAATTTATACTTTATCTCGTAAGTTTATCTTATATCATTATCTTGATTTAAAATGTAATGTATAATGTTACTGTTATTGCCATAATTTTATTAATATTATATAAAAATAAATTTTAGTTATAATTTATTAAATATTAAATCAATAAAATGTGTGTGGGTGTATGTATATGCATATTTATATAAATCATTTCGTCGTAACTATGTGAAGAAACCAGGAAACTAGTCATAAATTATTAAGAATTTAAAATACAACCATAATAAGTGAAGATTAAATATTAAAATATTAAAAATGCATAATTTAACTTAAAGATAGTCAAATAATATTATATATATAAGTTTGTGTGTGTTTATTGTACATTATAAATATAGTATAATTTAAATTAATAATAATTATGCACAATATTAAATAAAAAATAATTATTAAGATATTAATTAAATCATTACCTAACAAAATATTTTTCAGGGAATAGTTGACACTATAAATCACTTTTTTTAAATTACTGACTTAGAATTAGTAATTTCGCAATTAAAATGCATTAGTATTAAATACATTAAAATTTTTCGAAAACCATTTAAATCGATAAGAATAAAATTCAAATAATAATAATAATAATAATAATAATAATAACGTTCCCAGCTAACTACATTTTTTTCTTTTGATTTTACACTCTTATAGTTTAACAACATATTCTACACACATTCGTGTAATACTTTTCGGATAGATTGATAAATTAATTTTTAAAATTTGCATGAAATTTCAGAAATAGAACATTTTTTTTTCTTTGAATTAACTTATCAATGAATCCATAAACTAATCTATATGAATAAAAATCAGGCTTTGTCTGTAAATTTCTCAGAATCAAAAAAAGTTGCAATATCTTCAAATTTCTTACATAGCAAAAGCCAAAAATGACTTCGGAAAATTTTCTGTGTATTTGTGTATGGGTCGTTGTGTCTGTATGTCTGTAACACTAAATTTGTCTGGGTATCACTGGAGAACGACTTCACCGAATTCAACGACACTTGGCAGTAATTAGGTCTGTACCCAACTTAAAATTATATCTATAAACTTTTGCGAATTTACTCCCTCTCCCCGTCCTTCCCTGGGGGGGGAGGGCAGAAGTCAAAACACGTTTGTGAGCATAAATCGGCTCCATATTACTTCACTGTGAAGAAATTGCATTTGGGGAGACTAGACTTGAATATAAAAAAAAAAAAAACATTTTCTGTGATTTTGGAATTTTCGATTTTTAGCCCTTTGCGGCGCAAGACAATTCGGAACATTTAAATTATACTGCCACCGGAATTCATGAACTAAATTAAACTAAAAGAAATTTTAAATTTTAGGGTTGAAAAAACTGGCCTTTTCTGATATGTTATGAACGTAAGTTTTTGCTAAAAAATTTCCGGGATGAATTTCTGCAGCTGGATCTTAAATTTTGCGTCCTCGCAGCGAGGACGCCGCGCGTTAAGGGGTTAAAGAGGAGGGAAGAAATTGATTTTTTTTTTTTTTTTTTTTTTTTTTTTTTTTTTTTTTGGGGGGGGGGGGGGGGAGGATTTTGAAATTTCTGGATTTTTGAGGAGATCTCTACCAAAAATAGCACAAAGATATTGAAAACAGCCATGCCTCTTTTTACTTCCATTACCCTACTACCGTAGGTGATGGAAGTATTGTATTCGGTCCAAAAATTCGATAACGAGATTTCACCTGATTTACACGTTTTAAGGTCCCCTGAGTCCAAAAAAGTGGTTTTTGGCAATTGGCCAGTGTGTGTGTATGTATGTGTGTATGTGTGGAATCTACTGGCTATCGTATCTCCGAAACTAATAACGACAGAACTACAAAACTTCAGAATTGAGACAGGTCTGGTATACAGATGAATTTTCCAAATTTTGGTGAAAATTGAAAAAACGGAAGTGGGACATCGGAAACCGGAAGTCCGTATCTCAAAAACGGCTCCAACGATTTTCTTTAAATTTGCTATATAAACACTCTATTAAATGTCCTTTCGAATGATAGTTGGTTAGTTCAGGAAAATTTATAGGCGTCCTGTATAAATAGCACAATTTCAGGTCTCGTAAGCATGTTCCTTTAAAAACGGCTGTACGGATTATTTTCAAACTCGCCATAATAACTCACTTTTAAATATCCTTTTTCATGTAATTAGTGTTTTCCGGTCAGTAATCGAGTTTTGGTAAAAGATGGTATCTCAAAAACGTCTCTAACGATTTTCTTGAAAATTGTTAAATAAATCCATTCCGTTCTCATGTATTACGTGGTTATTAGAGGAAAATCAACAGACATCCTGCTTAGGTAGGCCAGTTTTAAGTCTCGGAAATTGGTGTTTAAAAAAATAACTCTACCATTTTTTTTCTTATTTTTTACCTCACTATATGTAAGCTTCGTTTTACATGTCTTTACATGTGTATAAAGTTTCTCTTACCAGAAAAATTTTAGGTTTCTACTTCTTTAGATCACTTTTATGTCTTCTTATTACATTATCTCCAAAAAAAGCATATATTACGTGTAACAGCGGGTAATGGAAGTCGTGCGGTTGTTTCACACCAGATTTTTTAGGTTATTTCCAAAAAACAATTTTGATTTTTTTTGTGATTTTCGATTTTTTTTTTTTGTGGAGGGGTCAAATTTGAGACCTCGTTAATTTATCCTGGGAAATCTATGGGAGCTGCGGTCACGCATTTTGATGCATGGATTGTTTATATGTATCCGATATCTATATCACGGGGATTTTACGAAATCCCCACCCCCCCCCTTTCTTCTAGGGGGGCAAGAGGAAAAAACATGTTTGTACTCATAACAAGTCTTCAAATTACTTCACGGTGGAGAAATTGCACATGGGGAGACTAAACTTGAATACGGGGGAAAAAAACACACACACACGAAAAAAAAAAAAAAAAGAAAAAAAAGGAAAAAACGTTTTCTGCGCTTTTTAGAATTTTCGATTTTTAAGGGATGGGGGAGGGGGAATCGTTTTCAAGGGGAAATTTCGCAAATTCCAGATTTTTGAGTAGATCGTTACTAAAAATGGTACAGAAATGCTAAAAACAGCCCTGACCAGCAAGATGTTTCCAAAAAACTCATTTTTGTTTTTTTGTGATTTTCGATTTTAGAGGGGAGGGGTCATTCCAGACAAGGGGGAAATTCCAGACATCCCCCCCCCCTTTTTGTGCTAAATTTGTCCTGGAAGTTTATGGGAGCTGCGGTCACAAATTTTGGTGCGTAAATTGTTTATATGTATGCGATACCAATTGTAACGGGATATTACGAAATCCCCCCCTCAGAGTGGGGGAGCAGTAAACACGTTTCCTAGCGTAACCTTGCTCCAAATTATCTCAGTAAGATAAATTTTTATGTGTGGGTTGATTATGCGTATCCAACACACACTATAAAAGGATTTTTGTGAAATCCCCCCTTTAAAGACGGGGGAAAACACGTTTTCAAGTATAACCTCAGCAAAGCGATTTTTTGTGTCGATTGCATACGCGTACCCATTGCATACACTACAAAGAGATTTTGCGGAATTACTTTACAAACCCCGTCCCCGTACAGGGGAGGGGCAAAAAACACATTTTAAAGCTTAAAACTGCTCTAAATTACCTTAGAAAAGCAATTTTTTATGTGTGGGTCGGTTATGCATATCCAACACCTAGTACAAAGAGATTTTGCGAAATTCCCACTCTTCCCACCCTTTAAGAGCTGGAGGAAAGTTCAAAAACACGTTTTCAAATATAACTCTGCTCCAATTATCACAGGAAAGTGGTTATTTGATGTGTTGATTGGTTATGCGTATACAACACACTCTCTAAAGTGATTTTACGAAATTACCCCCTCTCTCCTTCTTAGGGCGGTCGTGAAAAAAAAAAAGAAAGAAAAAAAAAAAAAAAACAAGGTTTCAAGCTTAAATCTGCTTCAAATTACCTTAGAATAGTCAATTTTGATGTGTAGGTGTTGGTTAAATATAAGCAATATGCATTTTGCTGTAATTTTGCAAAACATTTTTTTTTCTTTTGAGATCTTAATAATAATGATATGGAATTTTGAGAATTCATTTAAATATAGTGTCCTGTGAAGCGTTCAAAGCCTACTAGTATTTAAATATATTTAGAATATATTAGAACTATAATGATATAAATTCGATGAGGAAAAATAAAAAATAGTTTGCAGTGAGCACTTTAAAATTTTCTTCCAAAACGTTAATTTTTAATAAAAAACTTTTTGGGAAATATTACTATACTTAAAATTGTCCTGTTTCAATGTATAGATACTCAAATTTTCATAAATCTAAGGCAAAGTTCTACAAAATCTGTTTATCCAACTCCTTCAGGAAATAAATCGTTTCAGTTTAACTTAATAATATTAATAAAAATTATAGTAATACTATTATATACATACTATGTAATAATACTATTATATATACATATATATGTTAATAATAATTATATACATATGTTAATAATATACATATGTTAATAATATACATATGTTGGTAATAATTATAGACATATACATGTTAAATCCTTAAACATGTCACAGGAAGAAATTAAAAATATTTCTTCCTGTTACGTTTCTATGTTTCTTTCTTAATTAAATAATGAATTTCTTCTCTGATAGTTTTCTTTATTCCAAGTTAATTGAAAAAGAAATCTCCCACAATTCATTATGCAATTTTTTAAAAAGAATTTTGACAAAAATACTTGAAACGGATAAACTGAAGTCAAATTAACGAAAGAAAGTCGTCTGTGAATTAATATGTTACAATGTCAATTAATACTTCCCAACAGAATTTGAAAAAAAAAAAAAAAAAAAAAAAAAAAAAGTCTTATAAATGCATCGAAATATTCCAGTCCAGGGTTCGTACGGGCGATATTTTTTCCCTGAGTCTTACACCAGTATTCTGAAACAACGAAATTCATCTTAATCATACAGATTTATTTTATAACGAGAATTGCTCTACAAAATTACTGGTATAAGACTCAGGAAAAAATAAGGCCCGTACGAACCCTGCAGTCTGAGTTTGAGAGAAATGAATTCTCAGGCCAAATTTGGGAAAATACGGCACTGTGTCCATTACTGGTTTTTCTCCTAAAAATTAAATGATTCATCAATAGGCAATATAATACATTATTGTCAATGACTACAGATGGTGGTGCCGGTAGTGGATACCTATAAAAGTATTAAATGCTATAAACTAAATATCGGAAAAAAAAAGGACAAAGGAGAAAAAACACTCAAAAATGAGTAAAATTGTTCCAAATTTGAGTGTGCCACATAGTCAAAATAGTTTCGAAGCAAATAAACTCAAATTTAAAAATCCCATGTACTCATTAATGAGCATATTAACATGCTCAAAAACTGACATCGACCATCGTGAATCTCAATATCCCAAACATAGATTCTCATTGAAGTATTCTTCCGCAAGCCAGTATGAAATAGCCATGAAATATAGTTCTGCAGATTTGAGGAAAAAAAACTTTGTATTTGAACTCTTTCTCTCTGTCTAAATTTGTAGAAATTCTTTTAAGTAACTCCTTTTAGTTCAGCATATTTTTAATAAATTATGAAGTGAACAGATATTAATATGAAAACATGCGATATTTCATAAATGAGACAAGATTTTTTTTAAAAATAAAATTACTCATTTCGAAATGACCATGCCCATTTACTCATTTTTCAGTACTTCATTTTTAACAGTGAAGCATACTTGCCAACCATCTCATTAATAACCGTACAATTGTTAACGCCCCCTGAAAAAACGCCCCTTTTCTCACACCACTATATTTTTAGAGTTATTCTCTCTAAATGTTGTTACGATTAAATAAGACTAAAATTACTCTAAAAAATTATTGGTGTGAAAAAAAAAAGGCGGGTACTAAAAATTGTACGGTTCATAATGAGATGGTTGGCAAGTATAGTGAAGGAATTAACACAATAAATGAACTGTGCATACTTATGTTATTGATATTAAATCAGAGGCTACATGAAATCATCTCGAAATAAGCTAATACAAAGCATACGAAATTTTACTTATCTTATTCAGAACAATAAGAAATAACGATAAACTGATAAAAAGTTCCCACTGTTTTAGTGAAACAAATCTCACTTTAGAACTGCCGGCTTGAAATCATCATACTCAACACATTCGTAGTAGAGGGTTGTAACAAGAACCTTGAATATGATACGAACCTAAGTACGACATGGAAAGTTTATTTTTAAAGATTATATTTAAAAATATCCACCATTGGTACCTTTACCTGACATATTTATGTAGTTTTTTATTTAAAAAAAAATTCTTTCTAGTACGATTTGCTCACTGTTTATCGAATGAATTTGAAATCGATGAAACATTTTATCCCTTAGTGAATGAAACATATGTTTCCTTATACTGACAAAGCACTAATAAATTAAATTCAATTCCCGAGTTCGGGGTTATTATCCTCGAATTCCCTTACCTCTCAAATTGATATATAAATTTTATTATTGAAAAGTGAATGAATTTTTTAATCTCCTTTATCCAATAAATGCGAATACTTGATGTTTGTTTGAATATATGATGATTTGTTTTAACTTTTAATAGCGAATCTTGTTTTTAAAACTTTCATTCTAGATTGATAAAGTTTGTGATTGGCGTTGTATAGGAACATAGTGTAAACTTTTAATTTAAGTTTGGTTTCTGACAAGAAAATATTAAAAATATTAATATATTAATATATTTTCTTGTAAGCATCTGAAAAAGTTTATTTTGCAAAAGGTTTTAGATTTTCCAAGCTTTTGGTAAAAAGGGATTTTTTTTTATTGATATTGCCATAATTAATAGGAAAATAATTTCAACATTTTAATTAATAATTTATAAAATATAATATTTTTCTTCAAATTTTTTAACGTTTGAGACACACATTTTCTCCATTTGATTTTATTATGTAAAAAGAAAATGGTTTTTTAACCTCTGCATAAAAAAACAGAAGCGTTATATAATAATAAGTTTGGAGTTCTAATCTATCTGTCTGTCTGTGACACTATAAAAACAACTATGTTGTGAAACGAATGGAACGATTTTAATTCGTTATTATTATTATCATTATTATTAGAGCGTTTATTAAGTCAGGGTGGTTCTGTTTCTTTTGATGTTTCATCTATATTTGATGAAAATTTGTCGGATATATAGTTTGAAATCAATTAAAATGTGATTTTTTTAGACTACTTAGCAATAATATTTCAAAACTTGTGTGTAGTTATCTTTAAACTTTTATCTAATGTTAGACAATAAGTCACGTGGTTTTTGTATTGGTGAGTAAACATGCATTTAAAAAAAAAAATTCCAATTTTTCAACCGATTTCAACAAAAAACTAATACCTGACTATAATTTGTGATTATGAGTTTATAGTACAAAAATCTTTAAGTTTGGTTCAAAATTAAAGCTTTTATAGAGATTTAAAAAAAAAAATAATGTAAAATGTTGTCCAGGTCACTTTGCACTAATTTTTAAAAATTTGCCGGCTGTCAGTTTTTCAACTTCTAAAGTATGCTGGAGGATAAGTCTCGTGATTTTTCAATTAGAGTATAAATTTTTTTTTTTTTTTTTTTAAATAGGGAATTTTCAAACGAATATTACAAAATTAAAAATCATCGACTTAGAATACTGATTTTGAGTTCAGAGTCCAAAAATCTCTGTATTCGGTACTCGGTTGAAAATTAAAGATTTTATAGAAATAACATTTAATTAAATTTAATACAATTAAGTCGTGTGTTGATGTTTTATAATTTCTGAGTTAATATTTTTCCAGTTAAAAATTGCAGATTTTATATTTTAAAAATGTTTAATTAAATTCAAGGTTGTGATTTATTTATTTATTTTTTATTTATTTTTTTTAATAAAGCTAGCAGTTGTTAAAAGTAACCGTTTTAGGTAATTCACGTAAGAAAATTCAATAGCAGGAAGCACCTTTTAATTTTGTATGAACAACGATCAGTAACGGACAACTTTAAAGAACAAATCTTTTGCAATAAGATTTTTTTTTTCTTCCTTTCCTTTTTTCTTTTTCTTTTTCTTTTTTAAGAATTATACGTCTATTGAACTTTGCATATATATATATATATATATATATATATATATATATATATATTAATTAGTAGAGATTCTTTTTTAAAAAATGTCACTCCTTTGTACTGTGGCCACGCATAAAAAGATCGATTATCGATTACTCAATTTAAAGTTATCATAATTTATTATACGATATTTTTTAATAGAACTGTATAATTCGTAAAATTAAAAGCGGTCTAAAAAATTATAGTTCAGTTACATTGTAAATTATTATTCATTTACTTAACAATATATTATTTTTTATGTAACTACATAAAACACCTCAACGATATTATTATATAAAACTCTTTATCAAGTATAAAAACTTATAAAATCATTTATATACAAATATGTTCAAGTATTTCCATTAGTCACATTTTATACTAAGCTTTCGACTCTATATTATGGAGTTTTAACAGAGGTTTTTAGTTCTTTTGAAACAAATTTCATTTTAAAATATATATTTATCGAAAATGTGATAAATATCGAAACTTTGAATATTCCTTTTCGATGAATATAAAAGGAACTAATAAACTCTGGTAAAGACTCCACGATAGGGGTGTGCCGGATCGTCAAAAACTGTGATCCGCTTATACGGATACGAATATTTGAAAATTCTATAATACAGTGCGACGCAAAAGTTTAGACAATGATGTTATTCATCTTTAAAATTTAGAATTATGACGTCAGAATTACAAAAACCTGTATATATATTTAAAATGTGTTTTAAAATGCTATAATCAAAAGACAGTCGTTTGATTTGCAATAATTTTAATTTTTTTGATAAAAATGAAAATTTGCTTGTCGCAAAAGTTTAGACACGATTATGAGTTTCTGTGAATATTTACTGGCATATGGCAATTTAAAATCGATGATGTCACAGATTTTGAGTACTAAAGTTCTGCAAATGATAACGCTTCGTAGTCGACATGCCGCGAGCTAAAAAATCTGGAGTGACTCCACTCGACTTTCCGAACATTGAGTAATTAACAGTTTTGTAGATAAAGTAAAGAAAGAGGAGTTGTTAAACAAACAAAAGAGAGAAAACCAAAATAGAGTGTTTGAGTATTTTTCTCCATATATTACACTGTTTTATTTAACGCTACTGAACTTTGAGCCCATAGATCATAATGATAAAGAATTTTTCGTTTTGTCCCTGTAAAAACCTATAAATGCTAGATTAACCAAAATGCTTATAGTTAGTGCAAAAGTGATTTATAATATTCATATAAAATTTCAGCTCAATTGAATAAGGCGTTTAGATGCTATCGCACTTTAAAAATTTGGTCCTATAGGCCATAATGATGAAGAATTTTTCTTTTTGTCCCTGTAAAAAAACCTGTAAGTGCTAAATTCACCAAAATCTATACCGTTGGTGCAACTGTGACCTTTAACACGTGTACAATTATTTTTCTCAGATTAATAAGGCGTTTAGACGCTATTGCACTTTTAAAAATTTGGCCCCATAGGCCATAATGATAAAGAATTTTTCCTGGTGTCCCTGTAAAAAAACTATAAGTGCTAGATTCACCAAAATCAATAGGGTTCGTACTACGGTGACTTACAATATACGCACCAAATTTCAGCTTATTCGAACAAAGCGTTTAGACGCTAGCGTGTTCACTCACAGACATACACACATACAGTCGGTAACAAAAGTCTCCGAACACTAGCAAAAATTCCTATATAAAAAAGTACGCTTAATACAGTTTTGCTAAATACATCCTTGTCGAGACCTGTTCTTAGTCAGTCTAAGAACGGGATTCGACAAGGATTTACTTAACAAAACAATTACTCAATGTTCGGAAAGTCTAGTGAAGTCACTCCAGATTTTTTTAGCTCGCGGCATGTCGACTACGAAGCGTTATCATTTGTAGAACTTAAGTACTCAAAATCTGTGACATCATCGATTTTAAATTTCCATATGCCAGCAAATATTCACAGAAACTCATTATCGTGTCTAAACATTTGGGACAAGCAAATTTTTATTTTTATCAAAAAGATTAAAATTATTGCAAATCAAACGACTGTCTTTTGATTATAGCATTTTAAAACATATTTTAAATATATATACAGGTTTTTGTAATTCTGACGTCATAATTCTAAATTTTAAAGATGAATAACGTCATTGTCTAAACTTTTGCGTCGCACTGTAATTAAGTACATGTTCAAAAATGTTTGCTTCCGTTACCCGTTTACCGTACGTAATGGAAGTTGTGTATTTGGTTTCGATTTTTCACCTGATTTACATGTTTTAAGGTCCAAAAAAGTCGTTTTTGAAAATTATTCATTGTGCTTGTATATGTGTGTGTAGAAAGGGGGGGGGGGGCGTGTGTCTTTTGACAACAACTGATGAATCTTCTAAATCTAAAGATAGTTTGATGGAACTTTATATTTTAATTTTTGGTGGAAAAAAAAAATACTGGAAATGGGATAAGAAAAACCGAAAAAAGACAAATATGCATCTCAAACAAACCTGCAATACTTCTTTTTTTTTTAGTGTTGCTATATAAAGCCCCTTTCAAATATCTCTTCGCTTGCATTAGTCGATTTCTTCAGGAAAATTGGTAGGCAATGTTCGCGAACATAGTAAAGTATAGCAAAGCAGTTTCATAAATTACGTTCAATAGAAAATAATGTTCAGCTAAATTTTAGGTAGCCCTATATATTATTTATAAACTATATGCACATCGGATTGTGTTCTTAAATTTAGTTTTATATGAAAAACACCTAACATAAAAATAAATAAATTTTCAGCAATTTCCAAATATATTCCCAGTATATCCAAATACTTTAAGTAGCCCAAAAACGAATGGGATCCGGAATTTTCGCCCAGACAAAATTTCCGTAAAACAGACTAACATCATCTGCTTTACTGAGTCCGTCTCTCAGATGTTTTTATTTTATATTATTATTTAATTAAATCACAGCTCGTATTTCCTTCATAAACGCTGTTTATATTAAGTGCAAACGGCGGGAAATTCAAAATTTCGTCATGTAAAAGTGAAGACGGAGTTCATTGCATAAATAGGAAAAATGAGGGGATTTTAAAGAAAAATTGTAAATTACGGGAAAAAAGTAAATTCCGAGAACGTAAAAGAGAGACTATACTGTATTTCTTTTAGTTATACATTAAAGATAGTTTATAATGAGTTATAACGTTTTTTTTCCTGATTTTCTGGAATTTTCTACAAAAGATCCGTCCGTTGAAGAAATAATACGGATCCGGATCCGGATACGAATACGGATATTTTTTTTTATCGCGGATATCCGCGGATATGGATACGGATACGGAGCTCCAGCACATGTCTACTCCACGATATAGAGTCGAAAGCTTAGTATAAAAAGTGACTAATGGAAATACTTTAATATATGTGTATATGATTTAATAAGTTTTTATACTTGATGAAGAGTTTTATATAATAATATCGTTGAGGTGTTTTATGTAGTTACATAAAAATTAATATATTGTTAAGTAAATGAATAATAATTTTAAAGCGGTCTGTTTTCTCTCTCTCTCTCTCAAAAAAAAAAAAAAAAAAAAAAAAAAAAACATTACCGAAAAGAATGAGAAGAGAAAAAAATTCCTTAAGTTAAAAGTTTATAAAAGAAGTAGCTTAGAGTGATCCTTTTGTTATCCCCCACAATAGCACTATGAGGGCCTCCTGCCTCCAACGTTATATTTATTCTTACAGTAATGAGCCTCTATCTTGCTTGTCAGCATAGATAGAATTATGAGCGATGTTTTAACTTTCAGAAGTAAAAATAATTTCTTCCAGCTGTTTGTTTCAACATCACACAGTTCTATTTCTATTTTTAGCTCGCAACCTTTACATAAAAAATGGTAAAAATTTCTGTACTTGTTGATCAGATTTGTTAATACAAGTTAGTTTATATGCATTATGTTTAACTAGACACCCCAGGAATAATAATATACATAGTATGAAAAATTATTTTTGTGTTCCATCTATATGAGATTCCTTCTATATTTTTAAGAATTATAATGTCTTTTGTTTATTTTGATATACAAATGAGCATGTATAATTTTGACGTATATATCACGTATATGTCACAATGCAGACAATTAAATGAAACAATTTAGTACATATTTAATAAGAAATAGAAATAAATTTTACAAGATTAATATTTTTCACTTTTTGACAGATCAATTATCTTAAATTTCAATTACCTTAAATTAAATAACATACACACATACACGATAGTTCCATTGACTATGTTAATATATTCCATGACGAAATAAATTCGCTATAGCTGTTATCATTTCTTATTTATATTTATTACATGTTTAACGTTTTTCTGTAATTTGTTTTGGATCTCTGTAAAATGCAAGATTTTGAAGGGTTAATGTTTTATTCGTTTTATTATACATGTACGTAATTTAAAATTAGGCCTTAACATAAACATTTATGTAAATTTTTTCTTTCTATTTAAGAAACAGATTTTTGAAACAAAAACTTCTTTAAATACACTACAAGATTGAAATATCAAAAATAAAACTTCTGGTAAAACTGACACTAGTTCTTTTTATAGTACGCTAGAAAATGTGCATGAAAAACATGTATAATATAAATAAATATCTATGAACTTTTTTATACATTATTTGTAAAAACCCTTGTGTAATTTCTAGCAACAATTGCAATTTTAGTCATAAACAGCAATGCTATGTCCGGTAAAAGAACTTTGCTCTTTGTCCATAAACAGAGAGCTTTTTTCTACTTGTATTAAATCACTGAATTGAATGGGTGTGTCCCACTGTACTATATTTGTGAGTTGCGTCTCATTATTAGTACTGACGTTTGGCTTAATAGCCTCTGTGATATCCTCTTTAGGGAGTGAAGTTAGAATATCATTTTAATGGCATCGGTTATGGGCTATAAAATAAGGCAAAGAACAACCAAACGCTAAGTTAAATGATACCTGACGAGTGATTGACCTTGTATCTCAAAAGAAAGGGAGAAAATTAAAATCCAAAGGCAATGAAGGAGGTTAAGAAGCGGCTAAAGGAACCTAATCGGGGTTTAATCATAGTTGTTTGGAGTTTTCACAAAATACAGTGTATATTTGCCTATTGTTATGAGGAGGAGAAAAGAATGTATCATTATACTACGAATCTATCTTATTTCCGACAGTCTTTCTCTTTTCTGTTTGGGGAAGCTCAGTTTAAAACGATTGTTTATTTAAAGGATAGGATACGTCATTTTTCCGTCTACAGTCATCTTGTAGAGTTCTTCAATGAATGCCTAAAAACTTCAATTACAGGAAAAATACATATTTTTATTTATTTTTTATTTTTTAGAAGTGACATGGATTTCTGGCATTCATGTATTGCAGTGGAAATTATGTATAATTCCTTTTACATTAGCAATGTACAACTAAAATGCTTGCAGATTATGTAAAAAAAGAGAGATTATAAATAAACATATACTATTTGTCACGATTAGTATGCATGTTCTCGTGACATTCTGATTTAAGTTTAATTTCAGGACAATTAGTTTAATTTTTTTTAATTACATGGTAATTAAGATTTAATTTTAATTTTGGGGAAAAAACAAAAAAAAAAAAAAAGATAAATAAAAATAAAAATAAAAATAAACATTAAAATAATGTCATGTTTTACTTTTCCTAAGTTTTACTGATTTTCAAAAATAATGTACTGATTAATTTTTTTTTTTTTACCTTTTTTTTTTTTTTTGTTTTACTAAACTTCAAAACACTACTTCTACACAAAATAACTAAGGAATAATTTTTTACTAAGAATCAAACTAAACAATTAACTCTACGACAAAAATTAGTTGACACATAATTTTATTGATTGTCCTTTGTCTTTATAACTTTTTAAAATTCATTATTTGCCTATGATTACATTAATTCAAAGAACCTTCAAAGAAAAATATACTGCAAAACTAGGGGGTATTCCATTACTGATTTACTAAAAAGTCTTTTCTTATACCCTCACAAAATTTGGTTTTTGATTTTTTTTTTTTCTAATTAAATAATGAAATCAGGGTATTTAATTTTAAGAAATTTACGTTTCACATATTTTCTACACATTTACTTAAACTTTAAAACAAAGCTTCGATTAGGCGTTGGTGAATGGCAAAATCACACGAAAACTTTCGAATTTAGACGTTTTATTGAATATCTAGAGAAATTATTGATGAATTATCTTAGAAAATTACAGGTGCAAAGAACATATTAAGTGCGATAAGTTTCAATGAAAGTGTGATCAGGACGATAATTACGACATGCAACAAATTAAATAATAATAATAATAGTGCTAGGCAAGGTATCACTCTGTAAAAGATAATATTAGAATAGCTTTGTAGTTTCAGTATTTAAATATGACAGTTCTTCACATTATCTATATTTATTTGTATGAAAATAGAAGGTACAGTGGAGAATTAATATTTTTTCTTAAAAAAATTCTAAACATTTCGGCATGTTTTTCTTCATATAACAGGCATGAAACAATATAATTTAATTAAAAAATAAATGTAATATACGTGATGAAATAGAACCATTTGAATTAAATAATTTTTAATTGCATTGCTCCTGTGCAAATAAAAGATAAATTATTTCTGTATAATTTTGTAGTCAGAAATGTCAGAAATGTTATGTGTCTGCACTTAAATAATAAATAATTTATATGATGTACATTATATAAAACGTTCGGTTGAATATCGTGAAAATTCATAATGTTAGTGACGAGGGAATTGATTGAAAATCAGTTGTTTTATATGTATATATACATATATAAAGCTGAATGGTATATGGTGACCAGATCAGAAAACTTTTATAAATTAAAAACGATAATAATTATTACAATTCCCTAATTAGGAAGATAGTTTTATATTTTTTATAAATGAGGACCAAAAAGTTAATACTTATGATAAATAATTTTCTTGTAACATTCTTAGAGAAAACTTAGAGAAATGTCTTAGAAAAAGGGACTGTCCTCTGAAAAAGAGAATATTTGGTCACCATAGAATAGTAAGAGATTCTCCAATCATTGTTTTTTTAAATTATAAATTATAGGATAAATCAACTATATAAAAATTATTTATGCACTAATTTGTCAAAATTATTTTAGATGTAGGTCTGAGCAAGCGAAAAATTTTGTACCAAGCCTGGTCTAGAGTAAAATAACAAAATTTCGTCATTCATATTTTTATTTCCAATGAGACAGAGCTATTAAATGATTTGTGAAAGAAGACATATACTTCCTCCAGATTTAGTATCTGTAAAATATAACAATATCTCATAAATGTCATATTTCATCGAATTTATGGTTTAAATTTTTATTATTTTATTTCAGTTTAAAGCTAATAATTCTGTTTAACGTTGTTTAAGAAAATAAGACAGTGGATACATTATCACAATACGGATAAATTCATAGGATTTTAGATTCAAATGAATATTCATTAGAAATCTTACTGAATTTAGTATTAAAAAAATTACTAAAATTATCATAAATTTGAAGCTCCGTATTAAAGGAAAATATAATTTTTTTCTTAACTTAATAAATTATTATTAACTTATTAGATATTAAAAACAAACAAAAATTTAAAAATATGCAATATCGCTGTGATTAGCAATTATATTATATTACAAACTATTATAATAATTGTACAATAAGTCAAGTGCGCAAAAAAGTAGTAATGAAAAGAAAACATCTGTAGTTTTTTTCCACATAACCAAACAAGACATCAGTCGACCAACTTAAACTGTAGAAAATCTTGAATTTGAATACATTTTGTATTTTGCTTCACCAGAAAGAATCAATATGTATATAAATTGGTTCATATTTTGGTGCAATGTCGTCTATTAGTTAACCAAGAAGACAGTTAACTAGTTTTTTTTTTTTTTTTTTTTTTTTTACAGATGCTTATTTATTTATTTATTTATTTATTTATTTATTTTGACAGCTGCTTAAGCATGAAAGAGTTCTCAACTCAGGTAGAAACATAATTGAGCTCACGAAGCGTGTAAATTTTTTTTCACTTACATCACAAAGTTTATCGGCGGTCTCCCCGCAATTCACTTTTTATACAAATCTTTTAAGCAATCTCTTGTCTTTGTTATCAAATTAACATATTCATGCAGCTCTTGATGGCAAAGATGCCACCCGTGTACGGTTTTAGTGCATGATTACAATATTTACTGTAGAACAAAGTATTTCTAACAATGACAAAATATTACAAAACAGAACTTGCACAGAAATGACAGCTGAACATTTCCCTATTCCGTCTATTCTCGTCCCCCCCCCCCCTTCTTTTGCCACTTACCATTTAACTTCCTAAATTTGTAAATGGTAGTGCAAAATCGTTTTATTTCTTTTATACTTGTTTTAGCATTAATAATTTGTTTTAGGACTTGTTTTAGAATTACACATAAAGCTGGTAATATTGATTTTTAAAACAGTAATGTAATGATTTTAAAAGTTTCACTATTTAGAGAATTTCTTACCATTCAACATATTTTGAAAAAATAAAATCACTCAGCTCACTCAACTCACTCTAGTATCAATAGATTTCTGAATAGTCATGATTTTCAACAGATATTTGTATAAAGGTTACTCTATATATTTGACTACAAAATTCTGTAAAAATATTTAGCTATCATATGTGCATACTTAGTTAAAAACCATTTAGTTCAATTCTGATGTTTCAGCAAATATTGTGTAGTATTATATCTGAGTAAAGGATTTTTCTACTAACAATTTTCTAATTCTGTAAATTTTGATTTATATTTTGCGAAAAATATCTGAGAGTTACGAGCAAAAATCATTTGAAAAATTTTCGAATTCTTTCAATAAACCATAATTTTTCTTTCCTGCAAATGCTTACGGGTAATTAAAAATAAATAAATAAATAAACTATGATAATTAAATGCTAGAACTACAATGCTTCTCCAGTTTATCTTTACAGTTTGATGTCGTAGTTATTTTCTTTAATTTCTTGGAGGTTATCTTTGTGATCTTTTGCGCTACAACATATTGACTTTAACGTCAATTTTTGCAGTACTAGAACTTTTTACATCTTTGAAGTCCCAAAATAATTCAAAAAGCATTTTTTTCTTTTAAATATTCGACAAATGTCTATATTCAAAAGTATTTATATAATTTTGTCGCCCACTTATTGTAACATAAACCTAAAAATATCATTTTTTTTTTTTTTTTTAATTCTAAAAACGAGAATTTCATTTAAACTAAAAATATATACTTAGAATCAGTTCTGTGAAATTAATCATTGCTGAAATGCAGATAAAAAATGAAGTGGACACTTTTATTGATTTATGCATAAAAGTGTTTTCATAAACCGTGTACTTCTGCTTTTACAAAAGTCACTATTAGTTCGTGCAATTATTTGAATCAGTAATTAGGATAAATGTTGCAAGTACTGTATTGGTTGAGCACAATTTTAAATTTAATCTCTCAATATAATATTCCTGCATTGGTTCACACCTCGGTTAGTGTTTGTACTACAAAACTTTTACAGTTAATGCTTCGAAATTACAAAATTTCAAGCTACCAGTTCTGAAATGATATCATTTTAAATTAATTATTTAGAACTTTCTGTCATTTCACCGTAATTTTTTGTAATTTTCTGAAGGTAAATTTTTCTTGCTTGCTTTTACTTAGTTTGAACTGATTTATTATACCCTCTAATTCCATATAACTAAAATAATTATTCAGAATTCATTTATAGTGTTAAATTTTAATATTTGTAATAGCATTATTTTTGCGTCCACTATTGGATATATCATGATGACCACTGTCTACTAATAGGTAATTTTTTTTAGAGTGATGGACAATACAAAGGGCGATATTCACCCAAAATCGGTGTGAGCGTAAAAATCTGAAGAAACTAAAAGCAGAAAGAAGAAGTAGGAAGCAACGAGGAAAACAAAATCTACGAGAGAGAGAAGAAATAAAAAATAAAAGGATGACAGTTAAACAAGAAGAAAAAAAGCGTTAGAAAAGCGACAGAATTCAAAAGGAAAAGAGGAATTCTTTGCAAGTTCCTCGGAGAATGATAATAGTTAGTCACATTGTACAAGATAGCGAAAACCTGCAAATATCAAAAAGTGATGCTGATTACTCTTGGCAGTTATAGGAGATTATCATACTAGGATGTGGTTTAAGTTCACTTATATTTTAAGATTAAATAAAACGATTAAAAAATACCCCAAAATACCTGGTTCTTAAAGGCTTAAGATAACATTTGTTGACATGGTTTCCTGAGCAATTCTGATTCCTTGTCCTATCTCCTCTTAAAGTTTGTCCCTGTAATTTTGGAACACAGCGCATTTGGCTTCATTTTCACCACTTAACAATAAAACTTTCGTTACATAACGCATTAGATGAAATGTGTTTAAAATACAGATGTCCATATTTTCAAAACAGCCCAGCAAACATTTAATGATTTCGTACCCTGTACAGATTGCAAGTTTTTATAAATAGAAAAGCTTTTGATGAGAGCTTAAGGAACAAAACTTTCCTTTTTAAAAGAGCTGATTTTAAATAATGAAGGTCATTGGAGAAGATCGCATTGCATCACGATTTTTTCTACTCCACAATTTTTTCCACCAAAAAACTGCTCGTTGAGGTTGAGCGATCTTATAAGCTTGGATATTTTTGTCCCTCAAGAAATTCATCAACACGCTGCACATTACGAATAATCACTTTACACATTGAACATGTGTAAAGTGATTATTCGTAATGTGCAGCAGCTTCTAGAAATTTCTATAAAAACTTTTATTTTAAATTCCTGATATGTAACTTCATATACGATTACAGCATCTAGATACAGAAATAGTACAGAGATTAATCACGATTCCTTTCGTCGAGGAGCCTTGATTTCGATAAAAAGTACGGTACATACTAGTTTTCCAGTAATATATGTTAATTTTTCATTTTAATAATCGAAGAACTCCTCTTTGGGGCGGTATTATTTTAGTCAGTTGAATTACATGTCCGAGTTTTTTATGTGAGTAATGTGATCTCACAGACGTATGAAACTTAAATACTTAAATTTCATGTTAGGCTTTTGACAAAGCACTTGTCTAGAGTTCACATTCTGGATAATAATACGAGGCTATGCTAAGCAAAATTTATCGAGGATTTCAGTGAGAGGATAATTACCGTATAAATTTGTCAGTGTGATGCATGATATCAAAATAATAGGTCATTGAGCATTTATTAAACGCTCTAATTCGAGCCATTTCATCGTTGACAACATTTTAATTTATTCCAGAGCATTTTTAGCCCCGCCTTTATTTAGCACCACTTTATTTTTAGAATAATTTTCTCCAATGTATAACAATGGTAATATAAGAAAAAAATACTTTTGAAAAGAAAGTGTTATGAAATAAAGGCGGGGTTAAACATGTTCCGGAATAAATTAAAATTTTGGCAAATTTGCCATTGTAAAGCATCAACTATTCCCTAGAATCCTCTAGAAATAAAATTTGTGCTTCTGTATGAGTTGTATTTGTTGCTATACGCTTTTATAAAAACCTACTAAAAGAAAGAAATCTCGTTCTACGATCCGTATAGTTATAAGGTATTGTCACACTCTGCATTAGATCTCTTTACCTGGGAACGTGATGTATCTTGTTTTGATCACTTTTTACGTGCTGTATATATTTCAAAGTGTCTTTTTAATTTTGTTACGTTTCTATGTGATGTTTCGTAGTATGAAACAATAATATATTAATATTTCTTCATAAAACTAGCCATACTGATGGATATCAATGCTTTATGTTTGTAACGTTAATTCCATAACACTAAGTCCAACAAGGTGGGATTTTTATCATGCCATATTTAAGAAAGTTATCAAGCGGAAACCAAGAATTTGATAAAAACATGAAAAAAAAAAAAAAAAAAAAACTGAAAATGATAATTGGAATTGGAAATGCTTAAAAATAGAAGGAGAGAGATCCAAGATCTCTTTTTAGAGGAGGGAGATCGCAAGATTTTTGAAAACTGTATAGTTAATTCATACCAAAAATACAGTTCATGTTCATATTTTGCGACAAATCCCAAATTTAAAAAGGAATGAGTTAAATTTACACAAAACATTAACACAATGCAACAATGAATCAAGATAGAAAAATAACATTTATCCACATGTCATCCGGGCACCAAACTCAGAGAGTAACACATAACAAGTTGCCAACAGAATTTTTCTAATAAGAAAAACTAATATCGAGACCAATCCCGATTAATCGATAAAGGTTCTACAAATGAGTTATTAATTTCATTATTATTAATTTCATTATTATTAATTTCATTATTATTTCATTATTATAATTTAATTAATAATTGAATTCACTGTTTTAATGTATTTTTATTGTAATAATTCTTAAATCTTTAAAACTTTCAAGAATTGGAGTTTAGTTACATCTTTCAGTTACACTTTGCTTTCTTTTAAATTTCTACGTATTAGATGTGAGTATGCGCCATCTGGCGGTTAAAAAGATAAACATTATAATTCAAATCAAGAGCATTTTTTTTAAACAGGTTTGTTTTATTTTTGTTTATATTTATTTTTTTATTTTTTGATAGAAGATTTTTTTTTTCTAGTTTTAAAATCATTTAATTTAATCCTGAGATAATAAATTTTAATTTAATAAATTTTTTTAATTATTTTTATTAATTGCAATAAATTATGGATTTTATATTTCTTAGTCCCTAGCGATGATCTTAAAATTCTCTTATGTTTTAATTAATTAATTAATATTAATTTTATTTAATTTTTTTTTTATTAATTAATTAATTACTTATTATTTTTAAATGGAAATGGATTAATTTGTGTAAATTAAACTTAGGAAACCACCAAAAGCTATTATACATGGAATTAAATCTAACATGTGAAGAATTAATCTTTCATGAAATCAACCAGAAAATAATGAAGTATCCTGTAATAGCAATAATCCCCCCCCCCTTTTTAATTATTTAATTCATCAATCCTCCCAACCATTCAGCCAAACACCAACACCAAATCTCCTTAATCAAACATCTGCTCTCTCATATATATGTATACTGTGGAATGTTTGAAAAGGTTTTTATATAGATGTAATATATATATAGGTAACTATTGTAACGAATTTATGAGTTTAAAGATAAGAAAAACCAAAAAGGCTAATGTAATTTTGGTAATTTTATAATTGTTTTTGGAATTTTTAAATTATATGTATGTCAGATTTCTTCTCGGTTAATGGTGTTTTCTGTTTGGTGAGAAGTTGGGGGCTAAGGATAGTTATTAGCTAATTGCTACTGTCCTTTCAGAAACTTCTCTTTCACCCTACACTGAGGGGCCTCCTTGATAAAGACCTCAGTGGTTTTTTTTTTTTTTTTTTCTGGGGGGGGGGGTTATTTCCTTTTATTCATTGATAATCTATTCCTATATATGTATATATATTTATATATATATATAACCCACAGGCAAGTCACAAGTCTTGCCGCTTGCCTCCTTCCTTCCTTCCTTGGGCTGTTTTTCCCCTGGATTTCGATTTAGTTTGAGTTTTTCTGTTGGGATTTGGTTGAGTTGATTTGTTGTATCGTTTGTTTAGCGGACTGTTAAAAATTAAATTTGGTTTCTTTAAATATGTGTATTTCATCCCCTGATGATTTTTTTTTTCACCTTTCTGAGCTTCTCCTACATAGAGAAATTGTTCATTCTTATTGGTCTTTGTGGTTTTGGTGATTGCGCTTAATGGGTCATTATTGTTCGTTACTGGGTTCTCTTTTTTCACCTTGAAATATTGTCCTAGAGTCAACCTTCTATTCTCCAGAGTCTAATTACACGGTCCTATTTCAATTTTCAACAGGTATTGTTGTACAGTGGATTGGCGTCAGTGCTATTGTTGAACTTGATAATTGAATCAATTTGGGAAATCTTGTTGCTTTGTTTTTCGTGTGTATGTTTTTTTTGGTGAATTGTTTGACTAATTATTCGTCGTTCTCCTTCTTTGCTTCTACTATCAAAAGTATTATATATATATATAGGTGTGTGTGTGTGTGTGTGTGTCTGTATATATATAAAATAAATATTTATTATATTTATATGTAATAATATATTTATTATTATTATTATTATTATTATTTTAATTTCATTAAACGCATTTTGTATTGAAAATATGAGTCACGGTGTACTTTCTACTGACCGAAATTCAAGGTGCACCGCTCGAAACCAATGCGAGAGTTTTATTATTATTTGAATAATAACATAAAATTGTTACAAGATTTTTAACACCAATTCTTTATTTAGTTCTTCTTAATACTATAGGCATGATGAACTTGGTATTTGTAAGAAATTTAGACCTCAGTTTTGACATTTTTAAGACATCTTTTTTTAACTTATAAGAAATCCGAAAATCACAAAATATACGTGGTGTTCGTCTCTTCGTTAGTCAGTTAGTTTAATGCGAAAGTTTATAAGACTTTGTAAACATTATTTCAAGAACTAAGAATCGTAAAAATGTCAGGTCAATTTGAAATTAATGCTTATGATATTGCCAAGAACTCTGTTGTTTTTGAACAATTTAATTTGAAAATTTTGTAAGTTATTCGAAAGTTAAAATTTTTTCAATATGGCAGAATAGAGCAAAATTTTGAATAAACTCGTATTATTAATACAAGTTTCGCCGAAAAATTATTGAACCAATCTTATAATATTTTTCATAATACTGACAAACATCGTTGTCTGTAAACATTTTTCTTTGAAAACTTAGTAAGTTATACGAAACGCTTTCTTAATATGGAAAAATAGGCCAAAGTTTTGCATAAACGTCCATTTTTAGGATTACTTTTATCGTAAGCATATCAGACCAGCTTTAAAATACGATATATATACCGGAATGAATATTACAGAATATAAAACTTACATTTAAAATATTTGTCAAGAAATTAAAGATTTTTATAACATGGCAGAATAGGACAATATTTTACATAAAAATTTGCAGTATGAGTATTTTTGCATTGGAAATAGTGTAGAAATGCAAACTAAATCTAATAAAATTAGTAAGCAATTGATCATAAAGTATATCGAATGAGTGTATATGTGTCTATAGGAGGGGTAGCTTATTGAGTGAGACATTTCAATTGCCAACTAGCTGACATTTATGGAGAGGTTAATAAAAGTGCTGAGAACGACTGACTATGGCCCCTAAACAATTTTGAGCTACGTATCCAAAATTTTCGCGATATACACTACCACTGGCTAAATAAATAAATACTTCCAATATATATATATACATTGTATATCATTACACCCAACGCAAAACAAAATAAAAGACATAAAAATATTATTTTAAATTCTTTATTACCAAAATTATATATGAAAGTAAACACCTTTTTTTTTTTTTTTTTTTTTTTTTTTTTTTTTTTTTTTCAAATAACGGAACTGCTATCTCTGTTTCTTTAAGTAAGACATGTTTAATACAACGTGCTGTATTTTCTTTTAAAATTTGATTCAATACCTATGCCATGCATACCTACCATGCATTTGCTGTTTATTGTATGAGATATTGCATGAAAGCAGCGTGAATTTAAAATCTTTGGACTAATAGAAAAGTAATATAAACAAGTGCACAAAGGGGTCATTTCTGGTTTTTTTTTTTTTTTTTTTTTTTTTTTTTTTAATGTGGTTGGTAACGCTATCTAAAAACGTCTACATGGATTTTTTGACACTGAATTTATTACAAGAAAATATATCCTATTTAAAGTACATGATTCAGGTTTATAGTAAAAACAAATCAGGAGTTAGGTGAGTGCCATAAAATCATGCTGTACTTATTTTTTCGGAATTAGGAACTTTTTGGAACACCATAATATTGTCCAGTTCAAGCGACTTTCTAGCTAATACTTATGCACCTACTTACAAAACTTTGGTGAATATTTGTAGCTGTATCTATCTATCTATCTATCAAGCCCTCTCTATATTTTTTAGAACAATTTTTTAAACTAATAGTTCCCAGTTTTATGTATAACAGTAAAAACAAAAATGACTTTTCAGCATAAGGTACGAAACAGAAATTCAAATAAATATAAGGTGTATATAACACAGATCTACCAAAATATTAAGCAAAAAGAAAATGATAGCTAATATAGTGTGATACGTCATCAGGAGCTCAATCACAAAATACAAGCAAATTATTGACGATTTTCATATGTGAAATAGCAGATAGAATAAGATGATTTCATTTGAGCTCAGTCACGAAATAACAGCGAAAAACTGGAGATTTCTGTATGTGAAATAACATTTATGCTAAGCTAATTTCACATTGAGCTCAATCTCCAAACGTAAAATATGAAAAAAAAAAAAAAAAAAAAAAAGAAGAAGAAGAAGGAGTAAGTAATTAAAAGAACTATGAAGAGAGTAAGAATGAAATGGTACAATTGTAGTTTTGATTGAAAGAACTCATATATATATATATATATATTTAATAATTAATTATTTCATAAAATACCTTTTGTCGATATGCGATCATTTTGAATAAAAAAAGGTACTTAATGATATATATTTTCTTTCTAAGTAGTGCATATTTGATGTCTTTATTAGTATAAGTTTATAGTTCAAAACACTGTTTAAATTGTACATTAAAATATTGCAGTAATTTCTCATAATCTAAATTTTTGCGTACTATTTTATAATACAATTTGTTAAAATATATTCATGCTTTATATGCATGAAACTTATATTGTATGCAGCGATGTGGTTGCTGATAAATGCTGAATGCATTTTATAAATGATACATGATACGTATTTTATGCACGTTATTAATAAAATTTAATCACAGAAGTTCTCTCTTGCAGAAGATTATAATTTTCATTTAGGTTATTACAAGAGAACAAATTAAAACAATACGTGATACTTGTAGTTAAGTCCAGTGAGAGTATGAGACTGAATTGCTATATTCGAATTCATTTAATCAATTTAAGGATTAAATGGAACACGCTTCACGTTATAACAACTCTGTCAGAGTGCCGAAACTTTTCCACTGTTTTAATTGAAATTATTCAAAGTCCATCAAAGCAACAAATTAGTAAGTTGGGTCATAAGATTGTCACCAAAGGTAGGAAATGACTGGAATGGGTGAAAGTATGATTACTTCTGTAAGTAGCTGAATAACACACATTATACTCTGGAGGAGTTGGATATGACTATCGAGAAAGTTTTTATATTAAATCATTTAATACGTTATAAAGTTTTTAAACCGTGATAAACACTTGACCATTTTGAATATTCATTACATAGTTGAAGAAGAAGTTTTCACTTGGAAATAAAGAAATTTTTCGTGTTAATTTAAGCTTGAAAATGTAAAAAAAAAAAAAAAAAAAAAAAAAAAAAAAAGAAAGGTGAACAATATTAAAATATGGATTTATATATTAGGAATAGAAATTAATTAGCATTAACAGGTAACCAGTTTATTTCTCCCCGCAGAAACTCACTGTAAAAAATATGTCCTATTTGCTGCAGAAATTCTCTGTAATTTAAGAAAATACGTTCTGACAACGTAATTCTTTCGTAAATCACGCGTATTTTCTCAAATTACAGAAAATTTCTGACAGAAAATAGGACATATTTTTTACAGCGTACTTAATAAATTCTAAACATTTATTTTTAAATATATTTTATGTTATGTTACTTACAAAACAATTTTATCGATAGTATGGTAAATATGGTAAAAGAAGCCACATGAAACGAGAACTGATTCTAATAAAAGCTAATACTATTTTATAAATTTGTGCAAATACGTATTTATTAGTATTGGAAATAATATACAGAAAAGAGTCAATTCTGATGCAACATCGTATGGTATCAAATATTGAAATGAAGCTAACTATCTAGGCATAAAGTTAAGGTAAGTCTGATGTAAAAATAAATAAATTAATAAAAATAAAATAAGAAGAACCAGAAGAATTAATTGTTTAAATAATTAAACTAAAGTCATCACAAGATAATTTAATTTGATAAAAAATAATTCTTATTGGTCTACATGGTATTCAGTGGCATAAAATCTTCTGTTACTCTGGCTATTGCTGCATTTAAAAAATAATTTATTATATATAGTATTTTAAATAAATAACTAATATTATTGTCCTAAATAATATAAATGTCCTAAATAATTAATAATATAATGTCCTAAATAATAAGTCTTTTACATTCAATAATACATCATTACTTATTAAACAGTTTAAAAGGAATCTTAAATTTTTAATTTAAGTACTGCATGCATTTCAAAATAATACAAAATCGTTTAAAACATTTACTTATAATATAATGAGACTTCAATTTTCCTTTAGGATCTAAATTTATAGTAAAATTTTAGAAAATACGTTAATCCATATTATTTTTATGTCATTTCGTATTTGTATGCGTTTTTATGGAAATTGTTTTCGGTGACTAATAAGTATAACATTTAGAATGCCTATAAGCCATTTTAAACAATTAAATAAGCACATATAAATGCATTTTTAATTTAATACTCGGTTGCCTCATTTATTTATAATTTCGACATTTTGGTTGATCTTTAAAAAGAACATTTTTGTTAGTGAGAATGGTAATATCAAAAATGTGCTGTTACCGTTAAAATTAATACATGTACCTAAAGAACCAAAAACTTAAAAATGTCCTTGTTATTTTTTTTAACCTGTGAAGAATATTATAATACCGTTAAAAATAGAAATATCATAACACAATTTTCATTTTTTATTTTATTTATTTAAGGTAACGGCACCAGTGCTCGTCACCCCTAAAACCTGCACCAGTAGTCGTCATCCTCTTAAAAGAAGTGTTAAAATAAGCGTTTTATAACCTGTATGAATTTGAATCTACCCGCACAAGATTCTCCAAAGACTTCTGCTTCTTATAACATAAAAAAGTTCGATTTCAAGTATTGGGGAAGAGTGGGGAGAAACAAAATAAGGGAAGTATGCGTTAAATTACAATTGGATTGAGTCAACGTAAATCAAATGACTAAGGAAAGATATATGCATTTATTGGTATATTTTGTTGTTTGCTGTATTTGACATTGCTCATAAAGCATTGTATGTAATGTTTATGAAATGTAGAATACGATTTATGTGCAAGTTTTTAAAATTTGACATAATATAAAGATTTTTAAGGTATGACGATTACTGGTGCACATATTGCACATTTTACCAGTGTTCGTCACTGATCTTTTAACATTTTTAATAACTGTGTAACATTTTTTATTAAAAATACTATTTTCGTTTAGAATTATGATGGTACAATTTTTACTTTAATTGGACTATCGGAACCACTCGTCGCCAGCGGTATTCGTAAATGTAAACAAATGTATTTTAACTCCAAGAACGTGACCTGTAGTGCACTTGTAACTTTTGTCTAGCTTGTTTAAATAAAGTCAGTCATGGTACCTTTAATTCATTAAGACTGACTTTGAACCACCTAAAATTTTTCATTGTATTTTGCTGGAAAATTAAACAATAACACATAAACACATTTAGTTATAAAGAGCCTTTTTCAGTTTTCTGCTATATATTTTAGAAAAACAGACATTGCTCTACACATCTGTCTAAATGTATTTTAAACTTTTATGATGTTATGCTTTTGCGAAGATGTATTTAGTTGATGTTTTAAAGTTGCTTCGTACTAATTAGTTACAAACTACAAATATCGTTTAAGTACTTTTTTTATGCATTTTATATAAGTATCTTATTGGCCATGATTAATTAAATTTAATTCATATATATTTCGAAAATGATAAAATACAAAGGCTTAGTTTCATAATCAGCATGACTGTGAGTCGGTTAAAAATTATAGTAAGGCGTTTTGTTATGCTAGATACAGGTGAATAAGAATTTATATAGAAAATATTAAACATAAAAAACATTTCATAAGCAAGTTTTCTATTTATACATTATATTAATTATGTAAGATAAACAAACGAAATATATAAATGAATCTTTTAATTAAGAGAACTCTTCAGTTCTGGTGTTTTTTTTTTTTTTTTTTTTTTTTTTTAAAGGGGAGTGAGAGAGGTATATTCAGCAGCTTAATTGGTCCTTATAACGTTAAGAAGTATTATCATATGAAAAGAAAGCTTTTTATAAAAACAGAGTAGCATCTGAGGCATAGAAAAGCGGGTGAAGGCAAGAGGGCAAATAGAGACCACGGGTAGAAATATAATTTTTTTTTTTTTTTTTTTTTTAAACTCGTTCGTATATAAAGAAAGAGAAAAAAAGATCAATGACTATTCTTTGCCTGTCTAGCATATATAGTGTTACATTAGTTGAAATACTAAAAAAAGGGTGATAATGGGAACTGCATTTTAAAAATTTCGGATTATGTATAAGCCTTTTTTAAATAGTTTAATCTTTCTTATAGCTCTTATTTACGTAAAAATTGTATCTTATCTATATTTTTTATTATGGCTCAAAATCACCCATAATGACAGATTAAAACTGAAACACATAAAATTATTATATTTTGTGTTTATGCCAGAAATATTTGCTAAGTATAATAAGATTAAGTTATAATTAAGTCTATATTTTTTCCTTCTGCGTCAATAATTATGAAAATATTTTGAGTGTATATTTAGGAGAATGGACAATAGTTCAAATGTTGATCAAAATTACCCTGTTGACTGTTGTTTTTAAATAACTAAAATTGTAAGATATAGATCCATAACATTTGATAACATTAGTTTGATGTGTAGAATAATACTAACAGGCTTTGCCCCCTTCGCTGGTCCCTATATTTAAATAGAATATGAAAAAATTCACATCATTATCAATAATAAAAAAAAATTGAGATCAGTCGAATCCGCAGTTAACGTTCCTGTTGTCTTCTGTAATAGCTTTCCGTTTCGCAATATGATGATTGGCTTCTACTGCCTTCGGCATGGACTTAACCGCTTTTTATTCCCTCCTTTCCATGGGTAAATTTAGAATTTTAGCGAAATCTCACCAAATTACATATTGAGTACTTTTAACCAACACCCACGCATCAAAACTCGCCTTTCTGAGTTAATTTGGAGTAAAGCTAAGGTTAAAAATGTGTTTTTGCCACCTGCGGGAAGTGGGAAGAGATAATTTCGCAAAATCGCCTTATAATGCGTGTTGAGTACACACAACCAACTGACACATAAAAAAATCCCCTTCCTGAAATAATTTGCAGCAGAGTTAAGCTTGAAAACGTATTTTTTTTCCACCGCACATAGACGAATGATTTTCGCAAAATCTCCTTATACTAGGTGTTGTATACATATAACCAACTTATGCATCAAAAATCACCTTTGTAAGATAATTTAGAGTAGAATTATGCATGAAAATATGTTTTTGCTCCCCTTCCTCAAGATTTGATCGGAAAGAATTACGCAGAATTCCTTTAAAGTGTGTGTTAGGTACGCATAACCAATTAACGCATGAAAAATTGTTTTCCTGACATAATTTGGAGCAGGATTACACTTGAAAACGTGTTTTTGCATCCACCTCACACTTAATGGGGAAAGAGAAGCGAAAGATTTTGCGAAATCCCTTTATAGTGTGTGTTAGGTACGCATAATCAACCCATACGTTAAAAAATATTTGCAAGATAAAAAGATTTTTTATACCATATTTTTAAATTTTTTGTTGAATCATATAAACGCTACCGAAGGCAGCGAGGACCCGAAAGAATTGGCTAAAAGTATTTAAAAAATGCTTTGTCACTGTGTTCTAAGCAATTCTGAAAGTTTCAAATGTCTAACTAGTCGGGATGATTATATGATTGCTGAATCATATTAACGCTACCGAAGGCAGCGGGTACCCGAAACAATTGGCTAAAAGTATTAAAAATTGCATTCTTATTCTGTTTTGAGTTATTCTAAAAGTTTCAAATGTCTAGCTACTCGGGAAGTTAGTTAAATAAATTGTCTATTAAATCATATAAACGCTACCAAAGACAGAGAGAACCTGAAACAGTTGGCTAAAAGTATTTTAAAAAATACATTGTCACCGTATTCTGAGCTATTCTGAAACTTTCAAACATCTAGGTTGCCGGAAAGTTAGTTAAAAATCAATTGCAAGATTTGTACTGGACATACAAACAAACAAGCAAGAATACGAGTTAATAAGAATATGGTAAAATCAATATTACTGCGATAATTTGGAGCAAAGTCACACTTGGAAACGAGTTTATTACCACCTCCCCTGCTACTTACCCTCTGCCTGTAAAGATAGTTTTGAGGACGAATATTATAGTTTTGAGAACTTTTCTTAAAAGTAAACAATTTTCAAATAATTTTGCATATGATTTTTTTTTTTTTTTTTTGCAAAACTGGGCTCAATGGTTTGAATTTTACCATTTAATGCTTTGTGTTTTAAAACCCTAAGAATGAATTTAGGTTATATGTGTCAAAGTATGCGTCAATGATGTTTTGTTACATTAAATTTTCTAAAAGCACAATTAAAATCAAATTATTCAGTAAATTGTTACGTTTTATTTACATGACAACCACTGGTGCAAACACCTGACGACTACTGGTGAAACTCAGTTTTCAAGTGACGAGCACTGGTACATTTTTATAGGTTCAATTATTATTATTATTATTTTTTAATTTCGCTTAATGTATTGAAAATTTGAAAGTATCTAACAACAACTAGAAGAATCAGTGTATAAAACAGACCAAAATATAATATTGATACATGAATACCACGGGAATGCCATGCGGAAAAAAAACAAACATTTTAAAACTAATGCCTTAAGAGTGACGAGCACTGGTTCATTAAAGTAAGTTTCACAATTTTACAATAATTTCAAATGACTCCCGTGGACGATTACAATTGCGATGGCATGTATGAAGAGAATCCCTATGGGTGAACCTAAGACCATGGCCAATTTTCCATTGCGTAGTTACTGTGCGACACAAAACCTACACAATCTTAACTAATTTCATTAATTTCTGTTACATTAATATTCGAGGTCACTTAAGCAGATTTTAAAACAGCATGCAGGGATAATGTACGTTAAAATCGTGAAAAGTATTTAAATATTATGAAAAAAAAAAAAAAAAAAAAAAAAAAAAGAAAAACTTAGTGGAAATAGATATAAAGTCGGCAATAATAATTATAAAGTTACCTTATTTATTTTTCTTACAAAGGATGCATTTAGTTATTTATTTTGAGCAATAATGAAAAATATCCCCCCCCCCCCCCCGCTGAGGAAACAAATTGGGATGGCATGTCTCCGAAACACCTCTCGTGTTCAATATCAGAACGTTGCCAATAGCCCACTAGGCAGCTGGGATGGTGGTAATAAACGCTATACAACTCAAGCTAACTAATGAAAAATTATTTTTCACCTTATTTTTGTCTCCAAAAATTATTTAAAAGTTAAATTTTTATTATTTTTTTTAATCATAAAAAATAAGTTTTGCGCAAGAAATTTCAAACACAAGAATATATATGGAAGTTTTAATTTGAACTAAAATAAAAAGTCTTTAATTTTTTTCCAAAAGTTTAAGGAAAGTTCGCATTATATCCATCATTATGTTTATAAAAATACATTGGTGTTTTAATAAAATCTAGAAAGTAAGATAAATTTATCTGTGAAACCGAATGTAAAATTGATTATTAAATGTAATAAATTTTGGTTTGTGATGCTTTAACAATAAAAATTATTTTCTAAATAAACTTTCGAATTTTTATGTATTTCCAAGGAAAAGAAAAATCTAAGAAATAATTTTTTTTTGTAATTTTATTTATGTCGTAAAATATTATTTACTACCTGCAGGAATTTTTTGTATAAGAGTTATAAAGTTTTATACCTGAGCTTAAATTGAACATGCTATATTAATTTTTCAATAATTTGTTATAGCGTTTTATTGAAATCTCACAAAAATAAAACAATAAAATATTACTCGAAGAACAGGCTTTATTGACATGTTCATTAAAGTACGTTTCACAATTTTACAATAATTTCAAATGACTCCCGTGGACGATTACAATTGCGATGGCATGTCTCCAGAGAATCCCTATGCTTGAACCTATGACCATGGCCAATTTTCCATTGCGTAGTTGTTGTGCGACACAAAACCTACACAACCTTAACTAATTTCATTAATTTCTGTTACATTAATATTCGAGGTCAATTAAGAATTTTAAAACAGCATTCAGGGATAATGTGCGTTAAAATCGTGAAAAATATTTAAATATTATAAAAAAAAAAAAAAAAAAAAAGACAAACATTGTGGAAATAGATATAAAGTCGACAATAATAATTATAAATATTATTTGATTTTACATATTAGAGTGATATAATATTTCTGAGATATGGAAAAATTATTCTTTAATCATAAAATTTTGAAGTAAAAATTAAGATATTTTAAACATTTTTAATAAACCGGCCGCTAAAAATATCGTTTATAGAATACCCAGTTTTGTAAAAATGTTTATGAAATACAATGGCTAGATAACCAAAGCTTTTTTAGAAGAAAAAAAAAAAAAAAAAAAGCAAATTATGAAGTTAAATTTTACATAAAATTGAAAAAAGATTTAATCAGTTAAGGAAAAATAAATATATAAATATATTTTTTATCAAATAAAAAAGCTTTTAGATGAAACAAAAATTATTTATGTAAAAAAGTGTACTGTATATTTTATTGCTGTATGAAAATAAGTAGCATGTGTGCTTATATTTTTTGAAAATTCTGATCATAAAAAGATTCAAAAACACTAAGCAGAAACTGTATAATTAGTTTTAATCTGCTTAATGACCTAAGGATGTGATAATTACTAAAATCTGCAGCATAAATTTATTGCCACCGGTAAATTACGACATAGATGTTTTAAAAGTAATTTCAAAACCAAGTAGAACGGAGTTAAAAAATGTTCCACATTGTCATATTCCAGATTCCAGTAATTAAAACGACTGAGAAGGGAGGAAATACTTGAGCAACTAGGATAAAAAAAAAATAAATTCTGGATTAAAATTATCTAAGCAACAAATATTAAATGCTCCGCTAAATTAAAATCTTGATAATTAACGAAGGCAGATCCGTACATACATCGGCCTAGCGCAAGCTTCTGAGGGGTTTCAAGGCATTAAGTCTAATTACCCCACACGGAGTTAGTGACACGCCTTTCAGATGTTGTTGGAAAAGCTGCAGAAGCAAAGCGAGGCAATTAACTCAAAACCCTGCTAATGACCGACCAAGAGA
Source organism: Salticus scenicus (assembly GCA_963930645.1). NCBI lineage: Eukaryota > Metazoa > Arthropoda > Arachnida > Araneae > Salticidae > Salticus > Salticus scenicus. Next base: position 167,988,619 of record OZ005651.1, read on the forward strand.
AACACATTTGGAAGGACACAGACACAAGGAAAAAAATGAAATAAACAAAAATAAAAACCTTTCCTCATCAAAACTGAATGTTTCCATCTCTAGAACGGCTATTGTCACACGAATCAAATAATTGTTTTTTTCTTATTCCTTTTTCTTTTTTTCTTACCCTCCTACTCTTTCTTTTAGGATGCATCAACCACATATGAGGCAACAGGATTAATTAAAAGCAGTTGTTTTAGGAAGATTTGTTTAATCGCTAATTTGCTAAATGTGACCTTCACGTATTGGAGTATGCTCGATATTTTTTTCGTCATTTGGATGGATAATATATTTTCACGTAATATTTTGACTTTTTTTCATTATAAGAAGTGCTGTAAGTTTACTACTAATGGAACAAAATCATTTGCAAATATTCCAGAGTCTTAATTAGATAGATTTTCTTGCAAGGGAAGCACTGTTATTAGTTCACGCTTTTTTTTCATTTCATTAAAATGATTTTATTCCATTTTGCTTTTGCTTTTAATTTCATATTTGTCTTTAAAATAAATTGTGAATTTTTTTTTTTCGGCAGCAAATATACGAGTAATCGAGAAAACTAATAGATTTCACTAGGATACACAAAACTGTTAAGGCGAGTTCAAATAAAGATTTATTGATTTTTTTTCTGTTATAAAAGAATAATTGCAACAAAAAATAAAAGCAAATTAATCTAACAAATATATTTTCTATTTTAAAAAAGCTATTTTATTTATGTCATTATTGCAGTAAAAACCTTTACATACTTTTATTGACAAAAAGGTTTGATTTTTTTTTTTCTGGAATTGTCTTATTTTTATTTATTTAGACTATTAGAAATAAATATTCTTTATTTGTAATGCTATTTAATATAGTGGTAACAATTTCATTTAAATAATAATAATAATAATAATAGTAATAATAAATAAGTAAATAAACAAAAGAGGAAAAATAATGTTATTATTATTATTGTTGTTATAATTTTTAACACCTGTTTACATACAAATATTTCATACAAAACTACCTACATTCAGCTAGAGAATAATGACTTTTTTTTTTTCTTTTCTGTTTTAAACCAAATTTTTGTTAAAGGTGAAAATTCAGTTTTGTTACTACAAACAAAAAATATTGTTTACAAATTCATAAAATTTTAGCAAAGTTTCATTGCATTGCCTAAATTAACAAAATTTTTGTGTATTTGTAATAATTATGAAAAACAATTCTTGGTACAAAAACGAAATTTTTTCTTAAAAGGACAAATAAATAAATAAATTAAATTGGGTTTGTTAATCCAAACAAAATTTATATTGGGATAAATTTAAACAGGACATTTTGTTGTGACAATAAAGTTTTTGTTAATAAAAAAAAAAAAAAAATTCACTGGATGTACATATTTTTCAATTCCCAAAAAATAGAAACAAGATTGTATTACGAAAATTTCAAAATATTCCGTTTTTAGATTTTTCACTATTGTGCTTTATTGTTGAGTTTGCTTCATGAACCAATGTATGAGAAACATAGTTTAGTATTGCCATTCCATATTTTTATTTATTTATTTTTTCTCTTAACACAACAAGAATATATGTTACTAATTAGGAGACTTTTTAATTAAAATAATATTGATTTTCACAAATGTATAAACACATTTCTAATGCTAACAAATTAAAATTTTAAACAAATTAGATACTTTGTAAGGTTTCTAAGCTGAAATCTCGTTAAAATTTTTAAATAATTTTAAAATAACATGCCCCCGGTAGCAAAGTACTGGCCAATATTGGGGTTCGTCGGACAGGCAATATTGAATAGTGTGCCTTTTCTCTAATATCCGCCGATACTGGAGTACGTTGGAACGGCTGATATATAATGTATACCAGTTTGCAATATTTATAATATTGCTAAAAAATAAATAAATAAATAAATAAAAATGTGTTTTTTGTTTTTCGAAAAATAAAACTTAAATTATTTAAAAAAAAGTCTAACGTTTCAGAAAATTCAATATCATAGGTTCAACACAGTCAATAATGAGAATAAAATAAAATTAAATTAAAAAAAAAAAGTTATTTATTCAAGAATTTATTAAAACCGTGTGTCTAACTTTTCAGAAAAATCAGTTGGATACTATTAGACAAGATTAGTAAAAATGTCGATCTTCGAGCGATATTGAAAATTATTGGGATAATATTGCTGTTCTACTGAGGACGTAACATTAAAAAAAAAAAAAAAAAAGAAACTTGAAAGCAGATTAAAATTTTATTGAACCTAACTAAAACTTTCTGTAAAAAATCTTATTGAATAAAACATTGTAGTTAAATAATATTTAAACGTTATTAATGAATAAAAGAAAATCTCAATTATTTTATTAATTAAATAATAAGAATAATTAAATACTTGAGATCATTATTTCATGTTAATTAAATAAATAATAATCTCAATTATTTTATTAATTAAATAATAATTAAGCAATTCTAATACCTTTCGCTCCGAGCATATATAGAACGATTAACAAGTTAATTGATACTAATTAACAATGTGCATTGAATGACTCTGGGTTTAATATAAATGGCGTGTAATAGTGTTATTTATGATATGTAGTCAATTGTTAATGTAAAAGATGTGTGCGTTATAATTTTTCTTATAGATTAATTTTTCTTATCATAAATAATATTTCAGTAATATTTTTTTAGCTGATATTTATCTGACATTTTTCAATTTATTTCATTGCATACTAAAATCACTTTCATTGTAAAATGTATTATTTTAAATTTACAATACATAAATATTTAGATATAATAAAGTTTTTATGAAATTTCTATGAAAGTTTCAGTTATCTTTTTTATTTTTAGAAATATAACTAGTTGCCATAACCCTTAAAAGTTAAATTGTACATTTTTTTTTTTTTTTTTACTCTAAGAAAAGATTGTAAAAAAAATTCGTTTATTTATGTTATTTCATTCTAATATATGTAAGTCGTAATTCATAAATTAAAGTACTGAAAAAAAAAAAAAGTTTTCTGAAAGTTATTTTTTCCCCTATCATCTGAATTAAATAAAATTCTAGTGAGAGAAACCTATTTTTTCTAAATGTCTGGTACTGTAATTTCTATATAATATAACGAAATGAAAAGAAAATGTAAATTTGGTTTTATGTGATTTTGATTGTTGATATTATCTTCACATTAAATTTTGTTTACGTTATGAGCAGATTGTAAAACTTCTGCTTCTACAGAAAATCATACCGAGTGATTATTTTATTTTATTTTATTTTATTTATTTTTTATTTTTTATCTGGAAAAGCCTTATTCTTGTCTTGATAGTGCCTCTTACGATGTTGAAGCGGGATAAAAAAAAGTCGAAATGATTTATTCGATTGCGCAGCAGCAACATTGCAAATTTTTATTCATTTTATAGTAAGAGAGTACAATTTGGTTTTGAAAAAAAAAAAAAAAATAAAATAAATAAATAAATAAACTGAGTATTGATGTTGAATTATTTTAAATATGGCTATTGGGATTTACATCATTAAAAATTTCACAAGTGAGTTAAAAGGAGTGACCATTGGATAACACAAAGGAATTTCCTTAGAAACTAATTAACTTTCAAAGTAATTTATTGTCTCATTTTATTTAAATTATCAGTGCATTTCAGTGATAGTGTGATACTTGTATTTTAAAATCTTACCACTTAATAAGGAAAATAAGCATGTTCTTTATTCTGCTGTGACATTAAAAATCATACCTTATATATATATATAATGTAAAAAATTCGAATTTAAATTAGGAATATGTCTGGACTTTTTTTTTTTTTAATTTGGTGTCAGAAAAATTATCTACTGAAAAAATTACTCATCTATTAAAAGAAAGTATTAGAATTCTTCTAATCAAAGTTTTTTTTCTTCTTTTTTTATCAATCTGAATTGACTTGATAGAAAGATTGTCTTTTCTAAACTACTTTAATTAAACAGATCCTAGAGTAATCGTTACACGAACTCAGTGTGCATGCAACCAGAATTTGATAAAAACACTTGCGTAAGGTAACTTTTTTCAAATCCAATGATCGAACTTTTTTTAATCCGAAAGTTGATTGCATTCCCTATCTCCAATATAAGTCACACTATTCCATGGCTTCAAATACTGGCAAGATTTTATTGATTTTAGCACGTTTTTATTTTAAAAGCTGAGGGAGGGAGTCTAATTAAAGTTGACAAATGAAACAAGAGATTCCAGCTCAAATAAAGAACTGTACGGGAACGGAAAATGGACCGCTTTTTCGAATGAAATAGAAGCTCACTCTTTTCATTGAAAGCGATACGAAAACGCTTGAAGGGCTTCTGTTTTCTCAAAAATATCTCGCTTTGTTTTCTCTCAGACGGTAATATGTCGAAACGAAATATAACATGCATTATGATGTAATTTCTTGTTCTTATTAAATCCAAGGTGAGCTAAAATTAGAGCACTTTTGAAGTGTAATAAAATATCGTAAATTTCCTTGAAAGCAGTGTGATTAATCTAGTAAACTCAAATGTTTAGAAACTGATATAAATAAAATGTTTATTATTTAACTCACGAATGTTTTAAAATGTTCTTTTGTTGATAAAATATTTAAACAACCAAACCAAAAAATAAGAAAATAATTCACGAGTTCGAAAGAATCGGATAAAAAGCTACGCAGAGTTAATTTCAAGTTTGAAAAAGCTTGTTTTTATTTAGTTTTACTTCAATTTTATTAAGTTTAGTTTTATTTGGAAAATGGTTTCAATCAATGAAATCACGTCTTCCTCAGTCAATACAGTTTTTTTTATAATATATTCTTATATACCGGGTGATCCAAAAGTCACAGAAAAAATTAAAAAAAATATATTATTGAAAAAGTACTCACTGTAGCTTTATGCAGTTTTCACTGAAATGTACAGAAAAGCATGGGATTTATTTTTCTTTCTTTAAAAAAAAATATATATATATAAGAAAAAAAATATTAGTAAATATTAGTTAAAAAAATATATATATATATTTCACTAACTTATTGAGCTGTATTCGCAGTATCTGCTCACATTTTAAACAAATCCGACTGAGCAAATGATGCCATACTTCGAACTCGATCACTATAGCTTTTTTTTTTTTTTTTTTTTTTTTTAGGTTAATTACATTGAGCATTTATAGTCTTATTTGTGTTGTTGTTGAATGCGCTGCGCCACTGTAAAAAAAAAAAAAAAAAAAAAAAAAAAAAAAAAAAAATTACAATTAAAGCGGCACCTGATTAAGAAAATGTAAGCTAATTTGCTAATAAATCTTTTGTTACCTAAAAAAAAAAAAAAAAAAAAAAAAATCCCATGCCTTTCTGTGCATTGCATTGAAAACCGCACTTCAACACTTTTTGAATAATATACTGTTTTATTTTTTCTGTGACTTTTGGATCACCCGATATACATACACACACATATCTATAATGCATTTATTACAGCTTAGGGGCAGTAAGAACAATGCCACATTCAAAAGAAATTATATTGCGTCATTTATAATAAATTAAGTTATTTAAAATTATTAGGTTGTTGCAAAAGTTCGTGCGAACGCGGATCATTTTATTGCCTCCAAAGGCGAGAGCTTCTATCGCCATTTGTTACCCAAAAAATGGGCAAAGGTTGTAGAAAGTAATGGAGAGTATTTTGATTAAAAACTGTCATTTGATTTGATGTATTTTTATGAAATAAAGCAATAAAAAACCGCACGAACTTTTGCAACGACCTAATAATATACGTATTTTATTTTGCTTTATAATATAAAAAATTATATCCTATAGTATAAAAAACATGAAAAATGTAACATATCGTTTGCTTTACTGGCGTAATACAATTTCTTTCAATTTCTAGTCATTAAAAAAAATGTTTTCTTTTAGTGTATTAGCGACCTCATTTATTAAAAGTATATTCTATAAGATGAAAAAGAAGAAAAAATGTGTCATATAGTCAATTTTAATGAGGTAAATGCGATTTTTTCTTCTTTTTTTTCAGTTTATAGTTATTTAAAAAATATTTTTTCATTTGCACGTTAGCGACCTCATTTATTCAGTTATAAAGATATATTAAAATGTCTGAAAGATTTGTATATAAATAGAAGTTTATAATGTTTATTTTAAATTAATGTGCGTTTTGTAGTAAAAATATCAATATTTTTTGTCACTAAAATTATCCGAATTCTCTATATTTTACAAAATAAGTTAAAAGTTGTTAAATATATTTATTTGTAAATAACATTATTATTTTTTTTTTATAAATAACATAAGTATTGAAATGAATTTAAAATAAATTAAAATTTTCTGTAGAATATAAACTCTTTTAATAATTAGAACGAATACACATATTAAACATACATTTTTTATTTTATTTTATTTATTTTTTGTACACGGATGAGACACCTGAAATAAGCCTAGAATATCTGAAGAATGGGCACATTGTAATCGTGATTATATATATAATAATGAGCGTTGTGCAAATTCTAATAAATCACGGAACACTCAATGACATTTTTGTAAGAATGCCCCTTTTTAATTACAGCGAATAATAATTATAGCGAAAACATTTACAATATTTCAGTGAATTATTTTTCACTATTTGGCAAGGAAAAAAAAAAAAAAAAGGAAAAGAAAAGAAAAGAAAACGGAAAAGAAAAAGAAAAAGAAAAAAAACAACACTCCAAAATATCTATTTTTCTAAAGTGTACAAGTAATAGCGAATGCGTTTTATCTTTCTTTTATCGCGCATAATTTTTATACAAAGAATATATAAACACACAATTCTAAGGTATGCCCGTTTAACTCAGTAATTTAATAACTTTAATTTTGTGAATAATTTAAAAATTGATATTATTTTTATTTATTTATTTATATATTTATTTAAGAAAGAAAAAATTTAAGCCTTTTTAGAAAAGAAAACTGAAAAAGAAATGGTGTTTAAAATTTACTATAAGTAGATGAAAATGCACATACTTTAAAAAAATTTTATTCGTTTTTTCTTCTATTATTATTTATTTTTACTTCTTGTTTTGTATATGAATAAATTAAAAATAATAATATGAAATTTGGATAGGGTGCTTCTTTTAAAAAATTTATCGACATTTTTATTATTGGCGACGTTTATAAATTTTAAATTAATAATTACATTTTTTGAAAAACACTGTTATAGACATCCCCATCCCTCAAAATAAATAAATAAATAAACAAAGGAAAAAAACCCGGTTGTAATATATAATTTGAATGCACATATATTTATTTTTAACTTTAAGGGACTGTTAGCATCACTTTTTATGGTTAATTTTTTTCTAAACTCCCTCAATGTTTTATATTTCTTTAAAAGAGTATTTTAAATTTGAAAAAAAAAAAAAAAAAAAAAAAAAAAAAAAGAGAGAGACAAAGAAATAATATTTGTTCACACGTTAAAGTTTTATAAAATTCGATGAATATTTGTAAAACGAGCATGCCATTGAAATTCTATGTCCATATCTTCATTCATTTAAGAGTTATGGGAAAAGAAAATTACGAAAAAATACCCTAATTTTCGGCAACCAGTGTAGAAATATCAATTTATGAAAATTTTCTACAAAAATTGATGCAAACATGATCAGTCAAGAATTTCGAATGTTATCGACTAAACGTGCAACATCGGAGGAGTGCCCATTATTTTGTCACCCAACGATAAAATTAAATATAATATTTTTATTTTTTATTTATTTATTTTTTTGTAGTGAATTATAAAATAATGTGTTCTGGAGAAGAAATAAACTATTTAATGTGAAATATATATATATACTTTATACTAAAAAATTGGGTTATTTCGCCACACAGGATTACATATTAAAAATTTAATTAGAGAAACTAAGAACCGTATTCTTAAACTACATAATGGATCATTAATTACATTCGCATGTTATATAATCAATAAAAATTTTAATATTAAAATAATTTTATTCAATAATACGTTCCTGTATGAGAATACTAGCTCAAAGCGTTTACGAAATAACACGTCACAAAAAAATTCCTAAAGTGTTACATTTTATTTAATGCAAGGTTACTAAATCACAACTTTAAAAATCTGGGATGTATTCCAAAATAAATATTTGGAATGAACTGAATGTGCCTGAGATATTTGACGGATAATTTAAACAGATGCAGCAAGATCATTAAAAAAAAAAAAAAAAATCTTTTGTTTATATTTCCAAGCGAATATAGAAGAAAATTGTGATTTTTTTTTTAATAATCCGTTTCTTTTTGGGTAGGGGGAGAATTTTTTCAAAGAATATTAACGATGATTTTTATTTCATACCTCTGTTTGAATTCACATATACTGACGTTCGTGACGAGCCTGCCTTATTAGGATCTAAATATTTCGCAGTTCGCATCTTGGTTGGCAAATTCTCAAGAATAGTGAGTCAGGTATTCCCCGTTTTGCTGCCACTTCACTGCATCTCACATTCGTTTCTTGTGCTTGTCAACTGTGTGACACAATCCATTCTAACTTGTAGAAACAATGCAATGCCCCGTGTGTCTAGTTGCTTGAGATAAGTTCTTCTTCCATGTAAATGACGGACGAAGTTGGATATAAACCAGGAACTATATTATTCGTTTATTCATCTTCTGCTACAGATAATTCAAAACCAATGTATGAAAAAGCAAACTTCGGAAATCATAGTTCAGTAATTTGTGATAAATATTGCATCTATTGACATAATGTGTTTTAATAACCTTGAATTTTTCCCGGACCCCCCCCCCCCCCAAAAAAAAAAAAAAAAAAAAAAAGGAAGAAAGAAAAAAAAGAAAAAAAAAAAAAAAGGTGTATCATACAATCAATTTTTGGCACAAAAAGTTACGGGATTTGTCTTTTTTTTTTTAAATTTAGATTTAGATTAAAAAACACTTTAAAAACACGTTTGTCTAAAATTAAATTATTTTAAAAGATTTGCCAAAGCTTTTCGCTTTGAAATATCAAAGCATCATCAGGGATTGCATTACACGTTTTAAATAAGCAGTTTTATATATTTTGCATTTTTTAAAAAATAAATTTTAATTTAGAAGAATAGTTAAAATTAAGACTACCAATATAATTGTCAGTGAAAATAATTATGTGTCAGTGAAAATTGTATGTTTTCTGTTATAGAATTTTTCTGCCTCTTCGGCGTTGATCGCTTCTTTGATTCAATGAGGATTAATGTTAGCGAGCCTTAAAGAACTTTTAACCCCCGAGTGTTGTCTCAAACACCAATTAGAACCATAATATAATGTTATTATCACTTGATTTATATTACCAATTCATAGCCCTGTTATTTAATACTCATATTTATCACATATTTTCTTGATATTCATATTATATTTTGAATTTCAGGCATCCTACATGCATAATTGTAGTATGACATTTATCATATTTCTATAAATAATATGAATATTTTTACTTATACATATCGCTCATTCAGCTCTTTAATGCAGCAGACTCAGTAAAATAGTCTGCTGCATTAAAACTGATTAAAAAATCAAGTAGTCAAAATATTTCGTATTCTTAAACAAATACACAAAAAAGCAATGCTTAAAAATCACAAAAAAGTTACGGGATTTGTCTTTTTTTTTTTTTTTTTTAAATAAATTTTAATTTAGGAGAATGGTTAAAATTATATTAAAATAGTTTAAATTTAGGAAAATAGTTAATATTAAAATCGTTGAAGGAAAAAACATATTTTGAATCAAATTTATTAAAAATAAATGTTATTTATTATTATATAGTCATTTAAAGGTAATCGAATACTTCTTTTCTTTGGGATTCTTTTACTCTTTTAAATTTGTATTTTATACCTATGATGGTAACATTACTCAAAATAAAAATGTCTTGCGTGGTCTTTAAAGCGTAAATTTGACAGTTTTTGAATAGGTTTTCCAAGTGCAGAAAAATAATGTGGATTTACCAGGAATTATTTTCTGATTTTGTTGAAAAGTTATGGAGATAACTCATCCATATTCTCAATCTAATTTAATAAATTTTAAGCACTATATCGTGGTAAATTTTCACAACATAAAAGAAAAACGTCTTAAGTGTGCTCCAAAATAGCTCTGAAGACAGTGAACTAAAACAGAGGGTTGCTTCGTCCCCGTCATATTTCACCGATCCCTCTATCATTATATTCAACGATCTTCAGCTTAATTGATTGTGAAAACATACTACAGAACATTTTTATATAAATATAGTGCTGGAAAATTCAGGGGGAGGGGGGGGAATACGGACAGTAACAACCATGCATTATTATGCAACTAACATACTAAGAATGAAATGACAAATATTATAAATTTAAAAATTTAAATTTTATTTCTTTCTCAAAATCAAATTTGTGGGTAGTAATTTGAGTGATACTTCAACGACGAGAAATGTGACAAAATTCAGTCACGCATGGAATTTTTAAAGAAAATAAAGGAAATCCTCTGTCTGAAAGAACTTTAGAAAAAAGGTATTCCAAAAGTTACATATTACTTGTATTTTCAGCTAATTCTAAAGAACCTAAATCGTTTTGAGAATTTAAATTATGTTTACAGAATTTTATTTAACGGTTCTGTTTCACATTTTAGCTGTGACAATATATTTATATTTCGTTTATAAACATATTACAAAACATCTATTCTGTTCAGTTTTTTTTTTTTTTTTTTTAATCGCATAATCTTTTAAAAAAAATCCTGCTTACATTTTTAAAAAATGACAGATAAACATATAATATAATAATCCCACTTGATGAAACAGTAAACATGTCTAATTTCAACTGTTATTTTCCTGCATTGTTGATTTTTTTATAATTTAAAAAGGCATACATCAACAAATCTTTGAATTTAAATCTCAATAACCGAAACAAACAAGGAATTTTTTTTTTTTTTTTTTTTTTTGTTAACAAGTTAGCAATTATTTGCAAATAGTGAATAAATAATAAATATACGATTTAACAAAATAAATGAATACAAATAAAATCCATATTATTTCGAGCTGGACATCCTAGAGGGCAGAGGACTAAGGGTTCTGAGAGCGCATTTTCCCTGAATTCTATACAGTTCTGTCGATGAATTTTTTTGCCTCCACAAATATTATTTGTGAAAATTATTCATCTGAATGTCTAAATATTCATGTATTTTAAACATTGGTCTGGGGAATTCAGTTCACTATTTATGCCGGATGATTAAATTTTATTTATTTATTTATTTATTTATTATTTTTTTGTTGATTGAAGGCGCCAAGAAAGCCTCAGTCAGAAGGAGAAGGGGCTCATGTCCCATGGTTCTTAGCAGGCACTATTTCGAATACCACTTATTATTATTATTATTATTATTTTTTTTTATAGAAATTTTCATTAATCGTTTTCAGTACATATCTTCGAAAGAATAAAACAAAGGTTGCTTTATTTAAAAAGTGTTTTTCAAAATAGTTACTGCTGAGAACCCTTAAGTCCTCTTGTCCTCTCGGTCCAGAATGGACCTGTTAATATAAAAAAATTAGAGGAAAGTGAGAAAATTTAAAAGTTCTTTATTATTATTATTATCTTATCATTATTAAATACTTTTTAATAAAAATTAAAACGTTATGTATGTAAGTGTTAGGCCTGAAAGTGGTAAACATAAAATATATGAATATATATATTATAGTTAGTTATTTATCTTTGATCGTTTGAAAGTAAAGAAAATAAAAAATACGTAAAACTCTATATGTGGTAGATGTACGAATTAGTGTATAAAATTCAAAATCGAAAGGAAAAAACTTGAAACTCAGTTGAACAACTGTAAGAGATTTCTTCAAATGCCCTCTCTTCAAAATGTTAGTCATTTGCACTGTATTTAAAAAAAAAAAAAAAAAAAAGAAAAAAAGAAAAAAAGGAGAAGAAGAAGAAGAAGAATGGAAATAAAATTGTTGAAGTGACCATCATATTTAGATTCGAGCGTGTAAACGTTTCTATTTTTAATTCTGCAAAAATAAAGAACATTAGGGGTAAATCCAAAAAGATATTGAAATTTGAATAAATTGCAAAAAATAAAACAAAAAGTTAATAAAATCATTTTACTTTTTCTCCCATAAGAAAATGTATATTTTACAAGCTATAAAATTTCGTCTTTGTAAGGGGGAAAAAAATTATAAAAAGCGGGGGAAAAGGTATCACGATAGAAAAAAATCGCTAAAACCTAAAATCAATTTTTAGATTTTTAGATATAGTTCATGAGAGGGAGAATAATATTTTATCAGTCAACTATGAATTTGAAATCAATCGGATGTCAAATTTTTAAAACTTTTAAATAATAATAGTGTGGGCTACATAACCCTTTCTTAATAAATAATTACATCATCATCATAGAGGAAACGTGTTTTCTTGAAACAACATTTTTTTTTTTTTTAAACATTCTTTATATATATATAATATATATATATAAATTAAATTATATATATATATGTATATATATATATATAGTTTCACCAAGAATTGTTACCAGAACCCAAAATTTAACCCATTTGTTTTTTACCGACATTTTTTTCTGATTCAACCAATATTTGCTGAATAAACAAGGTTATTTTGTTGATTTGAACAAGTAGTTTAGTTTATTCAGCACATCACTCACCCACTGGCTGTTTACAGATAAATCTATGATGTAATTTATCGAACTAATCAGTGACACTTGCTCTTCCTTCAACCATATGATTTTGGTTCATCACAGCTAGTTGATCAGATCTAAAGAATATTATTGTCTAAAGGGCAAAATAAATCTAAAAATCAATCAACAAAATAAATTTATTTTTTGTTTAATTAGGTTTTTCCAACAAAATACTTTTTCGTTGTAAACATTAAAAAAAAAAAAAACGCGATAATTATCGTTTACTGAGATTAACGAATATCACAAACACGCCTGATATTAGGAAGAAATAGTACACTCAGAAATTACATTTTGATTAACTGTATTTAAACAGTGGGAGTTCATTTGTAAACAGTATTTTTAAAAATGATGTCAGTAAAAATCATTTAAATTTCACTTATAGTCTTTGCGATTATGTACTATAGAATAATCTAATAGACATGTAATATCAATTATTACTGCCGTTGAAATGAAGCTCACATGTCTTAGGGCTGTATGCTTTATTACTTGTTTCTTTCAGCTTAATCCTGCATTTTTTTTTTTTTTTTTTGTTATTGCAAAAATTTTCAAGGCTTCTGTTATGACACAGAAAAATATCACAAACATGAGTATCTTCGGAAAATGTTTCAACTGAAATTTAGATTAAAAACTTCTGAAAAAATGATTAAATTAGTTTCAACATTATCGGTGATTATTCCTTTTTTATATTTTAAATATTGTTGGTTTTAATAAAATATTTTTTTTTAATATTTGTCTACTATTTCAAAATTTCTCCTTGTGTAGAAAAAATATATATGATGAATCAGTTGGTTGGTTGGTTGGGCTTAACGTCGCACTAGTACTGCGAAATAGGTAATTATATTATGAATTAGATACTGATATCCACAATTGGAGATATTAGTGGATGAACATGTTACGATTCAATTTAGTAAATTTGAGAAAATAAACAGTAAAAATGTAATGGAACAACTGAAAGCCATGTAAGTAATTTCCCGTGTCGATAACTGCGTTATTAGAAGACTTTTAAATACCAATAAATGTTTGATATTTAAAAAAGACCGTAATAAGTTCTTCCATACAGAAATCTATTTGTATTGTAAATATCACTTGCCATGTTCCTCCACTCAGCTTTTCAACTGCTCGATCGTTTACAAAATGTGTATAACCGTTTAATTACATGAAGAAGGGAAAGGTGATAAAAACATCTACAAAACACGGTAATGTTTTACTCAATGGTAAAGGAATAAATTTTTTGCATAATAATAATTGATGTATAATTGTATTATTGTTAAATAATTTATTTTATTTTATTTATTTATTTATTTTTATATTATTTATTTATTTATTATTATTTAATAATAAATAAATAAATAAATAAATAAAACCAATAATCAAGTTTTATTAATTTTTTTTTATCTTCAGTAAAATTGGACATTTTGTACTGTACACTGGTAAGTAATAGGTTAAGCATTTAAAAAGAAAAAATCTTTTAATTCAATAGAACAAAATATTAAAATCGTAAACATTTTCAGCTTCCGGTTTTCGATAGATTTACACATTATGAAAATCCCAGAACAAGATCTGACCATTTTTTAAAAATGTCTGTCTGTATGAATGATAAAAATTTTATGGCAGCTCCAACTCAAGAACAAGTGCACATAATTTTACCCAAATTTTGATAATTGCATCTTGATATAAGTGCCTATCAACTTTTAATGCAAATCGCCCAATAGGCACAGTTGCCATTCCATTTTATTTTCATACATTTTAATATGGCAGTATAGAACAAAATTTGTATAATAAAGCACGAAAAAGTTTTTTAACTAGTCGTCGGGAAATTAAAGAGGATCTGTTTATAACAGTAACAGTCAATTAGAAAAAAATTCTGTATATGAAATAGCCAGTTGATCCGTACCCTCATCCAAACTCTCCCGTGCTTCAAATTTTCAATATTAATATTTTTCAAAAAGCTCATTAATACTTTTAAAACTAGTGGTTTAACTGTAGATATGTGATAATTTGAAAGAAAATTATCGATTATTTTTTACGTTTGGGAATACTACTACTCTACTACTGTTACTATTACTACTACTACTACTAATAATAATAATAATATGCATATATGCATATATATATATATATATATATATACATATATATCTGTACTGATAGGTATAAAGGATTTAAGTCCATATTCTTGATTTTTCAGGAGACGAAAAATAAAGTTAAACTAACTAAACACTAATCAGAAGAATCGATTAGGAAAAAGGGATTAGGTTGATTTATACCCTTTATACCATTCAGTGGTTGTCAGTCTTCATTTAATAAAAAGAAAAAAATTGAATTAAACATTTTATACTAAAGATTAATGCTAAATTTCTGACTTGAATCTTTTTTTACCAATGGATTTTCTCAAAGACTAAATGACATGGATTCAAATCCTTTACACCAATCGTCAGAGAATTTTTTTCTGAGTATGACTATCTACTTAACTCAAAATCGACATTTTTGGACTTAAATCATTTATACTTATCAGTACAGATATATGATGAAAAAATTTTCGAACATTGCACGGGATATAATAAAAAATACCAAATGAAGAAATGAGTATCCTGAATAAATGAATAAATATATTTACTCAGATGTCTTATGTTAGAGCACACATTTTTTTAATATTTAGTATTTCTCAGAGATGGAAATTTAGAAAATAATTTATATAAACAATAACTTTAATAAATAATTTGCATTACGTGAATTTGTATATGAAAATATAGAGGAAACTTTTATGTTAGCCACAACACACTCGTTTTTTTTAATGCAAAGTCTTAGAATTTTAAGATTCAAAAACCTTTTTTTATTTTCTTTCGCAGGTTTTTCATGTCAAAAGTCCTCTTTAACATTTTTATCCCAGTGATGCCAATTGGAAGCATAACATTACAAAATTTTCTCAAATTACTTAATTACTTAATAAAAATTCATAAATAAAAATTCATAAATTCATAAATTAAAAAATAAATATAAACCTCTTCTAAATTTGCAGCATAAAATACTGGTAGTTTGGGTGCCAGCACTTTTTACTCTAAATTCACAGAATTGTTATAAATTGTTTGTGCTTTAAATTTATGGCTTACGACAAAAAAAAAAAAAAAAAAAAAAAAAAAAGAAAGAAAAGAAAGAAAGAAAGAACGAAGAGGGAAGAAAGAAAGAAAGAAAAAAAAAAAAAAAACGAAAAGAAAGAAAGGAAGAAATCACGGGTTGCCCCTGGTGTTACATAAACCGATGTCGTGTGTATGTATTAGAATCGCGAACACTGCGGTCGCGCTACGGCTTCTTTTCTCTGACTGAGAGTTAAATGTTTTTAATCATTATTATACAAGGTAATTCTTATTATTTGTCAGTTTTTACTTCATTTATCTAAAGAATAGTATTAAAATACATTAGATTTATTATTTTAAAATAATGAAAAATACTGTACAACGGATCCCCCTGACCGAGATATTTTGAATTTGTGATAAATTTAAGTTAATTAAAACGATTTAAAAAACCTTTTTATATTATATTTTTTAATGTTTATAAATTGAATTTTAACCATTTTTAACAAAGCTAGGATACTCCTACACGGACTATGTTAAGGATATGGCTATGTTTTGTATTCGTTAAAAATAAAATCCAATTTTGATGTGATTTTAAATTAAAGTGAATTATTTTAAGAGAGGCAAAAATCTTTCTAAATTCTAAAGTTAAATTATTCCTAGAAAGACATGTATTTCGCTGACTTTTATAATGTTTGGGCAAAAATAAGTTTATTATCTACGAAGTTCGAGTAGTCTTATACCCCCAGTTTTAAAAGCGTTAAACTTTTAGTTTGATTTCGATAAGGTCTTGTCTTTAATTACTCTTATTCTCAGCAGCTATATGGCAGGAGAGGAAGGAAAGGAAGGAGGTGTAGAGGATTTACCCTCACACAGTTTTCATACATGTAAGGCTTACGTAACCTACTAAGACACATTCAATCCAACCTCGCCTGTAACCATCATTGTCTATAGCTTTAATAAAGTTGTAAACCGTTTGCTTCTTTTTGCATTTTTCATTTTTAATATTTAACAGTAGAAATACAGGGTGGCCATAATAAAACTTGGCTTATTCAGAGCACTCTGTAGCTATCACTAAAATGCGGATAGAGTCGAAAATTTGTAGATGCGCTCAAAGGGTCTGCAATAATAATATAATAATATAATAATATATATATATACATATATACATATTTCCGCTCTGAGGGGACATACATCAAAATACAAATAAGCTACAAATTTTAGTACAAACAATTTTATTTATTACAGATTTAATTGTTATTTGTTACAAGTTACAGACTGTTTATCGATGGAGATCACATTGTTCAATGTGGGCTCCATCATTAAATTGTAAAATCTGCAGCCGATGAACAGTGTGTTCAACAGTTGATCACAGCTGGTCACCAATGATCTTCCGCCCATGCAACGTTTCACGATCATTCTAGACAAAGTTACAACATTTCTTTTAGAAACCAAACTCTTTAAATGGCCCCATAACCAAAAATCCACAGATTAATATCGGGGGAGCGGGCCAGTCAACACTGTAAAAAAATTTGTGTATTATTACGCAACAATATTGAGGCAGCTTACCATGTAGAGAAATACCACAACTCTGAAGAGAAATGTTACCAGCTTTACCTGTGTAACTGGTGTACAACGTATAAGGCTGCCTCAGTAGGCTGCCTCAAGTAGGCTGCCTCAGTATTGTTGTGTAATATAGCAAAAAAAATTTTACAGTGAAGGAGTGGAAAATGAACTGGTAATCACTCTGCCATCTGTAAAATTTTGCAACAAAGACCTTTGCTAAATGTAAGACTAACAGCCTTAAATGTCGTATGGTTTGAAAATGTTAAAATGACCACAGTTATTCATTACATAACTTTTTAAGCATTTTCACTGTGATGCTCGTCATGTATGTCTCGTCAGAGTGGAATTTCTTATTTATTTATTTATTTATTTATTTTTGTACACTATTTACCAATAAGTATTTGGACATTTTCGAATTTAGACGTTTTGTCAAATATCTGAAAAACTTCTTAGGGAGAAATATTGAAATTTTAGAAGTGTAAAGAACATGTTATACTTCATATAATTTAGTTAAAGTTTTGCGTAGCCTTTTGTTTTAATAAAGTTGTAAATCGTTTGCTTCTATTTGCATTTTTTATTTTTAATATTTAACCGTAGAAATATTTATGTTAACATTGAAGTATTTCATAATTTTAAATTTCCGAATTTTACAACAGAGACGAATGCAGACTTCTGGTTATCCAAGTGTATAACAGGATATCAAATACATTATAATTTATTGTGTAATTTCGTTTAAATAGTCAGTTTATGTTTTTTTAAGAACATTTTATAACTACGTTCAAGTAATATTTCTTTCAGAGTACTCTCCATCTGTTGTCTAACTTTCGCAAACTTATTGAAATTACGATGATATTTGAATGCAGTATTAAAACAGACGATGATATACACTTTTTTATAATATACTACCCCTTTTGTAGTATTTCAGAAAAAAATTAATCAAAATAACAAAATTAAGAGAATACAGCAATCGTTTCGGTGTGAAATATTTAAGTATGATACTTAATCACGAAAAAATAATTAGCTGCTTTCGTGCATGCTTTTCGTGCATGCCTAATCATTTCGATCTGAAACAGTTGTTACGTGTTCTTAGATTCTTGCATTATGTAGTTTTGATTGCAAAGCCAATATCACTTTTAATCACTTCGTAATATTGTTAAATTTCCTTTTCGTAGTGATAGTTCTCATTAGCAGGAAAGCTTATAAGAATCTATACAAATATACTGTGAATTTGCTACTAACCTTTAACTGTAATTTTTTTGGTAAGCCGTGCATTGAATAAACAACAAATAAGAATAAAAAGTGTGGCTCACCGTTAAATTTAGGGTTAAAGTTTAGAACAGCGAAGTTTCAATTTACGGTGAAAGTTTGGAATTAAGGTTTACATCACGGGTTCATATATATATATATATATATATATATATATTTTTTTTTTTTTTTTCCCCTGTTTATCACAGATATTCACAAGTTATACACACATACACCTTACAAAATCTGTATATATATAAATTATTTGTAATCTTCTAAATTTCTTTATTGCATATTTTTCTTAGATAACTTAATCGGTTACTTTTTGTAGCAAAAATAATGAAAATATTATTTTCAAACATTATTTCTAGATCTAATTAGTCAGTCAAGGAAAACATTTTCAGTACTTCATGATTTGTTTTCTTTCTTTTAGTTTTCGCAGTAACAGAGTTTTTTGACATTGTCTTTCTCACGGGAAATTTGCGCATTTAATTAAAATTTCTCAGGACATTTACCTTATGATAAAAAAGGAAACATTTTAACCAAGTAATAGAACATAGTTAAATCACAGTAAAAACTATTGTTTTATAAAAAAAAATTAGTATTAACTTACAAACGATAAACGAAAACACCATCATCAAAAGATAACTTAGGCGTGAAACAAGAACGTTGAAGAGTTTACAGAAGCCTTATTAACTAGGCGCAATCATGCATTGACATTCGAACAATATTTGTTTAAAATGCTTTGTAGTGTCCCTCCCCCCTTGAACTAATGCAGTAACATAATTTTTGAACCATTTACTTCCCACGGAACGCTTGAAATAAGTTTATTTCTGTACACACATTTGTCGCAAATACCTTGTTTGTTCATTACCTGGAGAGGAAGAGTAAAATAAATAGTTTTATAATTACAGATTTTTTAATTTTTTCATATCATAGAAAATAGTAAACTTGGTACAAAAGAAAAGGCAATTTTTTTTTTTTTTTAAGCTATCGAAGTGAAATTCTCAAAAACAAGGTCTACCTGACTATGTTTAAGAATTTCTTAGTTTCCGGTGAGAGTTCGTTAGTTTCTCCTGATAAAGAGAAATCGATATTAATTGCACGGTATTCTTTGACTATATGAAATAAAAGAAAATTCCAATATTTATATATATATATATATATATATATATATTGTTGTGCCTCATTATTCATTTATTTATTTTTCGTTCTCATTCTTATTGTCATTATAATATAAAAACTTATATCAATAATTTCAATTATTGCATCTTAATGTTTTATACCTTTTTTCAAATTAAAATATATGAATTTCACATATTTGGATTTGTCTACCTTATGTATTAACACTATATATATATATATATATATATATATCATCATCATCATCACCATCATCACCAATTTCAGCCTTTATCAATCCACTGCAGGATAAAAGCCTCTCCTAGGTGATTCCAAACTGCCCTGTTTTCTGTAATTCTCCATTCTGCTCGTCCAAACTTCACAGCTTCATATCTCGAACGATACATTGGTATCTTCCTCGGACTTTTCTCTTGGTATCCAAAATAGAACTTTGGTAGTCCATCTATCATCCTTTTTTCTTGCAAGGTGCCCAGCTCAGTTCAATTTTAACTTCTCGACTCTAAAAATAACATTGGTTTGTGTCCTAATCCAAGTGTTTCGCTTTCTGTCTCTCCATGCTTCTCTGGGTTGTTTGAAGTTTTTGTATAGTTTTACATGTTAATCTCTCTCTCTCTCTCTCTCTATATATATATATATATATATATATATGTACATATGTTTATTGCATATATATTTACACATATATATTATAAATTAAAAGTTAAACAATTTTAAAATTTTACCTGATAAACTTTCAGAAACATTTATAACCTACAATACATTATTTATTTAGGAGGGCTTCTTTAATCCAAGAAAAACGTTTAATTAAATATATCTATTGAAATTCGAAAATGAAATAATTTAGTACAATTTCAAATACGTAGACAATGTTTTATCCTATAAAATAGATAGAAATAATAAGAAACATGGTATAAAGAGCCGCTAATGCATCTTATCTTATACTATTAAGTGAGCAATATTTGTATATATATATATGTATATTTCACTGTTCTCGAAAGCAGTCACGCTCGGACAGTCACGTGATTTAACACAAAGGTGCCCTCCGTAGGGTCACTGTGCACATTGAAGTCAGATTTTCGAATTTTTGATTATTTTTCTTTTAATTAATAAAAATATGAAAATAAAACTTCCCATTTCTGTAATGACGCCGAATGGAGAATCTTAGGAGAGATTTGATTGGTTCATTCGATTTTCATTCATTTGAGTGCATTTTACGTTGAACTAGAGCTACGTTTTGAGGAGTTACGAGAGATTTGATCGGTTTATTTGATTTTCATTGGTTTGAGTGTATTTCACGTTGAACTAGAGCTACGTTATATGGAATTACGAGGGATTTGGTTGGTTTAT
This sequence comes from Salticus scenicus, assembly GCA_963930645.1. Lineage (NCBI taxonomy): Eukaryota > Metazoa > Arthropoda > Arachnida > Araneae > Salticidae > Salticus > Salticus scenicus. The sequence continues at coordinate 168,009,644 of OZ005651.1, forward strand.
TTGATTTTCATTGATTTGAGGGTATTTTACGTTGAAGTAGAGCTACGTTATGAGGAATTACGAGAGAAAAAAAAAAAAAAAAAGATTTGGTTGGTTTATTTGATTTTCATTGATTTGAGCGTATTTTACGTTAAACTAGAGCTACGTTATGAGGAATTACGAGAGATTTGCTTGGTTTATTTGATTTTCATTGATTTGAGTGTATTTTACGTTGAACTAGAGCTACGTTTAGATTTTATTTAAAAATATTTGAATTTTTAATATTCTAATATTATGCGACTTTTACAGAGAACAAATAATGATTGGCAACGCGGGTATCTTTTCTGGTAAAAATTTTCATGGGTCTCTGGCTAGCTAGTTGAAAATTATTTGTAAAAAAAAAAAAAAAAAAAAAAAAGTCGTGTTTGCAATAATTTTATGATCGCACTAAAAAAGAAAAGAAAAGAAAAGAAAGAAAAAAAAAGAATGAAAGAAAAGGATAAAAGAAAGAAAAGAACAATATCCTTATATTTACTGCAGATTAATTTATAAAGAGAGATTCCAATACCAGATTACAAATAAAGTATAATGCATTTAAAATTTGAATAAGCTCAAAAAGCGGCATTTGTATTACATTTTGAATTAACTTAAAATTTCTAAATGAAAACCATAATATTGGTAAAGAATTCTTTAACTTTACGTTCAGATGTTATTAACTTTTCAGCTAACAACAAGTATTGAAAATTCAAGTATTAAAATTTGATATTTAAAATTCAAACATTAAAATTTTATATTTAAACTTGTTTTCTATTTTGACCCTATGATATTAATACAGTTATGTATATTTGTTAATAATTCATAAAATAACAATTCACTGAAGCTCAAGATCAACGTAACATTTACAATAAGAAAAGACAATTATTTTGCGTATAATCATACTAAAAATTACATACTGAAATTTCTTTTTTGTAATACTATAAACATGATTGAAAGTCGCCCACATACCCATACACACACATACACAATAATAATAATAATAATAATAATAATAACAAATAAATAAAAATAAATAAGTAAATAAGTAAGTAAAATAAATAAATAAATACATAAAATAAAACAAAATAAAACCTGAAACTTAAATTATGAATTAATTTCTAATTGGTTTTGCTAAAATGAATATTTGTGACTAACATAACAATTATTTCAACCTCATAAAATGGTAATTTAACTATAGAAAATTAACTCTCTGTAACTTACAATATTATATTTGTATATTTTTAAACTTAAAATTTATATATTTTTACACTTGGAGGGTAAGGAGAGAAGAATGTTAGGATTAATTTTAAATACGGCATAGAGGTCAAATTACATTCCAAATGCAAACTAGAATATGAAAAAATATATTTTACTATTTGGTATTACACACTCACACGCATATATATATAAGGAAAGGTTAAGGAATGGAAAATTCAATTCAGGATAATCTTACGCAGAATTATAGTATACTATAAAAGTAACAATAAAGTAGTAGCGATTACTATTCTATTCATTCAACGCCAAACATTCTCGAAAAAAATAAAAATTCTTTAAATTTTCTTTAATGTCTTAAGTATGAGTTTTTTAACTGAATTGCTCAAACTCCAGTGGCGTACTTGGTAGCGTTTTCTGCTATTGTGTGGTGGTTCTCGGCTCGATGCTACTTAACAGACAACCTTATGTTTTAATTATTGATTTATCTAAACATGTTTTTACTTTATTATTTTTTCCTTTATATTTAAAACAAATATAAAATTTGTTTTTAAAATAATAGAAAATTAATTTAAAATGTTGCAATGAGAATAACTATTTCTATAACTGTATATATAGATATATAATTACTACTCAAATAAGTAATTTAATTTACAATCAATATAGCTTCTTTATAAAATATAGTAAGAGATTCCGATACAAATGAATTATTTCGGCCAAACAAGTGTTCGGAATACACCACAGCATCCTTTAATCTAGTTTTCAATGCACCACTGTAAAATGATGATTCTTCAACAATTACATTCTCCACTTTAGATACACTAGAAAATACCTTTCTTCACCGATATTTATCACATGATAATGTTTTTACATAACTTTATATGTACTAATGAAACACGTAAAAAACAGGTCCTTTCACTGTGAATTAGAAAAATGAACTGACATTTTAAAGCAAAGATTTTCTAGGGGCACAGATGGTAAGAAATTGTGGGTGATTTATACACCAGTAAAGAAAGTATTTTTTCCTTAAATATTAATCAATAGACCTTTTTCTTCGACATTTATTTCTTTTTATCTCTCTGTGTACGAAATTAAATTGCAGCTTATGTCTAATCTTTACCAATCAAAAGTGGTTGCGTAAAATAAACATTTTAAAACTGAAACAGAACTCGCAAACCAAGACATAAGTAGCATATCTGTAAACTATGCTTCGTACACTTCGGCCTATTTTTCTTATTTTATTTTTCATTTCTGTTTTCCTTTATTTCTATATTTGTTATGCATCATTTTATTTATTAATTAATTCACATATTTATTGCTATTAATTTATTTCGGTGAACGAATGATTATAATGATAGATGATTGTAAAATTTAATATTCCAATTAAATAAATTCTAAATTTAAAAAGATTTTACATAATAATAATTTATTTTTTTAATTAAAAAACAATGTATGTATCATGCTTACATTTTTCTATTTATAGTATTTATAATTTTCTGTAACTAAAAAATAAATAAATAAAAAATAAAATAAAATAAAATAAACGTGTTTAATATATAAAATTAAAAAAGAAAAAAAAATTAAATAAAGGAAAAATATATTTATATTAATAAGGAAAAAAAAGATAGAGTTATCATTAGGCAGCACACGATACCAAATAAGCAACTGAAGCGTTAATACCTGGCCGAAATAACTGATACTTAAGCAATCACTGAAACTTTAATTTTTTTTTTGTCCAATATTGTTTGGCTAGTGTATTCTACTGCTTTAATATGTTTTTACCTTCATAGTATACTATAATTCTGCGCAAGGCTCTTCCCGAACTCAATTTTCCATGTTGCGACTTCCCCTTCTTAGGTGAGATAATAAATCGAATTCAACTGTACAGGGCCATACAAAACAATTCTTTCAACTCTTCAAATATCAATTTTTAATAAAATCACACAATCAACTGTGGAAGAAAATCATATTTATTGAAATTTAATTTTTCCGACTGAGTGAAAATAATGCCTGGACCGGGACTTGAACCCCCGGAATTTTTCACTCAGTCGGAAAAATTAAATTTCAATAAATATGATTTTCTTCCACAGTTGATTGTGTGATTTTATTAAAAATTGTATTTCATTCTCCCATTGTTTAATGGTGTTTTCCATTTCCTGCGGCTTATTTCTGTTGAGCTATCTAAATGATAGAGCAGATTGTTCCTGCCAAAAAGGTTGTCTGAGTGAATAATGCTGACCGGGATGTCGGCCTGGATAGCTCAATTGGTAGAGCCTTGACCTTGTAAGTCACAGTTCCGGGGTTCAAGTCCCGGTCCAGGCATTATTTTCAGTCAGTCGGAAAAATTAAATTTCAATAAATATGATCTTCAAATATCATCATCAGCAGGCTACTTCAATCCTGTACGGGTCTCTTTACAATCTCATTTTATAAGATTTTAATTTCTCATATATGAGATAGCATTTTTAAATAACATCTGAAGATACCATCCTAGATACCATCTTTATCAACATTATGTACATTGTAATATTTTTTATTACGATTGTATTATATCGTACCATTACTAGATAATTATTGTATTGCTATTTTATTTAAGTACAAGAACAATGGAGAATATTGAATAATCGGATAAAATGGATCATCGTTATTTCCCACCTGTACGGTGCTGAAAGCTATCGATATCACGTCAAACATCTTGACTGAGCTTCGTATATGAACTGTGTCAGTGAGAAGGGCTGTTTTTGTGTCACACAACTTCCTAGGTTTAGTACTTTTTCTGCCATTTAACTTCTTTGGCTTATCAAGATTCAAACTTTTTTGGAGGTAAGCATTGCGAATTCTGTAATCTATTTACGAAGCAATAAAATAAGTAAGTTAGTAGATTGATTCCCATGAACTTATTGCTACCAACAGGTAGTTGAGGTTGATTTAAGATCTCGATTCGTGTAATATGGAACACTAACTACTCCGTATTATTTGTGATTTTTGTAAAACTTGAATGTTGATATTTTTTTTAAATACTGTTTATTTTCAATAATAATTTCAAAACAAAATGTTTATATTCCAGTTATTCAGAATTTTGTAAATATACTGCCCTATTCCATATTTTCCTTTAAGGAAATGAGAGTTCCATATTTTTCTTCATAACTATTCCATACAACTCGCCCTTATATTTTCCTTAAGTAACAAAGAAAAAAAAAATTGCATGCGAACTCTATTTTTTATAACATAAAACCACAAAAACGTATTAACAACACTTGAATGTTTGCAATAGTCGAATCTACAATGATCAATTATCGTTCAATTTATTGTGGGGAGTTCAAATAGAAATGGTATTCCATATTCGCTTACTTCCCTCTCTCTCTCTGTATAAACACACACACACACACACAAACATATATATATATATATATATATATATATAAGATTTAAATGTATTTACTGAAATGTACAGAAGTTAACACTTTTATCAAAGTATTTTATACCCACTATTAACAGAAGAATATTTATTAGAAGGAGTGTAATTGTTATAAATTTTATGGATGGTGGATTATAAATTAAGTTCTAACTTTAATAGGAAAAGAAAACGATCATATTTTAGGAAAAAACAACCTTGATTGGAAAGTTTAGTTTTCACTGCCAATTATATTTTTTACATGTCACTACACATAACTCACATAATAAGAGTGCTTCATATAGGTTGTCCTTGTACCAGGTTACCAAACTTTTGGAGGAAGAAGTGTACACCTAGATGAGTCGAAAACACACACACGGACCCAAGAGGAAATTATATGGGTGTGTAGTAGGTGGCGTTACAAGTATAGTGATTTCCATGCGTTTCTTGAGATCTTCTTCATTTTCATAACTGACGAAGCAACCTTATGCTTAACGAATATGAGAGTATAGAAATAGCAGATATGCATCCGCCTTATAGGCTCAATGGTGAATCTTCAGAGCTCTTATATGGCGAAAGATTTGAAGTGTAAATTACCTCATCTCCTCTGACCAAATATCCTAGGGGCGATCACAAGATACCAATTGACCACTGCATAGCTCTAGTGGGATATAAACCCATTTAACCTCAATCTCAACTTCAAACTTAGACCATGTGCTACTAGAATTGTAGGACAATTCAGCTGCAATAACATGATCAAGTATTAACATGATGGGTCCCTCACCAATTTCAGTCGTGACGTTGGTCAAAACTGAATTGGAGTTGCTATTTTAGTGCCGTTGCCGGACATCTCCAGCGCTGACCACTTTTATTGGTGCTATATGAAGTTCTTAGTCTATGACTTCACCGTTGATAGTACTGAATGCCTTGTTTCATGCATCACAATAGCTGATTCAAACAGCCTAAATATGTCAAGTATTTTTAAGAAAGTCCGACAGTTCAAGGCGTCGATTAAAACTTTTGGAAGACAATTTGAATATTTATTCTCACTTATTGTGAGCTTTAGCTTATTTTTTTTTTTCTATTCTTCATGTAAGATATTTACTGTAAATTATTTAATAAGTCACATATTTAAAAACGTGGTGTTCTGTTTTTTTTTTTTTTTTTTTCGTGTACACTGTTGCATAGGTTACCCAAGTCATTTCTACTATGGTTTGTCTATACCATTATGACACGTGTAGGTATAGTCTACCACTCTTAGAAGTTTGGGAACCTGATGTTAGGACGCCCTGTATACACACACACATATATATATATATAAATGATAGATATCGTAATAAAATTTAACCTTAAAATTTAGCAATTAATAGATACAAAACAATACCAACACAACAAAAATAGAACTGATTGTTACATATAGGTAAGACTGACACAGAAATGTTGCGATACAGATTAAAAACCAGTAACAGACAAAATCATATATATATAGAAAACTATCTCAAACATTGCAGCAGATGTAACCAAGTATCACATGAAGAAGTAGAAGAATTGAATACACATGACGAAAAAATGAGCAAACTGAGATTGAAACATACAAAATCGTTACGTGATCAAGGGCATAGAATGAATGTTGCATGTAAATAGGGTGATATTTCTGTAGTGCTGTATGAAAATTGCTAAAACTTTACAGCACTCTATGCCCTACATTCATCCATAAGACATGAAAATAGTTGAAACACAAAGAGAAAGGAGAAAAATGCCAAGTGAGAAACACACTTTTTATCAACAATCATCAATAACTGAATAATCAAATTATTCCTAAGATAAATTAATAAAACCAAACCAGTACTCACTAACAACTGCAAATCACGCCGAAAAAAACATTTCAAACACACATGCCATGAGACGTCATGAGGAGGCTGAATACAGTTAAATCTACAGTTAATTAGATACGTATTTATCTACTGAACTAATAAGTAAATAAAATTTAATTTAAATTGTTTCTGCTAATTTAAATAACTAATAAACCTTAAATTTAGATTTAACATTAAAATAAATTTATTTGATTAAATTTTAATTTATAACTTAAATGAATTACTGATGCGTAAATGTGCAGTTCAAAGATAGAGGTTTTGTTTCTCTATAGATGCTATAGAACAAGGCAGGGAGGAATGATAGCGCCCTATATTAGAGTGAAAAAAATAAAAATGAACGTAATGTCCCACAATGTTTTTAAAATTGATATTGCTTAATGGAACTTAAACGAATGGTAATTTTTTAATTATTCTATTAGAGAATCGGACATTTAATAAAAACACCATGCAATATGTAATTAAAAGTGACCAATTAAATCTTAAAATCTGGGAATAATTCTTTAGTTAGCTAGACGAATTCTTCTTCTTATTATTATTTAACAACGTTTTTTATAATTATTAAGATTACGAATTTTAAAATTTTACTAATTTGAAAGTTAAAATTAATTTTTTTGATAATTATTACGAATATGAATTTTAAGTATATATATATATATATATAATGATGCAAATACACCAAGAATGTTATTGTTGTATATAATACTGAGCTAATCTTTAACAGCAATGTTTTCTATCAGGATTTTCCAACACATTTATTTTCATTTATTTGGAAAATTTCATTCATATGCATGAGCACATAACAAAGAAACATGATATCCATGAACGAGTACATGAAAAACTACATTATATGTCAACAACATATCATTTCTCAAATAAAGGAAAGTTTGATCATTGATTTCTATTTTAACATAATACTTTGTAAAATATCGATCTAATTGTCTATAATATTTTGAGTATTTTTGACTAATTATGTATTCTCTTGAGTAAATATTTCTGCTTTTATCGTATACTACCACTAAAATTATAATTTATCTGACTATAATTAAGTAAGAAATATTGAAATGCCTGGAATCTAACGTAGAAGCTTTCGTATGTATACTTTTCAACGCCTTAAAATTACCAAGTCAACCGAATGAATTTAAAAAAAAGAAAAGAACTGCATTTTTTAAGCTAATATATAACATGAGCACATATTCTTTGTTATGTCTGAGAATTTCAAACATTAATGTGACACTTTTATTTTTAAATATAAAAGTGCAATAATATATAATAGTTCGTTCACATGAAAAACAGTTGGAAATTCAAATATATGCTGTAAGCAAAATAAGGAAGTAACAAACGGTATTCTCGCATTTGACGAACAGTTGAAAAGTGGCAGTGAAATATATTCTTATAAAAATGGGTAAGAGTAAATGCATTTGTGAAAGTTTATTTTCTTTGCAAATAGAATATAAGATTTTGACGAAAACCTGAAATTTTAGAGCTTACAAAGTTAAAAGTGCTTTTCGACATAGTATATAGTATAAAAATTGTACAAGATATTTTGCTGTATTTTTTATATTTAAAGGTATTTTTAAAGATATAAATACGAAACTTGAAGTAAACAGAAAGTTTATTTTAAAATTCGTTGATGTTTTTAAAGTATGATGACAGATTTTCAGAGAAAATAATGTAAAATTTAAACTCCCATTATATAGCAAATATTTCATCCATAAAATATTAGGCTTTTATTTTGTCAGTTTTAATTGAAAAGTAAAAAATCAATTAATCTGTATTAAAATTTTATTTAATTGTTTTAAAATTACACTTTCTTCTTTAGAAGGCAGGAAAGGTAAAATACAGAAAAATATTTAAAAACTTTTCAGTGAAAAATTGTATAAAATATTACCATGAACTTAATAGTAACTATATAAAATAAAATTATACTTTTAAAAAAGTGAAGAACACGCTTTTTATGAATTATGAACTAATAAAGGTTTTAGAAAACTATTGCATGATTTTAAATCTTTACTAAAATAATTTAGAATTAAACAAAAACCATTTTTAAAAAAATCTCTCCTGACTGGGCTCGAACGTTAGACCTTTAGGTTCGTAGCCCGGAGCTTTACCTCACAGCCACAGCGTTCACGTAGGGAAAGACTTTTTTTACAATATAGATTTTTTGTTTGCTCCCAAAGCGGTTACAAACATACATACAGGTGAATCAAATAAAAGCGTGTTAAAAAAAAAAAAAAAAAAAAAAAAAAAAAAAAAAGATGTTTAAAAAGAATGTAAAATTTAAAAACCTTTTTTAAATTATTTTCTAAGTCACACCAAAATTGTAAATGGGTTATTGCATAAAGTGTCTTTTCGTTTCCAAATTTTTGCTACAAAATTAAAGGACAGTATATGTTCATAAAGTTTTAAAATAAGTTTTCTTATAAAGTTTGAAATTTCCTTTTAGGAAAAAGATGCGACATCTTAAGTATTTTTTTGTAGATAAAACAATTTATGATAATGTAATGCACACAACAATAAAATTTTATTTCAGAGTTTTAAAAATATTTTAATTTAAAAAGATAAAAATATCATCTTCGAGTTGACAAAACTAATAAATTGTCAAGATTCTAAATGACGAAATTGTAAATGAAATGTATGTTAAAAGATACTGGTTAAAAACACTGTTTTCAAAAATATTTCCGTGCTGTTACCGAATAAATAAATCAAAAAAACCAATTTTCATTATGAAAATTCAATTTGTGAGTGTTACAAAAATCGTTATAAAAATTTAATTTTAGGATAATAAAATGCTAATCGTATTTAGCATTTCAGTGTCAGGTATAGCAGAGTTGCCAACTATTATATTTTACTCCGGATCGTTCTTAATCCCACCTTTATTTCAAACCACTTTATTAATAAAATAATTTTCTCCAATATGTAAATACGATAAAATAAGAAAAATATTATACTAAAAAATGTGATATGAGAAAGAGGCGGGATTAATAATGCTTCAAAATAAATTATAAAAGTTGATAACACTGGGTATAATCATCATTTTGAGATTTCAAAAACAATAAAAAACAATTATGCTTGTCATTAAATAACATATGTTCCTGTTATTTATTTGAATGATACAAAATAAAAATTGAACATTTTAAGTCAACAATACCGAAAAGCATTTCTGATTCATTTTACATAGCAAAATATTTAAGTTATAATTTAATTGAAGTCTGATTACATGCATGTTGTCTCAATGTGTTTTAAAAAATTGTTTTTTGTAAAATAATCTGTTTTGTTCTTAAAAGGTTTAAGATTTTCTAGTTTTCAGCAATTAATAATAATAATACTAATGATATAGAATAACATAAACGTCTAAGTTTATTCACTTTGAATAGATTTTGTAATATTTATTATTGTTTTACAAAAATTGGTTTACCATAGAACTGTGTGCCATAAATTGTTCACGTATAAGTTATCGTGATTTTGCTTGACTACAATGGTGCAAGAAATATTTATTTTAATTTAAAATTTTAAAACGTTAAAAATAAATACTTTAAAATACGAAAACAAAATGGCATACTCCGGCGATATTAATTTGCATTTTAAAGTATATATTTTATAAAATAAATTTTTTTAAGAATTTTAATCGAATTGTATCAATATATTCCTTATTCCTTATATATATAGTATATTGACTTGAACATACTTAGCGTGGAACAATAAGAAAATTCGCGTTAAATGCTTCATTTCCTTCCGTTTAAAACATTTTTTTTCATTGCAATGTAATAAATGCTTCTTCTTAATTTTTTATATTAATGCTATGTATGAACTTTTGAAGTGACTAAATAGTTTTGTTGTAAACCTTAAATTTTAAGAAGAAAAAAATTATCAAGAACAACTCTTTTTTTTTTTTTACTTCTTAGATTAAACTTACATTAAAATTTTAATTAAAATTCATGGAAAAAACAAGTTTAGATGAAACAAATATAAATGATGGATAGATTTAATTTGCACAAAACTATATAAATCGACAGATTAACATATCATGATAATTTTATTAACTTTATATTTAAAGTAATTTTTATTCAACATACGTTTTACTTGAACTTATTATTTTATCCTTTTAATAGTATTTTTTTTTCAATATATATATATATATATATATAAATTTATTTTCCTTAGAGTCTAATTTAAAAACCTTCAATTGATGACAAAAGTCATGCAATAAATTTGTGATAATTCGGTCAATTTAAATGACTCCGGATTTTTAACTCTTTATAAATGAAAGAATTGCATGACATGAAATTTTCTCCATAACGAAATGTGTATAACTAGCGCCAGAATTTGTAACTTTAGAATTCTTGTAAAATTAAACATATACGTATATGTGTGTGTGAGTGCATGCACCAATTTATATGTTCGTTGTAAAGCATGACTGAATTTTTAAAATTTTACTACAGTCGGCTGCAAAAGTATCCGAGCACTAGCAAAAATTCCTAAGTAAAAAAAGCACACTTAACACTGTTTTGTTAAATAAATCCTTGTCGAATCATGTTCTTAGACTAACTAAAAACAGGATTTGACAAGGATTTATTTAACAAAACTGAATTAAGTGTACTTTTTTTACATAGGAATTTTTGCTAGTGCTCGGGTACTTTTACTGCCGACTGTACATTCGAGAACAAAAACTTTATAAGTAAATTCTTTATTAGTTTTAAAAGTAAAGGTTGCAAAACACGCGGCAACAGTTTCGATTTGAAATAATAAGTATAATTTACGTTAAATGCTGAAATTATAATACATATAAAATTGAAGATAATTCATAAAATAAAAGAATGCCGTAAAAAATTAAAGGGCTAGGTACTTTTGAACGGTGAAATTGATACAAAAACACGACCTCAATTTTATGTACAATGTCTGAAAAAATAATACAGATCTACAAAAATAATGTTGACAAAATTTCACTTTATAGTTTTAGCTGACACATGTGTCTGTAAGTGTGCTGAAGCCGAAAATGAAGCCAGTTTTTCTCTATCACGTATTGGTTTTTGTCAATATAGGGTGTCTACCGACACAGTTTTATGTCGGTAGACATGAAATTGTAGCTTGACATGATTAATTATAATTAATCATGGAAACATACTTTAAAATTTATCATATAATTAAATCGGTGGAAGAGTCACGGAAGAAACTGTGTCGGTAGACACACTGTACTGACAAAAATCCATACGAGATAGAGAAATTTTGATTTCATTTTCACTTTCAACATACTAAAAAACAAACATCAGTCAAAACTATTAAATGAAAATTTTAGATGTAGACCTTTGCAATAACTTTTGACACGTATAAATTGTAACAAATGCTAAATGAATCGCTGCCTGCAGAAAGGGCTTCAATCCTTAAAACCACTTTTTCAGGAAACTGAAAAAAACTGATCTCCTTTCCTGTAAGTGCAAGAAATCTGAAAAATAATACACCTATTTTCTAGTACATAAAAAAGTTTTCTGAGATCTTTTTAATTTCAATGTACAAAATTTAGGCCATACAGAAATTAAATAAGACTTTTGGTTGAAACTCTTTCTACACGTATTTAGAACAGACATGGATTTCTCTCAATTTTCTATTATCGTTTAAGAAATAATCTTAAATATTCATCTTTATTTGTCCGCGGATGATGTATTTCAAAGGTTGAAACACTTCTTTAACATATTTAGTCCAAACAGAAAAAAAAAAAAAAAATGAAGACTCAGGATTGAAGCGCTTTTTCCCATACATATGAAAAATACTTGCATTTCTCTCAAATTTCTATTACTTTTTTAGAAATAATCTTAAATATTCATCTTTATTTGTGTGTGGATGATGTTTGAAAAGAATGAAACATTTCTTTAAGAGTACGTATTTGACCGGCAATCTAACTCCATGTTATTCTATGGATAAATTTGTTTTATAATATATTTCAATATATAACTATATAAATATATAGGAGAGAGTGGGGATGAATGGGACGTTTTTCATGTTTTTATTGATAACGTTAACCATATGTAATTCAGAATTTTGTAACACGGCTTATAAGTACACTTCAGTAATCAGTTACATAAAAACATACTAACTTTAATAAAAAGTTATCATTTTTAATTAATAATAATTTTTTTACATGCATGTGCATTGTCCCATTCATCCCTACCTATGGGGATGAATGGGACATGATTGGAGATGAATTGGACAGGACTGGAATTAACAAAGAAAAGAAAACAAAGTGGAAAGTAAATAAATTTTTAAAGTCAAATTGGTTTATGTGATTTTATAACACACTATGAATTTACTGAAATTAACATAAACTGACTTATTGACTCAAATTAACATAAAAAAGGAAAAGTCCTTTGGTTCGCACAGTTCCTAGTGCTCTAGACGTAGGTAATTTAATCTAATAAGAAAAAATCTAAGATCTAATCTAAAGATAAATAAATAGACAGTAGAAAGAAACAAATCTTTATAATAAAGTACAAATCATCCGGATAAATTTTTGTTTTCGACTGATCGGGAAAATCAGCATTCTATTCTGTATTACATTAATAATTACCAGGATTTATTTAATTAGATTGATTGAAATTGTGATTTTAATCAAATTATTAGTAGTTTATTTATTTATTTTTCTTTAATTATTGATTTAAGCTGCATTGAATATTCTAACTTATAATTTTTTTAATCATAGTTATTATAAACAAAAATCAGAACAATTAATTTGAATTTTTTTTTTCCTAAGTCCACAAAATTAAGAATCCTGATAATCAATATGGCTAATTTACGTTTTAATATAATTCTTGTGTAAAATTTTAAATTAGTACATAGTGGGGAATGTCCCATTCATCCCCATTTAAACTGTCCCATTCATCCCAACCACCACATGATCATATAAAACAGGAAATAGGCTTAATGAACATTTGTCAATATTCTTCTTGAACATAATAAACATAATAAAAAATTATGCCTTTTCACCATATAATACTTGTATTAACTTTAAGCAAATAGTCTTAACTACTACCTAATTGAATCAGCAAAAACTTACATTGCCAGCTGAAAAAGACACTTTAATTTTTTTCTGCCCTTCTATGGATAGCACAATTCTGAAACTACACTTGATGAATGATCTCAGTGCTGCTATATATCAGAAAAAATTTCAAGTTTCTGGTGCTTGCAAAACATAAAAATCTGGCTATTGTCCCATTCATCCTCACTCTTGTCTACCTAATATATAAATATATACCTAATATGTTTTTTCTCAAATCCGTTTACACATTTAGAAAATCGACAACTGTCAATATGTTTCTCGTTTCCAGAAGGATTTTTTCTTTTCATTTTTTCTTTATTTTTTTTTAAAGAATTTTTATTTCATTTTCAAGCTATAATGTGCAAAAAAAAGTTATTAGGTATTATTTTTTTTTCTTTACACATTTAAAATGAAATATAAAAAATTAAAAAAGTATAATTTTCGAAAAACGAGAAACATTTTAACGGTTATAATTTTTTTAAATGCGAAAACTGTATTTAGAAAGGTACATTAAGTAATGAGTTATTTATAAAAGAAACTTCTCCATAGAATAACAACTGCTGGTCAATTTAAGTAAAGTATCTCCTTAACATATTTAATTGTGAGTAAGAGGAAAAAAGTGTTTTGTACATATATTTTTACTGTTTTCTACATATATAAGAAAGTATTGGATGCGTGAAAATTTTCAAACTCCAGTTTTTGATGAATTTACACGTTTTGAGACTTCCTGAACACGATTTGATTGTTTAAAAGAATGCGTGTCTGTGCGTGTGTATCACAAACTTTGTTGATGCTGTATCTCACGAACCAATGAACGAAATTTAATCAAACTTGGTATTTAGTTGGACCCTGACATAAACTAGTGCTGTTTAGATTTGAGGACAAATTGCTCAACAGGTGGCGCTGTGATCCCATTGTTCTTCTAAATTTTTAACATAGCAGTATGGGACAAAATTTCGTTTAAATGTACATAACTAGAGTTATCTTTAACGTGTGATTGTAAAATTAATATGAATTACTGATAATAGTATTAGCAAACTAGGGGAAAATGTTTGTGCATTTTGGGAGCATCGCTTCCCCCCTGGGTGTGCGTGTGTGTAAATTTTCAGTATGGATATCTTTCGACAGATCTCGTCAATACTTTTAAAACGAATAGATGAAACATAGATCTTCGATAACTTAAAACAAGGTTATCGACTTTTTCATTTTTTAACCAAATAAATAAATAAATAAATAATAAAGACATTTCTTCTGATATTGGCACGAATTTGACTTTCTTTCGGCATTTATTGCTATAGTTCTGTCAGATAAAAATCGTTTGCATTTATCATGGTAAATGGTTTAATAATTTAATCAGTAATTTGTACTGCATGAATTTGTCCAAAGTTATGTAGAAGAATATGTTGTAGTGGCCACAACATTATTGTTCAATTAATATTTAAAATATCTTGTTAATCATAAACATTTTCACTACATGCCTTCCAGTTTTCAACTATTTGCTTATAAAATTGTTGATAATATTCAGGAATATAAGGAAGTAACTCGGATATATCGGTTTAAAACCTGTTCTACAGTGCTGGCATGTAGAGATGTTAGAGTCTATCGTAAGCAGTACGGACTTTACTCTAGGACTTGCGAGCCGTTTTAGCTCGCAACAAAAAAACTGTCCCCTCTGCTCACCCTTAAATAATTATTAGACGGAAGTCTTTTCTATATACATTGATGGGTGTTCCATCAAATCACTGAAACCACTGCTGTCTTAATTTTGAGAAGAAAAAAAAAGCCCTTTCTGCACGCTTCATTTCATCTATTGTAGCATACATGATAATTCTACATATTTTATTTTGGAATTTTTAAAACATAAAACTGTCAGGGTTGCTTTCTCTCGATAAAATACATGTGCGCACAATATCACTGTGATGGTATTGCAGAATTTTTTACCTAAATTATAAATAAATGAAATGACGAAGCCTGTAATTATAAACATAATAATAAAGTAAATTCTGGTAAATTTTATAATAATAATAAAAATAAGTTTTTTCAAGGAATTTAAATGTCTAACAAAAGTAGTTTTCCTCAATTTATTTAGGTACTTTATCATATGAATATTTTTTATACGTTTGTGTTTCGTTTGTACGTAATCCTGCGTGCAAGATTATTGAAAATGTTTTATTGTAGCAAAGAAAAATCTTTAATAATTTTATTTAAAAAATAAAATAAAATAAAAATATAGAATAATTTTAAATGGTATAATAGATAAATAAAACCTGTAAAAAGGTACAAGTTTTAAAAGTATTCTTTTTTTTTTTTGTATCTTTTGAATGTAATCCTGCGTGGAAGAGTATAGAAAATATTTTATCGATAAACGAAAATGGCTCGGACAAATTTATTTAAAAAATAAAATAAAATAAAGATATAGAATAGCTTTAAATGCTATAACAGATAGATAAAACTTTTCTAAACAACTTTTTTTTTAAATTTCAAGTTTTAAAATTCCCCCCCCCCCACTTTTTTTTTTTTTCAAATATTACAAATAGAATTGCGGTTTTTTTTTTTTTTTTTTTTTTTTTTTTTTTGCTGACATTGTCACTGTTCAAACGTATCTGACCCCTTAAAAGTAATTAACTTTGCAGGTGATTTTCTCTGATGAAAAGTGGCATACGAACCTCGTGCAATGAATCGTTCTTAACCCCCACAATAAAAGAGCACAACATTATTATAAAAATAATGTTTATTATGTTAGAAACTTGTTTTATGAAAAATAAATATATGAAAAAATTATGTACAGATATAAAAATTAGATTACCAATTTTGGTCTTTAAGTTATCAGAAACTGGAATGAAGAATAATTAATTAATGTATAAGTAATAAATAGTTTTTATTAAATAATTTACTTTAAGAATGAGTTAAATATTATTGTAGGTTGTGCGTTCGATTTTTTATTAAAAAACAATAATTTAATAATTATTAAAATAATTGAATATATTTGATATTTATTAGGTTATTTGTTTAATCACTGTTAGATAAGTTGTTATTAGCAATAAATTATTCGATAATTAAATTTACAGATAATATTGAATTATATTCATTTAACTGAAATTTTAATAATAAACTGCAACTTTTAACTGTAAAAACATTTTTGAATCCATTTGTAGCATCAGATTTTTAATCATTTAAGAAATGGATGGACTAAAATTTATGTTTTTTATTCCTTTATGTTTGTTCATATATCCTTTTGATTAGTTTCATATATCTTGATTATTGGTAATCAATATGTGATTGAGCTCATTATCTATAAATTTTGGCCTAATGTGATTTAACAGAAACTTTTTAGTTTGTTTAGCGTACAATATTTTATGTATGTCCTAAGTATTAAGTTTTTAAATTACTTCATTTAAAATCTATAAATGTTAGCATAATGTCAATTAACATAAACCTTTTTAATTAGTTTTGTTTACAATATTTTAAGCATGCCCCAAATGACGTAGTGAATATTTTAATGCTTAAGCTCTTATATATCTTATACACGGGTGCACACACACGTGTGTGTAGTATATATGAAATGTATTATGTTTATCCATAAAATACAGTTTCTCTCCATGTCTTTTTGCCAAGTTTTAAATATCCGTGACTAAAATTAGTGGAATTTCTTTAAATAAAATATTTGGATTATTAAAAAATTGCAGATTGAAAAACAAATTCTGTTTGTAGATCTGAGTTCAATCACTTATCATTTCCTGCGATCCTGCTTATTAAACCACCATCAAATATAATACGTAAAACGAAAGCATAATGGAAAAATTGCAGTATACCTCACCATTCTTGTATGCATATCTCTAGCATTTCGATTTGTATCATTTATCTTTGAAACAGGGAGCTGCTGTTGATCTTTTAGCCCTATTTCAATCGGATTAGAGGGGAAACTGGATGCGCCTCTTTTCGTGGCTAGTCTGCTTCGTCTCAGGCTCCCTTTCATTAGTCACCATCAGTGTCAAGTCTCTGGAGTTTTGAAGTAACCGGAGTGCTGCTGTGCAATGTCATCGTCACCATTGAGTAAACTAGGAGTTTGGAATGGGAAAGCAGCTTTCCAGAGCGATAGGACAACATCATAACTCAATCAACCGTAGACCACAATAAGAACAAACAAACAGTGTGCACATTACGGAGTAGATCACTGTCATTTTAGTTTGGTACTACTTCCGCATTTAGGTGTCTAAAATTTATATTATTCCAATAGTGAGGTAAAATTGTAAATATGTTTAGTTTACTAAAATTTTTTCCCATGATTTCTATAATATTTAAGGAAATGATATTTTAATTCATTTTGAAGTATCTATTAATATTATGTCATTAAAAAAATAAATTATTTAAATGTTTAAAGAGTGTATCCCATAATCATATAATATAATATTTTACAGAATTACTGCACTGCTTTATTAGATTTTTCAAACACTTAAAACATGTAATAAAGTTCATTCAACTACAGCATTTTGTTTACAAGTGCTTTCTATTAGACGTGCATTATACATAATTTTAATAGCAATATTTTAAATTTATTAAATCTGTTAAAAATAAAAATGAGTATAAATATAATATTTCCCCCCCATATATGTAATATTTATTTGCCTCGTTTGTTATTTAATTATAATGAAGTTTTATTTGTCCCAAAAATTTACAAAGTAAATAAAAGTAATGCCTTATATTGTTATCTATTATTAACACACAGTATTTAAAAAAAAATAAATAAATGTAATTTAACTCGATATTATATTAGTATTTCTTTTATCTATTTAAGAGTACTATTATATATATATATATATATATATATGCATCTTTGTATGTGTTTGAAAGTTATACAATAGCTATTTTATTACGATTTTGTCGTTCGTGCGTGATTATTATTATTGTAACTACTATAAATAATAATGCATTACATTTTGAAAAGAATATTAACCTCTATATCTTTAAAACGATTCAAAGAAACGGATTTTTAAATTTATAGAGTTACGTTTTCAACAATTCTGTGTTATAAGATTAATGTAGATCCTCATATATATTTTTAAATAAAATTTACTAAATAATATATATATATATATATATGCAACTTTGTATGTGTTTGAAAGTTATACAATAGCTATTTTATTACGATTTTGTCGTTCGTGCGTGATTATTATTATTGTAACTACTATAAATAATAATGCATTACATTTTGAAAAGAATATTAACCTCTATATCTTTAAAACGATTCAAAGAAACGGATTTTTAAATTTATAGAGTTACTTTTTCAACAATTCTGTGTTATAAGATTAATGTAGATCCTCATATATATTTTTAAATAAAATTTACTAAATAATATATATATATATATATGTGTGTGTGTAAATATATATATATATATATATATATATATGTATGTATATATACACACACATATATATATATATATATAACTTTTAAACTGATTTCTTAATCTAAAAAAAGTAATATAATTAAAATACTAAATACATAAATAATGAATAGTTTTTGAATATAATTGTCGCATATAAAGTATTGTATGAGCTTATTTAATGTATATATTAAAAATTTTGTAGAAATGTTTTATTTTCAAAGATTTCACTTATATATATATATATATATATATATATATATATATTTTTTGGGGGGGGGGGACTATTTATTCCTTCTCTCGTTATTAATAGCATAGTAATTTAAAATTTAGTCAGCCAAAATTACAAAAAAAAAAAAAAAAAAAAAAAGTAGGGTGGGATTCATTATATTTATTACAATAAAAATTCTATATCTGAAAAAAAAAAAAAAAAATTTCGAAATATGCTTTTTTTTTTTTTTTTTTTTTTTTTTAAATCGTTTACACATTAAAGTTTAGAGCTAATTTGAATGCATTGGATGAAAGCTAACAGGAAAAATATATCGAATATACACTGGAAAAAAGATATTTTGTCAAAATTTCAAAATGTCTGTAAACTTATTAATAAATATTAATGTATTTATTTCCAATTGTCATTCAATTGAAGTTATTCTTATTTCGAGAAACAATGAACTGATTTTACCTTAATCGAAAGATTTATGATTGAAAATAATTTGTTATTTGTTAAATTTATTATTTTATTATATTTTTGAATATTAAATTAGCTTGAAAATTATGTTATGTTAAATATTAAGAAATTCATATTAAAATACGAATGGTGATGTACAGTAATATTTACATAAAGTTAATCAACATTCTGGAAAGCGTACATTTGTTAATTTAGAGCTTCGTTCTCACGATCCGTTTTGAAGATATAGAAATTGTTTATGTTTAAGAAAATTTTAAAGTCTGTTTCCTGTTGTTTTCATTCAATAAAAGAAAATAAATCAATAGACAAAGTGTTTCCTGTGAAAATAAACTGAAGTATTAGTTTTTCTTTTTTCCATGTCACGAATTTAATATATTTAAATAAAGCATTCGGTAGATAGTTTTATTACCAAAAAAAAAAAAAAAAGTTACCGTTACCTAATATTTAAAATTCACATGAAAATGTAAATTTAAATGATTTTTTTTTTTCTTTTTAAGGGGATAATTGATATTTAGTGACATATTTCTTGTGATGATGTTATTGTAACAGATTTACGTAAAATCTCGAATATATAAATTTATATTTGTGAAATATTTCTTATGCACTTAAAAATATACTTTTATTATGCTAAATAATACAATTATATAATGAAATTGTACATTTCAGCAAATATTAAACTACTGGTGTCTAAAATTTTTACAATTTAATAATTTTAAGTTGCGCAACTAATTAACTAATTGTTTGAATATTCTAATAACAGGTAAAGAAACATTTATAATTTTAATAGATACCTATGATAACGAATTTGATTTAAAAAGCAATTTCAACCTAAGACAAAAAAAAAAAAAAAAAAAAAAAAAAAGCCGATATCTGTACACCTTAGACATTATTTACACGTGACTCTGCGCACGTATATCTAATATGTTGTGCGAATAATACATTCAATTTCGTAAATTCGCTATTATAACGTTTATAAAAAAATTTCCAAGTGTTTTGCAGATTATTATTATTATCCCCACTTCGCACAACCAGGGAATATTACTTGCTAAAATTATGTAAAGGTTACAAGTGACGTTGCTTCATTTTCTCAACGCTATACCGCTTGATATTTTTGTAATAGAGCGTCGGTACTAAAAGTTAATGATATTGATGATATACGTGTTAATGTTGTAATAAAGGAAAATTTAGTTGGATTTAAATTTGTTTGAAATAATTTCTAACTATAAATTAGATTTTTTTATGCATTGATTTTACGTACTATTGTATAAGGACTATAGATTTACATCTAAATGCTCACTTAAAATTTTAATTAACATTATAATTGGGTTTTTGTAGCAACGTTTCATATATTATACTTAGTAATTTTTATTTCATTTTTCACTATGCAACAATTTAAATATATATTATCAATTTATTTTAGGATAAATTGCGGATATTAACAGCTACAATTCAAAATTTAAATCAGTAAATGATTACGAATTTAAACTTTTAATTTTTTAAATATAAGAAAGTTAAAAATGAAAAGTTTCTGTTGTTTATTCCTTGGAAATTAAGGGGATGTAAAATGCATTCTGAAATGATAAAATAATCATAACAGTTAAAAATAATAATAATAATAATATTTTTTTTATAGTAGTGATCATAATAATTTAAGTAAGGTTGCTTTACTTCTATGCAATACCTTTTACTTTTCAGAGTTATTTCTGCCAAATATCAGTAATTTACCCAGTTTAATGTCGATGCCTATACGCCTATTTTAATATGCTCTCTACATTACGAATAAGTTGAAAAATTTTAGTAACTAAAAATGCAATTATTATCCTGTATTTTTAAATTATAACGGAAAATTTTTATGACTATTTTGACAGATGAATAAATAATCCTTTTTACTCCTTTTGTTTACAAAATAAATTTCCAATATAATTTTGTTTGAAATTTTGTTTAATTCTGAAGTATTATTAATTCTTTAAATTGAATTTTATTGTATTTTACGCATAAAATATATTAGAGCGTAACATTTTTTTTTTTAATGTGGTTTATTTGTTTACCTATTTTTTTTTTTTTTTTTTTTTATATATTCTTTAATTTTCTGTTTTTCTATGCTGACAAATGACTAATTATGCATTCTTGCATTCAATGTTTTTATTAGTCTAATATTGGAGAAAGAATAGAAATTGTAAATAAATTTAAGGAAGGAATATCTGCGGGAGCAGTTCTTTATTTTAATATAATCAGAAAAAAATATGCTAAATTTTTTAGAACATTTTATTACCAACTGCGGATATCACATGGGGAAGAAAACACTTTCACGTTTCATCGGACAAGAATTGAAATTGACAATTATTACGCTTCAAAGTCGATTCTCATCCCAAAATCTTCTTAACACGTACTTTATGTTTCCTGTCCTCCACGTTTATAGCAAAAGCCGATCCTTCCATATTATTAAATACATATTTTGTTAAATTCGTTTAATACCAAGAAAAATATTTTTCAAAGTGATACAGCCTAAATTATTTCTATTAATGTTGGATTAAATTTCTTGTCTTAACCCTTTGCATAGGAACAAATTGTAACATTACAAAATTCATGGCTTTCCATGGATAAAGTTAATTTATACTTGAAAAACTAAAGAAGCCAAAATGACTGCTTTGGTTATTAGATTTACAGTAAAACTGCCACTCCCCGTCATTATAGTGTTAAAGTGTTTCTGGTAAACTAAAAATTAAGTAAAGTTTTCCTCGTAAATTTTTTGGAGGGGAATTTTATTGTAGGTAAGCAATTAATTCGGTTTCACTAATTCTTTTAAGATTTTTTTTTTTTTTTTTTTTCAAATTTTTGTTATTTCTATTTATACGCTGCTAAATGCAGTACATTTATTTAGTTTCTACTGTAAAATTATAAGTTGTAATTTTTTTAATAAAAAAATATACCATTTTTCAAAACTTTCAAAAGAAAAAAAAATTCTTTTTTCATAATTAAAGACTGGGCAATACGATACCACTTACGTAGTAATTTACTTTAATAAATTTTCTGAAAAACAAAGAGTAACGAGTATACTGTGGACATCATTAAACATATTTCTGTATAATTCTAATTAGTTTTTCAAAAATTCAACAATGCAGATGATAACAGTAAGGATGCTTAGGTTTTTCGCAATAATCTATTTTTTCCATGTGACCAATGACTCTCATAAGTGCTTTGTACAAAGATTTCATTTCGCTTTTCCGTAGAAATGTGTAATCAGAAAAACTTCTCACAATAAATATTTACATATCGGGCATTTAATGTGAAATAAGACTTGAGGAGGGGGTAGGGGTGTGTGTGAATTTTTTCAAATGTATTGCATGATATCTTGTCATACATCAAATGAAAGCTATATAAAATTTAATTAAAAATGTTCTTTGATACATTAGCACAACTATAGAAATTCGACCATTGAAAAGCTTTGGAAAATAATAATGATAAAAAGGAAGTTACATTTGAATACATGTATTTAAGTACTCCTTATTAGTATTATTAGTATGTTCCTCATTAGATCTAAAAGTGATAGCACATCAGAAAACACGGACGTCGTGACAATTATTTCGATTTATGTCCCACCTGCCAGATAATATTTTAATTTAATTTTTGTTTCAATAACTGAAATTCATTTAAAAAATGGTTTTATTCGGTTTAACGGGATCTGTTTTAACTATGAAAAAATAATTAAGTGTTTAGTATTCTACAATTGACGGGAATTTTAACAAATGCACTAGGTAGCCATAAAATACCTTTCCTTTTCTGGAGGCATTTGCGCCGAAACTAATGAACAAAACGAAACCAAATGGGAAGGGTGAATTTTGAAAATTCATTTATTGCATGTGTTCGGTACACCTAACCAATTCAAACTCCAAAAATCCCTTTCCTGTGATAATCTAGAGTTGAATTATGTTTAGAAACCTTATCCCCCCCCCCTTAAAGATGCATAGGGCTAAAGGGGAATTTCGCAAAACTGCATATGAAAAACACGCGTGTAATTGAATGAAATGTCGTATCAAAATTTCAAAGCAGTCGGAGGCGAACTTTCGGAGATTTAAGATTTTGAACAATTAAGCTTGGAAACGTGTTTTTGGTTCCACCCAGCTGCCGTCAAAAACGGGAAAAGAAGGAAAATTTCGAAAAATCCTTTATAGTGTGCAATGGATAAACATAAATAACTCACACACCAAAATATCACCCTCCTCAGATAATTTGGTATCTTAACTTTGCTCCAAAATCGACACCCAAGGAGCTCCAAGAATTCTGCTCCAACACACACTATAAAAGGAATTTCGAAAATTCTCTTTGTAGTATATGTCAGGTTCACTTAAACAATCCATGCACCAAAGATCCACGTCCTGGGATAATTTTGAGTGTAGTTACGTTTGAAAACGCGTTTTTTGCCCCTGTAATGGTGCGACGGGGGGAAGGGGGGAAGGATTTCGTGCGTATTCGTAAGCAACGCTGTGCCTGAATTATCAAGCAATGGATGAAGAACTTACAGAAATTTAAGATTTCGAACAAGTACGCTTGGAAATGTGTTTTTTGCTCCCCTTCTTCCCATAAAGCGGCAAAGAAGGGGGAAGAAACGTGTTTTTTGCCCCCTCCCGTCCCTAAAGAGGCAAGGGGGGGGGGAGAATTTCACAAAACCGCATACATAGAAACACGCACGTATTCAAAAGCAACGTTGTGTCAAAATTTCAAAGCAATTGGTGAAGAACTTATAGGCATTTAAAATTTTGGACAATTACGCTTGCAAAGTCGTTTTTTGCCCCCTTTCCGTTTCTAATGGAGCGAAGGTGGGGGAATTTGGCAAAACTGAATACTTAAAGGAAAAAAAAAATGCACGAATTTGAATTAAACATTTTGTAAAAATTTCAAAGCAATTGGTGAAGAACTTTCAGACAATTAAGATTTTAACCGAACGGTTTTAAACAATTACGCTTAGAAATGTGTATTTTGCCAGACTCTCGTCTCTAAATGATCGAAAGTGGGAGGATTTTGTAAAACTGCGTTTTTAAAATCACGCACGCATTCAAATGGAGGGCTGTGTCACAATATCAAAGCAATCGGTAAAGAACCTTCAGACATTTAATATTTTGAACAAACGAACATTTATGTCCATTTTCTTGTACATATATGAACATTTCATCTTTTAGCAATGTGAGCGATTTTCTTAAAAATATATATATATTTACATATGTTATTTCATTAACTAAACTTAATATTCTAATTTCCAGTCTTTAAAGGAAATATTTATTTATTTATTTTTTTTAATTGCTCAGTAAGCTAAAAGACGACATGTTGATAGAGTAATATTCAAATGAAACACAATTCGAATTTCAATTTCAATTTCATTTTTTAATGAGATATCCTGGTAATAGGAAGCAACGAAAATCCCATAGAATTACAAGGAGAAATGAAAAGAGCAAATATGAGGACATGTAGCCTTTTCCAAGATCATTTTAATGTTTCTATATTTTTTACATAGTGAGTGTGAAAATTATTAAAAAGTTTTTCTTTTTCTTCTTTTTTTTTCTTTCTTCTATATATATATATAAGAAGAAAGTACTGGAGCCAAGAAGTTTTGAGATCCCCTGTTTTTGATGGAATACACGTTTTGAGATACTCTGAACACGATATGAACATTTTTAGAAAAAGTCTGTTTGTCTCTGTGTGTACAACAAATCTTTTGTGGACATTTCGTATATTTTTTACTAACCAATGGGACCAAACTTGATACTTAGTTGGACTTTGGCTTAAATTGTTACTGATTATATTTGGGGATCAATTGCTCAACAGGTGGCTCAACCATCCAATTTTTTCATAATTTTTAATATGGAACAAAATTACGTAAAAATGTACATAATGAGAATTATTTTTAACTTTTGAATGTAAAATTAATATGTATTTGACTGAGATAAAATTCGCCTACATTCTTCATGGAAAATAATTTTAATTTAGTTTTACGTCGCACTAGTGCTGCGCAATGTTCAATTGGCGACGGTATGGGACTCACCCCTAGAAGTGGTCCGGAGACATGCCGTTACAATTTTGATCCTCCTCGGAAGGAATGGCTCTCCCGCTTCGGTGACCCCAGAAGTATAATTTTTATGGGAACATGGAGAACATTGCGGCCACGACAGATTTTACGTGCACCAGCCACCATTAGTGGCCACGACGGTCTTTGGCCGGCTCGAGTATCGAACCCGCAATCTTCCAATTACGATTCCGGTGTTCTACCGACTGGGCTACTGCGGCCCTAAGTTTGTATATTAAAATACAGAAAAAAAAAAAAACGTTTTGTGAAGTCCTAGTACATCCAAGCTTATTTTTATCGGAAATAATAATTTCCGATTAACAGAAATTCTTTGAAGTTTGTTTTATTAATGATAAATTGTTTAAAACATAATAATAATAATAATAAATATATGTTTGCATTGCTTGCTAAGTTATTGTTATCATGGGAAATAACATGCGTATTACTTAAAAGTTGTTTTATATATAAGTGTGAAAGAATTTACACATATTACGTACTATGTGGGGTAATTGTCTGAATTGCATTAAATTATTTAAAAGATAATAAAACTGTAAAATCAAATATTCTAAGGACGTTAAAAGTTAAAAAACGTTAAAAGTTAAATTTCTGTTGACGTTTTTCTCATAAGTGTAACCAACTAACTTATGCTACTCAATATTACAAAATATATTTATTTACAGTTTAGAATAAATTTTTAATCTAAACATTCAAGCCTGGTTCTATTTCATACTCAAATTCTCATGGGGATTATTTATTTTGAATTTATGTTTAAAAATCTTTTGGTATCTATGGCATCTTTGATTATTATATCCTCCGAAAATATATAGTCCCTTTGTCTTTTCTTTTTTATATTTTTGAAAATGCTCGACAGTCTAGTATTTCTCGGCTCAAACTTTCCATTATTTTTCTGTGCAAAATGTTATTCGCCATCTTGCTTTTGAATCGAAAGTTTCGATATTTTCAGTGATCAAACCATCATGCGTTGCCCAAAGAAATGCATCCTGCCGTACCGAGGCGCTGTGATATAAAAGTCGGGGGGATGCATTCTTAAAAGTGCAAAGTTGTTTCATCTGCCGTGAAAACATCCCTCCCCGTTTGTGAACGGCAGCGGGAAGAAGATGGCATTGCATTCTTTTTCGCGATAAAAATAACTTCCCCAGGCGGGAGACAATGTTCTCGTCTATTCATATCTGTCCTGTAGATGCTGGCTTCATTTTTTTCTCCCCTTTTGTCTTCAGTTCACTTTTTTTTTCTGCAGTCCTTTGCTATAGATCTAATGATCCTTTCTGTTCTACTTTTGACTAACTCAGATGAAGGGTAAGGGCTTTGCTACTACCAAGGAGAATGAAACAAAACAATAGAAAATAAAACAGGCGGATCCAATTTAAGTAAATGAATAAATATTAGAAAATTCTGATTAATGGATTTTTGTTTTGACGTTAAAAGCTGGGTGTCTAAATGTGGTTAATTGAAGATATAAAAATAAGAGTACATTTTATACTTTTTCAGTAATATTTTATTTTTCTTTACACATATAAGTGGAAATGTGTGATGAAATTCTACTTAACCGTGAAGGAATTTTTTTTCTTTTGTAAGAGAGAAAATGAAAATAACTATTTAAATAGCAAAACTGAATACTATTAAATTGACTATAATTTCTCTCACATATATATATATATAAGCCAAAAGTTGAAACATCGCTATACTCGGAAGATATAGAAGTTTATCTATAGTTAGTATATATTTCTGATGTGTAATAGTAAGAGTTAATGTCTTTTCTTTGTAAAAACATATATCACATAAAAGTTTATACCACTATGAAGGGAATAATTTATTGTAGGTAAACTGTCTACGATTTTTCTCTAATTAAATGAAATTTAAATGACTATTCATTTAATCCGGTGTAACGCATTCATTTAATCCAGTGTACAACTTCATCGATGCCAATATTATGAATTTGAAAATATGCACAGCGATTGGGGGAAGCAAAAGGACATTTAAAAATTGCTAAATTCTTAAAAAAAAAAAAAAAAAAAAAAAGTTTATCCGGAAATTTAGGGGTGGGGGGTGGGGGTGATAATAGGAAATATAAACCGTGACGAAAATTCTTCGTGTATAATTTAACATACATTTAAAAATGCTGAAAAATGTTGATTTTTTTTTTTAAATATATATATATATATATATATATTTCAATAATGTGTTAAGTAGGAAAATTAGAAGGAAATGTAGTTTTCTTCCCTATTTTTATTTATATTTTTTTTTTTCCTTTTTAATTTTTACATTTAAAATAACAATTTACACGTTTCCTTTAATACGTAATAAAAAAAAAAAGAAAAAAAAAAGAGAGAGAGAGAGATTGTTATGTTTATACAGTAAGTATGCATTAAAGTAGTATGCATGATATATATATATATATATATATATATATATATATATAAACTTGATAGATTAAATATATTAACCTCTTAACTGCTCCGGGTGTGTATATACGTTTTTCCGAAGGATGATACTTTGTACTGTACTGCTACCAGTAAAATTACTGACAAGGTTCGACAGTGCAATAAAATAAACCTAAAAGGGATCGTGACAGTAGTGTTTTTGAAAGATTTACTCATTTCAGAGTTGAAAGAGAACAATGGCAATTTGATGCGAACCTCCTAAATTTTTCTTGGGAAGTAAGGGGTTAATTTTCATTTAAAAATATAAAGTGTGAAATGTATATGACGAGGCGTTTAAATAAAGAAGAAGAATGTTAAATATTTGTATTATATCTACACTTTTTATTATAATAAAATTTAATTCCTATTAAGAATTAGTTTTGTTGCCAATTTATGAAATTTTTTTTAAAGAAATGTCTAATTTAATAATAAATTTTTAAAATAAATTTTTGCATTTATGTAGTATGTATGATATTGAAAAAAAAAATAGATTAACTACATTAATTATCATTATATATATATATATATATAAGCCATGAAACGTATATGACGAGGTTTAATAAATTATGTATAAAAAAGTTAAATATTTACACTGTTAATCACTTTGGATTACAATAAAATATAATTTATATTAAGAATTAATTGTTGTTAATTTATGATTTTTTTTTTTTTTTTTGAGAAATGCCCGATATAATAAATAAATTTTTACAATAAGAATTTGGAAATTGCTTTTGTAAAGGTCAGTTGGTATAAATTTACAAAGGTTTAGGATAAAACTTTACGATAAATTTTCATTATAGTAAATACTATTTAGCTGGAAGTACTCTTCTGAATAATAACTTTAATCTAAATTGAATAAAAATTTATATAAAGTGTAAAATTTATATTTCATATGGATCGAACTTTAGTGGTATCGTCATAGATTATATATATAAACTGTAGTCATACTGATGTAATGTATTCCAAGTTAATATTCATAATATCTATGTCACCTATATAAAAATATTTTTATTATAAAACCAAGGAAATTAATCTCAAATGTTTGCTTACAATTTTTTATTTGTTTTTCTGAACAACAACAAAAAAACTAAAGTTACAAACCAGTAGTAAGACAATTCAAATACACTTTCATATCCCGAATACACTGTAGTTATAACGTACTCTTGGGCTAGAGTCACGAAACTTTCAGCGTCATACTTCCTAATGAACCAAATGTCTAACAGGTAATTTTATTTCTTTTATAAGATTTTTTTTTAATATTAGCTTGGTTCTGTTTTTTGTGAAGGCTTTTACTAAGCTTTGCTTATATTACAACAGGGAAACAAACACTGGTGACTTTCAATTACAAAATCATTTTTCTCTCCCTCTTTTCATTTAGTCTTATTTTTATCCATGAAACCCTACTTTTTACTCAAATATATATGTGTATCCACGCAATATAGCATAGGGAAATTCATTTATTTGTGTTTCCCTGACCCATATTTTTCAGAGGCACTATTTTCGTACAGAAACTTTTCTCGTAATTAATAATGAATATATAGTACAGATGATTACTCTTAAAAAATAGCAGTTCTGTTCTATTAAAAATGGACCGTGGGAGGACTGTATACGTATTCATTATATATATATATATATATATATATATATATATATATTTGAGCAATAACACAACATCCACGTAAATAAATTTCGTGTGTCAAAATAACCTTACTGTACTGCCTCATAGAAAAAATAAACTAATTATGAGAATTTGTAAAATAGAAATTCATTTAATAAAATAACAGTAATAGAAAAAAAAAAAACTAAAATTCTCCTTAAATGAACTTTTTGAAACGTATATTTTTATATTCAGCGAATTTCACTATTTTATTTTTTTTTTTGCAGTTAAATAATTACACGAAAAATGAAAAAAAGATTTTTTTTTAAATACTATATTAAAAAAAACATATTGACAGTTCTATAATATAAATAAAATATTTAAAATTTACCTAAAATGTAATTAAAAAAAAATATTAATTGAATTAATGAAATTCATTAAACTCAATTTCTAATATAATTCTATATCAAATTCTATATCATTTTTAATTTTTTTTTCTTTTTTTTTTTAATAATATGTACTTTTTCGAACAACTGTGAAATTATTTTACATTGAAAAAAAAAAAAGTATATATATATATATACACACATACACAAATCTATACAGACATATATATATATATATATGTCTGTATAGATTTGTGCATGAAGTTTATACTGACTTGATATAATGAGACCTTGAACTGTAATAAGGTAAAGCTAAACGTGGGTGGCCGCAAATATTCTTATTCGAACAGGTGCCGACAAGTGCTAAAGTTTTTTGAGCGGTCTAGAGCGCTTGAATTAGAATGTTTAAGACCTCTCTAGTGAGGGCCTGACTGACGGAGTGGATGATCCCTCTGAGATCGAATTGCATCACTTAACAAATTTTGTTGGCTCTACTAGCTCTGTTCAGCTTCTTATAACTTTGACCTTCTATAGCCGAAAAAAATGCTTCAGCCTTAGTTCAAAAGAAAACGTTCCATACAATTCTCGATTTTGTGTTGCGGCTTCTTGATAAAACATATTAATGAAAACATTGCATTAATACAACTATATAGTTGACCACTCTTCCGATTTTCCCAGAATATACATTATTTACCACTACTTTTTAATAGAAATATTTAGAATAATTTACTCGTAATTATCTGTAGTTAGTTGTATGGGAAAATATTATTAGCAAATAGTTTTTAAAAGTGACCTAAAAGTGGGGAACCTATTAGTCTTTAAAAACGTTACAATATAAACTGTACGTAACAAATTTCTGTACGTATACTAAACTTTTGTATAAAATAATTTATAATTAGAACCTAATAATATAATAATTATATTCTTTATTCAAAAAATTAATAAAGGTTATTAATATAAGGTAGTCATTACTGCTCTGATAACAAGTTTTTAAAGAATTAATGATGTATCGCACATACAAGCTCAAATACCTGTAAATATCGTTATACTTGATTGACATAAACAGACTTTTAAATTGTTTGACTATTAGATATATTATTTAGTAATTCTTTACAAGGAAACGTTTATTTTGAGATGTTTTGAGAATAATAATTGTCACGCATTTGCTTAAATTTTACTGAAGGACAGATAAATAAGTGATATTCAGTGGGATAGTTACAATGCCATGCAAAAATACATCATTATCAATTAAAAAATACTATAATATTTAAGTTATCATAATAAAATTAATAAAATTATATTTATTAAAACATATAAGACAAAGTCACTAATCTATATTGTTTATTATATTATTAACTTTCCAATGCGTTTTAGTTCAAAGTACGAATAAATATAAACTCTTATACATTTCTTTTAGAGTTATTGCTGGTCGCTTTTTTATACACTTCTATGAAATAACTAAGAAACTTTTATTAATAAGTAAATTAACAAAATTCTTCATTGATTACGCTTGAGACGCTCTCGCTATAATACTTTATAGTTGGTAAATGTGTTCTATTTATATGTCAAACATATTATTCCTACTATAGAAAGAAATTAATCGGTGATGTATAGATAATACAACTGCCACCCGAGCAGATAAAAAGAAAAAAAAAAGACTTTAAATATCAATTAAAATTTTAAAATACTCAACACTTTCTTCATATTATTTTATCTGTACAATGTAACTTCATGATTAAATAACAGCAAATGAAGAATGATTCTCGTTTAGCGAAGCATAAATTGTTGCAAAAAGTAGATTTTTCTGGTTTTAAATAATTAATGTTCCTTACTCAAAACATGTTATAAAGTAATGAATAATATGCATTTTTGGATGATTATCTTCAATAAAATTAAAGAATACCAGTAATATACCGGAATACATGCGAGTATTAAATCTCACTTTTTCAAAATATGTTTAAAAGTATAAAAGCGTATAAATTCGCGAAGTATAAGTTTCATCAATATGTTACCAAATATAACAAATCGCTACTAAGAAAAGTCCGCCAAACAATAATTAGAGTAACAACACTTTTTACAATTAAAACTAAGTATAGGAATTTTATAGCTAAATTTTTAATACATCTACTTTAGTTAGTATTATTGAAAAATGTTGCATAGATAAAGCACTACTACATTATAGCTTAAGTTTTATCTTTGTTTATAAGTAGAAATAGCTGCACCAATGTTTCTTAATTCAAAGAAAGAAAAGAAAAAAAAATCATGTACTTATGGAATAGAAATATTAAAATTGTAATTAAAGTTTTTTTTTTACATAATACTTATATGAAAATTTTGATAAAGGGACGCCTATTAAGGTAAAATTTATACATTTTATGTTGGTTTACTATATCTTAAATTAACTGCATTATGTCTTTGATGAATATTTTTCCCTATCTAAATTTTAAAGAAAAAAAAGAAAAAAAAAACTTTATACTGGCAGTAAATGAAATGATTGCATTTATTTTTACAAAACATTCATTTCGGATAAAAGTCTTTTTGATAATTAAAATTCTCTTTTAAAATAGAAAAAAAATTAAGTTTTTTAAAGTTTCCATAAAAAAAGCATTCATTGATATTAATAAAAAAAAGGCAGTAATCTTTAAAGAATATAAAAAGAGAACGTTTTCATCCAACTACTATTTATGAAAAAATATTTCTATTTCCTTATTTGTTAATAGAAAATGCAAATGAATTATCCTTCACAAAATCTTACAGTGATCTCTTATTAATAAGCAAAGAGTAAACTCTCCGGTGTAGTGGATAGAATACATTATGTAATGCATTTTTAGATTGTAGAAAAAAAATGTGCAATTTTTTTTTTTTTTTTTTTTTTTTTTTACATTTAACTTTTTCCCTTTCTTTTTTTTCATTTTACTTACATATTTTCTTTTTATTGTTTCCCTTACCAACAAAATAAAAATGCTTATTTTATTAATATTTTTTTTATAAGTGAATTTCCCTTTTATTTAAAAACCTAGCCTTTTCTAAAAGCAATTAAGAGTGTTTTTATTCAGAATATTTTTTTATTATTACAGTTTGAAATGCGCTTCTAACAAAAGGTATCATAGTTTTACTACTATTAAAAACTTAAAGTAGATCCGAATTAATCTTATATTAATGTATTTAAAGACACGTTTTTTTTTTTTTTTTTTTTTTTTTTTTAATCTAATAGATATTATTACAATTAACATATAGTCATAAAAACGTGCAGTGTATGTACTAAAGTGATTTAAAAATTTGGAGAAAAAAAACTTACTGAGGAGATATTCTGTATATGTTCTTGTAAGAGACACTTTGGAAACGGTCCTAAATCAAATAATATTGGAATTAGGAAAATTTGACAAAATTTTGACGATAATTTTTTAAATATACTGAAATTTGATAAAGTATTTATGAAACATACAAACAAACCAAATTATTAAATCTTATTACTTTATTATTAATATTTGTTTTTGCCTGTCTACTTTTTTTCAAGACTTTCATTTCCATTATGTCTAAGCAAAAATAAATTATTAAATGTGAAGAAAATTTACTAGTATGTTTGGTAATGTTTCGCTTTTCAAAGACTAAACTGTCTAGTTATTTGTTAATTTTTTTACATGACACTTTAGTATATTACTTGTCATTAGTAAAGACTTTAAAATATTATGGAAAGTTAAAAAAAAAAAAAAAAAAAAAAAGAAACAACGTACCCTAGACCAGAATGTTCCCAAATGGTTCCCAAGTTTTTTTTTTTTTTTTTTTTTTTTTTTTTTTTTATGTTGGAGCGCATTTAATACAAATTTTTAGGACTACTTATTTTTACAACTAGTATTTTACTTTTTACATTATATACAAATTTTTGAAAAATATAATAACCAACTCCTATTATATAATAATTAATTATGTTATAATAATAAATAAGGCAACTCCTGCTTCCACGTTGAAAGTCGTGTAAATACGAGCTAGGACCCTTTAGAAAGGCCCCCACGGAAAACATCCCTTCTTAGACAATTGGTCTTAACACGAACATCAACACACGCACACATTTCCTCGTCAATGTGTCAATACATAAAAAAATTCTTCTCTTTTACAATTAATTGTGTTGATTTTAGAAAATCTTAATTAGCTCACATATAATGTTGAAAATAACATTCAATAAATTTCTGACTAGTTTACTAATTTCCTTTCTTACTTAACTTTTGTCTAATTCCAGAATAAGATTGCTCAAAATAACGCTTCGTTTTGAGAAATCTGTGCATTTTATTTAGGTGAGTTTATCTGAAAATATGCATTAGGCACATAATATGCACCTAAAATATTTTCAAAATAAGTAATACACACAAAAGGAATAAATAGCTACTTTTTGCAAGAAAACCCGCTGTTAAATACCATAATAATAATAATGGATCGATTAAAAAAGAAAAAGAAGCGGAAAGTAAGAGTAAATATAAAAATAGATATTTACTCATAAGAAAAGAGTAAATATAAAGTAAGGAAAAGAAGTACAACTATAAAAATAAGGGAAAAAGTGTAAATACAAAAATAAATATAATTACTCTATTATACCACTTTTCATAATGAAATGGTATAATAGAGTAACTATTTTTTTTATACATATCTAGCCACACAATTCTCTGTAATACCACAAGGCACATCTGAAAAAATTGTAAAGCGCACCAGTATACCCTGGCCCACCCTTTGAGAACAATTGCCCTAGACAATATTCAGAATCGGATTGGACTGGATTTGGGAGTAAGATCGATTGATTGCTCTAGGTTCCTAGTCCTGAGGAGGAGTGCCCTCCGTGGGGTTCTAGCCCGTATTTACACAAGTTTCAGAGAAAACCACAGGAAACTCCGAACGGCTAGTCCGACGATTGCGACCTGGGATCGAACCTGGTACCTCACGTCTACTACCTTTGAGCGTGGAACCACTAAGCCGCTGGTGGGCCCCCAATATTGAGAATCATTATCGTGAGTAAAATCTAGGTAAAGTTAAGTATTTTTTTAGATTAAAAAAAAATAACAGCGTGTTTGAATCTGATAGTTTAAGGGGTTTAGGATGGAGGTGTAGTCAATATTGATCTAAACCGTCTAACCGGGAATTAGTTTACTGCAGAGAAGGATGGTACAAGGTGTAAGCTTAACGTCGCACTAGAGCTACGAAATGGTCATTTAGCCAGAATCTGGGATTCACCGCTAGGAGGATGCCGAGGAGGTGCTGTTTAATAAGATGATTGATTTTAATCATAAGAATTCAGTAATGTATTTTACATATTGATTTTGAAATATGGTGGTTGTACGGTCATTGATGCAAGATAGTCGTACTTAAACTTGGCCTATACAGAGGACTCTGGAGCTGTAACTAAAATAAGGATTGGGTCGAAATTTTATTGACAGACGTTTCAAAGAATGCGCTGAAAGATTATGCCAAGAAAAAAATAATCCGCTAGGTTGCGCAATACACACAAATTGCTTGAATTGATGCGCAATAAATAACTGGAACTTATTTTAACAATTTCGTAACATCATGACATTTAAAAAAGTTATTTTTGTTGGTGAGATATAAACTCAAAGAAAATTTAATAAAAAATTTTTTTCATATTAATCTAGAAATTTATTTGACTCTAATAGTTAGTCTTTTATCATATTCGTACATTCAAGAATCTGAGGAGTCTTTATTTTTTCTAATCCATCTGCGGTTGATGTAGACGGGGTGCATTCTTTTCTCACGTTTCTTGTTCAGTTTTCACTATGTAACAGAAAATATAAGATGTGGGTGTTTTTGCTCACACATTTATTCCAGAAAAATATTAGGATGATATACAAAACATGCAAAACCCTGTAGAAAAAAATTGGATCGATGCTACAGTAGATGAGATGAATTCACTTAAACATAATGACACCTGGGAATTAGTCGAGAGTTTGCCAAAGACAAGAATAGTAGGGAGTAAATGGGAATTCAAAGCCAAGTATAAAGCTGGGTTCAAACTGTCGCGCTAGTCAAGTGCTTGAAATGGTCGTAAATTATCCATTTTCAGAAAGTGACCCTTGATCTTTTGGACATGTTTACAATGAAGAACATCACTTTTTATTACTCCTTGAAGAATTTTATAAAATATACCCCATTTTTCCATGCCAATTATCGCAGCAGAAGGTTTGTCAGAAGAGAAAATCTCCCTTCGACGCGCGCAGCAGCTAAAAATCCACATGAGAAGGAATTTAAATAGAACCACAACCCGCACGGATGTGTGAATCAAGCTTAGTCAGGACCATGTACAAAAATACAAAACTAAGCTGGTCTCCAGGGTTTTTTCACAGAAATACAGAATCGACTACGATGAAACTTTCGCACCTATTGAGTCTCACAAAATTTTGAGAAGCTTTTTTGGCAAAAAGACTTTACAAAGACCTAAGTCTTACACACGTTGATATGAAGACTGCGTTTTGACATAGAGAATTAAAAGGAAAGTGTCTATATGCATCAACCCGAAGGCTTTGTGGTATCCGGGGATGAACATAAAATATGTAAATTAAAGAAAGCGATATATGGGCTAAAACAAGCCGCGAGAGCATGGAATTTAAAATTGAATGAATCATTATGTAAATTAGTTTCAATCAAAGTCAATTCGATAAATGTCTATATAAAAGTAAATAAAACGATGCAACAACTTACGTACTTGATTATGTAGACGACCTGCTAATAAAGAAACTAATGAAATTACAAATAAACTAAAGCAGGAATATATGCTTGGGAAAGGCAGAAGAATGTCGTGGGATAAATATTGATCGGCCTAATAAAAACGCAATGTTTCATGATTAAATACACAGAATACAGGAACTTATATAATCAAATACGGCTTAGAAACCACAAAACCTACAGAAACTTCTATGGAGAGAGGTTATATAAAATTAAATGGCAACGAAAACCTTTTACCAGATGATACAAAATATAAATAGACAGTTGGCGTATTACTGTATATATTGACTGTGTCGCGTCCGAATATTTGCGCCACGGTAAATATTTTAAGTCGAAGAAACGAAAATTCCAGAGTAAAAGATTCGGAATCAGTAAAAAGGTTAATTATATATCTCAAAACTACAATTAATTTCAAATTAACATATATTAATTATGGAAAAACTGTCTTGAGGGTAAATGCGGATTCTTATTGGGCTAACGACCCAACTGATGGCAAATTAACTTCTGGAAATTTATTCTGCATAGTGGACAGTTCAATATATTGATGTAGTAAGAAAGAAAATTTTTTCTCCATGTCTTCAGCCGAAGTGGAATATATTTCCGCAGTAAATGACACTCAGGAAGTGCAGTGGCTGACTAATCTGTTACAAGAACTGGCAATTCAACAGAACTATCCAAATATGTTATATGAAAGCAATATGTCTGCCGTAAAAATTGTCGAAAGTGACAATCATCATCAAAAGACAAAACATACAGACCTCAAATTTCACATTACCAGACATTTAATTGAAGAAGGAATCATAAAAATCAAATATATCAATTTCAGTAGTAAATCCGAGATTGCTGGTATACTCACCAAACCTCTTCCAAGACGTTCTTTTAATAAATCA
This sequence comes from Salticus scenicus, assembly GCA_963930645.1. Classification (NCBI taxonomy): domain Eukaryota; kingdom Metazoa; phylum Arthropoda; class Arachnida; order Araneae; family Salticidae; genus Salticus; species Salticus scenicus. Next base: position 168,047,335 of record OZ005651.1, read on the forward strand.
AGACTGTTAATATTGAACAATATTAAATGTCTCCGAGTTTACGCAAGTGTGTTGGCGAGAAAAACTCAAAGAACATTTAACTGAAAATTTTTTTCACATTAATCCAGAAATTTATTTCATTCTAATAGTTAATCATTTATCATACTCGTACATTCAGGAATCTGATGGGTCTTTATTTTTTCACCACTATTTGCGGTTGATGTAGTGTAGACGTACTGTATTCTTTTCTCACATTTCTTGTTCAGTTTTTACTATGTAAATGACAATGTAAGATGTGGAAGTTTTTGCTCACATATTTATTCTAGAAAAATATATTAAGGTTTTTTCTTATTATCAAGCAGTTGGGTGTTGAGATATGGGTTACCATAGTAATCACATAAAAAAAAAAAAACACAGGTTAATAAATTTCAATACTATTTTTATAGTTATAGTGAATATATAGTGATATATGAATTCTGATTAATGACCTATTCTGTATATGGCACTTTGCTGCGTATTTCCAGTGTATTATCTCTGAATAAAAAATACTTTGAATCAAGATAAGTGAATTATACCTATTTTATATATTTACATGACATATGTTTATTTATTTTTAGAAATAATCAAAAACTATAAACTCTTTATCGAGATAAACTGAAAAAAAAAAAAAAAAAAAACTCAACGCCTTCTTCAAAAATTTTCACATTTTGTAGCATTATGACAATACAATAATGATAACTGTGACACTGGAAGTGAAGAAGAAAACAATCTGCTTTGCATAAGCAAATGGATTCAGCGTATGTTCTGGGTATCTTGTGACTATATATGTGACTACTGGGTATCTTGTGACGGAATATATTAAGGCGTTCTTAGTATAATACTTATATATTTAACAGATCCTATGTATTAATTGCACATTTATAATATATTAAGTAAATAAATATTCTCTAAAAAGTTAATCAATTTACATATCACAAAGCATGGTCTACATTTTTCAATTTTTGCTAATTGGTGTATTTCAAATGATTGCACAAAAGCCTTAAATGAAAGTATAAAAAAATGTATTTATTGTTATATTAGAGTAACAAGCTAACATTTTTGTAATTAATAGTATGTTTCGTGTGAACGGAAATAATCACAGCTATTTTTAGCTCTTAAAAGTGTTATGTAAAAATACATTGTCTTATAATAATCTCATACTTAACTATATAAATAAACTAGACACATAATTTTAAATTTCATTTAACTTCGTTTATTTTATTTACATGAAATTCTATATGTTTAAATATTTTTGTTTAATAAATCTAAAGCTCTAACAAACTGAGTGAATTTCTCGTAATCTCATGCTCATATAGCGTGATTATTGGTCGTTACGTTTAAATGTTTGAACAAAACTCACAACAATTCTTAAGCCCTTTTTCCTTTTTATTATTTTAATACTTTTGCGCATATTACGTTTTAAACCATAATCTTAAAAACTATAATCTCACAGTCGTTGCCACATACCTGCACAAATACTACACATGTGTTATATAATAACATACGGAAGTAAGCAGTGAAGCTGAAAGATATATGTACTTATTTGTCTCTTTTATGTTATAAACAACTATGAATAGTAATGATTGTTAATAAATATTGGATACTGTAAAAATGATTAATAGACTTTTTGATTCCTAAATACACATACACACGCACACATATATAATTGTAACTAAGTAAAGATACACAGGGACATCGGCCTCTAAGGGTGTGTCTAGGTAGCTAATGACTTCAGCATGGACAAAGGTCTCGGTCGTGTGCGCTTAAATTACCCCCTTGATGACTGCTTATGGTTCGATTGTTCTGCTAGGAAAGGCTCAAGTTCCATGGTTATTATCTCAAAACGGCTTTAAAATGTATCATGTTTGGAGACATTGCGTTTATCATCCATCACAGGCCTGGTGGCGGCTTAATTATGACAATTGTAGCACGACCCGATATTGTGGCTCAGCATTATGGTGGCAGAGCTCTGCAATTTAGTTTGAAATATTTAAAGAAGATGGTAATTGTTCTGAAAAAGCATTTTATTGTAGTATTTGAATTCTTTGCGGAGTTTGAATGAGGTTTTTATTATATTATATCTTTAAAATATGCACAAATGAATACACAGGTTATCCATTTGCTTTAAACATTACCGATCTTTTGAATGTCTATTAAAATATAATGTTTAATAAAATAAAATATTTTGATCGTTGAAAAAGAAAATCACCCTTATATATAGATAAATAAGTAATCACAACTCTTACCCTGTTGTTATTAAGAACTGAATCTACCACTTTAATCTAAATCATACTACATATTTGAATATTAAAATAGTTATTAACCACATCTTTTTGCTGAACTGTACTCTAAATTATGTAATTCCATAAATATTCCATATATTGTTCCAAAAATATATAATTGATATTATATCAATAGATTACTTATTTATCAATATCATAGAAATTTTATACTTTTAAATAAAATAATTCTGTGCGACAACAATTATTAAAATGTATCATTAACAATATATATTTTTTACAACAGGAATGGCCTGAAACCGCGATGCTTTTAAAGTGATCCATTTGAATAATTTAAAAATAACGTATTAAAGACTTAAATTATTTTACAATTGGTTTTAAAACAATTTTAAATAACAAAATTTTGCTTCCGGAATCAGTCAGAAAATATAATTTTATAACATTTTTGCATAGCCTAAAAAGAGATACATAATACATAAAAAGAGATAAATAACATGTTGAAAGTAAATAGAAATAAACCATTAGAAATCTTAAACCATAAAAGTAATTTAAAAGCATTTCTGAAGTTTATTCTTAGAGTATCCGTTTAAAGGTTTCTTCCAACAACAACCTTTAATAAAAGCATGTATTAAACTTTCACTGAACTGATATTTACTCTCAAAATAAATAGTTATGTATATCGAAAAGCAGTCAAACAAATATATTTCAAAAATGAATGTAGTTTTCTACGACTGGAGGGGTATCTCTTGAGACTGTCTAAAACATATCTTGGAGAGGATTTATCCTATGCAAAGACAAAATGTATTTAAAGTTATGCGATAAAAATATTGCTATGCGAATCAGATATGCAAAAATGTATTTGCTGTAGATATTGTTTCTCAGTCTAATAGATATCTAAATGTGTACATTGTAGTAGTAAATATAAAATGTTTTAAGCGTTTATAACAGAAATAAAATATCGGAATACAACAATTCGAAAAAAAAAAAAAAAATACTTGTTTAAGATTGAAAAAACTTTTTCACTTACATGAACACACCTTCTAAGAAATTTTCTGAAGGTTATTAGAGTTTCTAAACTTCCAAGCTCAAATAATAAAGAATTTAGTTAGAGTGACTTCCATAGTAAAATTTATATTTAATTTAAATGTCGCCATTATGGCTTACTATTTTATGCTATGAAATATTTTACTGAATACTTGCAATATGTAATAATTAAGGCTATATGTAATAATTAATTATTCTTCATTATTCATTTTATTTGGTTTAGAATAGAAAGGTCTTTATGATATGTGTTTAGTATGATTTTTTAAAATTAGGAATGTACACATTTAGATATCTATCCCTTCTTTATTCATATGTGCAAACCTTTTTAATTTTTTAATCAGATTTAACACCACTATTTTTTGAAAGGAATATGTCGCATATATTTTCGACGATTAAATAAGCTGAAAACAAGTATTAAAAAAATTTTTGGTATTAAATTTCCGTTGAAAGACAGGAGACTTGGCACCGATTTAAGATAAATTTATTCAGGTATAAGCAATTTTTAGAGAAATGTGTATGTTTCAGATCAGAAAGACGGTGTTTAATATTATTGTTGAGATGACAGCAAAAAACGTTAACATAAAACATGAATTATTTACAGAGATTTATTCCAGCCATTTTGTGCCTTTTTTTGTTTTGATCATAATCTAATAAAAGTATCTTCCTTTCTATCTTCGGAATGATAGTTTTACGGATATAGTAGTTTTCAACCAACTCTAATATTAGTGAATGTAAAGTGTATAAAAACTATGAATAAAACTACTAGTTTTATTTTCAACTATAATTTTTTAGACGGGACAAAATGATTATATTTTATAATTTATAGGTTAGGTTTAGTTTTGCTGCTATGGGAGAACATTTGAAAGGTATGTAATCCAAATTTTAGTTATAGCTAAACTTTATAAACTTGAACAGGTTGTGAACTATTTTTGTATAAAAGTTACAAATTTTGGTCTTGATTTCCGTATTTGGAACTGATAGCGTAAGCTATTGAACTGTACCCTCATCACATTTTTAATACATCAGTACCTTAATACGAATTCTATAAATTCACTTCTAAATAGTTCATTTAACACTTTCGCAACCGCATACTTTTGTCTTTTTGCCAGTAAGGTCCGCCTGTGGGTGTTATTTTCCCAAACAATATTTCAGAACAAAATTTTCTGTATTTACATTTATATTACAAATGGATATATATTGTAATTATATTCTTTCTAATCAAACTGTTTGTATCCACAGTATGTTTCATTGTAAAATTATAAACATTGGGTATATACTTTTGAACTAAGTAACATACAAACTACGAAAGAAACGCCTACTGTCGGAGTAACAGATTTTCACATGACGTGAATCTACGTCAGCGGTCGCGAAAGTGTTAAGATAGGTGTGTAGTTTTGCTTTTTTTTTTTTTTTTTTCATAAAAATTCAGAAAATTGGTCTTGTTATTTCAATGTTTCTTTCGTTAAAATGAATGAAATTGGCAAATGTTGTAATACCAATCAATTTACAAGAAATTCAGACGAAAATGTCAAGTTTTCCTCTTGGCAGGCAGTTTGCAATTAGACGAATTGCAAATTTTTTACCAGCCAGTTTTCAAACTTTTAGATAACCATTGTAACTTAAACTTTTACTATTATATTACGCGTAACTGAAATTATACCTTTCTTCGACTATTCATAAATAAACATGTAATGAAATGAAATCGCTGAAATAGTTTAATTTTTTTTTTTTTTTTATCATTTCATACGTATAGTATATTCCAATTATTGATTAGATTATGAAGAAAATGTTGCGGTGCAATTGATAAGAAAAACTCGTTAAAAATGTGAAATAGCAGCGAAAAAAAAAAAAAAAAAAAAAAAAAAAAACTTTAAATTTGATGTAAAGTAGCATATAGATCTTGGGTTACGTATAATATTACAAAATCTATTAAACTTACTTATATGATACATTTTGTCACATTCGAGTTTTTTTTTTTGTACTTGCGCCTCTGAATTTATAGATTATTGCTATGAATTATGACATGGATATTTTTTCTGAAGGACATCAAATGAATTCTATATATATTTAAAATTTGAATGTTTTCATTTATTTGTAAATAAATAAATGAATAAGAAAACCGGATACTTTCATTGTTTACATTATTCATTACGAGAAATATTTTTCTGTAAATAATAAAATAATTTCTTATTTTTACAGTAAATAAATAAACAATATTTCAATGAAAAAATACAGCAATAAAACGTGTTTCTTAAATGGCCTTTATTTCTCAAAGCTTTGGTTTTAAACGCAAGCAAATGTTTGAATTTTTATTCGAATGAGCAAAAATAAAGAGTCCTTTTCCCCTTTTTGCTTATGAAAGCAAGTAGGCTTATGAGGTTGTCTTCTATTTTCAATTCCATGAACCATATACAGTTCTAAAAAATCTTTTATTCAGTTATCCCTAGCTTCCTCCCTACGACAGGGGAAAAAAGTCATTCCAAGAGGTCATACCGATATTGCCCTGTAAATTCTGTCGCAGCATTCATTCGTGCCAAATCCGGCGGACTCCGACGTTTTATGCGAAACAATTTTATTCCCCAAAATCCCGCGACAGTTATGACGTAGGGGTGGGGTGCACTGCATTCGGGGCCGTTGGTCATGGCTGGCCTCGGCCTTTTATGCCCTCCCCAGGAGACCCTGGCCCTCGGCGCAAGCGGGAGAGGCGAGCCACCTCCACGTCGTAAATCTGTGTTTAGTGGCCAGGTTACGTATGGAATTCTGAGCATTGTCGGCTAGCCCGGCTGAGATCAGGATTTACGGAACCAATTCGTGGAGAATGATATCTTATATTTTTCCGAAATGCAAGAACGTTGGGGTTGCTAGACGCTGACGCATTCGTTACATAATTGCGATTAAATAGCATTTTGTAAACTGCTTAAAAATAGTATTCCTCTAACAACCAATAACGGAAACCACATAGTTACAATTTCTATATAAGTTTGAACTAATGTCAATTTTAAGAGAAGATTTCTTTCTTTTGATAAAAGTTTTAGTGTACTAAAATTAAATCGATATTTAGAATTGCTGTTTGCAATTTTTCTAATTTTTATAAGGAAATGGATAGCTTTTATAATGCATTACTCAACAGCGGTAATTGTTCTTCTTTGGTAATTTTTTTCCCCTCCACTTTTCCAAAAACATATTTTATATTAAAATATTGAGAATGTAAAGGGGTATCAAATTTTTAACTTAAAATCTGCATGCTTTGTTTCAATAAATATATAAAAAGAACTAGAAAATCAAACAAGCAATACCAACTTTTGAAATAAACAAAGTTAACAGAATTATATTTTGAAAACTTGACACTGTTGACATTTTAGTATTTTATGTTGTGTTGATTATGTGGAACCTATTTTAAAGTATAAGAATAGAAAACTTGCTTAACCAAAAGTGCACAAATATGCTACTATAATCATCAGTTAAGTCCAAATTAATACGAAATTTAAATTGAATACATTGTAGATTATTGTAAATACAGTACAAGAATAATTTAATAAGCAATAATATAAAATTATATTTTAAGCAAAATGTCTTAAAACGTTTAGTGAACATACAATAGCTTATAAATTAGTTTATTTATATGAAAACAGTGATCAGATATAACTGGGGTGAAAATTTCAAGATGCTAAAAATTTGAAAGCTAAAGTTCGTTTCACGAACTGTAATGTATAGTCTTTTCACATAATCTATTATTATCTTTACAAAAAATCATCATGTTAGAGTATATCTTTAAGTTTATGACCCAAAATATATAGTGATCATATCAGAGTATCTTTATAACAGAGAAGCGTTAGAAATTGCTACAGTTATCCAATTACAGATTATTCTTTCATTCTTAATAAATGAGAACGAAAAATAAAATATCAGTGATAAATTATTTACTTTCTGCAACTTAGAAAAACTTATAAAAATGTTTCAAACTAAAGGCTGAACCCAGAAAATGGGGACATTTTGTCACCATACACAAATGCCGAATGATTCAAAAGTTAGAAATATATATATATATTATTTAAAAAGTATTGACCGTAGAACTACGAGATTTTCCCTGAAATGTTCAGAAAAGTAAGGGATATATATATATATATATATATACACAATACTAATATTATTTGCATTTTTCACCAACAGATGGCACTGTATTTGCAGTATCCGTTCACATTTTAAATAGATCCGCCTTCTCAAATGATGTCATATTGCGAATATTGGTTAATCTGACTTTGGCGTGCTGCATATGTAATTTCAGATGTTAACATTTAAATTAAATATTTATTACTTATTACTGCTGTTAATCGCTTTTAAAAGAAAATAAGGATATTATTAATATATAAAGCATTATTATCATAGTTAAGCTTTATTATGAGGATTCCCAATACGCAACGTTTGACGGCGATTTTCATGAATGACTGCCGTCACACGTAGTCCTAGTTGCGTTGTTGAATGTACTGTGCCACTGTAAAAAAATTAATTTTACAAATATAAACACCATCTGGTGTAGAAATGTTAAACTAATTTGACAATAAATCTTTTGTTGCTTAAAAAAAAAAAAATAAAAAAAAAAAAAAAAAAACATGACTTTCTGAGCATCCTAAGGAAAATCGCATAGTGCTAGATCAATACTTTTTTAATAATATATATATATATCCTGTGACTTTTGGATCACCCAGTACAATCTAAGAATTTTTATTATGAAAACTATAGCTAAACTTAAAGAAAATTTTAATTTTTGCATAAAAATAACCACTACTTTTCAAATATGGATGAGTACACTTACAGTTCGTTAACTTTTGTTAATTTTAAAGATTACAATAAATTGAAATTTCAATCTTGAAGTCGTTTTTTTTTTAAATGCTTAAAAATACCTTAATGATAATTAATATATTTAATAACATTTAGTTGGTTCATAATTTATATTTCCTTTTATTATATTTTATTATTATTATTATTATTATTTTCAGTTACAATTGAAAATAAGTGTAAGGTTTGTTTTTTAATGAAATCTTTACCACTAATTTTTGCGGACACATCTATTAAAGACATCCTAAAAATTTATATAAATTTATTTCTATGGTATTTTATTGTATAAGAACAGATTTTTTTAAGCGTAATATATAAAATGTTAGTTAATTATTTTTTAAAGGCGTATTTTTCAACATCAGCATTAAATATACAATGTAAAATTCCATATTTGATTGCTATGAATGATATTTCCATTCTTCATATTTAACAAATATCTGATGAAAATATACTTCTATAAATAATTGGTGTCACACATTGCTTTAAAAAAATTAGGCATATATTTCTACTGATAATTCAGTAAAATAAAACAACTATAAACTAAAATGTGAAAAAAAAAAAAAGAAAAAAAAAAAAGAAAAAAAAAGAAAGAAAAGAAAGAAAGAAAAATTAGTATGCAAATCTACTTTTCGTGACGCCAAGCCCTAGGGACAGATGTAAGTTCAGATATTGCGATTTCACAGAAGCTTATTTTATCACTGAAATATCATTTCTTCATATATTATGACTTCTTTCTTTCACATTTGTAAAAAAAGAAAACCATTTACAGACATTTTTGTTTTCTTCAAAAAACCGATTTAAAATTGTTACAACAATGTGATTAACTGGAATGCATGTTTTAATGAGTTTCTTGAAGACTTGAATCCAGACACATACAAAGAAGTGTAGCTGACTCCATTGACTACCCATTGCTTAACTCTTGTAAAACTCACTCAACCACTCAACTGACTCCGTTGAAATGGTAACATGACAATAAAATAGATTACAAGAAATAGGGAATATTAGACGTTGACGAAGACAAAATCGCTCACGTGTTGCCAGAGTAACTAATCACCGGTATCTGCTGTTAAAAGATCAACGAGCATTTGTACTCGGCTGCAAAGGCAGTTTCTTCTAGCATCAGGACATAGAGTGTCAAGCCAAACAGACCTATTTTTATTTCGGCAGAATGACCTTTATGCACGTAAGCCGATTGTGTTTATTCAGCAAACACAGAAACGTATGAAAAGAAGACATTTGAACTTGAAGACTAACCTCATCGCATCCACGGGAAAAAGGTGTGAAATAGTTTCAGCTTTTCGAAACTTTGTTTGAAATTTTGTTAAAAGTTCCGCATAATTTTTTGACAAAACTCTTTTTCCTTTTATATTTTCATACGACTAAATGGATGTCTTCAAGAATTTTTTAATGTTCTTCACATTTTTAGTAATAACTGAAGCTTCGATACAACTGTTTTCCGTATAAAATATTACCAAAATATCAACAGATATAAAAGGATTAAAATTGAAATTAACGAGCAGATTGAAGCAGATCAAAATAAGATGGCATAAAACGAAAGTAGGCATGCTGAATTTTTGTATTTCCATTTTATATTTATAAATTGAGCTATACTCACACAGCCACTTATATCCATAAGGCATCTATAAAAGTTAAAAAATTATCCATTAAGCTTCTATAAACGTCCTACAGATATCTATTAGCACGACAAACGCCACTATTTTTTACATGCATTAGATGTCTGTTAAATATCCAAATATCCAATAATTGGACTTCTTAGATCTAATAGATATTGATAATAACTAAATCTTATTTTGATTTAACATGTTGCATCTATTAGGCGTCAAAAAAGGTGCGTCTAAATTTCGTCTACATTTAAATATCTAATAGATATCTATAATTAGTACAGAATGTTCAGAAGTTTTAATGGACATTCTTAAGATATTTTGCACATTTTATGGATCAATGGATGTAATTTAGATGCCTAAAGGATGTAAGTGACTGTGTGGGTGACATTTGTTCAATAAAATACACTGATGGAAAAAAAATCCCAACACCAAGAAAAAATTATTGTACAGTAATGAAATTTCAGCAATACATTTGTCTACGTAACATATTTAATTGATTACAGTTTCAAGATCACAGGTAGAGCCATTGGCGAGAAGAGCCATTTCAAATGTGAAATGTTGGTACATTAGTAACCGGTGTAACCGCCAGAATTTTGAATGCAAGCATGCAAACGTGCATGCATTGTGTCGTACAGGTGTCGGATATCAGTTTGTGGGATGGAGTTCCATGCCTGTTGCACTTGGGCGGTCAATGCAGGGACGGTTAATGCTGGTTGTGGATGACGCTGGAGTTGTCGTCCAATGATGTCCCATACGTGCTCGACTGGAGAAAGATCTGGTGATCTAGCAGGCCAAGGCAACATGTCGACACTCTGTAGAGCATGTTGGGTTACAACAGCGGTAGGAAGGCGAGCGTTATCCTGTTGGAAAACACCCCCTTGAATGCTGTTCATGAATGGCAGCACAACATGTTGTATCACTAGACTGACGTACAAATTTGCAGTCAGGGTGCGTGGGATAACCACGAGAGTGCTCCTGCTGTCATACGAAATTGATCCCCAAACCATAACTCCAGGAGTAGGCCCTGTGTGTCTAGGCCACAGACAGGTCGCTAGCAGGCGTTCACCTGGCCTCCTTCTAACCAACACACGGCTATCACTGCGACCAAGGCAGAACCGGCTTTCATCAGAAAACACAACAGATCTCCACTCCGTCCTCCAATGAGCTCTAGCTTGACACCACTCACGTCGCAAACGGCAGTGGTTTGGAGTCAGTGGAATGCACGTTACAGGGCGTCTGGCTCGGAGCTGTCCTTGAAGTAACCGATTTGTAACAGTTCGTTGTGTCACTGTGGTGCCAACTGCAGCTCGAATTTCAGCTGCAGTCGCAGTACGATTAGCCACAGCCATACGCCGAATACGGCGGTCTTCCCTCTCAGTAGTGCCACGTGGCCGCCCGGACCGCGGACTTCTTGAGGCAGTACCTTCCCTTGACCACTGCTGCCAACACTCATGCACAGTGGATACATTCCTGCCAAGTCTTTCTGCAATATCGCGGAAAGAAAACCCACCTTCTCGTAGCCCTACTACACGACCTCGTTCAAACTCAGTGAGCTGTTGATAATGGCTTCTTCGTCTTCTTAGAGGCATCCTTGACTAACATTAACCCACTACGTCAAATCTCAACTGTAAATAACGATCACGAACCTTACAGCGCTTATTTAAAGCAAACCTCATTTGCATGTTCATAGTGTCGCTACTAGCGCCACACTTATGCGCGTAACTCGAAATTTGAATCGACGTCATCTTTCAGATGTATAAACACGCCTACCAAATTTCGTTTATCTAGCACAGCTCCTTCCTGGTGTTGGGATTTTTTTTTCCATCAGTGTATATATTTCGGAACCAATTCTTATGGTTTTTGATATAATTTTTGCAGTCTTTAAACTGCGGTTTCTCCGTTTGTATTTTTTCAAGTATTCATGATCTTCAAAATGCTAAAATTTCTACAGATATTTAAAAAAAAGACTTAATATTTTTTGGCTATTTAATTGAACATACTTAGAATTACGAATGGGTTTTAAAATTTATTAAATAATTTTCGAGAAAAAAATTAAAAAGTGCATATCTAGGTAAAAATTTGGAAAAAAAAAAATGCTTTTTGTTAAATTTTTATTTTTAATATTTTTTTCTTTTAAAGATATTAAACATCAAAAGAAAAAAAAATCAAGTTTTTTCTTAAATATCTGTAGAAGTTTTACCATTTTGAAGATCATCAATTCATGAAAAAATTCAAACTAAGAAAACTGAAAGGCAGTGTATCTTTTTTTTTTTCCTTTTTTTTAATTAATTATTATTAATTTCAACAAGCCACCTAGCCAACCAATTATTTAAACAATCCGTGAAAATGACTGCTTAAAGGAAAAAAAGAAAAAAAGTAAAAATCCCTCTTCAATATGAGCAACTTTTGTCCTTTATAGTTTACATGCTGTTGCCATTTATAAAGCTTTCCGTGCGTAAAATATATTCTGTTACGTTTTTCTACAGCTCGAAATTATATTTTTAATAAAATAACATCATAATAAATTAATTTTCAAATAATTTTGAAAATTTTACTTGCTTCGTAAGATATGCATTCATTATTTATCATCAGCTCAATATGCATTCAATATTTTTCATGTTATTTCATTATCATTATCAGATAACTAAAAAGTTTCAAAACCATTTTCACAGATCTATTAGATGCTAATTATGTTCTAAGTTCTAAAAATATGTTCTGCATTATTGTCTGTTTAAATTTTTATTGTATTAGATTTTGATATCAATCGCCAATTTCTTTTTAAATATAAACTACATTTTATAAAATATCTATGTATCTGCATGGATAATTTTTTTAATTTTATACCCCACTTACGGGAACTCATAAGTTAAATTGAGGACCACAATCGTCCGGCAGCCCACATAGGCATTGAAGAGTTTAATTAAAGGCATATAGGACTATATGTATATATATATATATATATATATATATATATATATCATTGTACATCATATGATTGAAAATTTTCCATCATCAGTTTGTGTATGGTGTAAGAGATAACGTAAAAATAAAAGTCAATATTTTTTCGTGTATCACAATTCAGTGTATTTTAAATATACAGTAATGCGTTTTTGAAAATGCTTAAATGAAAACTTTCTAATTGACCCAATTTACATATGGGTATCGTATAAAATTTTTAAAAGTGTAATTTTTTGAAAAGATAAAAAGCTAATTTTGTTTTTAATGTAGAATTATTTCATCCGTATTTTTAGAATATTTCTTTTATTCACGCTGCCCATATATCACTAATAGGTAAAGAAATAAACTGCGTTTCAATCTTTTTTAGGACACTCTGTATATTATAATGATTAAGAAACAGGAAAACCTTTATTTGACTATACACAAAATTACCAAATATATTCAAAAATGCGTTCGTTCTTTATGTGTTAGAAATAAGCAAACAGAAAAAAAAAAAAAGTACAAATAGGGTAAGAAAGAAAACTACGTTAAAAAAAAATCGACACGTTAATTTTCAAAAATTTACATTTTTTTAAATTTTGGTACGACCATATGAAAATTTGGTCAATAAAAATGTCAATTTTCAATCAAACGAGACCATTAAAAAATCCCGCATAGTTGTATTTTTTGAACCAACTGAATTATAATATAGAGATGAAATTGACGTATACCATTTTCCCGTAGTTTTAATGGAATTTTTTTGACCAAAAATACTACACTCCTTCTCATAATTATGAGGACACCCGTTTTTCTATATTAACTAAACACTGAACACTGTTATTTAAACAAATATATTTTTAATTAATTTGAATTTCATTAATAGACTATATTTAAAAAGTTTTATCGTTTTTCTATCTTAGAAAACTTTAAATATGGTAAAAAGATGATTTTTCAGGTGTTCACAATTATAAGGACAGCTCGAATTTTAGTAATTTCTTTCAGTTATTCTTTAAATTAATATTTTATGGGGTCTCTTTTTAGGGTTAAACAGTCAGACATTCTCTCTGGTATATATATATATATATATATATATATATATATATACATTTTTTTTAATATTCAGTTTCAATACCATTTCGTATAGCATATATGATATTCTTAATACATTTAAACTATTTAAAATTGCTTTTCACTTGCATGCACTTTTCTAATATCATAAGTTATGGTTTTTTAAATTTTTAGGCCATGGGAAAGGCAATAATACAGAAGTTCCTTTTTTCAAACTATTTCCTATTGCTATAAAAGTAGAGGAAAAAATGTAAGTCTTGTAGAAAAAAATATTATTACCCCCCAAAACCTAACAAAAATCTGATAATTTCACGTTTAAAGTTTGCGGATATTCTCTTGATGTTCATAATAATAGAAAAAATTACTAAATTCATTCTGCCTTCAGTAGAAGCAGCTCCCCAGAGCACCATAGATCCACCTTTAAAATGCCCGATTCAGATCTGCCTTTAAAAAATCTGCTCTGTTTTTCGGTAGCTTCAGATCTTGCGAGTAACTGTTAAAACCATTTGGTTAATCAAGAATAAAATGTTTTACATCCGAAAATGCAACATTTTACCATTTAATCTTTATTCAACTTTAACTCAGACGTTCTTTCCCCCATTAAATGCTGATTGATTATTACAGGTTTTTTTATTCATTTTAACATATTATTAATTATTTTAAACATGCATAAATGTGGACCCTAACCTTTCGTTACAAATTACGAACAAATTCAGCAGAAGTCATTATGAGTAGAACAGTAAGAGGAATTATGAGTCTTCGATCTCTGTAAAACAACTCTGATTTTGCATCAGATCTGTCTCCTATCGAACCAGCAGTTCAACGTTTGATCACATTTCCTTCAGCAATTTTAGACCTTCGAATTTCATTAGATATTCGGCGGATTGAAATTATCCTTCCACTTAAAAAACACATTTATCATACTTCACTACGTGAACGTTGTTTTTTTTTTTTCGAGGAATTATCAGTAATGTCCGTCCAAAAAAAATTGAAGGCTTATATATAACGTAGCCCAGTAGTTAACAAATTCGCATGTCAAACTGTAATTTATCCGCTAGTAAGTTAAATAAATCGAAAAAATCTGGATTGTCCCTATAATTATGAACATCTAAAAACGTGGAGAAAAACACATTTTGCATTATTTCTTATTAATTTTGTTTCATATTAAAAAAATTATAGCAATTTTGGTTTCTAGAATACTAGATATATTAAGTGCACTTAGTATAATCTTGTTCACAATTATTTTTACATTAGTTATTTCAAAATATAAAGTGTCCTTATAAATATGAGAAGGAGTGTATAACATGTGCGAAATAAAATAAAATGAAATGAAAAGTAAAACACCTTTAAGAAATATATAAAATGGACAGAGATAAGCAACGCTTTTCAGCGGAATGCATGCGACCATCAATTTTATTTTATGTGGTTTCGTATTAAAAACTATGCCCACAATGTATTTTTTAAAATATTGCGATTTCTAAAAAAAAAAAAAAAAAAAAAAAAAAAATCTGGCTCAATAAAAAAGTAAAGAGAACTATATGATCAAACATTTACAGTTTAGAATTTCTTGCGTTAAAAGATTTTGAAAACTTTCGGTTCAACAATTTTATGCATTTCTAATTATTATAAAGTTTCGAAAAAAAAAAGTAAGTATTTGAAACAATGAAAGTAAATAAAAGAAAAAAAAATTACAAGATAAAAGCAAATTTTTATATAACACGTTTTTAAATTTTCTGTTGAATCATATAAACTTGACAATTCTATGTATTATTAAATACTTAAAAAAATTTTTTTTGATGATTTATCCCATCAAAAAAAAAAAAAAAGATCAAATGAGTAATGAAAATAACAATTATAAGAAATTTTCAAACATTTATTAATTGAATAAAAGTATTAAAAAATGCAGACATCGTGTTCTGAGCTATTCTAAAAGCTCAAATGTCTAGCCAGTCGGGAAGTTAGATAGAAATTGATTGCAAGATTTCTACTGGTCAAACAAACAAGAAAGCGAGTTAATAAAAAATGGTAAAATAATCTGTGAGTACATTTGTCGTTCGAAAAAAATTAGTTGTCATTATATATATATATATATATATATATATATATATATATGCATATATTTATTTTTTATTTTAATTCTTTAAGATAAAAAATGACACTCTTGATATAACAGAAGGTTTAGAATTAGAGTCCTGAGTCCTGCACGGGTCGGGTTTTATCCGAACCGAACCCGACCGATGAATAATAAATCAACTCGAAACTTAACCCGAACCCTACAAAAAATTTTTCATTGGCCCGAACCCGCCCTAGATAACTTTGACGACTCGCACCCGACCCCAACCCGATGTCTTTATACCCGAGCCCGACACGAAATTCGAAAGCTAAATGGAAATTAATAAGTCATTAATAAAACCACGCAAAACATTTTAAAGTTACAAAAGAAAGTCAATTTTCATTGTCACACAGTTGGTATATTCGTTTAAAAAGAATTAAAAATGCAATTGCTAGTGCACCAAGTAAAAAACTTAAACATACAAAAAATGGATTAATAATAATTTTTAACCAATTTTTTGTGTTGTGTACTTCCAGTATACGAAAGTGGGCTTCAAGTTCACTGTCTGTAGTTTATTGTTTAATGCTCATATTCTAAATAATAATACACGGTTCGCACGGCCACGATTTCTTGTAGGAGTCTTCCATCAGTATTTTTTAACATTTTTTTTTTTTTTTTTTTTTTTTATAGGCTTCTATTATAACAAAATTTATATTATAAAATTAGTGATTCAAAAGGTCAAGGAGAATTTAGAAGCATACGAACCCTGTAATAATAATTTTACATTTCTTTGTTTATTGTTTTAGTCCAATATAGATGTTGTTAACATTACTAATTGTAATTAATTTAATTATGGGTATAAATAGCATATTACATCAGTTATACAGTTATAAATATATCAAACACATTTTTACTTATTAAGGTAAATTTCTTTTTGAAAGATGTTCTCAATTCAACCCGACTCGTTGAAAACTAAACACGACCCACGGAAAAAAAAAAATCTAACCAACCGACCTGAACCCGAACCGCGCAAAAAACAAACCAGTCAACCCAACCCGAACCCTAAACACGGGTCAGGTCGAGTTAAGGTAAAATTGGGTTACCTGACCAGATCTAGAACTCTATTTAGAATACGTAAATGGATCGCGAACCTATCCTAAACAAACAAAAATTATTTTAATGTAAACATTATCAAGCATTTGAGCATTAGCTTTTATTTTGAATTGAGTACAAAACTTAATTTTAAACATACAGGCATTCCCCCCCCCTTTTTTTTTGTAATGATGTTGCATTATATATATATATGATTATGCTGGACAAAGATATCTTTAATGAGATCGAAAAACAATTGTAACTGGTCAAAAATTCATTGAAAGAATTTTTTATTAATATGGTTTTATTTTGTACTTTTATTTTGAACATTCTTTTTACACTGCCCACTTATATTTATATCTAATAGATCTAGCGATTGCTTTAAAAATCTAATGCAATAAAAGTTTAAACAAAGTTGAATAATTTGTATTTAGAACTTTGAATACGTTTCCAATTTAGCATCTTGTATAAAAGGGATTATTAAACATTTTAGTTTTACAGTTTTAGCTGTAATAAAATTAAGTGAAGATCTCACAAAACAAACAAAAACGTTCGTGAGTTAATTTGTTAAAACTTTGTTCAGAAATATTATTTTTAATTTTTTTTTTTTTTTTTAATATAAAAAATAAGAGTTTCTATATTTAAAAAAAAAGAATGCATGATTACATAGATGATTTACACTAAATATCCAAAAATGATTTTAATGCAAATATTATCAAACATTTTATCGTTTTTTAATATGTTACAAATTTACGTTTTTATTGTGATAGATGTTTCCTATACACAACATTCAAATTTCAGTTAAGTATAACTCACTCAGTTTTAAAGATACAGGTATACGGTTTTTGTAATGATGTTGTTGATTGACCACATTTATCTAGAGAGATCGAATAAAAGTTCAAAAGGTGTATTTTTTTGTGAAATAACGGGAGAAAGTTGTGATAACAGAATTTTAAATAAATTAATTACTATAAGATTTTATCCTTATACATACTTGTTTCATCCCCTTAATTAATACACACAGAACAGTTATGTTAATTTCTTCTTGAGTTGTGTTTTAAGTGTGCATAATTATTGAACTGTATCCTGGAACACAGCTTAACGTTCTTTAGGAGGTTTAAAGTTTGTTTGAATGATTTAACTTTAATAAAATATTTATAGGATTTTGGCCTTTTAGCCTTTTCTGATTTAAACACGGGAGTGCTTTGTTGTATTGCTTTTTAAGAGTTCCTTTCTTCAGATTAATTTCGCCAACTTGAGTAAAACAAGATTGAAAGTGGTACTAAGTGCAGCGATAAAATAACATTTTGTACAATTTAACTTGAACTGTTTAATATGTAAAGATATATACACGATTCTTTAACACTAAACCTACCACGACGATCAAATGACCCATTTTAAACTTTTTGTCAGAATTTCTTGTAAATAACATTATCACATCGTTCATGTTTCATGTACCAAATTGTGCTAAATAATATATTTTTGCCATACATAGTAATATATATAACATTTTAAAGACGAGTCACTTGACCCACTGTGGTAGGAATAGGTATCGATAGGTTTAGTGTTAAACACTCTTCTTTTATGTGTATTAATTCAGGCTATAGTCTCTTATGAAAATTTTTCTTCTGAAAAATTGAATGTTTAACAACATAAAATATTTATAAAACTCTGAAATTTTCATGAATTGTTGAAATATTAATTGTTAATTTTTATTGTACCTTTAGGCTTTTAACTATTATATTATAGTAGCGGTAAGACGCAATGTTTGGTAAAATAGCTAAATAGAAGTCCTTAAAATTTAATTTGATTACTGTTTGTTTATTAGGTTCGGTTATTCGGGTGGTTTAAATCATAAACAGTTTAGTTATGCATTTGCTATCAACATTGGGGAATAGGAAAAGTTTCGGCTTACATTGAGCAAGATAATCCTATGAAAATCTCTCGCCGTGTCTTGACTTAGCTTAACGAATCCCATGTTCGGCACGCAAAAGTTACTTACGACCCGATATTTCTTCTTATTACGAATGGCCCATCGGTTATCTAAGACTTGACTGGTTCTTTATCTTTCAAAGCGGCATTCCTTGCCTAAAAGGACGGAAAATGGTCTGCCTTCGTGACGCTTCATTTTGGCTCTGCGCAAAGAATCGGAAAGTAATACACTCAAAATGATCTCTTATCTTGTTCCTCTGGCACCTTCTCTCCATCCCCTCGTTTTCTCTTTGGTTTTACTGGACGAAATAGTTCTATTAACTGTTTCTATGCTCCCCCTCCCCCCCCCATCAGCTGAATGCGAATAAATTTTCGCTCCCGATATCTCGACGTTTCCAATGGCCGACCATTAGCATAGTAGCCTTACTTGTGATGGATGGTCTGTTTCAGCTCTCCATATCTTCAGTCGAAGTAATGTTTTTGCGGCAACTCCATGCAACAAAGAACATAAACTATAATATTATTCCCAACCATATGGATGCATTTAATACTAGCTAAAAATGCTCTGGTATATCAAAGTGTTGAAAAAATGCAATTTTTTTTTTCAAAATATATAAATCGTATTTACTTTAATAAAAAATGTTAGAAAATTCTTGAATTACTTCAAAATAAAGCTCTGTGATGTATAAATATTTTGTGTTTTGGCCTGTGAACTATACTTATGTGCAAAATGGAAATGAATGTCCTGCGCTATAAACATAAGTGTTGACGTATATTTTTGTCTTAATAATAACCAAAATACACTTCTTTTGGTATAAAATTTATGGCATCGCACAACTGACTACGGGTATATATTTTGTGATGAAGCAAATGGAATCTTATTATTCATAGTTGAAATTTATTTTGCACTTGACGAAAAGATTGTTTTAAAATATTTTATGTATTATGAACATTTATGGTCAATTTTCTGAGCTTCTAAAAAAATTAAGGAAGAATAAACGTCATATACATATGTGTAAATTTTATACATACAGGAGTGTTAAAGAAATACTGGTAGGATACTGCTATTTAAATTATATGAAATTTTTTTCTGAATATTTTTAATTAATTTTAAGTGTTTGCATTTTGCTTGATTCACTTAAATTTTAAGAATAATTACCTTAACATAGTTTTATAAAAGAAAATATAATTAAAAATCATATATACGCATTTAAATATGTTAAATTATATATTATTCATATGCGAATTTTACCGCAAAAATAAAACTGTTGACACCTTTCCTTTATAACATTTTTTTTTTTTTTTTTTTTAATTGTGCTCAGGCAGACAGTACTTGTGCAGAAAGTCAAGTTTTGTATTCTGATAAAAATTGTATAAAATCACTGGAAAAAGAAAAAAAGAAAGCAAAACAAAATCATTATACTATGAGGATAAATATTATGCTTGTATAATTAATAAATAAAGGAATATGAAGATATATAGAGCCCATGAAAACTTACATATTCAATATTTTTCAAAAAGTTATTGATTGATTAAAAAATTGACAACCGCCCCCCATTCCCCAGGTAAAGGGGGGAGGGAGCAAATAAATGTGAAACTAAGTTTCACAGACATAACATATAAAGTTCCAAATAAAAGGGGAAACTTTTATTTAGTATTCCATGTTGTCTACTGCCCTACCCC
The DNA here is from genome assembly GCA_963930645.1 of Salticus scenicus. Lineage (NCBI taxonomy): Eukaryota > Metazoa > Arthropoda > Arachnida > Araneae > Salticidae > Salticus > Salticus scenicus. The sequence continues at coordinate 168,067,863 of OZ005651.1, forward strand.
TAGATTGACGAAGAGTTAGATTCAGATTACCATAATGTTTCCCCCGCTATCCCCTAGAATGTACGAGAAACTGTTAATTTTGGCACTAATTTAATTGTTTACATTTTGATTGATCTACTTATTTTTTTAGAGTAACTACATTATGATAGCGCTATATAAGAACATATGAATAATTATAACTATGTATAATACTTTCAAATACATGTATTATACAAAATAAAGGGAACACTTTCATTTTTTTACGTTTTGTCGAATATCTCGAAAAATACTTAATGTGTATTCTTGAATTTTGGGAATAAGGTCATGTCTTTCCTCATATTTTCCAGCAAAGATTTTGTCACGAACGTCTTTAGGGAGTGAACAACAAATACAATAAAAAAAAAATGTTGTGATTACTCTGTATCTGTTAGTGCATCCATTCATCTGCAAATGCTAGATGTGGTTATAAATGTTATATTTTATACGTGTGTAGAGTTTATTAAGGCTAGCTCGAATATTTAAAGAGTTCTAAATATTTTATTAAAAAAAGCAAACATTTTACGCAAGTTTTTACTTTATCACTCTAAAGATTTTCTTCGAAATTTCGTGAAACTTTCTGAAAACATTACAAAATATGCCTAAATCATTATACTATAGTTTAAAACAAATACATTTAATATTCAAAGAGATATGGACAGTTCTAGTAGATAATTTATTACTGCACATGCGCGGACTGCAGAATAAAAAACTTTGATATAGTTTAATACTCAACATACATAATAGAATACCCTGTAAAAAAATCCAGTTCAATATCATGAAAATTCATAGAGACATCGGTAATTAAATGAGCTTTTTTTCAGCTGTTTTCATAAGAGTAGTTTACGATAAGGGGTCATTCACAAATAGAAATTTGTATCAGAAAAAAAGAAATAATAATATGTTACACAATGAAACTTAATGCAACATCTGTGATTCATTATTCTTTTTTTCATAGGTATGTACTATATACCATAAAGAAAAAGAAAAATTAATTGTTTAAAAAGAAAAACAAAACGTTTTTTTTATGATACGAATTTTCATTTGTGAATGAATTCTTAACTTTTAGACCTCTTTAGAAAACAGCTGAAAAATAGCTCATTTAATTACCGATATCTCTATGAACTTTCCTGATATTCAACTGGATTTTTTTTTATAAGGTGTTCTATACAGCTGAGTATTAAACTATATCAAAGCTTTTTTGCTACAGTCCGCGCTTGTGCAGTAATAAATTATTTACTAGAACTGTCCATATCTCTTTGAATATTAAATATATTTGATTTAAACTATAGCATAATGATTTAATTATATGTTGTCATATTTTCCAAAAATTTTACGAAATTTGGAGAAAAACCTTTGGAGTTATAAAGTAAAAACTTGCGAAATTTTTTTGCATTTTTTAATAAAATATTAAAAACTTCTTAAATATTCAAGATATCCTCACAAAACTCTACACACGTGTAATATATAACATTCATATCCATATCTAAAATTTGCAGGTGATAGGTATATGTTGTCATGTTTTCTGAAAGTTTCATGAAATTTTTGAAAAAAACCTTTAGAGTTATAAAGTAAAAACTTGCGAAAAATTTTTGCATTTTTTAATAATTTATTTATATCTCTTTAAATGTTCGAGCTAGCCTCACAAAACTCTACACACGTATAAAATACAACATTTATAACCGCATCTAAAACTTGCAGATGAATGGGCGCACTTACTGATACAGGGTAATCACATATATTTTTATTTTATTTGATGTGTTGTTTTCCCCCTAAAGGCGTTCGTGACAAAATCTTTGGTGGAAAATATGAGGAGTGACATTTTTTTCCTTAATTCCAAAATTCAATAACAAAACACTAAGTATTTTTCGAGATATTCGACAAAACGTAAAAAAATGAAAGTGTTTCCATTATTTTGTCCAACACCTGTATATTAAATTACATCTTATTCTTACGCGAATTTTATCGCGAAAATAAATATGTTTGATCATACCATGCTTTACGGCATAATTTTGTTTAAATAGTGCACAGGCAGATGGTACTTGTATAGAAAGGCAAGTTTTGTATTGCAAAAGTTATATGAAATCACAGGGAAAATAATAATAATAATAAAAAAAGAAAAGAAAGAAAGAAAAGATAAAAAAATAATTATATGAAAATAAATGTTACGCTTGTGTAAGTATATATATATATAATACACCCCGAGAAAAAATACGTTTTCAGTATTTTTGAAAAGTTATCGAATAATTAAAAAATTGTCAATACGTCACCATTCCCAACGGATGGGTTGAGGTGAGGGAGTGGGGGGGGGGGGGGGGGGTTGAAACTAATTTTCAAACACGTAACATACAAACTTAAAAGAAAAAGTGGAAACTTTTATTTAGTATTTTGTGTTACTCTCTGCTCCACACCTAGAAAGACGAAGGGTTAAATTAAGATTACCTCAAGTTTTCCACCGCCTGCCCCCAGGGTGTACGGGAGATTGTTAATTTTGGCACTAATTTATTATTTAGTCTGAGAGTATGATAAATGTTTTTAGAATCTATGTTCGTTATCGACAAAAGGAATGGGTGACCAAGAGTACTAATAAAATACTGAATTTAATTTATCTTGCTCAGCTATTGTCATCTGGAACAGAAATGCAAAATTTCTGCTGGTACCCCTGCTGTATCCTCCAATACTCCAGTATGCCATAGAGTTCCATTAAAAAAAAAATCATCAAAATGTGAAAAGCTATATAATACTTTTAAAATAATACTGTTCAACAATTCTTAAAATGATATTCATAAGCTAACGAGCTCTTAAGCTTCAAATTTACTTTTTCTATTTATTAAATTTTGGGAATAGTCAATTACTCTTAACGTCCCTTGCGTATTCTTTTTCATCCAATTTTTAAAATCTTGTATGAATATTAATCTTTTATTTATTTAATTATTTTGCTTTTTCACAAATTCAGCATTATTTTTTTAAGTCAAGAAATTATAACCTTTATTATGAACTGTTAAATTTAGTTGCATGAAAGAAAGAGAATTGAGAAAATTTGGATAATTACACTTTTTTGTTTTTAACTTGTGTTACAAATGTGTTATTAAAAATTAAATGAGCATATTTTTAACTATACACAAAACTTATGTAGTAAAACAGTTAAATATTTATAAAAAAATGAGAACTGGACATTCCTTCTGTTATCACATTATTACATTATTATTATTATTATTATTAATTATCATTTTACATAAAACAATTTAAAGCGCAATTAACTGCTCGTTTTAATAACCCCCCCCCCCCCCCGATCTCCTTTCAGATAACATGATGGATAAATTTCAATGCAGTTTCAAGGAATAGGCATTATATTAATTGTAACATTTATTTGCTGTATATAAATAAATAAAAAAAAGATAACCATAGATAATCAAATAACTTTAACCATACACTACTGGAAAATTGTGCATTTAATTAAAAAATATATATATATTAAATTCAAAAAAAGTATTTTGAAATTCTTCCCAATTTCAATTTTTATTGTATAATGCATACTATCCAAGACATTTTCATAAATTTTTAGCAATTTAAATTGGAATATTATCTGAAGTAGGACTTTTCTATTTACGATATTAATAAATCTGGTAAGAATTTGCTTTAGCAAATAAAGTATATGGTACGAAATGCTGTATATAGAGTAATTAAAAGTCAGCACATTTGATAAAAAATCAAACAAATATAATTTAAAAGTTTCATAACAAAGAATTTTAAAAGTTTAATATATGATCACGTTGCTTCTTAACTTAAAATACATAAAGGTAATGTGAAAAAAGTAACACTTTAGTTGTTTTTATATTTGAAATAATATTGCAGCTTGGCATTTATGATATACATGTCAGTTAATGAAACTTATATTAAAAAGACGCACAGAAATAATTAAAACGTGCGAAACAAAATCACGTGTAGTTGCGCGATAATATCATATTATATTTTTATTTTTATTTTATTTATTTATACAGAGTGCTCTAAAATGTTTGAAAGGTGCTTGAATTCTTCACATATTAAAGATAAGTGGCAAATAACATGTGCGTATGAGTAGATTCGTGATTCAGTCATGTATTCTTACACACACACACATACATATACATACATACATATCTGTGTATATATATATGTATATATATATATATATATATAAAGACAACCATTTTTCTTTTTTTAATTTGAAGCAAAAAAGTATGTGTGTAATTTATTTTCAATTTAATTTAAAATGTAAGTATTTTCGAGTTTAATATACTTCTCAAAACGACGTTCTAACAAACTGTAAATACTGCTTCATGATTTTTTAGATTTTCATTTATTTTATGAGATATGCTTTTATTTATTTTATTTGTTTATTTATTTTTTAAGATACAATTGTTGAATTGAAATGTTTTCAAATCTCTTTTACACAATCATTAGTTTTTTATTTATTTACTTTTATTATAAAATGCACTTTATAAAATTATTTATCTATTTGTAATCCTTTGTTTTTTAATTATGTGCCTCAAATGCGAGACTGCAAAAAGTAAAATTCAGGAACGCATCTGTCCCGTGACCAGAGTTCCCAACTTTTATAATTTATTCACGAGCCTTTTTAGCCTCGCCTCTCTTTCATACCGGAAATTTTGAAAAATGATTTCCTTCTTATTTAATCGTTGTCACATATTAAAGAGAAATAATTTACAAAATTTCTGGTGCGAAAAGAAGGCGGAGCTAAAAATACTCGTGAATAAATTATAAAAGTTGGGAACTCTGCCCATGACTCACACAGACAGACCAGTGTTTATCTATGTGTTTTAAGAGTTTATTTAAATGCACCTGAGATTTGTATGACATATATTATAGCATTTTTAACTTAAAATTGTCTTTTATGAATTAGTGTAAGCCCCCTCCCTTTTCTTCCAGTAGATATAGCTTTTAAGTGATTCGAGAAAAAAGCACATATCTCTTCCTTTCTTCCTTTTCTTTTCCTTTTTTTTCTTTCTTTCTTTCTTTTCTTTCTTTTTTCTTTTTTTTTCTTTTTTCTTTTTTTTTTCGTATTCAATTTTTTTTTCGTATTCAATTTTTCGTATTCAAGATAGAGTTATGCGAATTTTTCTAATGATCTTTTTGGATGAAAAAATAAAAACATTTTAACTAGACGAATTTGCGTATGGGAGTCGCATAAAAATAACAAACGACTTTTTCTTTTTACTTTAAAGTAGTATTATTTCCTAACTTTTTCAATATATTTTTTTCAGTTTACCTTGCCCACTTATCTATAAAATGAAAAAAAGCGTTTCAAATATTACAGGACACTCTGTATACATTTTTCAGTTTATTGCATAATGGTTTCAATCAGAATGCAGTGGTTTAATAATAATAATAATAATAATAATAATAATAATATATGTATATATAATATAATAATTAAAAAATATATAATTGTAAACAATCAAAACTGGTGAATAAAGTAAAAATAGGTGGCTATTCTGAACCCGTGCAAAGTTTTAAAAACAAAATATATGCAAAAATGTTACAAGATTAGGGGTTATTATAAAAATTTAATTTTTTCGAAATTAATTTTTGCTCACATTTATTCGTGCAAAAAATTTGCAAGAAAAAACCATGGAAAAAAAAAATACTCGACTATTGTTTACGGTCGAAAAAATTAAGCACGGTCATCCAGGAGGCAAAAAATTGGTACTAATTAAGCAGTAATAATCCGAAGCAATAGTTGTGTGGTTATGCATTTTGTTTACAAATTTACTGTATTTGTTTACAAATTTCTTACTCACTAACATTTTCTACATTTTGATAAAATTATCTATGTTTTCATTTAAAATAATAATAATAATATTGTTACTATTAATATAACCATAAAATATGGATAAGTGAATGGCTCCAGTTTTTTAATGCAGGTAATTTTACCTTTTGGCGCACTTCATTATATAAAAGCTATAAATAGGAAAGATTCCATGTCATTTTCTTGTACTATTTCTGATCATTTTTATTTTGACAATAAGAAATCAGGAGACAGAGTTTTTGAAAAAATACATTTTAGTTTATTTTAAACTGTGTATGCTTATAGTGCAGACTGATACATTTACTTCTTTCACGAATGAAGAGTAGCCTGTTTAATCTAATTCTTTTCCCTGAAATCTCTTTTCGTATTTAGTTCCGCAATTTATTTAAAAAATAAATATGATTTTTTATAAAGGTATTTGTTTATAAAAGTTTTTTTAATTAGATGAATGCTATTATAATTTTATCTGAAATATTATCAAAGAAAATAATTATTAAGTATTAACTGAAAACATTATGCATATTTGGTTTACAATGCTATTTTAATTTCAAAATTAAAAATTAAAAGAAATTTAATTATTTTTAACATATTAATATCTCCCTATCATTTTTTTAAATATAAAATTAGTGTTAATAAAAAAAAAAAAAAAAACTTTGAAACACTAATATTTAATATATAAATTATATTTTACTGCGACAGTCAGTTTCCAAAATTAATAAAAATGCATTTTCAGAAGAAATTAAATTACTTTTGTAATCAATTGGAATAATTTATGACAAATATTATTAAAAAAAAAAAAAAAAAATCATAATATATTTTACCATTTTGTCCAACAATTTTCTTGATTTTTTTCTTTAAAAACTGCACTATCTTCATTTTATTCATCATTTATACATTAGCGTCATACACTGATGGAAAAAAAAAATCCCAACACCAGGAAGGAGCTGTGCTAGATAAACGAAATTTGGTAGGCGTGTTTATACATCTGAAAGATGACGTCGATTCAAATTTCGAGTTACGCGCATAAGTGTGGCGCTAGTAGCGACACTATGAACATGCAAATGAGGTTTGCTTTAAATAAGCGCTGTAAGGTTCGTGATCGTTATTTACAGTTGAGATTTGACGTAGTGGGTTAATGTTAGTCAAGGATGCCTCTAAGAAGACGAAGAAGCCATTATCAACAGCTCACTGAGTTTGAACGAGGTCGTGTAGTAGGGCTACGAGAAGGTGGGTTTTCTTTCCGCGATATTGCAGAAAGACTTGGCAGGAATGTATCCACTGTGCATGAGTGTTGGCAGCAGTGGTCAAGGGAAGATACTGCCTCAAGAAGTCCGGGGTCCGGGCGGCCACGTGGCACTACTGAGAGGGAAGACCGCCGTATTCGGCGTATGGCTGTGGCTAATCGTACTGCGACTGCAGCTGAAATTCGAGCTGCAGTTGGCACCACAGTGACACAACGAACTGTTACAAATCGGTTACTTCAAGGACAGCTCCGAGCCAGACGCCCTGTAGCGTGCATTCCACTGACTCTAAACCACTGCCGTTTGCGACGTGAGTGGTGTCAAGCTAGAGCTCATTGGAGGACGGAGTGGAGATCTGTTGTGTTTTCTGATGAAAGCCGGTTCTGCCTTGGTCGCAGTGATAGCCGTGTGTTGGTTAGAAGGAGGCCAGGTGGACGCCTGCTAGCGACCTGTCTGCGGCCTAGACACACAGGGCCTAGTCCTGGAGTTATGGTTTGGGGAGCAATTTCGTATGACAGCAGGAGCACTCTCGTGGTTATCCCACGCAACCTGACTGCAAATTTGTACATCAGTCTAGTGATACAACGTGTTGTGCTGTCATTCATGAACAGCATTCAAGGGGGTGTTTTCCAACAGGATAACGCTCGCCTTCCTACCGCTGTTGTAACCCAACATGCTCTACAGAGTGTCGACATGTTGCCTTGGCCTGCTAGATCACTAGATCTTTCTACAATCGAGCACGTATGGGACATCATCGGACGACAGCTCCAGCGTCATCCACAACCAGCATTAACCGTCCCTGCATTGACCGGCCAAGTGCAACAGGCATGGAACTCCATCCCACAAACTGATATCCGACACCTGTACGACACAATGCATGCACGTTTGCATGCTTGCATGCAAAATTCTGGCGGTTACACCGGTTACTAATGTACCAACATTTCACATTTGAAATGGCTCTTCTCGCCAATGGCTCTACCTGTGATCTTGAAACTTTAATCAATTAAATATGTTACCTAGACAAATGTATTGCTGAAATTTCATTACTGTACAATAATTTTTTCTTGGTGTTGGGATTTTTTTTTTCCATCAGTGTATTCTTAGCCTAACTGAACTACTACCAACACTTGGTGTAATATTCGTTTTTCCACGTGCGAACGTATATATAAAAATATTCAATAAAAATAACTTCATTAAATCATTTAAAATACTAAGCTCTGGAAAAAAAAAAAAAAAAAAAAAAAAGGAAACAATTGCTTATATTGCGCACGAAAACAAATAAATAAACAAATAAAACGTATTGTCAAGTAAATTACTGTTCGCAAAAAGAAAAAAAGAATGTGTTGTATCGAGTTAAATTTAGATTTTCTTTTCTAAAGAAATAAATAGGCTAAAATTTCTAATTATCAGATTGAAAAATTATGCAACATTTTTTTTTTTTTTTTTTTTTTTTTTTTTTTTTTTTAAGTGGGAAAAAATATTTAAATTCGATTGAAAATTAGAGATGTTATAGATACATAATATTTAATTAAATTCAATGACAAAAACATGCATTGACATTTTACATAATTTGTGTGATTGAAATTTTACAATTTTTAATTTATCTTAAATGGTGTTTTCTGAAATGGAGATTTAAAAAAAATAATTAAAATGTAAATTTTTTCAGGCTATTTTAAAATTTGCGAGCTATTAATTTCCATCTTCTCCAACGATATGCCTCATGTTTATTTTTATTTTTATTTATTTATTTATTTTGGTTGTTATTGTTGATTTTTAATACAAAAAAAAAAAAAAAAAAAATCATGAATTTTTAACCGATTTAAAATTAAAAAAAATAAAAATGGCTAAAAATAGTGATTAGGGACTCACAATCCAAAACTCTCTAAATCCAGTTGAAAATTAGAGATTTTAAAGAAAAATAAAATTCAATTCAATTCAAAGCGAGCTTTGAATTGAAATTTTATGATTTGCGAGCTAGCGTTCTTCTAATTGAGAATTACAAATTTTATAGAAAAATCATATTAGCATTACACTCCTTTTTGTTTGTGTGCGTATTTATGCTTTTTTTAGTATTACTGGCGAGGGAACTTTTTAATAAAGATTTATTCCAAATTTATATAATTGCCAATCTTTGATTTTTTGACCACCAATTTTTTTTTTTTTTTTTTTTTTTTTTTTAAGTTTTCTTAGTCTTATGGAATTTCAGAAATTTAATAAAGTAAAAATTCGAAAAGAAAAAAAAAATGTGGTATTTAAAAAGCAAAATAATTGACAGCTATGTGAAAGTAAAGTAAATACTAAATATATTTTTTCCGAAAATTTTCTTAAACTGAATTAATTATAAACTGAAAGAAAATTTTAAAGACTAAAATGGATTATTTTTATTCCGTTTGAAGGTTGTAGGAGAGACTGGGGGATAATGGGGCAAGGACATTATCCCACAAAATAAATAAGTTAAATGTTCATAATTTTGTCAATGAATGACAGCATCAGCTATACAAAAACATTTAAAATGAGACTTTTTTTTTTTTTTTTTTTTTTTTTTTTAACATTAGGTTGTTGAAAGGAAGAGGCAAAACATTTCTTTGAATAAAATTGAGTATATATATATATATATTTGTTATTTAATAAACATTTGTTTAAAGTACCACTTAAGTCTATTTTTGACAGCGGTTGGGATTATAAATCTTTTATTCAATATCTTTCATTTACTAACATTATTTCGAATTAGTTATGAATAGTTAATTCACATTTAGCCTAAATGTAATTCAAAGTAATATGATGACTAATGGAATATGTCCCACTGGAGCTCAATGTGATATGAAAGAAAAATATTTTCGTAATGTTGCATCTAATGTGAATGTTAAATCGTGAATTTTCTATACAAATAACCTGCTTAATGTGATTTATTTTGTTGATTTGCATTAAGAAAAAAAAAAAAAAAAAAAAAAAAGAGAAAAAAAAATGTCACTATTATTTTAAAACTCGAATAAACTACTACGTCAGAAACGCCAAAAGATTTTTTTTTTTTTTTTAATTCTTTTGGCGTTTATGACGTAGTAGTTTATTCGAGTTTTAATATTCCAACGCCAAGTCTCCTGTTATTTATCAGTATTATTTTAATTCTTACTAAAAGCTTGACAAAGAAAAAATACCTCAATATTAATTTGTCATTTTTTAAAAACTGAAATTTGAAATATAGCATACAGTTAAAATTAATTACACTTGAAACAGTTTAATTATAGCGAAAAGCCCCAACAAGAAAAATATCCGTACTTTGTAGAAAGAAAGAAAATGTTGAATTCTCACAAACACGCCTTAGAAAAAAAAAAAAGTTTGAGAAAGAGGATGAAGAAACAACCAGCCCGAAAATCACATAAAAAACAAAAATTGTGTGAGACAGAAATTAGTGACTGTAGTATATCCCTGCATGACTCATCAGAAGAAGAGAAACTCTATTTTAAAATAAAAGTAAATGGTTTTGTATTGGTAAGATTTGTTAAGAAACGAGCTTTTGTAAGCATCGTTGATGAATTTAATTTACACGGTACAAAAGCTCATGTCAATTTTAAGGAAGAAAAGGGATTTCTTTAAGTTTGTGTATCCGGATAAAGTAGATGGATCGTGAATCGACTTTAATGATTTTGGAACTGTATTAACATTTTTAATCAATCAATGTGTTTCACTGCAAGGAGCATCTTGTATTAAATTTTCGAATAATATTGCATTATACAAAAATGAATAGTGTATTATTTCCTGCATCATCAATAAATGCGCAATAAATTCAACACAATTTTTTTTTGGTTAATTCTCTCAATAGACTCCATGACTAGTCCCATTAGACCCCAGACCCAGGGTCTAATAGGACAAAAAAATTTACATTACAAATTATGTTTTTTTTTTTTTTCTCTTTGAATAATTAAGCTATCACTATAACGTATTTTATCCATTAATAGAAAAATATTTAAAGCTGCTGTATGTTTAAAGAAATTCTAGGAATTTTATAAATTGCATTTTTTACAGAGTAAAAGAAAAACTTGTCCCATTAGTCCACAGTCTTCCCTATATTTAATCATGGAACTGTTATTTTATTGTATGTTTTTAAGGTACATAATCTAAAAAATATTCTAAGCTAATTCTGAATTTAAAAATATAATTATTTATAAAAATATAAATGTCAAGATCTGAAGTGATACATAATTTTCAAAATATTGACAGATACATTAAATTTCGTTTAAAATTTAATGCAATCATCAATTAAAACTAGTACATTGTAGCCATAATAAAACTTTTTTCTATATCATTCTAATATGTTAATTGGTCGGAAAACTAAATAAAATTTGAATAGGGTTGCATAATCATGCAACTATGCTTATCGCCAAATGCCTACCGTCAAATATTCAACGAAATCAAGTCAGCATAGTCTTTTCATAAAAGACATCTCATTTATCAAGTTTGGTTGAAGTATATATAATAGAAACCAAAAAACAGCTTTTCGGTAAAAGGAAAAAATTACAGCAAAGCAGAGCCCTCTTTCGACCAATATGCGCATAAATTGACGCAGCATAGTTTTTCATAACAGACATTTGATATGACAAGTTTGGAGAGCGTATACACTACAGAAACTGCTCTTTCTGTTAAAACAGAAAATTTCAGCATAGTAGTTACACCTTTTGGCCGATATGCACCAAATGGAGTCAGCTCAGTTTTATACAATGCTCATCTTGCATATCAAGTTTGGTGCATTTATACATTATAAAAGTTAGGGTATAGCTTTTCCCATTCATATGGGAAATTTTCAGCACAGAAGTGCCATCTATTGCCTGATATGCACCAAAAATAGACACCAATTTATGTTAAGGTGCAACTAAATATAAAATTTCATGAAATCCTGAGCTTTAGTTCTTGATCTAGAGCTGCTACAAAATTTTTGTCTCGTACATACCCAGGTACAGAAACAGATATCATAAGAAATCAATAGCTTTTTATGAGTATTGAAGAAAGTAAATACATCTTAATTAAAATCCAGTTACAAAACTATTTTACATGAAAGAGAGAATCTTCGATTTTTATCCAATGTAAAAGTGTATTCTTTTTCACTTGAATTAATTATCAAAAATTTCATCAAAAATGGTTTAAAATCTAAAGAATTTAGTTATAGCTTCCACAGTGTGCAGGAATCTAATAAAATATTTCTTACATTACACATTAATTACCTTAATATATATTATATAAATATATAATTGGCTTAAATGTTTTTAAAAGATACAACATTTCATGTACGAATTCTTACAACCATTGTTAATGTTATTTATTGGACAGTGTTTGGCATTATATAAAATGAATTTTAATTGCAGTAATGTGTTGCTTTTTATGTTTTCTTTTTCTTTCTTTCTTTCTTTTTTCTTCATTTTTTTCTTCTCTTTTTTTTAAAGATAATGCTAAAATTAGAAATAATTTTTACAATGTTATTCTCGACACCGTCAGAACTGTTTAAAGCAATAAATCGGGTTGAGGGTGAGGGCGCCATCGAGAGAGAGCTACCGTAAAATTTTTTAGGATCATGAACTAGCTGTTGGCTTGTAAATAAAACTGATAGTATATAAACTTACATTAACATATTTTGGGTAATGTGAAACATATACATTAAATACATAAGTTATTTAAAGACTTTTTTTTTTTTTTTTTTTTTTTTTTTTAATATAAATTTTTGTATCTTTTATCGATTTACTTTTCAAATTTTTTGAAGAATAGTACTCATGTCTATGTATTGTGGAATAAATATAACAATTAATAACCTATTTTCACTATAATTCAAAAATTTCTGATAACATAAGAATTATTAATAAAGAAATATTACATTAAAATGATTTATCTTACTAAACATTTGTTGCTTTCATTAAATTTTATTTCTTACTTAAAAGGATTATGATAGATAGACTGTGTTTTGAGACTTTCATTTTATGCTTTTAAAACAAAATTTAATTCACAAAAATCATGTGTATTTGGAGTACAAGTCCCTAAAGCAGCAGCCACTCTAAGGGATCTACATTATGAAAGTTACTGCCAGCTTTGTGCCCATCAACCATTATTTTGGAAGTAATTATCGGTAGCTCTCCCAAAAATGGGCCCAAGGCCATTTGTAATGAGAAATCATTAAAACGAAAATCACTTTAACTAGAGTTTTTTCGCTTTGTGCCACATATATCATCAAAAATCATTCAATTTAATAAAATATCTACCATTTTAGTGAATTAAAAAAAACTCTTTCAAAGTAACAATAATTAGCGTGGTGCATTTCAGGTTAATAAATTGTTTATTTAATTTTTCCTATAACGTGACTGGCGCGTTAATTCATTAAAATAGTGATCACTTATCTTATTTCTCCTAAAGTTCGACTCAAGCATCCACATTGTCGATCCATTGCGATTCTCATGGATCTTTTAAAAACTAATTCTTGGTTTCAGTTCTAATAGAAAATGCTTTTATTCTTAATTTTGTTGGAAACCATGGCTCAAATAAAGTTTCTAATAAAAATTCTAGTTCTAATCAATTTTAATGCTTTTCATAAACTATTAGCTTTCGGAACAGGAAATGTATGGAAATTTAAAGTGATATAACTATAAAACATTTTGAAGAAATATATTTTTTTCTACTTTTAAATTCATGCCTGCATACCAAATTTCAAATCATTTGAGATAATCAGTACGAATTTTATATATTTAATGTGTCGAACATCAGACGTTAATATTACAATCATATATTTTGTTATATCACTTAACCAACTGACCGCCGTTGACGGATATATCCGGTCACTGAGCTGTTCTTTTTTCCTCAATACACTTATAATTTAAAATTATATATTTATGAATTTTTAGGTTGTTTTTCAAGTTTGGAGGTCTTTTAAAATAATCATGAGGATTATTATGATGTACAGTTACATTTTTAATCTAAAGTTGAATTAAGCCTTATTTTGATATTGAAGAAAATGTGCAATGAAAATAATATTACAATTTTACTCTTTTTATAGGCGGTCAGAGGGAATACTGTTTTAATAATTGCATGAATATCTTACTTAAAATTTCAGGCATGAATATTTCAGCATCGTACATTGGGTGATTGTATCATTAGAATTTATTTTTCACATTTATTTAATTTTCTATTTTTTGAAAAAAAAAAAAAATGTGGATGAATGGCTTTTCACTTCAGACATGCAAAAAAAAATCCTAGATACAATTTTTTCCAAAACAATTTACTTACGAGTGCTACTAGGGGACTAAGAAAAAACTAAAATATTTTGAAATCCTTTGTATCATAAAAAGCAGCAAATGGCTCGCAATTTGACCTGATTTTACACACCATTTAGAATAGTTATATGTTTCTACTTTTTATTTGAGAACTTGATAAAATATTTGAGAAACATTACTCTTTAACAAAAATGTATATATTTAATTGTCGTGAAGATATGAGTTTTTATAATAAATTATTTTTTACTGCGTATGCGTGAAATATTGCACCTTTCCTCTTACACAATTTGAAATCTAGATATATTGGAAAACTTACTACAAAAATTCTGTTGAATCGAACAGAAATTAAGAAAGTTATCGCCACAAGTATTAACTAATTTATATATATCTTTTTTTATTTTTTTATTTTTTATTTTTTCGAAGATTTTTGAGATCAAAAGGTTTTTTTTTTTTTTTTTTCATGGGCGGAAATAATAAGATCTCCAAATTAAATATGTGATATGTGGAAAAACCATTATGGGCTCGCAACTGTCAAATTTATTTCGTGAGATTTCCGAACTCGTAACTCATCATTTTTATGAAAAACTGAATCATAAAAATGATTTTTTGGAATGCGGCTGAAATATATCTCCAAATTACATACCCGACTCTTTATCGGCATGGAAGATGATTAAAATCTAGCTCATTCTTTTCACGATAATTTTCTTAATTTTTATTTTATTTAACTGAACTTTTGACGTATGTTGCCTTATATATCTAAATCTTAACATATATAACCAAAAAGAAAAAAAAATGTGCTATATTTTGCGCATGCGCAGTAAAGAGAAATATTTATTACAAATGCTCATATCTCTCCAAAAATTAAATTTTCGCTCTTATTTCAGAATAATGTTTATCTAACTTTTTTCCAACCTCTCTGACTTTTCTTTCATTATTATACACAAAAATTTAATAATGTATAATATATATATATATATACACTCTCTGTGTATCTATGCTTAAATATTCCTGCATTTACTATAAAGTCTACAAATTACTCCAATGCTACGAAAACTATACCTAATTTCATCTTCATCGTCGTTTAAAATTATACAAAACGATTACAGTTGCCTATTAAAAAGATCCTTCACATTAAAAAAAAAAAAAAAAAAAAAAAAAAAAACCTCAATAAGTAAATAATTAAATAAATAAAAGTTAAATAACCTGCAAATAAAATTCAACGAAAGAGGATGGTTGGTTGTCTGGATTAAGCCGACACTAGGCTGCACTAGGGCCCTGAGCCTATAGGTGGAGTGCCTTTCATGGGTTTCGAAGAAAACAGCGAAAAATTCCAAATGGGTAGGTCGATGAGCACGACTTGGGATGGAACCCGGTACTTCCCATCTACCAGCTTTCAGCTCGGCCACTGGTGCCATTGAAAGAGGAAAATTTTTGCTACAATAATTAAGATTAAAATTTGATCCGTTTTCTAGCTGACGTCAAGTCTAAAAGTTGTTCACATATCTATGTGATAAATTCGCATTGCAATTGGTAATTATGCAAATATTTGTTAACACATTTTAGTAATTCAGTTACTTCAAACTTCGTTTTTTTTTTTTTTTTTTTTTTTTTTTATATATATATATATTTATGACAATTTTTCTTACTTTTCTTTTCTTTTCTTTTTTAGATTTAGAAATAAGATTTTTCAACAGAGTAGAGGTATAAGGATAATATAATGGAGGTTAAGATGCATTTTTTTTTTTCATCGTTTTAATTTTTGTCTCATCAAAAAATTGACAATGTAATTTGATTGTTTCCTCTAAGACTAATTACACAAGTCTACAAAAATTTTGTTAGCAATTTAGTTGATACATATGTTTTTTGATGTGCTGTAACCGAAAATAAAACCAGTTTTTTTCTATCACGTATACATTCTTGTCATACAAATTTTTGTGTACAGGGTGTCAACCGACACAATTTCTTCATTTTAGGTCGTTTCTAGTATGATTCCATGATTAATTATAATTAATCATGGAAACATGCTATAAAAGTCACCATATAATTATATTGACGGAAGAGTCACGGAAGAAATTATGTCGGTAGACACCCTGTATTGGCAAAATTCTATAAATGATAAAGAAAAACAGTCTTCAGTTTTGGTTTCAGCACATCCAAAAACATAAAGATCAGCCAAAATTATCGAATCAAAATTTTAGATGTCGACCTGTGTTATATGTTTCTCACCATGCATCAATTATTTAAAAATGGTCTGTTATTTTTTATTATTATTTTTTTTTTTTTTTATGCAGAACCTTGCATAGTAGAATTAGAAAAAGGTGCCCCGAATCCATCGTACGTTATCCACCATACCAGACACATTCGTTCATACAATACCAGAAATTCCAGCTATAATACTGGGGATAAAAAATTGTCTTATATTTTTATTAAGTAAACTATTTTTGTAAAAAGGTTAAACATATAAATTTTTAGGATCAGCAGAGCCTGTTAAATTAATTGTAACAGAAACAAGAGAAAGCAGACTCTGCTAAGAAACACATCACATCACTTTCTTCTCATGTAAACTTCAACTTTTCAAGAAAATAACGGGAACTCCTGGAATCACCTGTCACAACCGGATACTGAAATATTCTAACCAGGGTGCAAGTTGAGGGTGCTGTAGCACCCTCAACTAAAATGTCTGTTTTTATTACTTGGGGCAGGATTTTAGTATAAGAAAATATAGAAGAATACTGAAAGATCTGACAAAATAACTAAAGAAATATTGAGAATAATTAAAAAATTGCAAAAGTATTTAGCGAAACGTAACGAGATTATTTAACATATTTCTAATCCTTTAAAATTTAGGTTAATGAAGCTTAAATAATTATTAAATTTGGTTTCCGTATTTTTGCTTAATATTAAAACAAATACTTTTATATAAGAGAATGTGTATTTATGGGAGATTTGCTATTGATAAACATTACACTTTCAAATTTTCACTTATCAGAGTTTCAACGTACATAATTGGGAACAATTTTATGTAAATTGTCATTTATACCAGAATATAAACATTTTCTGAAGGTTGAAAAGAATTTTCATAAAAGTAAATGAATGATTGGAATGAGAAGAGAGACATATAAATTTAAAAAAAGCAAAGAAAAAGCTATGAAATTTGAAAAAAAAATAAATAAAAAATAAATACAATGAGAAGGAAGAAAGGATTTATTTACTTTGCAGATAAGCTGTAGAAAATTTTTTAAACAATGTTTAATCACTGCAATTCAGTATAATGATTTTAATAATAAAATTCTGTGTATCATTTGTTTTCTATTCAGTAAAAAGTAATAAAATATCTTGGATTATTTCCTTTTAAAAATTTGGCATTTCCAGTAGCTATTTTTTAATTAACGAGCATAAAAACTTAAAAATAACTTAAGCGAGCATAAAAACTTAACGAGCATAAAAACTTAATTTAAAAAACTTTTCTTTAAACAGTTTTTTTTTTCTTTTATATAATAAATCATTTTGAGTAGGTAAACTAGAACTTCGCGTAATGACGCGAAAAAAGAAGAAAACAAATTCACTTTTCCAGTTTTCTATTTATATTGGTTCTCATAAAAGATCATAAGATTTAAGTCGATATATAATAAATTTTCATGAACAAAATGAAATTATGCTTTATTTAGGAAAAATACTTAGGCTTATAAAATCTTCCTGGAGGATACAGTAAATTTTTCACCAGTATTTCATAAAATTTTCTCACTGTTTTAAAAGTTAAAAATACTTTTAATCATTCATAATGATTCATATAAACATAAAAATTACCAAATTAAGCAAATAACTAATGATTTAAAATTATTACGGATAATTTAAATTTGTCAGTTTACAGAAGAATTTTTAATAATTGCATTAACTAAAATAAGTACTGAGCAAGCAAAAACGTAGAGAACATCACGGACGTTATAGCGAAAATTTATAAATTTTAATACATAAATCAAAAATAGAAGTGTTAGAAATTTTATTTTTAAAAAATGTGCTAAGATTATAAACAGAATAAATAACAAAGTGCAAATTTTATTGCTTTCAAACTACAAAAACGTGTTTTTGGAAGAACCGAAGAATTTTCAACATACTATGAAATTATTTTTGACAAATAAGATTATGGGACACATATTTCAATGCGGGCTATTTATTACAGTATGGGCGTGGGTTAAGTCAGGTTATCTACACGAGGGATCTATAATTGTGTGCAATACCATCCGTGGGGGACTTTCTAACAGGTCCTGGTTCGTATTCACGCGAGTTTCGTTCTTCTTCTTCAAAGAACAATGTATGTGGAGATGGAAGGAATATATACTAATTAATACTAATATCTACGTGCATAAATACCAACTATATAATTATAACCTACCAATAACTAATAACCTACCAACATAACCAATATATATTAATAACATATGTGCATAAATACCAACTAGATGATGTGTAATTGTGACTGTTTCTTTCTACATTCTCTGTATATTACTAAAATAAACACTTTTGAAACTCAGTATCATTATTCGTTCTCATTCGTCGAAATGTTAAATTAAAACCTACCAATTTCTATTGAGCGGCTTTGTTCTAGTCAGTGTCATAAAAAACCATTTCCTTGGGGCATATTACACAGTGAAAAAGTTACCTGTCAGTCTATTTAATTCCGATACATTCCTCTATGTTTGTATGCTTTACAAAATTTGTTTCTTATTTTTAAATTCATTATTTCAGTAATTTATATAGTTCTAACATTTCTAAAGTACTATGAAGATAAAAATAAAATTTTCTGAGAAATTATAATTTAAACTGCTACTGCGTTAAAAACCTTTTCTCCCCTAACGTTTTAAGCCGGATATTTTTGGCATATATTTGTTAATTAATAAATGTTAACTTGAATCAGTAATAACTATAATTGTTGAATTTCTATGTGAATTACAGTCTTTTTATTTTTCTACTATTTTAATTTTACAGTATTTAAAATTATAGCATAACGATAAATAAATCATAAAATCAGACAATGTGTTTACTTCGCAGGTCAGTATTATTCGTCGAAACACAGTTTTCTTTCACAGTATTTAAATTAGAGTCCTGCACACCCAACCCTAACCCGAGAGATGAATTTTAAATCCATCCGAAACCCGATCCGAAAATGGCAAAAAAATTTTCATCAACCCGAAAACCGATCCGAATCCGCAACAGATAATTTTTCTGGCTCATACCCGACACAAACCCGCATTCTTTACACCCGAACCCGGAAATTAAATGAACATAACTAATTCATCTAAAAATCATGCTAAACTTTTTAAAGTATAAAATAAGGTAAATTTTCATTGACACATAGTTGGTAAATTATTTTAAAAAGGATTTAAAATGTAATTAATAACTGTATAAAGTTAAAAATTTAGAAATCTGAAAAATTGATTAATAATAATTTTTAACCATTTATTTAAGTTGTGAATTTCACGAATACAAAAATGTGTTTCAAGTTTATTGTTTAATACTTATACTCTGTTAAAAAAAGAAAAAAAAAAGTATCTTTATTTATTGTTTTCGTTTGAAGTGAATGTTTACTTTACTGTAATAATTTGGGTAGCATGGATATGTTTCGCAGTTCAATGGCTGCTTTCACATTCACGATATCACATTAAATTCACATGATCCGCCAATTAGCTACCTCCAGTTGCAATTTTGGTGCATTGTTTATTTGTTCTAGAGAAGACGATGAAGAAAATTATTTGCTTTGATGGAATTCATTTCCTAAATGTGTTTATATTACATTACATTTTTAAATTAGATTACAACAAGTACAGGGTGATCCAAAAGTCTCAGACAAAATAAAAAATATATTATTCAAAAAGTACTGACTGCAGCGCTATGCGGTTTTCACTGAAATGCACAGAAAGATATGGGATTTTTTTAGCTAACAAAATACGTACTAGCAAATTAGTTTAATTTTTTTCTTCAGCAAGTGGAACTTTAATTGTAAAATTATTTTTTTATAGTGGCGCAGTGCACTCAGCTACATAATTAAGACTATAAATGCTCAATATGATGGCCTCCATTCATTAGAATGACCGTCGGACGTTGCGCATTGGAAATTCTCCTACAAAAAAAGATTTAGTATTCGCAATATGGTGTCATTTGGTCAAGCGGATCCGTTTAAAATGTAAGAGGATACTGCGAATACAGTGCGATATGTTAAGGAAAAATTTAACTAATATTTTTTATTATATACATATTATAACCCAATGATTTTCTGTACATTTCAGTCAAAACCGCATAGAGCTGGAGACAGCACTTTTTGAATAATATAACTTTATTTTTTCTGTGAGTTTTGGTATTTCCACCCGGTATTTTCTCTATATTCGCTGTATATACAAGTGTAAATGGAGGAAAATTCAAAATTTCGTTCACATAAATGCGAGGATTGAAATTCATTGAAAATAACAGTATTTAAAAAAATGTAAATTGAGAAATCTTTTTCTTTTATTTATATATTTTCAATAGTCAATAAAAATTTATAATACTTTCTAATAATATTCATACAATTTCTACAGAAGTTAAGTATTAGATTTGTTCAAGAAAAGAAAACGGATACGGATATTTTTTACTTGTTTATACAGATCCAGATATGAATACGGATCTTATTTTTCTGGCGGATATCCGCGGACACGGATATGGAGCTCTGATACATATCTACTAGTATATATAGTATGTTTAAATCAGTTTTATAATTATGTCTACAAATTTATACTTATAATTGTACTTTATGTTGTTTTTATTTATTTATTTATTTATTTATTGTTTAAAGATGTTCTCAAATCGACTCGACTCCTTGAAAACTAATCTTGACCCTTGCCCAAACCCGACCCTGAAGAAAAAAAAAATCAGCAAACCCGATCCGAACCCGACCCGCAAGAAAAAGAACAGTCAACTCGACCCGAACCCGACCCACAAGAGAAAAAAATTGTCAACCCGACCTGAATCTGACCAGCGGGTTGGGCCAGGTTCGGCTAAAATCGGGTTACCCGTCCTGATGCAGGATTCTAATTGAAATCGATTATATGTATTTCCTGCTATCTTCTGACGAACCACTCTATGCAGAAAAATGTGAAATGTACTAAAAGATGCGAAACAATCAATAGGTTTTGAACTGATTATTTATATTAAATTATTTCAATTAAAAAAATATATATATATCAGCTTAAAACCCAAACTGAATATAAGATAAGTGACACAATAAACCGCTAAAAATGTTCGCTTACATTGACAAAAACTGCCTAAAGAGATTGGGTGGCAAAATAAACCAACCGCAATAGGTTAGAGAAACTTACAAAAAGTATTTGAAACTTAATTGGCGCAGCATGTCCTACTTTGGATCTTGCGCCAAAAAAAGCCATTCAACAACAACAAACTTGAAACTTAAAGTACAAAATTATTTTAATGGATTTCTTTTAGTTTTTATTTTTTAAATAATATAAAAAATACTGATTTCTTTCTGTCTTTCTTTTATTCTTTCTTTCTTTTTTTTTTTAATTTATTGTGGCAACAAACCTACAAGAATTAATATATGACAATATAATACATTCCACTGCAAAGCCGGCTAATTTATCTATAAAATCTGTTTAAAGTTGGATAAATGGTTATTGTACTCAATGAATTTTTACATAAGTATAATGCGTTCCTGAGTTTAAGTTATTAATATTCGCAGCATTTAAAAGTTAAACACATTTTGTAAAAATAAAATTTTAAGGAAAAATATAAATATTTTTTGAAACTGTAGTTTTTTACATTAGATTTTACTCTTTAAATTTTAATTTTTTGTGTGCATGATTTTAATAACGAATCTTGTTCAAAAAATGTTAGATTTCTTAAAAAAAAAACAAAAAAAAAAACAATATATATATATAAGGGGGGAGAGAGAGAGAGAGAGAGAGAGAGAAAATATTAATTGTTTTTAAGAAAAATTAACAGCATTAATAATGTTTTCGTTTGATACCTGTTCGATGATTTATGAAAATATTAAAAAATATATTCGATGCTTTCATAATAATAATAAAATATTTACAGCTATCAGTATTTGTTTCGAAATATGTTTATCAAAATAAATGTATTTGCATGTTAGCAATAAATTTACTGTGAATTAATGGATACATTTAAACTTTTTTAAAATTTAGAAAATTTAATTTTTCAAAAGACAAATTAAACTTAACTCAACAATAAGCCATGTTTCACACACAAATTTTATTTTAAGTAAGTTTTATTGCTGTAGTTTTATAATATATATACTGATTTCTCCAAAGGAAGGAAATGATTTATGAACGTTGATTTTGAAGAAAGTGATATTTTAAATCATCCATTAATTTGTTTTCTATATAAATTTCAATTCATTCTAAAAAATAAAGGAAATCTTATAAATGCCTAAATTAAAAAAGGGAAAATCGTTAAAATAAAATAAAATAAATGAATAAAAATAAAATAAAATAAAAAAGTAAATCTTGTCTACTGATGTAATATCACAATGTATTAGACATTAAATATATTTTTATATAAAATCGTGTATCATAAAAAATAGTTTTTTAATAGATGACAATATAATACATTCCACTACAGTAGTTTATCGTGAAGAGGCATCACCAGGGCTCGCAGTGTTCCTAAATTTTTACATGCGTTTTATTATTATGTCACCACTATTGCAATAGTCATATTTTAATAATATTATTGCTTTAAAACCTACAAGAAATATTTCTTTTTAAAAATAGTAATAAAAACATGGTGAAATCCGCACAAAATTTAGAAACGTTGCGACGCCGGCATCAGCTAAAGTTCTAAAAAACCGACAAAAATTTCCCATATTTAACAAGATATCATTTTATTGTATTGTATTTTTTTTCGCCTTGTAACCGAAGTTTTTTTCTACACAGACATATTTTATCTCTGATTTCTCGGTAAATCATTTCAATTGGGTAAACATTCCGTTGTTCTAGAGCGGGGGTAGAGAATCAAAGTACATGGAGGGAGAAGGTAAAAACTACAATCTTCTCTGAAGAAGACCACCACTACTGCAGACCAGAGTTGTAACTTATCTTTATGGCGCGTGGGAAATTGCTTGCCCCTTTTAAAGTGCAGGGATTCACGAGAATAGCCCCCTAAAACCCCTGAAGGTCGAAGCTCCAAGCATCCACAGAGACCTTTTACGACTATTGCAATCCGTCCTACATAAATATATTTTGCTGACTTTTCAGGAACACTTCGAAAAGGATTTTTCATAACTCCCTATCACGTTAGTACCTCACAAATTCTTCAAATAGGTTTCATTGTCAGGAACGAATTGGAAATCGAAAAAGTTTCATGTAAGGAATGGCATTTTGCAGATGATAAAAATAAATAAAATAAAATAAAATAAAAATAAAAATAAAAACCAAAGAAAGAATCCTATTCTTAACAATAATGCATATTTATGAAATGTACTTATTTATGTATTTTATTTTTATGAAATGTACAGATACAGAGAATAACTATACATAATTTAGTTACCAAAATATATTTAAATTTTAATGCTTAATTTTCGACACATGTGTGCATATTAATTTTTGATCATCTTTTTTCTGCAATTTTTTCAGTAAAAAAAAAAATAATAAATAAATAAATAAAAATTTGAAGCATATTTGTCTAATTTTTGAAAAATATTACTGTTTTAAAAAGTATCAAGCAAATTTTAAATAGTTCAAAATTTCATTCAACACTTTTCATTAAAACATCAATAAATTTTTTACCATTGTACACATTACCTTCTGAGAAAAAGTAACATAAATTTCAAAAAAATAATAGATACTAGATAAGTATACAAAGAGAAAATATAATATGGAAGAGAGAGGGGGGAGAAAGAGAGAAAGAAGGATAAAGTGCAAAGATATAGAAAGAGAGAGAAAGGATAATCCAAAGTATTTGTGATTTTCTTTACTTTTTGGTTGGTATCCTAATTTTACTCGTGACTAAATAGATAGTGGAAAATGTGAGTTTATAAATGTTCTTGGCACGTCTGACATTCAAGGCATTCCTTCCAGTATTTTTATTTTATTTTATTATGTTTTTATTTTATTTTTTTTAAAATAGAGAAGAAAAAAAAAATGTAAAAAAAAAATTAATAATTTCATTACCCACTGTACTTTCATTTACTAGTTGAATTTGATAAATTTTTGTTTCCTGAAAGCATAATTTTGAATTTCAGTGAAGGATTTATAATGAACCTTTGTTTAAAACAAAATTCATAATAGAAACATAATTTGACAATATATATATATATATATATATATATATATATATATATATATATGTGTGTGTGTGTGTGTGTGTGTGTGTGTATATATTGGAATGGCGCAATATATTTAAAGAAATGCTTGAGTTATAAAATTATACATAAATATTCTTAATATAAGTAAATGAAACAATGTGAGTTCCTTTAACCCTACAAGGCACCCAGTTCCATATGTGGAACACCAACTTTAATCGTTCCTATAGCTATAAAACTATTAGTAGCGACATCTCTTGACATCTTGATAGAAGCTACTGACATTTAGCAATGTAGAACGAATCTTTACCTAAAGATGCCGTTCGTGTTTTTGTTATAGTGCACTCAGTGTGAAATTTGAATGAAAGTGATACGTTAGTCGTTTGTCTGAATTCAAAAATAAAAAAAAAGAATAGTTATTGAACAGTTTTGACTCGAAAAAAAAATTACTGTGTGTTATAACGAAGTGTATATTTTGCAGAGGTAAGTTGTTTTTTTTTATATTACAATAGTAAACGTATTAGTAAATCATATTTTTATGTATGTTCCACATACGGTACGTTGAGCTAAAAAGTTGATTTTTCCGTAAAATATGGTTTTATTTTTATTTTTATAAGTTTTCCCTATCTTCTGATCACTAATTACAACCTATATATTTTTGTCGCGCACTAAAAAAAATTGAGCCTTGTAGGGTTAAATATAACTGAATACGTAAAAGGATTTTGAAGCTCTCTTGCTTGTCGTCTGTTCACTCAAATGCTCAAAAAAATAAAAAATAAATAAATAAAAATAAAAAATCTGAAAATATTTTCTATTCTGTTCGAGAGATAAGGAATACATACACTGAGAAAAAAAAAAATATACCGCCTTCATCTAGAATGAATAAATGGTCATTTTCTGAATCCTTAAACTAGAAATATAGATTTCCGAAATATGCGTATAAGGCACGCCAATAAACTGAATAGATGAAATGGTCGAGAATTTCTAGTCTACACATTTCTAGATGGTGAAACAATATTCTGAATCTTTTGTATTACGAGAAATTCTCGCTTAATTTTCTAGAATTGGGTCATAAACCCAGATTATAGCTGCTGAAACCGGCCTCTTGTATTCTCATTTATTTGGAGATATTTTCAAGTAGGTTTGTCCTCAATAGTATAGGCAAACGCTCAAAAATTCTATTAGAGGTCTCTAGAATTCGCTTTCGAAGGGGAGTAGAAAATTTTTTATAAGAAATTTATAAGGATGGCATGGAACTATTTTTTCTAGAGACACAATTTAGATTCTAGATGTCAGTTATAGAATTTTTTCCCAGTGTATTGGCGTGCCTTATACTCATAGCTCGGAAATCTATATTTCTAGTTTAGGGATTTAGAAAAGCACCACCTATTCGTTCTAGATGAAAGCGGTATATGTTTTTTCTCAGTGTATCATGTAATATGAAACATTTAAAAAAGAGAAAAATGCGTTTATCCGGACAACTTTTCACAGCATTTAATTATTCAATGTACACATTTAGTAAATATAATAATAGTAGAGTTGCCAACATTTGTAATTTATTCGGAACATTGTTAGTAACTGCCTTTTTATCCACCACTTTTTTCGAGAGCAATTTTCACCAATTATAACTGCAATAAAATAAGTATATTACGCTTAAGAAAAAAAAAGTTATGTTGGGGGGGGGGGGGGGGGGGAGGTGTTGTTTTAACAGTGTTCCGTAATAAATTAGAAACGTGTCAACTTTGATTTTATTTGTAACAAGGTTCACACGGATCCGTCTTTTTTCAAGAACTGTTCCACGAGTAATTCTGAACAATAAATTTCTCTTCAGAAGTTTTTTTTTTTTTTTTTAATAAAAATTGCTCTACAAAATTAGTGGTAAAGAAAATCAAGAAAATTAAAAGGACCGTACGAACTCTATATAAGTAACTAAAAATAATTAAAATAGGACATTATTATTTCCTAAATCGGTAGAATTTTGTCACCTATAAAGCATTATATATTTAATGTAATTTATTTTAATTGTTTAAAATATCGCATCTGCTTATTATTTTTTTATTGTCCTAGTAGAGCAATGTTTAAACACTTAAAATTACTGAAATTTTTACACAAAATAGGGAAAACGCCCTTTTAAATATCATTGTGGCAATAGACAAAAAGCTCATTGGTAACTAATTTTCATGACGATATATCGCTCTACTTCGTCGTGATAATGACAAGCGATCGGTGAAAACATCATCTGCCAGTAAATATGTAATTATGTCGCATCTCGATTTGAAAAGGAGCAATGAGCTCATTCAACAGAAGCTGGTCTCTGGATTAGGAGATAATGGACCTGCTGGATGTGTCAAAGCCTTCAACATTGTTCATCAATGAAAGTGAAGAAGAAGAAATCGTAGAATGATTAAGCTTACTAAGTAATGGCACTAATAGCTGAAATGAGCCTGGCGAATAAGTACATGGCACAAAGAAGCGGCGCCCCAAAAGAAAATCTATATGGGTAAGGAGATGGGAGTAAACAGTAGCAAGAGAAATTGTATTACATCGAAATGAGTGGGCTAATTTCAACTCGAGGGCTCCTATTTGTAATGTAAAATTTCAATGTAATGAATGCAAATGAAGAAATGGCTTAAACGAGCCTAATTACATCTCTGAGACCAATTAATGCAGCGCGGGAAAAACGTGTCGGCGAACAATTCCTCTAACTTCGGTTTCTGGCAACCATTTTCGATTGACACACGAGACGGATTTAGCAAACAAATATGTGCCGCATTTAATTGGTTGCAGAATTCTTTTCTCGGTTCTTCAAATTAGAGGAAAGTTTTCCCTGTTTCTGAAATCCTAGGAAGATTTAAGTTGAATATGACATTTCTGCTTCTGAATTATGTTCTTGTATTTGATGATTTTGTATGAATTGAATGATTCTCGCTTTAGATGATGGAGGTGGATTTCATTTAATCCCATTTAATTCAATAATATGATAAGGATAAATGATTATATTTATTGTATTAAAATGATAAAATAATTTTAAGGATAAATTTTAAGCTGATAATATGGTACTGTTAAATTGAAATTTTATAGCTTGCACATTTATAAAATGATTTTCTAAAAGGAAATTATATAAGAATTTAATTAGATGATTTCAATTTTTCTTAATTCATCATTTTCAGACTAATTAGGCGCACTTTTTGTGCAACTGAAACATACTTTTTTCTTTTTGTTGCATTGTAAATCTGATAGTTATGAAACTTAACTTTCATATGTTTCACTATTGGTATTGGATTAAACCAGACCTGTCAATATTTCTAATGTATTCCGTAATATTGTCACTTTTTCGCATTTCACATCACTTTCTTCAAAGCGTGATTTTCTTTTTAATTAATCGTGAGTACATATTGGAGAAAATTACTTTTAAAAAAATGTGGTGTAAAGAAAAGGCAGATAATAAGAATGCTACGCAATAAATTATAAATGTTGGTAGCTCTGGATTAAACATACATATATATCTACACAGATTTTGAGAAGAATTGAGTTGGCATTGTCAATTTCCTTTTATTATAAATTTAACTGATGTAATCAAACATTCTAATATAAAATAAATTTGTAATAATTAAATATTTTTTGTTGTCATAACAGAAATAAAGTTTATTGTGAAGTTCTTTCATTATCTTTTTAATAATCAAAACACAAGTGTTTCCTGTAATTTTTTTTCTTTCTTTTTTCTTTTCTTTTCTTTTCTTTTTTTTTTATATCTAGGGTAAGTGCACCAGTGATTGACACTTTTAGAGCAATCTCTGATGTTTTTAATGTTCTAGTCATCAGAAAATATTTTTAAAAATCTTAAGTTAATACATATGGCATGAAAGACATTCAGAACCATACATATGTTAAAATATATACATTTGATAACAATTATCTTTTTTATGAATTTTTATTTGACACCCACTCAATATTCCAGTAATTGACACTGCCAGTTTTTCCTTTTATTAGTAATTGATACCCTATGTTCCAGTGTTTGACACTGCTAGTTATTCATTTTACCAGTTATTAGCACCCTATGCTCTAGTGTTTGACATAAAATGTTAAAATTCTTATATGTAAAATATATGTTTTTATTATTTTCTTATTTATTAATTATTTCGGGATAGGTATCAATTACTGGAACATGCCAATCACTGGAGCACCTACCCTAAAACATAAATTTTTAACAATTCCTAAATTATCGTTATTTGCATAAGATATAAATATTTATGTTCTTTTTAAATATAATTACTTATTTTAGCACATTTATCATTACACCGACACATTGTATATGTTAATAGCTAAAATTTTGAAAACTTTCACATCAGTTATGTGGCAATATGTTTAAAGTGAAATAATAAATGTTTGATTTTTTTTTTTTTTTTTTTTTTTTTTTTTTGTTGTTGTTGTTGTTTCGTATATGCGTCATTTTAAAAATATTCGCCAAAAAAATAATAATTTTAGCGTGGCATTTTAATTACATTTAAAATGTGTAAAACGTAAAGATTTATTGAGTAGACTATTTATGCATGGACGTTTTCATTTATCTTACAAAGAAAGAAAAAGCGGTATACTTTTCTTTTTGTATTGCTTCCTTTTTTTTATGTGGGTTAGTGACTAACTTCTAATTTTATATACATTTAAAAAAAGAAAGAGTTTAATTAATATAAAAAGTTATGTAATAATTAATTATGATTATTTTTTTTATTCGAAACACTCATTAAGGTATAATATTTTTGCTGCTCTTTAGCATATTTTTACTATTCATAGCATATATCTTCTTATCTTCAAATTTTCATACCATATCTATTATTCTTTGCACTGTAGCGTATTTCTACTGTTTATATTCTACTATAGAAAGTAAATACTCACTTTATCCCTTATATAATTTAGTTTCCACTCTAACATAAAATAAACCCTAATTTATATTACTTCACACTTAAAAAAATAAAAAAATAAATCAAATATCTTATGCGGGAAATGAAACATTTTACGTTTTCCAAATATTTTTATACGAGATCTTTCATGTAAAATACTATTTTTTAAAGATTATATTTATGTTACTTTACGTTCAACAAAGTCTATGCGATATAAAAAGAGAAAAATACCTCATATGTAAAGGGACAAACAAAAAAGGTTTCTGTGAAAAGAGCAGTATCTCAATAAAGTTTTCTATGACTTACTTGACGTAAAATTAAATTTTACACTCATTATTTTCGAGATAATTTACTTTAAAGAAAACCGTTGTTATTATGAATGACAAACACTATCATTTTATATTTAAGACAATACCTGTGATAAATAAATCTTTATTTTTATTATTTAACTGAAGGAAATTTTGGAATAGTAATAAATAAATAAATGAAACAATATAAGTAAAAGTGAATTATTTATGAACTTAGTAAAATATGTCATTTTTTTTATTCCTATACAAAAATAAGCCTTAAATTAATTGAATAAGTTATACTGATTGCATAAAATTAATTCATAAAAAAAGTATATGTAATATGACATTTATAAAATAATAAATTATTACTGTCCAAAAATTTTCGAGCGATATAAAGTAATCGTTTTATATACGTATCCTATGAGTATCTTATTCAGTTAATAAACACATTAAAAACTGCTACAAATATGGTGTTTTATTATTATTATTATTATTATTATTATTATTATTATTTTATTAATTTAAGCAAAAAACTCTTGTGAAATTTTTATTACTATAACGCTTTTTAATGTTGGATACCTATGAAAGAATAAAAACTAAGTATATTTTAAAAGTATACTTTCAGAAACGGATTTACGTTTTAATTATCTTTTTAATATATGTATATGTTTATTAATGAGCTTTCCGTTTTTCTTCTTGTAATCGAATTTCTTTTTATGAAATATATTATTAACATTTTCAAAAAGTATAAGTAAATATTTTTAAGGAATCATGACTTTTGTACTCGTTTTCTATTGCTATTCTCATTCCGACATGCAAAATAATATTTATTATCTTACTTTTGAATCATCATCATCATAATTATTATTTATTTATTTACTTTTTACTTGTTTGAAAAAACGAAATTATTGCTATTTGTACCCTTTTCATCTATGACCGCAGTTTTATTGCACCTGTTACTTGTGCGATAGTTCCGGAACAAAACAAGCATGAAACTTTTCTGTCTATCTCTTTCTAGTAAATTTAACATTATTTTGAGGCTGACAGTCTCACCTTTTCTTTTCTTTGTTTTCTTCTGGAAACATGCTATTCAAAATCTTGTTGGAGTAGTAATTTAGTCTTCCTAGGTAGCTGCCTAAGCTAAGTAAGCAAAGAAAATATGGGTGTGTTTTTATTGGTGTGTATCGTTGGTTGAGGAAGTAGGCGGAGTACGGAATCCACTACATTACTAAGACTTCCGAATACAGTAAAAATACTACTAAACCATCTCAAAAGAGAAAAATGTTGTTTATTTACAAATAAAAAAGATAATAACACGTGATATTTCGGTCAAAGTAACACTTTTTTCTCTATGTAAAGCACTTGCAATTTAGCTACCTTCCTTTCTTTTTTTTTTCTTAATAGAAAAAAAAAAAAAAAAAAAAAAGGAAGGGGGGGGGGGGAGGAAACATTGAGTTTAGTGTTTAACAATATAAAATGTACGATCATAAACCAGTTAAAATATTTTGCAAATCTTTATTGAAAGTTCAGTAGAAACAGGCAACATTTCAATTCTTTTTATTGTTTGTAAAATATTAATTGTTTATAAAATATTTATTGTTTTTCCTAAAAGTTTGTTGCTTAAAAATACAACAGTAGTTTTACGTATGTGGGTAATCGTGTCTAGAAAGCGATGAAATTTATCTCAGATCAGAAAACAATGTCTTATTCATCTAAATTAAATATGCTTAAATTTAGTTCATTTGTATTTCAAGTGGTTAGTACAGTGATTTACAGGTATTTTTCTTTAATACCAAGCGAAAGATGTACGTTTCTAAAACAAGGTTTATTTAAAGATTAATAATTTTTATTTCAATATTTAAAAATTGTGCTTAGATACTTAACGGTTTTACGTATTTATTTTGTTGTTGTTTAATTACCTCAAAAGCCTGTTTTACTTATTTAATGTGCGGCTTTTTACTTTTTCTCGAAATTTCTAGAAGTTATTTTAAGCATGACATTTAATATCGAATTACTACTTTATAATCATTTCAAGTTTCTAAATAAATAATTTGTAGCTAGCCATAAAAGTTATATTAAAGAAAGCAGTTCTAATTTTCTAATTACCACTCAAAAAAAAATTCTGAAATATCGTGGCTGCAAAACTGAAAGAAGAATAATGAAATGAAAGCCAAACTTATGCTTAAATTTTTAAAATGATGTAGAAAATGATAGCGATATCAAAACTGTAAACTTATTTTTCCGTAATTAAATCTAACAAATAATTTCGGTACATATATATACATATATGTTTCTTTTTTTAATCTCTAAGAGGGCTTGGAAAAAATAATGTGCATAAAAAAAATCAAATGTTTTTTTACGAAAGTTTGGAAGTAGTTTTCAAAATTTGCGTTTCTAGCAACTAGGTAAATAATGTAACTCATTATTTTGTGTGTAGAAATAGTCCAGGATTAATTTTAATCTGCAAATAAATAATTCAAAGCAACTTTTTTTTTTTTTTTTTTCGAGGAGAAAAACAACAAAAGAAATGGGAATTTTTTGAGCACAGTAGAACGAAGTCTTTAAATTTTTGACCAACGTTAATCTTTTTGCTAGACTTTCTGAAAGCAATCTAATACCTGAGTATTATTCAACACTTATAAAAAACGTAAAAAAAAAAAAAAAAAAAAAAAAAAAATTGAAAAATTGAAAAAAAAAAAAAGAAAAAAAAAAAAAAAATTAAAGAAAAGACAGAAGGATTGAAAGTTGGGGCTAGAAGAGGGGTGAGATGAGCAAATAGAAAATACGGATTTCATAAGTTAAAAGACGTATGAATACATACATGACTAGATTTTTTTTTTCTCGGTACCGAATGAGCCTAAAGCTTTCGAGTAGATTTTTGTTTCTGATAAATTATTCAAATACTTGCTCTGCCCCATTTACTTACTCTAAGCAGTTCAGTTCAGTTTTGTTGAAACCCATCTTCAACTATGGGAAGTATCGAGCCAGATTAACAAATAAGTCAGAAAGAATGTATACTCGCGTATTTTTTTTTATTTGTTACTCTAATCGTAAAGCAAGTTTTTTCATTCATTTGAGAAAGTACTCATTGCAAGAATTGTGTTTTTTCCCTCTAAATATTTGTTCCATATGTTTTTCATTATTTTAAAATTTCTTGTATTTATTTATTTATTTATTTGATTTCTTTTATTGTTAAACTAAATGATTTTGTATTCCCATGTAAAAATGAAGTCTAACTTTTGTTTTATTTTTGACATTTTAAGAGCTAGTATGAATTTATTCAATACGTTTTTAGAAAAAGGTCATAAAAATTATAGTTTTTTTTTTTTTTTTAATTCAACTACTCTCTTTCTAACGTGTTCTGGTTTAAAAGAAACAATTTAACTAAATATTATCTAATATTTATTTGCTTAATTAACTGGAGGTTTCATTAAAAAAGTGAATCATAAATTGATGTTCGTTGGCACGCAAGAATAAACACATACATTCAAAAATCTATCAGTATGTTTTCTTGATCTCAGCGTTAATTTTTTAAATTCTGATTGTAGACATATACTATAAATTACAAAGTTGCATGGCAAAAAGTAAAATTTTTTTAAAATTTTGATTGGCTTCAATTTAAAGAATTACAAAATTTAAGGTTTTATATTGCTGCATGCAAACAATAATATTAATAATATTAATAATAATAATTGAATAAATAAAGTATCCCTTCTTACCCTTTTTTTTTCATTATTTTACAATGTTTCTACTAAAGTTATCCGAATTCGGAGGAGGGGTGTGGCAATGCGGAGAGCAAGTCTTTAACTGGAGATAATTTTGTACATTAACAAATTAGGACATTTTCTTCAATGATCATTTTTGTTGGGGGTGGGGTGGGGTGGGGGGAGGTATAAAATTTAATTTTTAAATTCATGAAATTCTTGCATTTTATTGGTTTTATAAAATTTTGTACCTTTTTATAATCCGATTTTCCAATTTGTAATATGTTTAAGATTAATATTATGTAATTTAAGCGAAAATCCTAGTTTTTCGAATTCTCTATATATGTTGAAAGAGAATAAATAAAAGAAAAAAAAATAATAATAAATAAATAAAAATATTATTAATAGTTAAAATTCTCTGCTGAAGATATGTGTAACTAGTATTCACATATCTCCGTTTTTAAAAATAGCAATAAACTTTTTTTTTTTTTTTTTTTTTTTTTTTTGATATATTTACTTAAATAACTCATTTGCATTACTGAAAGTGTTGTATCAATTTTCGAGTATTCTTAAGGCAATGCCAATTTTCTTTAACTCTCTGAACCTTTTCCATGAGGAATGTAAATTTATTTGTCGATAAGTACGATATTATTTATACACTCGTTTTAAACGAAATATATCCACACTTAGAGATAACATAAGTTCAATCCCCTACCAGTGAGTTTTTGAGGTATTGCACACAATATGAGCATATAACAAAAAGGCTAAATCACAGTCATCAATCAAAATATAGGTGAATTCTATTTAGAAAATCTCGAAAATCTAAAGTTTATTTTGTTTTATAAAATAATATAAAATATTTTCTCAAATCCTATATATATATATATATATATATATATATATATATTCAAGAATATGGAAAAAATTAAATATCTTTCATCATTCATATAAGATACACTATAAAATATTTTTATATAAACTTAAGAACAAGAAATATTATTTTACCGCTCAATGCGTTAAAATTTTGAAGTGTAAAATATACAAGTAAATCAAATATATAAGCTTTAAAAACACAGTTCATTATTTTTCAGTTTTCATATTTACTCTTCTATGCTACATCTCACTTAGCTGTGAAAGAGAATACGTAGATCTTCAAACAGAGATATCATAATTCTAATCCGCACAAATAGGACGGAATATACACATATGAGGTTTTTGATATTCTAAGCCCTATTTATTTAGATAATAGGAAAGAAAAGAAGCAGAAATCGGCCCAAAAGTACATTAAAACCGCATTAAAAAGATCTAAAAATTGTGAATATCCATAAAAAACTAGAAAAGAAAAAAAAATTGTAAGAATGCAATACGTATTTTATAAATAAAAAAAATTATATGTATATATATAAAATATATTTTATATCTATCTGTCTACCTATCTATATAATATATATATATTAAAACTTATAGAAAATTGAAAACGGAACAATAGAGAAGGATCAAAATCATTATAATCAGAAAGCAATTTTTTTTTTTTTTTTTAAAGTCCAAATTATAAGAATAAGACATATTGTCTGCGCTTAGGAAATTTAAATTCTAGAGTATAAAATCAATGATTAGTAACAGAAAAAAGAGAGAGAGAGAGAGAGAGAGAGAGAGAGAGAGAGAAAGAAAGAAAGAAAAAGAATAAAACTTTGAAAACACTATTTACTTTTTAAATTTCTATAGGAAGCTAAAATCCAGATTTCAGGACAGCTAGAAACCATATTTCTTATAAATTGCCATTTGCATAAGTTAACATACTTTTTTAACAGTGAAACTTATAAAAGGTAAAAATAACACTAAAATAAACTATACACTTACATTCATTGCAGGCCCACCTGGTAGCCGATTAGTTAGTGCTTTGGCTTTCAGTTGGCAGGTCGAGGGTTCGCATACGTGTTGTGGCATCGATGTTCGTAAAGGTTGATAATCCACTTTAAACCGTAGGTCTCGGTCGATTAAGCCACAACGTGCAAAAAATGACCGTAGAATGGCACCTTAAATCCATCCATTCTAGCGGTCAGTGGTTCATTCTAACTTTTCTGTATCAGACACGACGAAAATTGTTCTTATTCGATTGACTTTTAGGGTGTTAACCCATTAGGCGACAAAGCTCTCGTTGCGGGAACAATTTTTTAAGAATTTTTTTCTCTGCGAGTAATTAAGATAAATATATTTTTCTTTTTTACATTAAATATTCAAACGCCTAGCTTCATTGGTATTTTTTTCAAAAACTTTGTAATGTAACTTCTATATATTTTTTCAATTCTTCAAACAAAGATATTTGTTTTTCTGCAAAACATCAGGAAAGAAAAAAAAATCAGAAAAATAACTCATTCGAGTACAGGGGTTTTAAAAGAATGGATATGAAATAAAACAATTATTTTCTCAAATTATAACAAAAAGGGATCAAGAAAACTAATTTAAAAGTGTTTTGCAGTATTTCAACTTCTGTTCTACCCCAATTAGGTGTCAAATCTCCCATTTTGAAAACATATCATATCTTCTAACAAAATATTTATTATTATTATTATTATTATTATTTAAACTACATATGATTAGAAATGCACATTAAAACGCAAAATATACGAAAATTCATAAGTTTTCGGTTGGATTCATACAGCGGCGTTTAATGGGTAAATTTAATGAATTATTATTATTTTTTTTATTACGTGGTTTTCTTTCTTTCTTTCTGTGTAAGTACATGTTTATTGTATATTTCTAGTTTGGGTTTGTATAAACTTAAGAAAAATCCATTATTTAAATAAGATTTAACTAACGCAATTTAAAATTGAAAAACTTGATTTCTACATTTAAATTAAGATAATATAATGCATTTTATTCTCAAACTGATTAACTGGTTCATAAATATTTCAAGTCATACAGCATGTGGTTGTCGCGTTATAAGTTACTAGCACATTCTAAGTTCTCTTGTCATGCAAATTTGTTGACTAACGTAGTTTGTTGTTTAATTTGTTATTA
This sequence comes from Salticus scenicus, assembly GCA_963930645.1. Classification (NCBI taxonomy): domain Eukaryota; kingdom Metazoa; phylum Arthropoda; class Arachnida; order Araneae; family Salticidae; genus Salticus; species Salticus scenicus. The sequence goes on from OZ005651.1 coordinate 168,104,394, forward strand.
TACAGTAAAATTATTATAATGAAACAGTATTGCAGCTGTATAAAGCATTACAATGTTAACTAATCTTCAAAAGCTTCTCTCTAACCTCCTTGATAATTCATTATTTTTAATTATTCTACTAATATCCATTACTTGTTTATTAATCTAACAAGCTTATGAAAAAAGTCAGACAAACTATTATTCTATATGACAAATTTCCTGTGAATATGTACAATTAGAATTATTTTTACGGATCATTGTGAAATTAAAAAGAATTAATTATGAAATTGAAAAGGATTATGAAAAAAGTTTTTTGGATACGTATGAACAACGCTTTCCCCCGAGTGGTAAGTCCTTCCTGAGTGGGGGGGGGGGGGGGGGATTTTCAATAAGGATATTTTTCATAAGAACATGTCAATAGCTTTAAAACGTTGTTTGAACCATAAAATCTGTGATAATTTAAAACAAATTTATCAAATTTTTTTCATTAAAATAATAATAATAATAATAGAGTTTTAATAAATAGCGCATTTTTTAAGATATCTGTAGTAGACCATAAATCCACTTTCTTTGGAGATTTAGTGTTATATTTCTTTGAGATAAACATCACCTGCATTCAGAAAAAAATAATAATAAATAATAATTTTAATGAGTTTATTTAGATGAAACACAAGATGTAGTATTAATTATATTATCAACATGTATATGTACTTTTGAATATCTGCAGAGATACGAGCATTTACAGTAAATATTTTTTTACTGTGCATACGCGAAAGATTAATTTACCGGGTGATTCAAAATAGATGATACAGCGATTATCTCACAAACTAATAATGATATAAACATGCTTCCAGTTACAAAATTGGTTAAAATTAAGAGTAGATTTTAAATATGGTACTTTTTTGTACAAGGGGCTGTATACATATTAAAATACGAAATTTAATTTTTATACGGTCCCTCCTGTCATATGACTTATATTTAGAAAAATATTCTCCTCGCTCTAAGAAGGAAAAAAAATTCATCTTTCTAAGTGAAAATCTCGCTGGGTTATTGCAATTTGAAAATGATGACTTATACTACTTTATTTTCAATTTTGGCATCTATTTTTCAACGCCAAGGGCTCACTTTAAGGGGTTATCTACGAGATGATAAAAATTTAAAGATCCCTTATTTTAAAATAGCAACTAAAATCACTCAAACACGTGAAATAAACAGTTTTAAGAATGCAAATTTATATTATTCTGTATTGTTAAAAAAATTAATAGTTAAATTTCTTAGGGTTCACCTGCAAATTAAAGCACGTTAAGAGAGAAAGAAAATTAAAAAAATAGCAAAACCGTGCGACATTTTCGCAGTTTATTTCTTTTCAACACTTTTCAACATGGTTGAAAAATTTTAATGACCTACTTTAACAATTTCCAACGCGTTAATGTCTTCCGTTTGTCTGCCTGTCCGCTCTCTAACTCCCGTGAATATTCATGGAATTTCTTGAAACTGATATATGTTAGAGTTCACTGTCTGATGTTCCTTATTGAAAATGGAATGAATACCTCTGCTAGCTTGTGTACAGGGACACCCGAAATTATTTCAAAGCATTGTGTTCTAAGAGATGTATTTCTATAAAGCATATTTTAGTGCCTTTTATTTACGCAAACATTAATGAAATTGAAATATGTTATTCAAGTTCACTAACAGTCATTTTCTATAGAAAATGGAGTAAATACCATCATTGGTTTGTATACAGTATTCCAAAGCGTTGTATTCTGTGATAGATATTGCTAAAAACCACATTTTAATTACTTTGCTTAAACCTTAATGAAATTAAAATATGTTATTTATATGCACAAAAGAATGATTTCCATAGTGTACGATTAGCATTAGATTTACAGGGCACAGAAAAATATTGAGTTACGTTAAATGTTATTATTGGAAATTTGCTGGAATTGCATTTTCGTTTACATTAAGCGTTTTTGATACTTTCTAACAATTTTTAACAGTGAATATGATTTAAATTTGCATATTTGTCTGTCTGACTGTCTATCTGTCTATCTGTCCGTCTGCCCGCCACCAACGTTCGTAAATATTTTCAGAAATTTAAGAAAATTATATATGTTATTCAGGTTTACTATGGAATGTTCCCTATTTAAAATGGCATTAATAGGTCTTCTGCAACTGTTTTGTGTTCAGGAACGCACACAAAAAATGCCAATGCATTGCGTTTTGGGACAGACATTCTTATAAATCACATTTAAACAACTTTCAACTGTAAAAATCATAAAGAAATTCACATTTATTGTTACTATTCAAAAATAATTTTTTGTGTAGAATATGATATGGTATGGATGTATAATTCTATGTCGGGGGGTTACTGCCCGACTCAACCCCCGTTTAACTATAGTGCATACAATTATTAAAACAAAAATCAAGTCTGTTAATCATTTCCTTTAAACTTGCAAATCTTGATCAACTTTTCATGTGACAATTAGATATGGTATGTAAAGTTCCAAATCTGAATTTCCTGCAGTTATTTGTTGTTAAATTATGCTGAAAATTCATAAATATACAGATCAACCACTAATAATTTGACTTTCGTATTCAGGAGGCCTCAAAATGTGATATTATACAGAAATCAATCTCCAAAAACTACTTTATAGTATGGGTATGAGAAATTAATTTTCCGTCCTGTGTCAGCAGTGTTCTTTGACACACACACACACAAAAAAAAAAAAAAAAAAAAAAAAAAAAAAAAATGCAGCAAAGCTATTACATTTAATAGAAAAAAAAAATGTTTACCTTAATTTTGGGCAGTCCTTTATATTGTCTATAAACTATATACACATGACTTTGTGCACGTAAATTTAGTGTTAGATGTGAAACACGTAACACAAAATGAAATACACTTCCAGCAAATCCCAAGTAGAGCTCCAATGCATCCAAATACTCTTGGTAACCATATAAATGAATGATGAATGATTGCCATACCACAATCTACACAAAACATGCTTTTATGTATATAAAAAATATGTTCATTTCATTTTGTTTAGGGTAGCCTATAGATGGCACACTGTACTTATGAGAAATTCACTCAGAAACGTAATGTATTTGAATTATCTTGGATGGCCCTGTAGACAAACCTTTTGTCTAATCATAACGTCTAGCATCACTATATGATATGGATTAAGAATTCTGAATTTGGACTTCCTGCTACTATTTGTTCTTGAGATATGCTAATAACACACAAAGAAAGATAGAGAGAGTCCAACCGCTAAAAACATGATTTACGAATTCAGAGGATCTCAAAACGTGTAAATATAACAAAAGCTAATTTTCGGAAATTTGATTGAAACAATACTTTCTCTATATCATGTATATGGGTAAGAGAATGTATAAAGAAAAAGAAAGAAAAATGAATTTCAAAATTCTCTTTTAGTACAAAAATTATTCATAAATTTTATTTGTTAAATTACACTGCTCTTGAAAAAAAAAAAAAAAAAAAAAATTCTATTTCTGATACCATTCTTGCAGATTCTTATGTAAAATGACCTCCTGAATTCGAATCTGTCCCCCGTTTTGCCCCATCACCCACCTTTTTTTTTTTTTTTTTTTGGTACGCCCCTTCTCCCATTTTTATCATTGTTTGGTAATTTAATACACACTAGTTTGATTTGGAGAGAAACAATGATTATTTTAACAGTTAAATGTCTTCTGAACTGAGGAGCTACAGATGTAGAAAGTTCTAAAACACGAACGTTTGTAGTAAGGAGGATATTTGAGAGGATTTGTGCCCAGAAAAAAAAAATCAACAAAAACAATAAGTTTCTGTTCCTTTTCTTTTCTTCTTTTTTTTTTTTTTTTTCCCGCTGTATTTCTCTTATTTTTTGCCTATTTCAGCTTCCAGTTTGCCATTTTCTTACCAAAACAACCCAAATAATAAAAAATATACAGCAAAAATTTTTTCAAAGTGTTGGTGAGTGGAGTAACGGTCTCAAAGCCCTCGCAAGAAAGTTTGACTGATTCACTGTACGACGTTTGCTTTCAATAACTCCCACGTTAAATGTTATGGGCAGTAAAACATGAACAGTAAAAATATCCTCATTTGACACGTATTAAAGACCACCACACAATATCACCACCGCCGAGAACAACATAAAGTTCATTCTCTTATAGCAAAACGTGTGCTAAAGGTAGGTTACGACTGACGACTACAATGATAAGAGCAATGACCTTTAAAACGTGTCAAAGCAGGAGATTTTACTGTTCATGTTTTACTGCCCAAAACATTTAAGGTGGGAGAAATTGAAAGCAAACGTCGTACAGTGAATCAGTCAAACTTTCTTGTGAGGGCTTTGAGACCTTTACTCCACTCAGCAACATTTTGAAAAAAAATTCACTGCATAATTTTTATTATTTGTGGTGTTTTGGTAAGAAAATGGCAAACTGGAAGCTGGAATATGTAAAAAATAAGAGAAATATTGCGGGGGGAAAAAAAGAAAAAAAAAAAACAGAAACTGATTGTCTTTATTGATTTTTTTTTCTGTGCACAAATCCCCTCAAATATCCTCCTTACTACAAAGTCCGTGTTTTAGAACTTTCTACCTCTGTACCTCGTGAGGTCAGAAGACATTTAACGGTTAAAATAATCATCGTTCCTCTCAAAATCAAACGGAGGGTATAAAATTATCAAACAATGATAAAAACAATGATGGGGGGAGGGGGCGTATCAAGAAAACGATGAGTGATGGGGCAAGATGGGGACCACATTCGGATTCAGGAGGTCATTTTACATACGGATATGCTAAAATGGTGTCGGGGGCAATTTGCATGCTGAGTAGTGTTATCAGTGAGTATTCTCGTGCGTATGCACTAAGGGAAAGACAGACATTACAGGTTAAAATAGCCGTCATTCCCTGAATGAAAAAGACCCCCCCCCCTCAAACGCTGATCAATGTATACCTTATTACAAAAGCTATAGTAATTACAGTTTCTCACTTTTGATACAACCTTTTAAGACTTGGCGAAAAATGCTAGAATTTTCAAATTACAATAACTCACTTAGAAAGATTTTCCCTTAGAAATGTGACTTTTTTTTTTCTTAGACAGAGGAGAATATTTTTCTAAATATAAGTCATATGATAGCAAGGGGCCATAAGAAAATTAAATTTTGTATTTAATACGTATACAGCCCCTTGTTAAAAAAAATGCTATATCTGAAGACTACTCTTAATTTGCACCAATTTCGTAATTGGAAGTATTTTTCTATCTTTCTTAGTTTACGAGATAATCGCTGTATCATCTATTTTGAATAACCCGGTATATATATATATATGCATGCATAGGTTGAAAGCTAGATATATTGGGCAACTTTTATCGTAAATTCATTTGAATAGAGTAAAAATTAAGCAAATTGTCTGCAAAAGAACGAGCTAGATTTTCGTATTTTCCGGAGTTGACATTTCATATTCCGGAGTTTTCACATGCCGCGTATTTAAATTGAAGATCCATTTATTTCAACAACGTTGCAAAATTCTGTTTTGTGAAAAACCCCTTATAAGCTTGTAACTCTAAGGTATTTTTATTTATTTACTAATACTTGTGAGTTCATAAGTGATTTTCCACAAAAAATAACATTTTCAACCTGGTTGAAATAATTGGATCTTCAAATTAAATATGCGGTATAGGAAAAACCCCTTATGAAATTTAAATTCTGGTAAATACCTGAAATCTAGCTTGTTCTTTTGGCGACAATTTGCTTAATTTTTACTTTATTCAAATGAACATACCATAAACGTTACCCAATATATCTCGTTTTTGTCTTATGCATTTTTTTTTTTAACCTTTCGCTCGTGCGAAGTAAAAAAAAAAAAAAAAAAAAAAAAAAAAAAATATTTACTATAAATGCTCATATCTTAGCGAATATTACACGTGTGAATTTTATGTTTCAGATTAATATTTATTAATGTTTTTTTCAATTTTTCTACAATTTTTGTAAAGTTTTATGCAAATCCGTTTTACTTAACCAAAAAACTTAATATATATATATATATAATTTCAATTATTTAGTACCATTGTAAAACTCTGCAGGCAAAAGATAGATGAGGATTCCAACATAAAATTAAATTTTAATTCAGATTTATTTCGATTAAAAATAGTCACGATATTAATTTAATTTGAGCACCAATGATTAGTAAAAATATATTAAAGTACTTACGCAAAAGAGAAATGACACTAACATAACACATAAGCCTAACGATGAGAGAATTTGCAAAAACTATGAATTATTAGTAACAGTCAACATTTTAGAGAAAAGAGAAAGGATAAAATCACCAAAGAGTTCCGTTAAAAGGAAAAAAAAAAGGGGGGGGGGAATTCATGAATTGAAAATTGGAATTTTAAATGCTGAAAAAAAGAAATGTTCACTCAGCAGGAAACTTGCATTTCTATCAGCATATGCAAGATTTCGGAAAACTGTATAGCTAATTCCAGAAAAAAAAAAAAAAAAAAAAAAAAAAAATATATATATATATATATATAGATCTGCCTAAATAATTACAAAACTCCCACAAAAAAAAAAAAAAAAAAAAAAAAAAACACATACAAATATTGTACATACATAGTATGTGCAACAACATGTTAAAGTTGCAAGTCATTTGTAGCTTTTTATGATACAGGGTGATCCAAGGTAGTTTCACCTTTCTTCAGTTTGTAGTTGGTCCCTTAATTGCACTCTGAACTAAACGTAATGAAAAAACAGCTTTTTAATGTTCTTTGCATGTCTGATGCTCAAAGTCTTTTCGTCCAATATCTTTTTAGAAAATCGATAAAATGTCAAGATAAAAAAAAAAAAAAAAAAAAAAAAAAAAAAAAACCACTAATAATTTGATCACCCATTGTGCAAATATATATATATATGTGTATAATTTAGTGGACTTTTAATTGTAGAGTGTATTTTTTGTTTTTGTTTTTTGTATTATTTGATTATAATATGCTTTTTACTTTTTTGTTGATATCGTTTTTGCGTTACGAGCTTTTCTGAAGCGTTTTTGAAAGTGCTTCCAGCCCTTAAAACATCCTCAAAGTTTTATGTTACGCTTATTTATATTTAATTCTTATGGAATACTCGAAGATTTATGTTAATTACGGTTATTTGTATTATAGTCTCATATTTCTTATGCCCCTTTTTAAACTGTTTGTAGCTGCTTCATTTTTAATATGTCCTTCTTTCTATTGAATAAAGCTCTTTACTATTTATACTATCTATCATGATATTCAAAAAAGGAAAAGAATATTAAAAACACATATTTAATGTTAATAAGTATATATTTTAATGGAAATACTTAAGAGATTTTTTACATTATTCTTTAGCAATGGGGGAAAAAAAGTTTATTTTTGAAATAATTAGTACACATCAGTGACTTAAAATTAATCGAAAATGTTCAGATAAAGCAACTTAAAGAAAAAAAATAATGAGAAGTTAATTTATGAAATTCGATTGAAAATACCTGTAGTAATTATAATAAAAGTACGTAAGCTATAATATATATATATATATATATATATAATTTATATTTCAAAAATTAATTTGTGAAAGATAGTTCAAATGTGTACAAATTAAAAGTTCAATTTTAACAGTCAATGCATATGTATTCTAGTCATAATTTGCTTGTTTTTCGTAAAATAATTTAGAAGCAGGTGCAATGAAAGTTACTGCAATAATAATAATAAAAAAAAAAAAAAAAAAAAAAAAAAAAAAAAATGCAATTTATATTTTAAAAATTAATTTGTGAAAGATGGTTCAAATGGGTACAAATTTTTTCATATAATATCACATCAAAAGGTTTCATATAATTTGTAGGAATGCTTTTAAAGTATGTTAGACGTAATGAATTTTCCCTTCGGCTGTTCGGTGTGAAGCACAATTTTTTAAAAGTAAGATTTCATTCTTAAACAACTATTTTTTGACAACTTAAACTGATGTTTAATTCTAATAAGATAATCAATAATTAATTCTGACCATGGCTACATTCGTAAAATGATAGAAGAGCCAGGGAAGAAAGGTGGGAACATAGCAACCCTGTCAATATCAACCGTAAATTATGAGAGTCACGAAAACTAGCATAATTTTAATGAAAAAAATTAAAAGCTCGCAACTAATTTGTAATATACATGATTTTATTTAAAGCATGAAAACTTGTCACACTTTAAATATTTCATTAAATTTGAAATAACTAATCATTCAATTAGCCATAAATATTTTACCCATAGTATAATACTCATTAATTTTAAAAACTATGTTTGAAGTCAAATATATTAAAAATATTTGCTACCAAATTAAATAAAAATATAACTAATTCTATTTTTCAGTTACTAATTATTAAAAACATGATTGAAAAAAAAAAGAAAAAAAAAAAAAACTTTTTTATCTCCATTGTAGTCTTTATGATCTACTCTATTCTCGTAAATACATTCCACTTCTTTTTAAACTTTTCGTTGCCACATTTTGATAATTTATGTGAATTCGACGATGCAGAATGTTGGTATATGAAGTACACATTTAAAATACATTTCCGGTTGTTTTAGGTGCGCTAGGTACCAATCTAACATATACCATTAATTATCTCACCGTAACTGCTATTAAATTAATCATGCTTCATTTAATAGCATTTACGTATGTTAAACAAAGCATCATGGTAATACGGGTATCATGTCGTGCTACACCAAATTAAACATCGTGATATATACGGACGACAGTACAGACAAACAACTTTAGACCTCTATATTCTCATAAGAATCAAAACAAAACTTCATATTTTCCAAGTTTTTAGATAAAAACTTATAGCTATCAAAGGAGCACTTAATACAATTAACTGCGATAAACACTTTTACTTTAATATTTTGAAAAAAGTAGTTGCATTTCTATTTTAATTTTCATTAGAGTATATGTATTCGATTTTTTACTTAATTTTCAAACACATTTCAGTTTATTTTTAAAGATTTTTAAGTGAGTGTCGCGAAAACTTAATTTTAAATCAAATAAAACGTTTCGTATCGAATAACTAAATCAATTAAATTTGAAAAAAAAAAAAAAAAAAAAAATGTAACTATCAAATATTTTGTATATAACAGATTCAATCTATGATTTTTAGAAGTCAGATTTTTTTCTTTCTTTTTTGCTATGTACTCCACCGTCTTCATTTTAAGTTCTTTACCAACATTATAAGTAAGAGGTTTTTTTGTCTTTTCCGGTTTTAATTAACTGTCTCAAACATTTAAAAGACATAATGGATTTTAGAATTTACATTTCCGTGTTATTTTTTTTTTCCTCTCGCGGGGAGCTAAAAATGCATAAATTATTTCCTAGTTATAAATAATTTTCTTTTATATTGAATAATTTTATTTATTGTATTTCTAAAACTAAAAAAATTTCATCAAAAATAATCTTAAATAAAGTTACTGCCAATCTTTTTAATTTGTGAGTGTATTAAAAGATGTATTCTTCTACTACCACACAATTGTCTGGTAAATTATTTTTACGGCATAATATTACCACCGCACATTAGAATGTAGAAAAATAGGGGGGGGGGGGGAATGCTAAAAACCCCATAGAAATAGCATGGGACGGAAATAAAAAAAAACTCACAATGTCAAGTGTGTTAAAAAAAAAAAAAAAAAAAAAAAAAAAAAAAAAAGGCTTACACCGGAAGTAATAAGAGGACAAAACTGACTAGAAAAAGACATGGAGGAGCGGGTGGGTAGGGCTGGGGCATTAGACCTATCGTCCAGGAGTAGTATACACTATAATATATTATTTTCCACTTGATTTTAAGTTGAAAAAAATTAAGGAGTATAGGAGATTTTAACCATTAAAAATTTATATTTCGAATAAAATATAAGGTTATTTGTAAGTAGCTGATTACTGCCTAGTAATTGACCACTTAAAAACAAAAACCTAAACAGCAAGATTTAATAACGGAAAATTCTTAATCTGATTGGGAGAATACATAACTAACATATAATAAAATGCTCTGTCACAATTTCAAACAGCAAGTGATGCTTTGATATTATACAAACATAGAATAATTACGAAATTGTCTACAAAGCTCAAATTAAGCAGCTTTTAGTAGTTGCTGTGAGATGTATCAGGTGTGTGTCAGATGCTATGAGATGTTTAATTTAATCTTAAAGAATCAAGCTGAATTTGGTTTCAAAAGCTTATTTATTTATGTATGTAGGACCTTTAGGTTTATTTAAAATAAACAAATGTATATATATATATATATATATATATTTAATAAACTAACTATTTTTATCGACTAAGGGGTGTTCAACTACTAGGTATCTAAAATATTATCAGTACTAATAAATGACCAAATTGGTCAACTACTGAATTTATTTATTTATTTAGTAATTGATAAGTGTAATTAATTACTAAATGTGCGAAAATCTAACTTAAATTTTTGCAATAGCCTTTTGAGCTTGCAAAGATTTCCAGAATTCTGCTTTATTAATGTGTTTGCTTCCGATAGTTTAAGTGGCTTAGGAAAGAGGTGGTATAAATTTTGAACAAAATCGTCAAAGAAGGAATTAATTTGCTTCAAGGATTGCGTTCATTAGTATTTCAATTTGTTGTTGATTAATAGTACATTAATATATTTTATGCATTTAAATTGAAATAATTTTTAATTTTTTTTTTTTTTTTTGCCTATAGTTTTTAATGTAGGTAATTTTTAATTTGCAAAATTACATCGGTGAATTACTAATACGATTATGGTCATTCGTTGGGTATAAGTGATCAATTACTAGCAAAATTTCATTTCGAAACTATCATTGTGAATAATATAATTATAGAACAAAGAACAAAGAAATATTTTCAGGGGTTAATCCTCATTTATTGATTAATACTTAGAAAAATTTCCAAAAATTATGTTAAATGAATATATTAGAAATGAAGACAAAACTTTAAGAATTTCCCACTATAATAATAATAAAGTACTGGCCGGTTCACCTTGTATATGTTGATATATAGATTATTCTAATATTTGATGCTTGTATTATGATTCTATGCACTTTGATTAAAAAAATTATGAGCAAAATTGCAACGTATGTTAAGATTTAACTTCATCGCATTTCCAAACTTAAATTTTTCTCAAAATAGTTTTTTTTTTTTTTTTTTTTTTTTTAATTCTGCTAACTGCAAGATTTAAACAAAAATTCTTCACCTGTTGCTTTAAAACGTTGCAAATAAAGGATCTCTACCAAATGACTTAGAGATTTAGAGATATTTCAAAATTTACTATTTTTAAAATTACGAAAGAATAAAAAAATTCCAAATTTTCAAAATATTCTAACATTATTGCAATATATATATTTTTTTTAAATAAATAAATTTAGTTTCACCAAATATTAATTCAGTTTATAGATATACTTTATAGAAATGTGTGTGCAAAATTTTAAAGGAATGGGTGAATAAGTGTTTTTCAGATAATTTCAGAAAAGAAAAAAAAAAAGACTTTTGAGAAAATTAAAGTTGGGAAATGCAATGAGGTTCAAACTTAACATAAGTTACAATTTTGATTACAACTTTTGAACAAAAGCTTGTAGAAACATAAATGATGCGTCAAATTATTGATGATTATGATTGATTTATTATAATGATTATTCATGTATCAACATTTTTTTTTTTTTTTCGAAAACGGCTTTTTTAGAGCTTAAAAGCCCGAAAGCCCTATACATTTTTCAGTTAAAATAAACTTTCCTTTAATTTAGACAAAAATTTCTAGAACAGTGTCTTTAGAATAAAGTAGTTTTATGCACTTTGCGTTCATTAACTATTCGTAATATATTTTTAACGAGTTGCTAATAATAATGGGATTATTTGTATTTTTCTTTCTGCAAAATTTTTTAAACACAATTACTATTATCGGACCACTTTCTATAACGAAGTTCTGGGCCCAACGCGTTTACAAATATACTCAAACAACTGCAGAATTTCTCAGTTCACTTTCTCAGAAATTAAATTGTAAATTGAAGTTATATGTAAAAAAAAAAAAAATCTCTTTTTTTAATGGAAAAAAAATAATAACTATTTTGAGTAAAAGAATATATATATATATATATATATATATATATATATATATATATTTATTTATTTATTTATTTATTTATAAACTCTAATAAAAATGTTGGGCACACTAGTTCTTCATATAAACTTATTTTCAATTTAAGCTTTTGAGAGCGATTTAAAGCTTTAAAATATCTCTACTTTCAATTTTTTATCCCTTTCTTTTAATTACTGGAAACTTTCTTGTATGACATTTGTGAAAGCTATTGCTTATTTATTTATTCATATATAATTACTATTATTTAGTGAATCTAGTGAGAAAATGTTTTGTAACAGTGCTTTGCAATGTCCCCTCCCCACCCACACACACACTACGTCCTCTGGGGACGTGTAAATTTTCAATATGATTATTTTTCAAAAGTATTTCGGAGTAATTTTGACACAAGTTGTTGATTTATCTATTTGTTTAAATCAACAATAACAACAATAATAATAATAATGGCAATACTACATACGGACCAAACCATTTAATTTTTTTTCTTTTGTGCAATTCATAGATTAAAATTCTATTCCAAACATAATTTAATTTCGGAGAAGGGGCCTATCTTGAATTACTTTTAATCCTGGGTAATATTAAATATTTTTAAAAATAGTTGATGTACAATATATCTTCTGCTTATCCTCTGTTTTCACCATGGATACCAATTCATTTTACCTTGCGACGACAGTAAAGTAATATCTGTATCCCGAAGGTAAAAGACACCATGTCCATTTTGTGAAGAGTTGGTGCGAACTTTTTGCTTTACACAGAGGCATTAAGTATTATGCCCAGTTACTATATCGGTGAGAGGACAGTAGAACATAACCCCATGTCTATTTTATTTATTCATGACAAATGTCATTAATTAATTTCATTGTAATATCATTCCTAAATAAAATCATTTTTGTGACATGGTGTCCTTTACCACCGGGGTACAGATGTATTCTATCAATTTATCGTTTCCATTTCTTTTTCCGAATATTCTATGACACCACAATATCCGCTTATCTAAAGGATTTACATTTTTGAAAATTATTAATATTTTTTTAAGATAAATTGTACAAAGATAACAATAAAATTACGCCTTAACGTAATTTAATTTTGGATAAAACAATATCTACCGCATTGTTTTTTGTAATCAGTTATAAACTGTTTATGTTAATTTGATGCCAAAGGAGAAAAAAAAAAGTTTTCATTCGTGTTATTTTCTCTGAAAGAAATAGGGCTATGTCCTAACTAGTGCATATCTTTAAAAAAAAAATAGTTATTAGGCGTTACGAAAAAAGTGAAATACTGATTTATGATTTCCAAACAAAAATGTACTAATCTACAACCTCAAACATGATACCCTACTGTATGAAAATATAACGTAGCAGAAGACAGAAAAATGCAAAATAAGCTTTATTAAAGACTGATTTGAATGCTAACTTCAAGGTTAAATTATGTTGCTGTTCTTTGAGCGTCTTTTATGGCAACAAGACCGTGGAATTTTCATTTCAAGAAATTCCCTTCCACATCCTGTTCATCACTAATATATAACCGTATCACAATAGTTCTCTCTGTAATGAGTAATAAATTACTTAGATATTTTTTCCGATAATTTATATTTATATACTACACTATTAAAAATAATAGTGTTTCAACAAAGAAAGGGTGTCAATTTGACAAAGTTTGCTGTTACTAATATTTTGGTGCGTAGTTTCACCATGTAGTACTTACTACTAAAATGGTTAAACAGTGCGCACCAAATTAAGAGTTGCATTTTGTGCATCTATTGCTATTAAGCGAATGACCATAATAACATAATCGAACACTTAGGAGTATAACGGATGAACCTAATTAATTTATTTATTAATATAGATTTTGAGCTTCACTGTAACTTTACTAGTACGACCGCTGAATTTGTTTCACTTCCTATTATTTTAATTTTTTTGATGTTATACTAAATGTCAATTTAAGTTAAATTTCTTACAAATGAAATTTGAAAACGAAAATGTATATTATATTCATGAGGTCTTATTTGCTTATGTGTGGTATTATTATTCTGTTTAAAAAATTTTACTTCTTATTTAAATAAACAAATAATAATATTTTTTTTGAGAAAATAACAACAAGAAATGAATAATCATCAGTTTTAACTTATCTTTATATTACTATTTAATTACGTTTTTTTTAATTAATTTAATAACTTTATTGGTATTAAGAATAAATAAATAAATTCTCGCACAATTGTTTCATTAATAAAAACTTTACATGTAAATTAAAATCATGAAGTGCATTTATGTGTACTAACTGCCAAGTCCAGTTAAACATTGACAGATTAAAGAATTATCGTGAAAATTGCTCTCAATAAACTTTTTTGCTCGCATATTTTAACTATCATAGTCTATTACTAATGAAATACTTAATACCATTTGACAATTATTTTATAGTTTTTAATTACTTCTTATTTAAATAAACTAATAATAATTTTTTTAATGAAATAACAACAAGAAATTAATAATCATCAGTTTTAATTTATCTTTATGTTACTATTTAATTACGCTTTTTTAAAATTAATTTAATAACTTAATTGGTATTAAGAATAATAAATAAATTTTCGCACAATTGTTTCGTTAATAAAAACTTTACATGTAAATTAAAATCAGAGAAGTGCATTTATGTGTACTAACTGTGAAGTCCAGTTAGACATTGACAGATTAAAGAATTATCGTGAAAATTGCTCTCAATAAACTTTTTTCCTCGCATATTTTAACTATCATAGTCTATTACTAATGAAATACTTAATACCATTTGACAATTATTTTATAGTTTTTAATTATAAAGTACAACTTCCCCGACAGAATATATCTCAGGGATTCAGTACAATTGGTGAATAAAAGCTTCTAAAACTATAAAGTAAATTGATTTATTTGTAATTTCTGTATTTTGTCTAAAAAAGTTTTTTTTTTTTTAGTACTTTCTGAAAGATAATTAATTTTTCTGAGGGTAAGAACAGAAAAAATAGCGTATATTTCGGTTTTAATAAGTTGCTTAGGTATAAAAGTCACAAAAAAGGGGAAAAAAATCAGAGATTAACCAGTAACTCTCCATAGTCTTTCAATATTTATGAAACGCTATCTAACCTACAATGACAATATATTTTAAACAACCGTGATGCTGTTTAACTTTTTGAAAAAAAGAAAGTCAGCCAACATTCAAAATTAAAATTGTTGTTTTTAACAATTAGAAATTTATTTTTTCTCTGTATTACTGTCATGTTTACATGTTCTTATAATACACGCAAAACTAATTTCTTGATTCTTATTAATCTCTTGATAAAACGAGCCAACGCATTTCAAGATAGATTAGATGAAGATTCCTTGTTGTCCCCCTTCAATTATATTGTTAGTAGCCTGAATGATATTCTTGCGTTAGAAGTCATGACCGTAACGGTTTTTCCGCAGGTACAAAACCTATCGTTTTCAAACAAAGCTGCGGTAATTAAAATGCAATCCAATCAAAGCCTCGCTCATATTTGGGAAGAAATAGATGTTGAACAGGGTTTAATGCAAACTCTTTTGTTTCTTCTCAAGGGATTTAAAGATGACAACAGTTCGCAGTTCAGATTTCTTCTCTCTTTTCTGAAAATAATTGATAGACATTTTTTTTCTAACCCGTAACGGACAAAGAAAATTAGAGATGAACAAAAATATCAAAGACCGAAAAAAAAGTCTTATGCGGTAATTATTCAGCTGTTATTCCGCTTCTTTTAATTAAGAGTAAGCGTTCTGATTTACCACAACGAATCGTTCATTAATGAAAGCAGTCGAGTTTTCTCCTGGCACATTAGCATGCAAATTTTGCAAAAAGAGAAATGCTGACGCTTAATGTTTCTATTAAAATGTAAGCCCAAATTAAGAGATGTCTCTTTTTCCAAGAAATGAGGAAAATGACAAAAAGAAAGAAAAAAAAAACTAAATTTTCATAAAAGTCAAAATAAATGATATATTGAAGAACACGGCAGGCGTTAGAAAATGCAGAAATCAGTTTTTTTTTTTCACATCTACGTGGCTTTTCTATTAGTTCAAATTAATTGACTTGCTTGAAAATAAACAGAAGTTAAAAAAAAAAAAAAAAAAACTGTTTGGGATAAATTAAAATAAAAATATCACAGACTTTTTTCGTAATTTAATAATTCATCTGTTCTATGAATTATTTTGCGTATTATAGTTCATAATTTTATGATGTATTTGGCACTTAAAAGAAAAAAAAATAAACATCTATTTATCTTGAAAATATTTAAAAAACTCATTTTTTTTTAAAAAATATTGTTTTCAAAATTAAAAGATTGTTTTGATTTTATTACGAGTTTTCACAAAAAATATTAAATGTTAGTAAACTCGGAACGTTACCAAGCATAACTGAACTTTAAGTTATTTTGTATGATTTATGTTAAAAAAAAACAAAAAAACTGTCAGCTTATTATGGATTCAAAATAAACTGCAACCGTTTTTATTGTTAACAAACATTTGAAATTATGATTGTGTTTTTTATAAAACTGGTTGAGAATAACATTCGTGAATTCTTTTCTTCGTAAATTTTCGGGAATAATGAAGTTCGGGAATAATGACGTTAAGCTGTTCAAATCTATTGCTGTTGTTTGCAACACATTTTACAGTAGTATATGGATTAGCAATGAACAATGGTTTGAACAATGAAGATTTAAATTACTTTTTACTATTCATTTTTTAATATTGGATTCTTTTATTGTGACAGAAATTAAAAAAAAAAAAGTTTAAAATACAAATTATTTTCTATATTTATTTAAAAAAAAAAATTTCCACAAATGACATTTATTTGTAACATTTTTGTATAATCAAAAATACATGAAAATAGATCATTTTAATTAATAATTAAATGTAACACAATTTTTAGGAATGAGGCGTTCCAGACAATTTTACCAAAATTAGAAATAAAAAATACCAAAAAATATCTTTTTTTCTTTCTTTTCTTTTCTCCTTTTTTTTTTTTTTTTTTTTTAATTGAAGAACTATTATTCTTTTATGTACTTATTATGCATCCACACATTTGCTTCTCCTGAAAAATTGCAAAAAAAATTAAAGCGTATTATCTACAAATATTTACCATCTCAGCTTTCATAGGTAGAGGTTTTGATTTAAAAAACTTAGTTCTTTGTTGATATTTATAATAAGGGATTGGTTATTATTCCAAAGTACATTGTTGAAGTATTTTTTTAAGAATTAAAATTTTAATCTGTATAACTATATATTGATTTTTCGAGATAAAAGTATCTAAACAAAATAAAATTAAAATAATAATCTTCTTATATTTTTATCCTATACCTTTTTAATTTCATTTAAAAGAGAATGAATTTTAGGATAGGAAATTTTAAAAAAAAACAACCCATTGTGAGAAAAAATAATTGATTTAAATGTAATGCCTTAGTATGTTTATTTATGAATATTTAGTATTATCAATATTTTTTTTAAACAAGAATATACAATAGTTTATGTAATAATAATATGTAAAACGCAAACAATAGCTACTGAATTTTATTTAAAAATATATTGATATTTTCCCTTTTAAAAACTTACTTTAAATTACCCATATACATTCCTATGAACTATTTTACGAAGTACGGCAGAACATCTTGAAGATAAAATATTTTATCAAATAAAACATCTTTGATATTTTAGACTAAACAAAATTAGCATGGAAATTTCATAAAAGTTTACCATCGAGTTCTACAAAATTCGATGAATTTGATATATAAGTAATTTTAAATATAGAAAATCAGCATTTTTTTTCTACGAATAATAAACATATTTATATTAATTGTAGTTCTATTATTCTTGATAAGTTAATCAATCATATTTAATTTATAATAACAATTTTAGCTATTCTGAAAACACTAAACTATTCTGAAAACATAATATTTTTAGTATAAAAAATTCAATACTATAATCTTTCTTTTCAGAATAGGCAAGGGGACATCAAAATGCTAAGTCACATTTTAGGTTTTTTTTTAACAAAATGAGAGGAAATATAATGCTAAACTAAAAGGAAATATGTCACTTTATTCGAAGAAAGCAGAGTATTCATAAATACATCTTTTTATTACCTTTTTTATTTCAAAAACGTGATTCACTCCACTTCATTCTGTATATTTTTTTCAATGACATTTGGATTAACTTTGCTCCATCCTGCATCGAGTTAAATCTTCACCGTAATATAGAATCTTTAACTTGTAAAATAAACGGTAAAACTGCGTTTTGAAAGTTCCAGTAAAATTGTCTTCAATTGAATTCTTTTAGATATCTTTTATTTTCATTTCTCTCAAAAGCAGAATTTCTCACATATTGTTTTGTAGGCAATCTTCAAGGTGAATTTCTGGACATTTACTGTTGACTCAAGGAGTTAAATTCAACAATCAGGTTATTTGTTCTATAAGTTGCAGAAACAGAATTGTCAAACAAAGTATTTTGAAAAGTTTTCCTGTTTTTAGCATAGTCCAAGATGGGAAGATTTCACGTAGATTCATCTACATGTAATTTTATAGAACTTTTTTTAATTCCCTCTGTAAGGTTGAATAGTCTTCATTTCAACATTGCAGAAAAAATTAACTGCAGGCATCGAGGAAAAGATACCTGTAAAATAATATCGTGTATTATTTCCTTCATTGACAGCCTGCAATATATTGTATCTCAATATGTGTGCCAAGAGTTTGGGGCAAAACAATGCTAAACCTAGGTAAGGAAAGAACTTGAAAAAATAAAGTATACATCACTGCTATAGAATTTTTTGATTATCAGCTGATAAATACTAAATAATTTTGAAAAATAAATATCGCAACATACCTTTTTTTTTTACAACAAATAGAAGAGAATCCTACCTTCCATTGCATTCTTGAATTCAATAAATATTTCATTAAAAGATCCGTACAAGTATCGGGGGACGCGAAATGTGACTTAGCATTGTGTTGCCCCGAGCCCCTTCGACTACTTACTGAGAGTACATAGAAAATAAAACAGAAATAAACATTAAATTCATGTATTAATACAATACGACAAATTACTCTAGATTACTTAAAAAAAAAAAAAAAAAGTTAACAATAAGTCAGTCAAACTAGCAGTAATTATATAATGGCAAAAAAGCACGTTCTTCTTATCCAATAAAATAACAGGAAATGTGTTGCTAGTGCTTCTTTATGCTTGTATTTCTTTGTAATATTATATAAGTAACTTTATACACATTTTTGTATACCTTTTTTTTTTCTAACAAAATACAAATTACACATATTTTAACATGCATATCAATATCCGTAAAAAAATCATGTATCTACACAAATAAAAGATTAAAAAATCATATTAAAATATTAAAACTAAATTTTAAAAATTAAAATAGTTTTGCTTTTTAATTCTTGTGAATAGATGTAGCTTTCGTAGTATACACACTTTTACCAATTACTCTGTTATTCTCTTTTCTTCGTAGAAAGACCAGCTGTATTCATATGTATGTGTTTACTATTAATTCATGAAAAAATGTCTTGTACTGATGAATAAATGTTTTCAGTAACTTTTAATTTTATGTCTTTAAAAATATCGCATACAAAATTTGATTGAGCTCATATTAATTAATGTGATTTAGTATACCAATATCGATGTTTAAACAAACATTCATATATACTTAAACCACCTATAAATAGTCAATTAAAAAATATTCATAATTTCAAATTGCCTCTATTGTTGAAAAGTACTATTTTTTGTAAAAATGAAATTCACACATAAAGCAATATTCATTTTTGCAAAAGTTAAGGATGGTACAAGTAAACACTAAACACCAAACCATGAATACTTGTAAAAAAAAAAAAAGTGAAAAATTAATATTTATCAAATATTCTTAATGCACTTTGTGTTTAATTCTAAATAGTATAATGAGCCTCTTCCCTCATAAACTATAAATCTTTCACTTAAAAAATAAAAATAAGAATAAACTTCTTTTTTTTTTTTTGGGGGGGGGGGGGGCAGAGATTTAGCATTAATAAGATTTGAAATTGCAGCAAATATAGTAAGATTTGCATGCAAACGATTCTTCAAAATCTTCTTGATTCATTTTACTTATTGTCGTTAGTGATATATTTTATGTTCTTTTGAAAATGAAATTCACAATCTTAGATATTTATTTGCTTACATGTTTTATCAGCAAGGAAAAAGCCTTTAAAACTCACCAAGAAAAACTCTTAAATTCACTCATAACCCCCCCCCCCCCATCAATCTTTACTTTTAATAAATCTAGTACCTGTCTATCCATTTATATACGTGAAAGTGGGACGTGTAATTTAAATGGGTGATAAACGATTATAATCCTTAACTTTTGCATCGATTGCATATGATTTAAAACGTCTATATAATTTTATAAAAAATGTAATACTTACGGTTTTGTAGAGCAAGGAAAAAACCAGACTGAATGGCCAAGGAAATAGCAATTTTTCTTTTAAGAGTAAAGAAAAGCAAATTTTTAAGCACTTAAAAATCCATGTTAATCATTCACAGCAATTCCACAATTTCTGTTACACAAAAGAGAATAATCAGAAATAATTACCTACAATATAGGTTATATTTACAGATTTTGATGACAAAAGATGAAGCTCATAATTTCTTTGAGAATTTTCGACAAAATTCAACTTTGCTAAATTTATTTCATATAAAAAGTCATTTTAAAATGCTATTATACGTACCTTATTTTTATATAGCCACATGCTTGCACTACCGAATAATTAATAAAAATATCTAAGTTCAAACGTAATTTAATTATTTATGGATAAGTTTCTATATTGTTTGATTGAAAAATAGTATTACATTTAAGTTTTTTTAGTAGATCTACAATTTTCTTAAGTCGCCTGCAGCTTGTTTTGTTTTTGACCGGCTTATATACATATATACATACACACACACACACATATACACACACACACACACATATATATATATATAGGTAAATATTTAATAATAATAATAATTATCATTATTATATTTTTAAATAAAAATCTGTAGAAATACTATATTTTCAAAAATCATTAAATTTTAAAAGTAAAATTAGTATACAATATATTACAAAACTGTGTTTTTTATTTAGTTTTTCGAGGAAGAAAAGAAAACAAGTATTCTTTAAAAGAAAAAGCACAAAATGAAGTTTAGTCATTAGTAATTAGCTTTTGTGATAAATATTATTTAGAATTGTACGAAATTAGCGATATATAAAAGAGTAACGATTCAATAAAGTCATTCAAAAGTTGAAAAAACAGTTTAATAATTAAGTCGAAGATTGGACCTTCTGTGTGGATTTTGGTCAGGTTTTACAGAATATCCTGAAAAAAAAAAAAAAAAAAAAAAAATTATGTTTAAGGTCTGAATTTAACAATATTTTAGGTATCCCTTTTTAAAAATAATTTTAACTTTTAAGCACATACTTAAGCGGAAAACAATAATCGTTGCAAGTAGCGTAATAAATGTTAATCTGAAATATAATCAATATGCAAAATATGATGAGAGGGAAAATTGTAAATCTTTAGTGGTCTAAAAATAAAAACAGTACCGTCATAAAGATTTGAAAAAAATTGATGTTACCACGTCTTTCTTTAATAAATTAGTCATTATTATTATTTTTTTTTTTGTTATATACATGCATATATATATGCGCGTGCGGTGTGTGTATGATGTGTCAGTGTACATGATTTATAAATAGTTTTCAATAATAAATTCTAAAAATAAGTTATCTGTGTAATATGAGTTTTTATAACGTATAAATTTAATTAATTTTTTTATCACTTAATATAATGTCTATTTGTTTTTAAAATTATATTATTTTAAAATACTGTTTCTGAATTCAATTTATAGTATTGTGAATGTACAATACTGTAGAATTTTTTTTTATATATTTTAAATTATATAATTAATTTCCCAAAATCGAATTCTTTTATAGAAATACAAATATAGAAAGTAAATATTATAAATATTTCAGATTTATGTTTTATAATATTTATTTGTTATGATTAGTCATTGATACTTAATAAAAATTAATAAAAGTTTATTCCCCCCCCCCCCAAAAAAAAAAAAAAAAAAAAAAAAGACAAAAAAAAACCCTCCTTAATTACTGCATTTTTGCAAAGAAAGGTGAAATGTGCTATTAGAGATGCGACTTATTTAAATTTAACGAAAAATAAAACAATAAATGAATGAATAAAAATAAAATAATAAGTTGTTTCTACGAGAATGTGACAAAGGATAATATTCCCAATTCTAAATCCTACTTTTGATGGTAGAATACGAATATTTATTTGCTGTTAGGTTAAATGCATATTTTTATTAAGTTTCAATTTATGAATCGGGTGATTTAAGGAGCACTTATGAAAGGGAAATATCTACTTAATAGTTCAAGTTAAAACCAAGTTTAATAATGTTTTTCTAGAAAAATTGTTGTAAGAAACAGTAAGACACAGTTGTTGTAACAGTTGTAAGAAAAATAAGAACAAAAACATAATTTTTGGAAAACAGATTATCTGCTGTTACATTTATAATAGTAATTTTCACCATTAAGTATTTTTAATCTATTTTCAATATAGTCTCTGAATCTGCGGCATGAATGTTTTTTAACCATATTTTTAAGACTAATTTTCGAATAAGCTGAAATAACCTAAAATAACACCAAAAACCTTTAAAAATTGTTTTCTGCTACATTATTTGTAACTTTTTTTTTAAATACATATATATTAGTTTTATAGCTCATGTTTCGTGTATAAAATTGTCAAAATTCAAGAAAATCGATAATTATTTCAGTAAATTTAATACTATTACGCTATAAAATGTCAGCTTAATAATAATAATAATAATAATAATAATAATAATAAAGCGCGTGTGAAACCAATTAATTTATTATTAGAAAGCATGGGATTTTACATCTATATAACTCTTAAATTCCTACATAAAATGACTTTAAATTCAGTATTCTAAAGTAAAATTTATCCTGAAATTGTAGCATGATTTCATATTAGGGTACTGATTTTTAAAACTGAAATTTTCTTTTTATATGAAATATATTGACGCTCCCCTATGGGCCTTCTTCTCCATTTTCGTTCGAGCGGAGTAACTGTACTTAAAAAAAAAAAAAAAAAAAAAAAAAAAATCTAAACTCTTTTGCCCCTAACGAGAAAAACTGCCAAAAACCTATTTAGACAAAAATTTATTATTTTATTAAACTTATTTGTTATTCTAAACATTGAAGTATTGTAAAGATTAATCAGCTAATAAAGTAATGAAATTAAATTATATACCAGAGATAAATATAGTTGTTAAAATGTATCGTACAAAATTAAATTCTGAAATACTGCAGCATTTATTATTAAAAGAAAATAAATGAATACTGAAATTAAATTTTTCATTTCCGTTGAAAGAACTTGTGAGTAAATTCAAAATTAGATTAGGTAAATACGATGTGAAATGAATATACAAACGTAATACATAACTCTTAAAACGAGTATCTTTTAAGTAAACTTCAATTTGTTTAACTTATATTTCGATTTGTTTTATGATGAAAATTAATCTCATATCTCCTCATTCAAAGGCAATCATATATGCAACGAAGAAATTAAACAGATGTATTTTTAACGAGAAATTTAAATTCGCAGAAAATCAAACAGAATTTATCGTTTTTAAAATGGACAAAGGAATTAATTAACATTTATTTGTATATAAATAGTTTTAATTTCAAATTCAAAGCTTTGCTTGTTAAGCAATAGCAAAAATTTTGTTGATAAAGATGCTTGTTTTGGCATAATGAAAAGAAAATATTTAAGTTTGTTTTAGTATTAATCATATTTAATTCGAGAACAAAGTAATATTAAATAAATGCGATTTTAGTTTACTTCGAAAATAAAGAGTAAATATGGCCTTAGCAAAATATACGCTTTTTATTAGATTTTCTAGGTATTAAACATAGCTTTGACATTTGAATGCGATTGAGGCTAATTATTTTTTAATTTATCAGGGTACTTAATTGACATTTATTTCAAAATACGTTTTAAGAATATTTCCATATATTAAATAACTAGAGACATCTGTAATAGACTACAATTAAGTTTTCAGATTTTCACTAGATATACAAACATATTTTTCCGCAATATATAACATAGAAGGCAATTAGTAACAGAATAGTAAACATCGTTTTAGTTAAAGCTCAACCATAAATCTGTACTGATAAGTATAAAGGATTTAAGTCCATATTCTTGATTTTTCAGGAGACGAAAAATAAAGTTAAACTAACTAAAACAAATCAGAATAATCGATTAGGAAAAAGGGATTAGGTTGATTTATACCATTTATACCATTCAGTGACTGTCAATCTTCATTTAATAAAGGAAAAAAAATTGAATTAAATATTTTATACTAAAGATTAATGCTAAATTTCTAACTTGAATCTCTTTTTAACAATGGATTTTTTCAAAGACTAAATGCCATGGATTTAAATCCTTTATACCAATCGATAGCGATTTTGTTTCTGAGTCTGACTATGTACTTAACTCAAAATCGACATTTTTGGACTTAAATCCTTTATACTTATCAGTACAGAAATAATTACCAGAAAACATATCTGATACAATAGTTACCAGATTTACATACTTACGCATTTTTCAGTTTTGAGGAAGAGAGGGGTGGGCATGCTCTTGTATATGTTCTAAGACTTTTTTTTATATTATTATATTTTTATGCAAAGTAATATAATATACGTTTCAAAAAATTTTATTTCATATCTGAAGATGCAAAATATCTAAATACCGTGCTTGATAACCATAAATAGTTAGTAGAAAATTTGATCTATACGTATCGACGTATTCTTTAATTTTGAGAAAAATAAATGCTTTTCTACATGTATTAAGACTTGCTTCAAATTATCATTTTCGTTAATGTAAAATAATTCACATTTTAAGAAACTGTATTTCACATTTGAAGATTTAAAATATATAAATACAGTGTTCGATACTTGCATCTCAAGATAAATGCGCTTTTCTAAACTCGTATAAAACTACATTCTTTATACATATATATATATAAATAATCATAAAACATAATAAAATATCTAATTTTTATTCATTCTTTATATGCATCCCCAAAATATTCCTACATTCTGAGGAGAAAATTCAAACGCAAAGTGATTCAAAATTTACAGCCAGATACAATTTACCTATTAGAGTGTCAGTTTGTTGACTCTAAACTCCATTTGTATAACGTATGCCTGTGGCAAATAAAATCCGCAGAGCGTATTTGTCATTTTTATTCATTCCATTTCAGATATCGAAAATAGAATATATTTCACTTACAAAGCAAAATTCTTTTTCTTCTTTTTTATTCCATATTTATGTATAGCATTTTGCGAGCTGTTTAAATTTCATCTATTTTTTGACAACATTTCGGAAATCTCATATGCTAGCAGGTATTGAAAGCATTTGAATGAGCGGGAAAAACAAAAATAAATAATAAAAGAAAGAAACGCAATTCGTAGTGGGGGAGTGTTTCATAAATGATTAAAAATAAGAAAAGGAGAAAAAAGAATCCAAGAATATGTCGATATCAGCTTTCAACTTTGTAATAAAGTCTGAGGGGGAAAAGATAGAAGTATTAAAATATTGGATCCCACTTTGATTCAAAATATGTCTTATGTGAAGATTCCGACACTTTAAACCGCACGTTATCTTAAATCTTATAAGCTATAATCTAGA
Organism: Salticus scenicus; assembly: GCA_963930645.1. NCBI lineage: Eukaryota > Metazoa > Arthropoda > Arachnida > Araneae > Salticidae > Salticus > Salticus scenicus. Next base: position 168,130,245 of record OZ005651.1, read on the forward strand.
TATTTTGATCATTTCTAGGCAAAGCCATAAGAAGAATACATATATATATATATATATATATATATATATATATATATATATATATATAAGAATCTTATGCAAATACCTTTTCCCCTGTTTTCTTCCTTTAAGGGAACCGTGTTTTCCTTTCAGAGCGAAATGTTATTCAAGCACAGCAAACAGTTTTCAACGCTCAAAATCGGTTTATTTGAGAGGCTGGGGGATAATTCTTTTCTGCAATAGGTTTCGGACTGGGAGCTATATTCAAAGCTACCCACTCAACAGATTTCGCGGGTATACATCATAACGGGCGCGCGCCATGCAAGAGGGGAAAAAAAGAGTCGTCGAGCTTAAAAGGATTTGACAATTCTCAGAATTTCTATGGTACTTACTCCGTACTCTGTCATCATGTATTAATCTATCAAAATATTAGGGTGTACCATTCTTACAAATCGGATGTTACGTACTCTTGACACTTTTGCACTTCATGTATGATTTAGACAGTCTAGATGTATTTATAAACATTCTCAGAGCATTTAAAATGCTTTTGAGGTTTTTTTCATTGTGCATTAAAAAATATCATAAAATTGCTCCCTAGTCTACGTTACGGAGGAATATTTTTAATATCAAATATGTTTTTATTTAAGTTTTTCTTTCTTTTCTTTTTCCTTCTTTCTTTTTATTTTTAAGGGTAAAGTTTTAATTTTGTTAAATTTTGTTTACGTGCTCTAGAAAATTCTGTCTGTTTCCTAGAGTAGTTGAAATAGTGTACTATTTCAATAGTCTATTTTGGTTTTGCCAATGTGATCTTTTTTATGCTGTTACATTAAAAAAATTACAATAATAATTAAGTTATAAAATATGAATTTTTATTTAATGATTCACACAGTGAAAGGTTTTATTGCAAAATTTAACTTTAATAGATAGTTATTTTTTAATTACTATATGATAATGAAAATTAAAAGTTCAAAAAATAAGTTCAAAATGTTGCTAAATGAAATTTTTCTGTCTGAAAATTGATTAAAGTAATGCATTACAATATTTTTTCACTTATTGTTAAAAAAATAATAATAACATATCGTCATCAATTCAAAATTATTTTGACTTGGAGAGAAAAAACTCCTATTGTAATGATAATCTCTATTTAAAATGTATTGATGCCTCGAAAAAAGTTATTGTATATGATATTTTTATCATTTGAAAAATAACATTATTATTTTTTTTTTCATAATTATAATTAATGTTATTAATATTATTATTATTATTTTGCAAATATAGTCTATTTTAACTTAAAAATGAGTAAATGTCATTTATTTCAAATTCCATTTCATGTACAGTTTTTATAATGTATTATTATTTTTACAAATATAATTGTTGGTTATGTTTATGAAAAGCATATTTTTAAAGGATTATTTAGAATTTTATTTTATTTATTTATTTATTTATGTTTGAGATACCTTGACATAAAACATGTCCTTATTTTTCATTTTTACTTTCTTACTGTCATGTTGAAATGCATTTGTCGTATTAATAATCAAATAATTTTGTTTACAATGAATTTATAAATATATATTTAGAATTTATAAAGATTGAAAAAAAGGTTAAAAAAAAAATATGCAAAGCAAAATAGTTAATACAGAAAGATTGAATTTTGTGAAACAAAACGACAAAAAAAACTCAAAGAATCATTTAAAAAAAAAAAGAAAAACCTGCTTTTTAAGAAAAATAAACTAATTGAAGATACTTATAATGGTTATTACCTTTTTTTTTTTTTCTTTTTTAAATGTATAATGTGTTTTTTAAATATACGAATGTAAGTACCTGGTGTATGTTAATGAAAGTAAAGTTTATTTCTGAAACTTCTGTTATTTTGAATTGCAGAATTGCATTACATTTAAAAAGTTTTCGATTTAAAGTTCTTTATTTATTATTTCTAGCGAATATTACTGATAATTTCAATTAAAAGCACAAATATAATAGCTTATGTAAGAATAAAGTACCACAAACGAGCGCACAGATTAATGTTTTTAATGAGTATTTTATAACTTGAAACAAAAACTTCCATTAATTAAGAGGATAATGGACGGTGTTTTATTATTATTATCATTATTATTATTATTATTGTCTTAAAATTTTGAAAGTTTGCATACATAAGCATTGAAATATATCAACATTAAGTGCTTTAAAACTCCTCTAAAACTATTTAAAAAAAATCAAAAATTTTAATTTTTTAAACATTTTAAAATGCTCCAAATTAGGCTAATTAGTTCCTCCCCCCCCCCCTTAAATCTTGCATTTTTTCCAGCCTATCAATGAATTTAAAACATATTTGCGTATTACTTTGTGTATTGACTAATAAGTTCATTTCTTGAAAATAGTTTTATATTTCAGTATTGAAAATTGCATAATTTTCAGCATTCAAATATACAAATATTTAAAAAACAATCATTTATCAATCAATCCACAAAGTAATACTAAAATATATTTAGAACATATTAATAAACTATAGCAATGTAAAATACAGGGGAAAACTTAAAAACTACTTAGCGTGAAGCAATTTAAAAATTAAAAAAAAAATGAAAATTTTGATTTTTTTTTTAAATTTTAAATAGTGTTAGAGAAATTCTAATGTACTTAATATTGCTACATTGCAATGCACATATATGTAAACTTTCACAAACCTAAGTCAATAATTTAAAAAAGAAAAAAAAAAAATGTATTGACACATGTTTTTAGATATTTACTCCGTTACTCATACCGATTATTTCATTTTTTTATTCAATATAGAATTATTTAGCGATATTTATTCTTTGAAGCAATACATAATTTCTCTGTACACGTTATTTTACAAAATACCCCCCCCCCCCCCACCAATTACCTAATTCTTTAGAAATAGAAAAATTTAATAATCTTATTTGACAAACAGAAACGACTCAATGGCTAAAACAACAAAGCTTAATACATATCTCCTCTTTTTTGTGCGATCTAGAACTAGTACAAACACGTGAGTTTTCCTTGCAATAAAGCCCCATTATTTTATACCTGGATTATTTTCTTACTGGACTACCTTTATTTGGAAATATAGTATTATAAATACAGCACTATATATATATATATATATATTATTACTATTAAATAAATCATACGAAATATTTGTATACTTCTTGTTTATCAAATAAAGATTGGTAAGATAAGAAATCTTCGTCACAGGTACATATTCATTATAACTAAAAGTTAACATTGATTAAAAGCTAACTGATTAAACAGCGTATGTATGCATGTTATGTATATATTAATTTAATGATTGATTGTTTATTTTTAATGTATTTTTTGTTCTCTATGGTAGTATTTTATCTCAAATTTTCCAATTCAAACGATACATTTTTTGTCTTACACATAGAAATTATCTCAGTTTCTTAACATTTCATGGATTGTATTTCCTTTTATTATTTGAAAACAAAAACTGAAGTAATGCATGAGATTTCCCAAGATTTGTACTACATCTCTTATTTTAATAAATTTTACTATCATGCAAAATGTTTATGCAACGTTTAATATTTGAATAAGCACATTTTCGATATGCGTAGCAACAAGAAAGAATTCATTATATATTTGCAAAATGTAATGTATTAATTTAATATTATGAGTTTTTTTTTTTTCTTTTTTTTTGGGGGGGGGGGGGTGTTTCTGGTGGGGGAAGGGTGAGTATAATATTCTTTCAATGTATTAACAGATAATGTTAATAATAAACTTCCACACACTGATAAATTTATTACATATGCTTTTAAGTTAACTTTTTTTAATTTAAATATATGTTTTTTTTTTTTTTTTTTTTTTTTTTTTTGTGAATGCTTTAAATAAAACTTCAACGTTATTATACACATGGATAGCACTTTTGTTAACTGCTTTAAATTATATTTATGCGTTTATATTGTATATATTGTTATTTATTCGAGAAAGTAATATAAAATTATTATTTTGTCTTGAGTAATTCGAACAAAAGTTTAGCAATAAAACTCCGAAACTTTTGTAAAGTATTGCGATCTCGATCATTCACTCACGCGCTCGAAATCACGCTGAAATTATAAGCGTAAATTGTCTAGAGTTGGGTTGGTTGAGTTAAGGTTACCACGTTACCAGTCGAATCTAGTTTTAGCTGACATTGGTTTTGGCGAAAGTGTAGATTGTCCATGGAAGAGTTAGATTAGTTGAAAAGATTACCAATCGAATTTAGTTTAGGTTGGCGTTAGTTTCGGCGGAAATGTGAGAAGTTCTAGAGAAAGATGATGGAAGTTGTGAAAGTTTTGCGTTCACATGATGTTGATATTTTCAGTTTAGATGTTTTAAAGTAACGAAGTTAAGTGTCTCTCCAGATAATCTTTTAAAAGAAACATATGAAAATATTCAAACATGTTTTTTGGAAAGTGATTTTTGAAGTTTATGCTCTTGAAGTATAATATGTTTTTGGAATATAATGGATTTTCAAAGTGCTAGTAAAGTAATCACGCTACTCACATTGAGTTCTTTTTATCTGCTAACAAGTTAAGACGCATTTGGTGAGTTATTTAGTATATTTACTCACACTTTAATATGAAGAATTGTTTTAAGATATATTTAAGTAAAATTTGAGCAATCTTTGGGAAAGTCAACCCTTAGTTGAATCCTAAACATTTTCACAAATAATTATGGGGGTAAATAACTATGCTTCCACCAACCAGCCATTACGAGTTAAATTTTTTTAAACCTACAACTCTTTTTTTTTTTTTTTTTTTTTTTTTTTTTTTTAACATGTGTAATTTACTATATTATTATTATTATTATTATTGGCAAACAATGAATCGTCCTCAGAGAAATTATATAACTAAAATTGTAACCACAATACAATAAAATTTAGACGAAATAACAGAATATTTCAAAGCGATGTGTAAGTGGTCAGCCTGCTCACGTGTTTAACAGCTGCAAAACATGCCAATGAATATGTTGCCAAAAGGTCTCTTTCAAGACAAAGCCATTTGAACAGCACACAAGCGTTTTTATACAATATTCGGGTTGATCTCTTTCACTATAAATGGGCCATTGCGGTTCTGTTATTGTAATTTCATAAAGGCAACGTCATCCGTCCATAGCATAATGGTTGGTTTAATCTTCGTCGGGGTTACGACCTTTTCATCATAACATACAGTCATCAAGAGTGACCAGGCGGGATTTTCCGACAGTATGTCCCATGTTCTTTGTTCAGGAGTGAAAAGGTACAAGTGTCCATTTGGATGATTCGTCATGCAGTTAACGCCTCATTTATGACTTTCCCTGTCCTATACTATAGATTCAGCAGATGATACTTTTATTATAAATATTTAATCTCAGACTTTCCAAAAAGCTATTTTTACAATTTGTAGATTAATTTTTAGAACTTTTTTTCTTTGGTCTGTTGTAAAATTGTATAATTTACCTCTCTATGTTTATGTATATTTCACTTTCAAATAGATATTACCACTTTGTGCTTTATTGCAGAAAAGAAATATGTAGTTAAACTGCTAGACACGTGAATTTGAGAGACCTGTTATTTAATATTCTTCCTGGTTATATACCTTCATTATACGGATTATTATTATTTTGTATAGTTTGTAATTTCAATTAAAAGATTTCAGCCTTCAAATTTCTCCATGTATCTATTTTCTACTTCTTGATAATCCTTTGCTAATTGATGTAATCATGGAGTGCCAAAGTTCGTGAAAATTTAAGATAATATTCAGAAAAAAATCGTCATTAGAATTAACCTAATATTCAGAAAAAACTTATTTAAGAAGAGAGCTGCAAGAAATTCAATGCAGTGCATTACTTAAAAATCGTATTACCATTTATTTTACTTCTTTTAACACAGCATATATTGAAATTATATATATATATATATATATATATATATATATATATATATATATTAACTTTATTAAACATAAAAATTAAGGACAAATAAATAAATTTAAATGCATTTGCTTAAAAAAAAAAATAAAAAAAAAAATGTAAAAGCAAAATAAAAATGCAATTATGTAACGTTAATATAAATTTTTTACTGAATTAACTGCTAATAACAGACATTTTTTTTGAAGGATTTTAGACTTGAAATTAAATATATAAAATGTTAATCTCTGAAAACGTGAGTATATGATCAATATCCACATACACAATTTAAACAATTTAATTTTCTACAAAAATACAAGAAAGATAATTAGTATCAAAATAAATAAATTAACTTATTTTTCATTTATAAACATAATTTTAATTATCATTATTTCAACTTAATATTAAAATTTATCAATCAGAATAAAAAAAAAAAAAAATCTAAATTAATATGTATTACAAGGATATTCTAAATAATATGTCTTTTTTCAGTTGTATGAATGAAGACGGAAAAAAAAAAAAAAAAAAAAAAAAACAGAAAAAATACTTCTGAAAAGTGAGAAACATGAATGATAAGTAAGTGTGTGGTTGGACGATCAGCATCTGTCATTGATTACTGAGACGTGAATCGATATGTGAACGTTGAACAAAGACTATTAAGTAAGTCGACACACAATAACAAAAAAGTAAAACAAATAGACAAATAGAAATGACATGAAATAGTGTTTGAATGGCGATCACGGTTTCAGTTTAGCATAAAATACTTGTAAATGTAAATAAAAAAAAAAAAAAAAAAAAAAAAAGAGCATCAAAAATGAACTGTTAAATGTTCTCAAAAAAGATTTTGGGGAAAAAATGTCATGCTTAACAGATTTAACCTACTTTCATTGGTTTATGACTCAAAACAAAAGAATAAAGAATTTAAAAAAAAAAAAAAAAAGAAAAGAAAAAAGAAAAAAAAAAGAAAGTCAGAAAAAGAAAAGAAAGAAACAAGATTTTTAGCGTTACTTTCTACTTACTTATCTGTGTGAATGAAATTTTTGAACGTCAAGCACCTGTTTCATTTTTTTTTTCTTTTAAATCATTTTTCTGGAAATCGCATTACATAAATACATGTAAGTTGAATCGAAGAAATACTTTCTTCAATAATTTTTTCTCGGTGTTTAATAAGCTCCTAAAGGTTATTATCCTAAAGTAGGCTCCTAAAGGTATATCTATCCAAAATATTATGCATAATATGTGTATTTTTTTTTTTAGTATCACTAAACACGAAAAGAATAGAACAAATTCCATTAGCTATCGATAAGGTTTTTGAGAAATTGCAAAAATAGGCAGAATGAATTAACATATGCTGTACACTTCGGTAACACTTCAAATGATTTAAATATTTTTATAAATTTTAGAAAATTGTATTACGATGTTCTTATTAAATGATATTTGTGCCAGTTTATAACTTCAGACACATGAGTAATTGAAATTTCAGTTCTGATAAGTAAAAAAAAAAAAAAAAAACGAAGTTAAAACACGCTTCCATTCAACATACGAGCTTTAGTTGCATTAAATGTCTGTTGAGTAACTTAGTAAAGCTTTATATACTCCCTATCATTTGAAGTAAAATTCCCAGACGCAAGTTTACATATTTTTTACTTTTTATATGAAAATGCTTAATTAAACACTGCTGAATGTAAACTGAAAATGCTTGTCTATGTAGGAACTTTGTTTAAAATTTATACACTGTTTTAATGTTGTATAAATATTTCCCACATGTTGTTTCAAACATGTATTATGTTGTTTTAAAATTTGTAACAGAGCACGCAAATGTTTTTGCAAGATTAGTTTTCAAGATTTATCTATAGTTCATAAAAAGTATAGCCCATGCAGTAATTGTTTTTCTTTTTCCTTTTTTCTTTCTTTTCTTTTCTTTTTTTTTCAAGTACAGCACCAAATTTTTAATTTTGTATTCCAAAGCAATGTCAGACCATAGTAAAAATAAAGAAGATACACGATGACGCGAAGTTAATAAGTGAAAAATATTTATATTACTGTTTATTGCTTCTAATAATTTGTATAATTTTTTAAAATGTAACACGTGATGTTGTGGTGTTTTAACTTCATTTTTAGTCTAGAATTTAATAAAGATTATTCTAACACACACACAAAATAAATAAATAAATAAATAAATAAAATAAAATAAAAATAACAAACTTCATAACCATATTTGATCACATATATTTATTCTTAAAAATTACACGCTAAATTTTAAAGCGGGCAATGCTATATATATATATATATATATATATATGTGTGATTAAATAACTCTCTACAGTGTTTCTGAGTAGATGAATATAATTTATAAATAACTTAAGAAAGTGAATTCGTACTTTGATATGATATAAATATTTATAAATTAATTTTTTTGTGCAAAATTTTCAAAGAAATTGTTTATGATTTTCTTTTTATGAAATCTGAAAGTTTTCCTTGCTGAAGTAAAGAAAACTCTTTTGTTTTTTGGATAAAATCCAACCTAAAGTTGCAGAATTTATCAAAAGTCTTCAAATATGTCAGTGATTTTCGTATTTTTTTAACATCACTAGAGGCACATATATTATCTCTCCGGCAGTTCTGTGTATAAAAATAGATTGTTTGCTTCAAGAAATGACTCTTTTTCTCATTATAGGATTGCTTGAATTCTTAAAAAATATCCAGAATAAAATAACATGTTTCTTTTTCTTTATTAATTTTCTTCAAAATCTCTTATAAAAAGAAAAAAATAAATAAACAATAAGTATCATATTGTATCATTAGTATCATCTATGAAAAATCGAAGTTTTTAAAATAATAAGTCTTATTTTATTCCTCTGTTATACTTTAAAGGTTCAGCTGAAAAAAAAAAATATATATGACAGAAATAAAATATGAAAAAAAAAAAAAAAAAAAATGTTTTGACAGAAAGTAAAAAATAGATTAACTTATTTTAAATCAGTAACAAAACTTTTATTTTGCATGTTAGAAATAAATAATAATAATAATCATTTACTCTAGTACTGTGAACGCAATGATAAAGGGAAGTAATATAATTCTAGTATTGTAAGGAAAGACAATAAGGTATGTAGAATGTATGATAGACCATTTTTAGTGTTTTGAGATTTGTGTACGTTTGCATTATTAACTGTCCGATTTATTTTTTATCGATCTGGAAGCGATCGATTTAAACAGTTTGAATTTTTCACTAATCAATGAATGGAACATTTCGTGTTAAACAAATACATTTTTTTTTATTTATTTCAAAACGCTACAATCGAATATAAAAAATATTTTATTCATTAATTTATTTTAAAAATACTCTATGACTTAAATCATTTTAAAATTAGTAATACTTCTATGTCATAGGATATATCACATTTAAATACTTTTAGAAGCTATTTTTTTTCAAAGTGGAAAAAAAAAATAATAAAACTAACATATAACATATAAATTAAACTAACATATAGCACACACAAAATGCTTTTTGTTTTCTTATTTATTCTTTATGTTTATATCTATTATGTTTACATTTATTTATCTCAGTATTTTATACTTCAGATCCTTATTGCAAACATATATATTTAATAGTTTGATTATCGTTAAAAAAATATTATTCTGAACAGTGCACGTTTACTTCATTAATAAATTAAAATTTATGAAACTAAAGGTTCGAAAAGAAAGAAGAACTTTTCACTCTCACTTTTCCGTATCAGTTAAAGTCTGTTTCCAAAGTAAAAACGGGGACCATATACAAATTGATTTAAAAAAAAAAAAAAAAAAAAAAAAAAAATTGAATCAAAAGTAAAAGGACATGAGTCAAAAAAATAAAAATAAATAAAAATAAATAATAAATAAATAAATAAATAAAATAATAATAATAATAAAAAATAAAATAAAATAAAGTCTAATAAACAGTCGCGCGGCATTCGGTATACAATTTATTTTATGCGGCCTGCCAGTTGAAACAAATAATTAAATATACATGGTGATCAATTTAAAAGAGTACCCGTTGTTTTTTCTTATTACCCTTAAATATGACGGATGTGGGGACTATTCTAACACTGAAGTATAATTGTTTGAACCTTCTTTCAGTGTGGGAGACAATTTCCAACACTGTTGGACTGTTACAACTTTATTTGTGAGGCAAAACAGAAAGGAAGACGCACATTGTTATTTAATTCTGCAATAATTTTATTTATGAAAAACAAAATTTAATTCAAAATTTTTACATTATCATTCCTACATTACATTTACATTATCAATATCATTTTTACATTATCATTTCATAGGATTTTCCAGAGAAGTCCTGCAAACATCGACGATTTAAAACAGATCATAACTAACGAAATCTCGTTAATAACAACAAAAAATACTGCGAAATGTGTCAAGAAACTTGGTTCGACGTGTTCATGTTTGCATTCAAAATGGTGGCGAACATTTTCAACATTTTCTGTAAAAATGATAACGTAAAAAAATTGAATTAAATTATGTTTTTCAAAAATAAAATTATCACAGGATTAAGTAACACTGCGCGTCTCCATTTCTGTTTTACCTCACAAATAACGTTGTAACAGGTTGTAACAGTCCAACAGTATAAGACATTTTCTCCCACACTTAAACAAGGTTCAAACAATTATACTTCAGTGTTAGAATAGTTGCCACATTCGTCAGATTTAAGGGTAATAAGAAAAAACAACGGGTACCCTTTTAAACTGGTCATCCTGTATATATATATATATATGCACACTCATAGAAAGATACTGTATAAAATGTATTTCATACGAATATTGGCAATTGCTTTTAAAATACGACACAATAATAATTTAAACAGACAATTATTCAGAGCATAAATTTAGAACTTAGAATATATTTCGAATTTAATATCGTATGTGAAACAGAATTTAAAACTTTTTAGTTTGACAATGTTATCTGCTAATTAAAATTAATAGCAGATCTGACGAAAAAAATAAAATAATCGTTTTTGTGCTAAATTTTGAGAAGTTTGATAAATTTAAAAATAAAGTACATACTTGCATCAATTATTATTATTATTTTAATAATTTCAAATAAATAATGATAGTCTTAATATATATATATTACATTTATATATACATATATATATATGTATATATAAATGTATATATATATATACACATATATATATACATTTATAAAATATTTATCAAATACAGAAAACCTACATTTCTCAATGCTATGGGGATAGCACTTGAAAATGTATTATAGCATTTTGAGCTCTTCAGTTAAAATTCAATCTTATTTAGCTTTGGTCCAAAATTATTTTTCTCATCTCAAAATAAAAAGGTTCTTTTCATTAATAAAACTTCTATCATTTCCCCTTAAAATACTATCCTAAAATAATCCTTCTTTTCTTCAGCATTAAAATACACGGTCATATATTATATTTCATCAGGTATTGCAGTCTTATAAATTAAAGTAAGTAATATTATTAAAAATTAACTTCGTTTGGCATGTGTACGTTTCTGTGGTGATTTATTTGAATATATATATATATATATATATATATATATATATATATATATAAAGCTTTAGAATACAAATTTGGTTCACGAATCTACCTTAAAGACGTTAAAATTGTTTTAATGCAAATACTATAATACATTTTATCGTTTTATCATATGTCACAAATTTACATTTCTCAATTGGTACATGTTTCCTATACAGAGCATTTAATTTTCAATTAAATATAACTCATATAATTTTAAAGGCGTGCGTTTCTTTTTAATAATATTGCTTAGTTAAAGGAAACATTTTTAAATTGGCTAAACTTGTCGATGTGTATATATATATATATATCCTACCTATTCTCGCAAATTAATTAGAATGTGATATTGAAAAATTGAAGTCTTACCTGTTTTATAACTGAATTTATGGTTCGTGTCGTTTCAAGCAAAATTTATTACACTTTGCGAATGTTTTGCTTGTTATTATTATTTTTATATTAGAAAATCTTCGCCAAATACATTAAGTTTGAATCCTGCAACTGGTATGGTAGAATAGTCTTGTTAATGGAAAATGGCTTTTTTCAAAATATTCTTTGGTACGTTATTCTCATCTACGTTGTTACTTATATATCTATTTACCTATATGGATTAGAGAATAAATTTGAAAAAATATAATTTTTTCTAAAACTCTTTCATTTAAAACTTTTTTTTTCTTCATGCCATAACTGGTCGAATACATCTATTGGTTAGTCATTGCATGCATATACATTCATGTATATAATTTTAAGCCTGCTCAACAAGACAAATAATAATGGAAATTTCGAAATAAAATATAAATACCTTTTTCTACATGTAAATTATATAAGAAAATTAATTAGTAATAAAAAAAAAAAAACTTTGTTTAAACATCATACGTTGTAAAAAAAAAAAAAAAAAAAAAAAAAAAAAAGAAAAGAAAAGAAAAGGCAGCAGTTGATTCGAGCCGAAATAATACTATACTCTTCGTCAGATAAACGAAGTAAGCATAAGTTCAGCAAAAAATGCCCAAATCAATTGTTGTGAGTTTTTTTTTTTTTCTTTCTTCAATTTATGTTGTTTATACAAACATTTTTATTTCTTATTTTTCAGCACGAAGCCCCGGTGCGTTTTTTACTGGTTAAAGTAATAAGTAGTCGAGCAATAATTAGGGCAGAACATACAAAAAATTGCCACTATTATATATATATATATATATATATATATATATATATATATATATTAAACATAAATCCGTAAAAATTCGAAATTAAAGGTAGAAAAGGAAAGGTTGTATTTAAAAGAAGAAATATACACATTTAAGAGAAAATAAATACATAATTACGAATATCTCTATTCACACTATATAACGATAATAAATAAATAAAAAAATAATAAAAAAATAGCATGCGGTAAATCAATTGAGAGTTACCTGCAGACATAAATAATGCAGAAAAGACAAAAGATGATTTGCGCAATCTTCTTTGTAAATGTACATTCAGTATTTAAATGTCAGCTTACCTGTTATATGAATCCAGTTTCAGTCTGTCATACTCTTAACATATTGTATAATTTAAAAAGTTTCTTACTTTCTTTTCTTCTCGAAAATATATTTAATTTTGAGATGCTTATTAACAATTATGTATCCCATAACTTACTTGAGGAGATTTCCAAAGCTATTTTTAATAAAATTTTTAATTTTTCTTTCTTGTTATTTATTTTAATTATTTACAGATTACTACATATTAAAGTAAATTCCCTAAGAAGATATGAAAGTAAAATTAAAAGTTTCTTGAAAAATGGGGCTATATTTTTCAGCTGTACTACGCATAGAAAAATTTAATTTTGTTTTATTAAAATCGTAGGTATATTCTTATTCAATTATAAAAATTTAAGAAATGTTGTTAATAAAAAATGTATAAAAAATTATTTAAATCCTTTACTTTTATTTATAGTTTAAATTAAAGTGTTCTGTAAGTTTAAGTTAAACAGTAGGAATTTTAATATTATTGGCTTAAAAATGGAAAGTGAAATTAAAAAAATATAATAATGAATTCAGCTTCTATGGTATTCAGTTTAATTCATATAGCTTACATGATAATGATTCAATAAATACAAAAATGTGTAAGTTTTTTGATTTTCAAGAAGAAGAAAAACTTAGGTCTTAAAAAAATTCTGTATTGATCGAAATATGTGTATTCAGGATTCTTACAGTTAATATCGATTTCTTATGTTCTTACTGGGCAGTTAAGAGCTGTATTTCAATAGGAAATTGTTTTCTGTCCGTGTAACGCTGATCGCTTTGATATACAATAGAGTCCAAATTATCTCTATGGAGAGGGGTGGATTAATTTCATTGCAGAATATAGAGAAGGGGGTGGCCCACCCTTTTCGTGTTGCCTGGGCCCCCTTCAAAGGTTTTGATGTTCTTTTGACTTTCTGCATGCATGGTGATTGGAAAATTTGAACTATCAGTTCATTGCTAATCCAAGGAAAATTTATATATTTAAGCTTTGACAAATGTTAAAATCCAAATATTAATCAGAGAAAATAACTTATGCACCTTGATTATTATTATTAGCCGTAGTAATAATCTTAGTTTTTCTGCTGTAAAAATTTTCACTTTAAATGTAAATCTAAAAAGCTAATTCATATTGAATTATAGAATAAACAGTCTTCGATTAAAAAAGAGCTTATATATATATATATATATATATTATTTGTATTTAAAAATTTACTTTGACGTTCGGTGCATATTTTTAGAAAATGAAATGTATGTTGCATATATTTTTATTCATTTAAGGGCCAGTTTTGATGCCATAATATTTATGAAAGGAAAGGAATAAAATAATAAATAATGGTGAATATTTTTATGTATACTATATAAAAGGAGTCATGATTATGCATATTTGAATGGTGCTTCTTTAATTATTATACATTTTTTAACTACTTGTAAATAAAGCTTATAAACTGAAAAGATTTCAGCAAAACCGTTTAACAAGTAATCAGTCACAAGGGATTAATTAAAAGGCGATTTAAGTAAAAAATAATACTTTTATCATATCCTAAATATTTTTTTTTCATAATAAATAAATATATAAATAAAAAGTTGATCGATAAAGTCTAATTGATATCTTTTAAAGTTGATCGATATCGTATATACGAATTATGCTGTAAGAGCCTCTGTTTATTAAATTGTGAGAATTCTTGATTCTCACAGTCTGATACTTCTAAAATGAATAAATGTCATTCTTTCACTTTTCAGATGTGGTGTGATTTATAGAAGTAAGAAGTCCATATTTATTTATTTCTGTATTATTTAATCTCTCTCTCTCTCTCTCTCTCTCTCTCTCTCTCTGTATATATATATATATATATATATATATATTGTATATATATATATATATATATATATATATATATATATATATAAATAATAGATAACGTAATAAAATTTAATCTTAAAATTTAGCAATTAATAGAACCAAAACAATAACAGCACACTAAAATATAGAACTGAATTTAACATAGAGGAAAGAATGACACAAAAAGTTGCGATATAGATAAGGAACAAATGAGTTACCATAATAACTTAAAATACTTACGCCGACCTGAAGGATAATAAATAAGGACCATTAAACTTGTGAAAGAGAAAAAAAAAATAATAAACCACATAATCAATTGGATATAAATGCTTAAACTTAGAAATATACTTTTCAAGGGGCGCATACTTCATAAAGCAGAGAAAGCTGCAATGATTTCGTAAAACGATATTGCTAATCATAGCAATTTATATCATCTCACGCCCCGATCAATGCAGCAAAAAAACCATAAAGAATGATAAAAAAGTGAATAATTAAATTAAAACAAAGAATAAATAAATATTAATTAAAATCTTAAAGGAAACCATAGTAATAACATGAAATAAACTGAGTAACCACATGGAAAACAGTTAACACAAACTGGAAAAATGGTTGATGCCAAAACCTAAATTGAAGTTAAAATAATAGCTCGACAGATATCGATTAATCGAAAATATTTCAGAACAATTACATTAAAGATAAAATACACAGAGTAAATATTAAATGATAATGTTAAAATTAATACTAGTAGAGTTAAATTAAATCGTACCAAAAATATTCATAATTAAATCGTTTAAGATAAGGACTGAAGAAAGAATGTACAAGACTACTGAGTACAAGCGCCATCTTTCGGTTAGCAATAAAAACATTAAGTCAGTTAAATAAGATGTATTGACTGAAAGATTAAGATAATTTAGAAGTATTAACAGCTAGATTAAGATAATTTTTAAGATTTTTATTTTGAAGTCAAATTATTAAGTGTAAAGTTTAAGATAATATAGAAGTATTAACAGCAAGATTAAGATAATTTTTAATAATTTTATTTTGAAGTCAAATTATTAAGTGTGTAGTTTCAAGAAGACATAATTACAAGCAATAATGCCAAAGAGCACACATATAAGGATAAGCATAATAATGCGGTCATCAATAATAATTAAAATTAAAATAATTTTTTTTTTTTTTTTTTTTTTTTTATGAAGTCAAAGTATTAAATGTTAAGTTTTAAGAAGAGCCCATTACAAGCAAATAATGCCAAAGAGCACAATTATAAGGATAAGCATTATAATGCAGTCATCATAAATTAAAATTAAAAATTTAAATTTAAAAGTTTTTTTATTATTAATATTTATAAGATTTTATTTTTGTTATGCAAATAGATGGATTGTTCAGACTTAACCAGGGAAGCCTCAAGTAGCCAGAAGCACATAGTAAAATTTAATGATAAAAGAGTTCAAAATTCATAGTATCAACCAGAAAAAATAAGAATGTAACTTACAGCAATCCCCCCACTTTTTTTATTTTTTTTTTTTTTTTTTTTTTTATAAATTTTATTCAGCATCAAACCCTCCCAGCCAACCAGCCAAACAACACCACCCTTCCTCCTTAATCAAACATCTGCCCACCCATCCACCTGATTTTTTTTTTTTTTTTTTTTTTTTTTTTAATTAAACCTTAGGTTTTTTTTTTTTTTTTTTTTTTTTTTTTTTGTGTGTGTTAGACAGAGACCCTTTTTGATAAACAAGTGAATAAATAAATTTTTTAGGATAACCCATTTTTGTAGCAACATTAATTATGTGAGAGATATTTTTGTTTTTAAACCTATCTGAACAAAGATTATGTATACGAAAGAGGTGATTGAGAATAATATTTCCGTAGACAGAGATATGAAGACAAGAGGTAAATTGTGTAAATAAATTTACTTTGAAACTAAAATCTCGTCTTTTGTCATACAGATCGGTATTATATATATTAAAGCAAATGCAAGTATTTGACCTACAGAACGTGGTCTGACATCTATGAAGTCAAACGTATATAATCAGAACACTCAAGTAAAAAATAATGTATACTTGTCCTTGTCCATAATGTTTTGTTTTTTGTTCAGTATATATTTTCCATCCACTAACAAATTAACGTTCTAGTGTTTTTTTTTTTCTTTTTTTTTTTTTTTTTTTTTTTTTTTGAAATAACATTGCAAAGTTAAGAAATTAACGATTGGGTGAGAAAAATTTTTTTTTAGTAATTTTTAGTAGATTATTAAACCAGAATATGAATACAGATAAGCAAAGCTTCCATTTGATTTTTAATAATACATTTATTTTCTATTGTTTTATTTTATTTGATTGATGCATATAAATTATATTTTAAATTCAAATAAATAAAGTTTGAAATGTAATTGCACATATTTTGCACTCTGAAATTGTTTTATTTATGTTTAATTGTGTCAGTAATGATTTATCAATGATTATTAAAAATCAAATAATGTGGAACAAATTAAAAATTGAACACAAGCGTAGACATATTTAATGACATTCGTGTAATGTTTGAAAAGATATACGTTTTCAATAACTAATTCAGTTTAAAAAAAAAAAAAAAAAAAAAAGTTAATTTTTAAATTGTTACTGGACAGATTTAAAAATTATCGAAAAATTACGCTGTGCATTCTCGTGAATGGAATATAGAATAATAACAGGATTGAAAATTCGAATTATTAACAAGATCTAGTACTCAATAAAATATAATAAAGTTACTTGTAAATAGCCATTCCTTGCTGTCAATTAGGGAAATACAAATGTGTCTTATGAAATAAAAATTAAATATTACCAGAACACTCTGCATTGGTACTTCCTTGTTGTCAACTAATTAAAGAAAAAAATGACAAAACATTTTTGTAGAAGAGTGAAACAAATCTACGTACTACAAATCTCAATCTATTTTAAACATGTAAAATGTTTGCTTAAACATGTACATTGCAACTGATGATTAAAACACGGTAATATGTTAGCCTATTTTTAGCCTAAGAAAGATTTATGTACTTGAATTATTGTTATAATTATATTTTACCTTCAATTAAAAAAAAAAAAAAAAAAATCCTACATCTATTGATTTTTTTTATCGGTTACTAATTATCTAGGATTAGAGAGTATAAGAAAAAGATTTTTTGGTACAAGATATTTCGAGGTTTTCAGTTTATTTTTTATAATACACCATTAAATATTTATTTATTTATTTTATGGCGTATGTTAAAAAAGAATGACGAATTCTTTTTATTTCAATTAAAAAAAAATAAATAATTATCAGTAAAATAATAATAATAATAATAATAACAAAATACTTTTATATTTGTAATTTTATGTATAATACATTTTTTCCCCTTTGTACATCGAAATTTTTTGAAATAAGCAAAATTCCCATCTTCACAAACTTAAAAATATATTAGGTCACAAAAAGGAAAATCCACTTTCTTTAAATCTTTTATACTCGCACATAGATGTATGTGCAAAAAACAAAAAATATTGAAATTCCTTTTTGAAGCCAAATTTCGTTTTCTAGTACCTCTGGAATGATAATGTGCATTGGACGTTTGAAACTTCGCATGTATGTACTAGATAAAATAGAACATATACTTCTTTTTCAATTACACATGAAAAAAATATATTTTATGTACAAACAATAAAAAAAAAAAAAAAAAAAAAAACAGTAGTTCATTTGCATGATAAACTGAAGTACAATAATATGAAAATTATTATTTTTTCTTTCTGTTTTCCATAATAATTACTAACAGTTTAGGGAATATAACTTATGAACCTTCCTGTGTTACGTATGACTTTTTTAAAAATTTTGTTTTCCTTGTTCTTTCTTTTGATGTTAAGGTTTCTAAGTTCTTAAGTAATACTTTGATAGACAATGAATTTTTTTTATTATTTATTAATCTTTCTTGTTATGAATGTACTCAAAATGTGAAATAGAACCTATGAAAATGTGTTTAAGAAGCACATTTGAAGAAGAATAACCAATATTTATAACATGTGTATATTTCTCCAGTACCCGTTTTGATAATTGAAAAGAAAAATGGATATTTATAGAAACGTTAAATATCTTTGCATTCAAAAATATTATAAACAAGTTTCAACGGTAATTTGTTTAGAATACAAATTTACCATTAAATTAAAGAAAAAAAAAAACACCCGTTTAAATAAAGTTTAATTCTGCATTGTATAACACAGCTGCTATAAAAAATTTTGACGAACCATCTTTTTCAACCTCGTAAAAGTTTGTATAATAATAACACAGTTTTCATAATGTCATTGTTGATTTACTTAAAATTAGAGTTTTTCTAATTCAGAGACTGTGTGATTAACTTTTGGTTTTTGTTAAGTTTTCTCCTGTTTTCTATCGACACCAAAGTATATTTACATCGTCGTTTCCGTATTAATATTAAAAAATATATAAATACATTTAAAAGTTCCTTATCATGGTTGCTCTAATAAATGTTCCTAATAAAACTTGAAACGTTTTGTAAACTTTTGTAATTGGCTTTCACTTTCTAAAAGAAGCAACTCTGTCTAAGGTCGATGTAGCTGCTGACACATGTGACCACCTTGATCTCAGTGAGAAGGGTAACACATTCCCTCAGAGAAAAAGAGATGCATTTGCAAGGTGGCGCAACAGCACAAGACATGTTAGCTCTCTCTAAAAAAGAAGATAAATCATGGATTGACTTACCATGTTCGAGGAGACTGCCAAGTCGATCACAGGCATCAAGGTGGAGCGGCCGCGGCTGCTTCCGGCGGGGCATCCTCGCGGCTTTGGCTCTGAAACAGAGAACACAACTCTCACAAACTGTTGGCCAACAGAACTCTTCCCCTTGCGCACGCCCCGATTATGACTTATCAATAACTTCCCCCTCCCCAATTATCATAACTGCACCGCCCAATAACGGCGCACAACCGCGAGAGGAACGGCCCTCGCTGCATCGGACGAAGCAAGAATCTTCGGCCGTCGACTCACCGAGGACATTCGGCCTATCAATAAATCGGCCATTGGACCTTTCTTTTAAACGATAACATTTACTTTGAATACATATTTTGCTTATATTTAAAAATAATCATTTAGAATGTTTAAAACAAACTTCCTATCTGTGACGAACAGAACTCTTCAAACACAATAATCCTCGGGGAAAAAGTTCCGTCAAAGAGTTTTCCTTAGGAGAATTAATACATATATTCATCACGGTCGAAAATATTCAGTGTATCATCAGAATAAATGCAACCAAAAGATGACTGTATAAAACACTTCTTTTCAATGAAACGTATTTGCGCATGCAATACGTAGTGTATAATTCGTAGTGTACCATTCATACCTACTATCATTTCTCAAAGAAAAAAAAATAATTATTTAATTAATTTAATGTAATTAAAAAAAAAAAATTAGTATTCAACATCACTGAAGCATCAATATCTGTTTTTTCAAATTTGGAAGCGGCTTTAAACTAATGTAAATCATATAAGCTGCAAAATTCATCTATGCGTTGTATTCAAGTTAAAACGTAAAATCGTTCAATTTTTTTCACAAGTTCACAGGAAAAATACTAAAAACTAACACAAAAAGCTCTCACGACACGCTCTACAGGTTACAGATGGTATTAAAGGGAGAGGGGGGGGGGGGGGGGGGGAGGACAAAAATTACATACATTAAAAATTTCTAGAAAGAAAGAAAATTGTATGTTTATATTAACAGAAAGAAAATATTTAAAACAAATTTAAGTAATCTTTGCTTTGGAACACATATACATACACTCAGGTATATAAATTATTTATAACCAATATTTCAACTGATAGACTGTCAATTTATCAAATTAATGAAATTTCTCTCATAAAAAAAAAAAAAGAAGAAGAAGAAATCAAGACTATATATATATATATATTAATATACAAATCTACTAAAATAATTGAATTAGTATGAATCATTCTAAGATACAAATGGTAATAGAAGAACAATTGTTGAACTCTTAAAAATAAAATAAAAAATAAAATTATGCCGTTGTTTTAATTTTTTTTAAACTAAGGTAAAAAAATAGAAAACTCCCAATCTAAGATCGAATGATAGTAGTCTTTTATTGT
The DNA here is from genome assembly GCA_963930645.1 of Salticus scenicus. Taxonomy (NCBI): domain Eukaryota; kingdom Metazoa; phylum Arthropoda; class Arachnida; order Araneae; family Salticidae; genus Salticus; species Salticus scenicus. Next base: position 168,151,146 of record OZ005651.1, read on the forward strand.
TTCTCAGTTCCCTTTTTTTTTTTTTTTTTTTTTTTTTTTTTGTTCTCTCTCTCTCCTACAGTAGACATTTTTTTTTTTCGTCTCAGAGTGTGAGTGTAAAGCTGGAGTAGTGGGGAAGGTGTATGTGTAAGAGGAGGAAAAACGCAGTTCTTTGGAAAGAGGTTTCAGTAACTACACATGATTCTAAAGGGAAAGACAACTTTGTATTCGTATTAAACTTCCTAAATTCACTCTTTGATTATTTGAAAAGTGAATTGAAAGCTGGAGCATTATTTTTTTTTCTTTAAATTTCCAATCTACTTCTGATAAGTAATAATGATAATGTAATTAAAGAAAGAATTGAAAGATATATAAATAAAAAACTCACAGTGTGTAAAATAATAAGGTTTTACAAAGTAAAATTAAAGAAATGTTCTATTTATTCTTGATTTAACACTCTGATTGCAAAGAATGTTGAAAGAATTTAACTTATAGCGGTACTAAAACATACATCTGATTCAGAATTCTAAAATTATTTGCTTCATTTTTTTTTCTCTCTATCTAATTTTGTAATTAAAAGGAATATATAAATTGATTATTCTGCGACTTTACATTTTACATCTAGCTTCAATTTTATGTAATGATAAACACTAAATTAAATGAGATTTTCTTGTGTTTAATACAATACGCTACATGTTGTGTAATTTTGTATTTACGAGATTTAAATCAAAATTAAAAAAAGACATTTTATTTTTATTTAACAAGCATATGCATTTTTAAAAATGACACATGAGATCAGCTTTAAAAAACATTATACAATTACTTTAGAAATGAAATTATTTTCGCCTTTGGTAATGTAAAAAAAAGTATTTTCTAGTTTTTTTTTTTTTTTTTTTTTTTTAAATAAGTGATTTGCAACAAAATTTAAGTTAAATTATTAAACAATTTCATAAATAAGTTTATCTTTTCTCTTACACTTTAAATATTTTAATGTAAAACATACATATTGATAAGTTACAATATATAAGAAAGAATATGTTAATATATTTTCGAATCTATTGTTTAGAAATTGTAATTTAAGTTTGAAATTCGGTTTCATTTTGAAGGGAAATAGCACTTTACTTATATTCCATAAATTTTATTTTAAGAAATACTTACAATATGTCATTGAAACTTTGTAATTTGTTCAAACTTGTTAATGATAAAAAAACTAAATGTGTAGAAGAAAATTGCAAAATGTAGTTTAATAATGCATCGAAAAAAAAAAAAAATACAGAGTATACACTGTAAAAAATATGTCCTATTTGCTGCCAGAAATTATCTGTAATTTGAGAAAATACGTTCTGACAACGTAATTTTTTCGTAAATTACGCGTATTTTCTAGAATTACAGAGAATTTCTGGCAGCAAATAGAACATATTTTTTACAGTGTAGGTTTAAATATCACTTTCTTTGAGAGCAACAATTTTAACAGGAAAAGACGTATTTTACCTTTTTTACTAATACACTTTTATTTTTTTAATAACAAAAATACTTCAGTAATAATAGCAGTAGTAATAATAGTATGACTACTACTACTAATAATAATAAAGCATTTAGTGTCTAATTTTAAACTGTTTCGCAATATATATACAAATATCTCTTGCACAAACAATGACATTTTTGTCATTTTCTAAATATACAATTTTAATTGCTCAATCTTAATTTAGAAGAAAAAAAGAAAAGAAATTTCTAAATAGTTAAAAGGAAACTATGTATATAATTAAAGATACACATAGTTTTAAATTAAAATAAATAAATAGTTTTTTTTTTTTTTATGTTGTTAACCTCCCCATTGAATTGAAAAGAAAAATTTCCTACGAATACTATCTCAGCTGTGAGTTGTCGCTGGCCTTATGCCGACAAAATGCAACTGAGTATAAACGTGAATGAAACAGCACATTGGCACTCACGACGATTTCTCCCTTCCTGACAGAGTTAACGTTCAAAGAACAAATTCCCTCACTATATATTTCTTTCATTCTTTCTTTTTCATTTATCAGCCCTCCGTAAAGCTTTTTCTCTTTAAAAGAAAGAGAAACGTGAATTAAATTCCAAAATTCAATTAATTGTGACAGATGGAAACAAAAATAATGGCATTTTTTCGTAATGACTAATACTATCTTATTAACGAATTTTGATTTGATTTGATGTAATTAATTGAAATCCAATTGTTCTGGCTTTTATGCTATCACAAAATTGTAAATTATTAAATTTTAATTGAAAAATGCATTGAAAATTTTTAATATTTAATATTTAGACATTATTTTGAATTTAATTTAGACATTTAAGCATAATGCGTCATTATAAATTTTTGTTTGAAGTAATTTGTAAAATCTAATTAAATCTAATTAATTTTATTTAATCTAATGAAACTAATTAGTTTATTTTAGTATTATTTAAATGCTTTAATTATAGCAATTAAACGCCTAATAAATTTATATGTTTGAATAAGGTACTTAAATATAACTCAAGTTAGGAAGTTTGGATAAGTTTGGAACATTGGAAAGTTACAATAAGCAACGTTAGAATAAGAAATTTTCAAATACATAATTTGCATCGGTTGGCATAAATGCAATGCTGCCCCCCCCCCCCTCAAAAAAAAAAAAAAAAAAAAAAAAAAAAAAAAAAAGTGCAATATATATCAGAAAAAAGTAAAGGTTTTACATAATTTTGATTTGAAAAAAATGTTATTTTCTGTTGAAATAATGTAATAATATTTTTAATTGAAGCTTTTAAACGTTTGACTTTTATGCAGAACATGTTATTTTTTTTTCCTCCTATTTTTAGAGTATTTCGTAAATGTCATGCTCTGAAAAAAAAAATGCTGATATATATATATATATATATATATATATATATATATATATATATACACTGTCTATAACAAAAGTATCCGAACACTAGCAAAAATTCCTATGTAAAAAAAGTAGAGTTAATACTGTTTTGTCAAATAAATACTTGTCGAATCATGTTCTTAGTCAGTCTAAGAACATAATTTGACAAGGATTTATTTAACAAAACAGTATTAACTCTTCTTTTTTTTACATAGGAATTTTTGCTAGTGTTCGGATACTTTTGTTACCGACTGTATGTATTATGTATATTAATTCGCCTAGGTAGATCAAAATATGTTCTCGATTATAATTATTCGTAATCATTTTCTGTATCATTTTATAAAAACTAAATATTATTTAACAGCAATTTTATTCGAAGTTTTAAAGAATTGCAGAAGTTAGATCCAATTGCAAATAAATGATATTTCATTAAAATGTTCCTATTTATGTGGGTAATATAGTTAACACACACACTGATTTCTCTACTTTTCATTTTCTATTAAGTTCGTCTGCTAAAAAACCCTCGAAAATAAAAGCCAGAGTCTATTTTTGAAATTATGAAAGAGATCATATATTATTGCGTGCGGTGCATTCTAACATGTAACCTAATGGTTTTAAATGTTACAGTTTTAGATACACACATTATTTGATTATCACTTTTACGTGGACGTTTGATATTGAAATCAAAATGGGAGGAAATTTTCAAAAAACTAAGTTATTTAAAATTTTACTATGCTTAATTTATTGTTGCATTTTATTTGGTAACGCGTTTTTAAATCATAAGAATATAACTATAAATAAATAAAATTAAATAATAATAAAAGAATGAATAACATTTGTCGCAATTTACAGGAAAATAGTTAATTTTTAATAAAAATAATATTTTAAGTAATGCCTTGCAAATTTATTAAAATATTCATTTTATAAATGCCACTGCATTAATTTTTCGCAGTACGTGTTGATTGTCTTCAAACATTAAATGTGAGGAGTATCAAAGATTGTTCAGTTATTTATGCCTCATCTACACTGTAAAAAAATTCTGTAAATTTATGAAAATTTTATGCAGAGTCCATGTAAATTTTCACCAATTCTTAGTTAAAAATAAATAATCGATATTCTCAATCATTATTCTGTATTTTTATCTATTTTAACTACTAAGTTTATCAATAAATATTAGAATGACTGTTTCTACTTTAGTAAAACATTGAAAGTCACAAATATATTCACGGCAATAATTAATCAAATTAACATTAGCCACAAAAATGCATATATAACAATCATATTCTTATCATCTCCGTTTACTTTTCTCTGTAAATTTATATAAGACATAATAGAAATAATTACCGATACTTTTCTTTTGCAATTCTAAAAAGTGAACAATAAAAATTTTGTGAATAAAACATTGAACCAAAACATGTAATTTGAAATAATTTTCATTTCGAAATTATAATAAATTTACTAATCCATTGTTAAATCTTCGCTTTTTTTCTGTCAGCTTAGTTGAGGTTTAAAATTCATGGTTATCACATTGTTATTAATATTAGTATGTATTTAATTTTTTTTTTTTCTGTTTCTGTTTCTTTTTTCTGAGTGCGCACCTATACTGGTAAATTTTATTCTTTGTCGCTAAAATAACATCCGCCATTTTGCCATTTTGATTCTTTCATCATTATACGATAGCTTAACAAAAATTATTGGAATTTCAGAGATTTTTAAGACTGCCAAAACATTACTTAAACATTCATAAACTTAAAAGAATTTCATGTGGATTTAGAATGATTAATTTCCTTTACACAAATCGCATATATTTCTAATTTCAACAAGTGCTTCAAATGTTCCTTTTAAAATATGATTTGGTTTATAAATTGAACTATATAAAACTAACGTTATGCCACTTTTAACATTAAACTGTGAGGAGACGAGCAATATATCTTATACACCATAAAAGACATGACAGATTATTTTTAAGTCTTTGGTTGTCTATATCAATTCCAAATGGGTACCTTAAAATTAGACAAATATCATGTCCACCAACTTTACTGAAATCTTTTAAAAATCATTTTAAGTTATATTTTTAATTTTTTTTTAATCAGTAGATGTAAGATTTAAAATATTTAAAAATCATAAATCAAAAAGAAAAAAAAGATCTAATTAAGCTAAAATAAACTAATATATTTTTAGAGAGTTTGTAAGATAATTGCAGTCATGAAGATATATGAAAATTCTGTTGATCAGTTAAAATTGCCTCTTCTTTGTTTCCATTTGCATTATAAAAATTGTATGTATAAAGATATAAAAAAAAAAATGTTAAAATGAAATTTATTGATATATTTTTACACACACATACACACAGACACACACAAAAAAATCTTTTACCTACGTTATATTAATTTTGCTTTCTAACATTTGATACATATTTATGAACTTTTTTTTAAAGGAATTTCTTACTTGGTTATAGAATTAGAAAATCATTGAATGAGATACATTAACTACTGTTACTATAAAATATAACGGTGATGTACAAAAACAAAATAAAATAAATACATAAAATAAAATAAAAATATGTAAATAAGACAGGTCTGAAAAAAAAAAAAAAAAAAAAAAAAAAAAAAGAGCTGCACGATTTTTTTTTTCTAAACTTTATCTTCTCGAAGACGCTGTATCCAAAAAAGATTTTGGATATTTTTCCCATTTCTGCCCATCACGTATATTATTTTACAAACTAATATGAGATTACAATAATAAACCAGTAATTTTTGGACTAAACCCATTTTTTTTTTGTTTGTTTGTTTGTAACATTCTGTGCCCTCTGTTTTTGTCCGTGAAAACTTCTCATCTAGCTTCTGATGGTCCTCCGAACACACTTTCGCTTTTATCCCTTTCACCCCTCCCCCCTGCCCCCCAATGCAGCTTACCAATTTTCCATTTTGTACTATTTTTTTTTACTTTAACTCTTATAAACATTGTTTTAAATAAAAAATAATAACAATAATATATATATATATATATATATATTAATCAAAACTCGGATACTAAAATTCATATTTTCAAGCAAAATTAAAATGAAAATATGAATTTTACGAAAAAGATTTAGGTTAATAAATGCTTTTTTTACTATATTTTTCGGTTTTAGTGGGTAAAAATCTATAAGAAGCAGTTTTTTTGGTTGAAGATCTGTCTAATTTTATGAAATAATCCTACTGAAAACTTTATGTTAAATTCAGTGGTGCATTTGTTTTGATTTTACCGTAAACGATTTTTATGAACACAAAAAATAAACTTTGTTTGAATTTATTTTATCAGATGCAAAAAATTGAATGATTAAGTGTTTTTTTCTTTTCTAAATGTAAACAAGCAAAAAAAAAAAAAAAACATAGTTTAAATTCTGTCATATTTAAAAAATAATACAAATATGCAATATTTCAAATTAATAACTTCAATGTTTGTTAAATATCAATAAAAATAATCAAACAATCTTGTAAAGACTTTCTGAGTAAATAAGACATATTAGCTTTTAAAAAACACTTTTTTAGAAAAAAATAAAAATAAAAAAGAAGAAGAAAGGAAAGGAAAAGAAAAGAAAAACAAGCTTCATTTTCTTTCTTTAAATTCTCAACATTATGCGAACAATGAAATAAACGGTAAATAATCTATGATGATGCAAGTTGTTCAAGCTTCATTAAAATGGGAGTTTTATAAGAAAATCAAAGAACTTTTTAAGAATAAAGAGCACGACATCAAGAAACAAAACTATGCTTTTTAATTCAGGAGAATCAAATACTAGTTCATTAATTATGAAAGATCTTTAAAAGAAAGCGGGTTTTTAGAAAAGGTATGCCTAAGGCTAATTTCTTTGTATTTCTGAAGATATTTATGATTATTTGTTTTATCCCGAGTGAAGATTGAAATGCGAAAAGTTGTTTTACTTATTGTTCTTTTTTTCCTTCTTCCCCCCTTCACCCACAAGCTGCATACGGCTGATTTAATATTTAAATATGAAAGAATTTAATGTAAAATGATACAGATGATGTATAAGTGATGCAAGATATCGGATGAATTGATATTTTTAAAGAGAATGGATAATGTAAAAGTAAAAATATAAATATGAGATGACTTTGTTTGCACTTAGAATGTTTTTATAAAAATACTGAAAAAAAAAAAAAACTTTTTTTTTTCTTTTTTTAACAGAATGTTTTATAAAAGTCATGCTCATTACAAATAAAAATACTCATAAATTTTAGTTTCCTAACAAATGTCTGTAAAATTGGTTTATTAAGCACATTCAATGAAAAAGAGTGTAAGAATATAGAGAAAAAGCTTTAAATAAGAAAGTTATATAAATTTGTATTGTAAAAAACCAATAAATACTCATGTAAAAATTTTCATGCATAATATTACGCGCTCAATTCAATAGTTCTATTGTTAATTTTTGCCAATAATTTTCCGCTTTTTTTTTTTTTTTTTTTTTTTTTTTTAAGGGTTTTTTGTGCAAAAATAAAATATTCTTAAATATCTCAAGAGTCTTATGAGTTTTAACCTCACATTTAGGAATGAAAGGTAGTTAATAAATTATAAAAGTGTATTTATCAAACATTATTTATTTATACGACGCAGTCTTATAAATGATTTTTCTTCATAATTTTAAAACTTTCTTTTCTCTATATGATAATGAATAATAATGATTGTACACTACATATTTTGTGTTGTCGTTCGCAGAATAAATGAAAATTTACTCTTTCATGGGATCAACTAGTGGCGATCACATGTCAGCTGGGCTTGCTTTGTGATAAAGCATTGGTAGCGTTAAGCCAAGGGCCAATTTCGATTTCTTGCCTAATCACTTTTTTTGCTCTAATTAAAATTAATTTGCCATATCCAACAAAAAATAGGTGGAATAGAAATTGTATACGTGCAGAGAAATTCAATGGAATCAATAATCAAAATTAACTTACGCAGAAGTTTGCGAACGATTCACTGACCGATTTTCCATTGTATATATGAATGTGTTTCTTTCATTTTTTGTTAAAGTGCTTTCACGTTTGCTTTGATTACATTAGTCGACAAGCGATACAATTTTAATATGTGCATCCCATATAGCACATATTTTTCCTTTTTCACGAAATTCATTCACAGGTCATAAATCTGCATTCTATAGAATGCAGTGTTATTAATGGCTCAAAAACTTACGAATAAATATTTTTCTTAAATAATGATAAACGTTTTTACCAAAAAGTCGTGAAATTATTTTAATAGAAATTTTGAATTTTGCCTGCATAAGTTCTGTTTTTATAGAATCCTTAAAAAAGGGAATTAAAAAAAAAAAAAAAAATCCTGAGAATTTGCGAAGTAAGACAGCGCGGTTGAATTTTCTTGATAAAGTAAGAAATTGGTATAATTCTAATCAAGATGATAGTGACTGTATGTAATGAATCTTCTGCTGGCATGGTTAAAATATTTCAACCACTTTATTTATTTATTTTATTTAAGGAAAAAACATTTTGTAATGTACATTTGGTTTTGTATCTTGATGAAGCTGCAGTTAAAATCTTCATGACATGAACAGTTCTGAAAAAATAAATAATGCCTTTCACCTGAAAAGATACAGTGATCAAAATTTAAATTATTTATGTACGCAAAGCACAAAGAGATTTGTGACGCCGGTTGTCTTAATGTTTAACATTCATTATCGCAATAAAATGATCCCCCCATTAACACTTTACATACTCGAAATGAGTGAATCAATTATAGTATTGTTGTTTCAGAAATTTTTGAATACAGATGCACTACACTGTTAAAAATTTCAACAGAAAACTCTGTGTAATCTATTAGCTTAAGTCTTACATAAAATTACAGAGAAATATAAACGAAGATGTTAAAAAATTTATTTTATACATTCGTTTTAATAACTAATATTCATGTAATCAATTATTGGTGAGAATATATTTCGGACTTGGAATGCTTTCTCTAAAGTAGAAACAGTCATTTTTAATTTTAATTAAAAAATTAAATAATAAAATTAGGTAAAAATACAGAATAAAGATTGAGAATCTTGATTATTCACTTTTAACTAAGAACTAATGTAAATTTACAGAGTTTCTGGATAAATATTTGCATTAAATTTACAGAAATTTTTATCAGTGTATGCGAACAGAGTCGTTTATTATTAAATACCGTTTTAACGATTTATAAGCACAAAAGACCCATGACGAAGATAACCCCGTTATAATGACTATAAAATTTTTGGGTTTATAACTGTGAGACATGAAGGTCCCTCTTATATTAATTGTCGTTTTACTGTTTTACATGTTGAAATAGCGAAAAACGTAACTTTAGAGATGAAAGCCATTTTACTAATTTACAAGTCACGTAACATATGGATTTTATATTGTACAAAAATCTTTTATTGGGTATTTAAGCACAGTAATTTATAAGTAGCAGAATTGAACTGATTCTGCCAGAATAAAGGCATCCGTCAATGTTTACTTGCCTGTAACAGTAAACAGCTAATCGTATAAGATATGAGATGAGTGGATTTATTATCGTACTACATGTACATAGTGGGCAATTAGCGAAGATCTGGGACACACCCCTAGGGTTGATCCGGAGACACGCCAACACAATTTTGATCCTCTGCTGAGGAGATCGGTTTTCCGTTTCGGTAACATCCAAAGGCATTAATTTTGCATCATGGAGAAGCTGCAGCCACGGCGGATGTTAAATGCACTAGCCACCACTACTGAACATGACGATTTTCATGGCCGTCTTGAATATTTAATATTTAGACTATCACGGCCTCTAAACATTTAATGGGTTACAGTACATCAGGTATTTATGACCAAAACGTACTAAAATTTTATATTTTTGGTCGCGATGTTCGAATAACCGAGGTACAATGATTTGTTTTGGACATTTCTTATACATACAGCCACAATAATACTTATTTTATTTTTCTTTAGATATACAGAAAAAAAGTTATTTATATTGCTGCTTCAAAATAACACTTTGTCATAAATAAATCCAATAATTAAGGAAAAACGTGTTTTTAAATACGTTACAAAATATATTTTTAATTTTTTTTTTTTCTATTTTACCATACATACTTTTTTGTTCCACAGTGAACTGTTGGTTAGGCTCGGCTATCATTTGAACACGAAAAGTCAAGTAGCACTGATTGCGGTTAGTATTTGGGAATTTTTTGCATCACTCGACTAGTCTGCGAAAGAAAATGGTGTGTGACAATTATTGATCCTAGGTAATCTACTCTGTACCTTCTGTGCTCGAGTTCACCCGCAGCTCATCAAGTTACCAAAGCCATAGTATACCCTCCGTGTAAGATCAAAATTATGATGCCATATCTTCGAACTACCCTTTTAGAAGTGATCGCAGATCATCGCCAATAGACCGCTCTTTGTCCATAGATCTGGTACGACGTTAATCCCAGTGAACGTCAACAATATTCTTTTAGAGCAGTTTGCTAGTATTGGAAAAATTCACTTAATGGTATAATTATAAAAGAATTGCGCTATAACGAATAGTATTATTCATTTTGTGCTATTTTTGCTATTAAAACTTCCTGACCGTATCCTGTGTCATTTGTACCTGGTTTAACTATATAAGCAATTATAAATATAGTCACGTGAAATTTCATTTTAGTGTATTATCAGCCGTCTATTAAAGAAAAATTAAGATTTCCTTAAAAATTAAAATTATAAATAATATTTTACATGCTACTGCATTTATTTATAACATATTTCTAAAATTTATGTCTGTAATGAGCGGTAGTTAACGTTTAAGACAGTAATCGTCAATCATATGAAGCTTTAATCTTTGATTAGTTATAATAATGATACCAGATATGGAAATTTACAGGTAAGATATATGTACGATTTACATATAATAATAATAATAATAATAATAATAAAATAATGTTAACCCAGATGCGTCTCATGCATCCTACTACGCTGGCTGAGAGCTAAAGCTCAACTGGCAGCCAAAGCACCTTCTTCCGCTCACATCACATGGAAGGTTGACTGAATGAGTAAAAAAGAAGAGGATAGTGCTTGGTTGCATGCAATATATTTATACTTTTTTCCTAATGAATATTTAGTGCTTTTATTGAATGTATTTAAACTCAACTTCATGTATTTCTTAGTGTATGTTTTAATGTATTTATTTATGACATGATTTAAAACTTACATGTTTTATTTCCTTTTCTTTTTCGCTTTCGCTTTTTCTTTTACATTTTTCTTTTTCTGTTTTAATATTTTTTTTTTTTTTTTTTTTTTTTTTTTTTTGTATACATTCCAGCATAATTTAATGTATATTTTAATTCACCTAGAGAAATATCGCATCACATTTAAATAATTACTAACTTTTATTAAAACCACGAAAACACATCTGTGCATCCAGATCTATCCTTCTATGTGTGCACTGCGTGCGCAGCAAAAAAATATATATTTCCCGCCTTTTTAAAGCTTATAAGAGACCATTTAAAAATATTAATATATTATTTTAATTTAAAAATCTTGCCTTATCTTGGTCATATTAATAAATTTACTTTATTTATACAGAATTCCATGTTATCTAGTGATTGTATATTGTATACTAAATATATTAAATATATTTTTTTTTAGATAGTGTTTTTCTTATTTAAAATTTTTTTATTAGATTAAAAGAAAACTATTATGATAACCAATAAAATATTGTTCTATTTCATACTATATAACAGAGTCACATGCTGTTTAACATACGTAAAAGTTTAATCATACCTTCTCACAGTAAAGAATTTTATAAATGGAGTTCGGTACAGTTTCAATCAACAGATGCTTAAATGTACACATGTAGAAAATTACAGAAAATGCGAAATAACAATGTCACTTGTCGGCAAATATACACCCAAATCAGGCCAGTATTTATACGATAAAGTATATCTGACACATGAAGTACATTTATATGACATAGAAAATTTAGCCTTTTTATTCACAGGGTAAAATGTAGCACATCAGTGCCACCTGTCAGCCAATAAGAACCTAAATTGAATCAACATAGTCTTTCATAATGACTGTCTCACGTACTATGTTTTGTGCAGTTATATACACTAGAATATGAGCTATAGCCTTTCCTTAAAAGAGAGCAATCGTAGTATAGCAGCGCCACCTGGGAAATTTGTACCAAAGGTTGATGTGCACAGTGTTAGGTCAAGATGCAACAATAATTACATTCATAGGAAAATCGTTGCATTAGTTCCATAGCTAGAGCTGCCACAAAAATTTTGTCGTACACACAGGCACACAGATTAACAGACCCACATATAAAAAAATATTTCGTTAACACAACAAAATATTAGTTAGGTTTGTATTTAAAATAAATAAATAAATAAATAAATAAAAATTGATTGATTTAACACATACACACACACACACACACACACACACACATATATATATATATATATTGAAAACCTTTTCAAACATTGAAGTAGATGAAACCATGCATCACATGAAACTAGAAAAAACACGAATAAATATTACGAAAATGGAGCATCCTTAAATTGAAACATACAACATCATTACTTTTGCAAGGGCATAGAATGGATATTGCATATAAATTAGGTGTTATTTCTGTCTTGTTGTATGCATATTGCTAAACATTTACAACAAGCTATGCCCAATAACACCCAAAAGACAAGAAAATAATCTGGTGTGTCACGCACACGACTTTCTCTTACCCTCAAATTTAATACTATAAATACAGGTTGCAGATTAAAAGGTAAGATAACGAGTACTGTTATGTAAACCTGTGTTAAACAATTCATATTAGGCTTCTGAAGAGTTTTAAATGATAATTAGTTCTGTGTAAGGGGGGGGCTACCACCCCCCTCAACCCCCCGTTTCATTAATGCACCTACATTTATATAGAATTTAATTCGGTTATTAAAAAACAATTCTGTTTTTAAAAAATAATTTATTAAAATTATTATTTAAAAAAAATATCTTTTTTCCTAATGCAGACGATTTCTATATTAGAGAATTAGTATAACACCAAATATTCAAAAAAAGTCCGTTTTTTTCTCAATATTTAAAAAAAAAAAAAAAAAAAAAAAAAAAAAAAAAAACGATTTTTTTTCTAAGTTTTTTTTTGTTAAAAGTAAAAAAAGATCGATAAATTTGTTTTAAATTATCGCAGATCGATGGTCCAACCATTCGTTTAAAGGTATTAGTGAGCTCTTTTGAAAGATACCCATCATGAAAATTTACTCCCCACGAGGAGGGATTTCCCCCCCCCCTTCCCCAGGGCGGGAGGCGAGGCTCCTACATGCACAATTTTTTTTCCCAGTTAACTATCTCTATTACAAAAAATATATATTCGTTTCATTTGGTTTAGTGCAGTCTATAGACGTTAAATTCTACTTACCTGCAATTTCCCCCATAGACGTAATGTATTAGAATTCTCTTGTTTGTCCCTGTACACGAACCATTCGCTTGATCTTAACGAAAAGCTTACTGTAGCATCCCTATATGATACACATTTAGAATAACAAGTTTGAACTTTCTGCCATGATTTGTTTTTGAGATATGCTGATAAGAGTCAGACACACACACAGACATACACACAGACCATTTGCTAAAAACATGATTTTCGTATTCAGGGGACGTCAAAACGTGTAAATATAACAAAATCTCGCGTTCGAAAATTTGACCCCAAAACAATACTTTCTTTACCTTATAGGTAAGAGAAAGTAAAAATTAAATCTGAAAGAATAATAAGGAAAAAACCAAGAGAGAAACAAACATATTTAACTTCAAACACCACTTTTTACTTCTCTTACCCATAAGGTAGAGAAAGTATTGTTTTTGGGTGAAATTTTCGAAAGTGAGATTTTGTTATATTTACATGTTCTGAGGTCCCCTGAATACGAAAATCATGTTGTTAGCAAATGGTCTGTTTGTATGTGTGTGTGTGTCTGTCTGTTATCAGCATATCTCAAAAACAAATTATGGCAGAAAGTTCAAACTTGGTATTCTAAATGTGTATCATATAGGTATGCTACACTAAGCTTTTCGTTGAGATGAAACAAATGGTTCGTGTACAGGGACACTCAAAAGTATTCAAATACATTATGTCTATGGAGGAAATTACAGGTAAGTAGAGTTTAACATCTATAGACTGCACTAAACCAAATGAAACGAATATATATTTTTTGTAATAGAGATAGTCAACTGGGAAAATAAATTGTGTATGTAGGAGCCTCGCCTTGCCCCCTGGGGGGGAAGTCCCCCCTCGCGGGGAGTAAATTTTCAGGATGGATATTTTTCAAAATAGCTCGCCAATACCTTTAAAATGAATGGTTGAACCATCGATCTGCGATAATCTAAAACAAAGTTATCGATTTTTTTTTTTTTTCTTTTAACGAAAAAAAACTTAGAAAAAAAAAATACTGTGTTTTTTTTTTTTTTTTAATACTGAGAATAAAATGGACTTTTTTTGGTTATTTAGTGTTATACTACTTCTCTAATATGGAAATCGTCTGCATTATCATAAAAGATAATTTTTTAAATAATAATTTTAATAAATTATTTTTTAAAAACAGAATTATTTTTTAATAACCGAATTAAATTCTATATAAATGTAGGTGCATTAATGAAACGGGGGGTTGAAGGGGGCGGCAGCCCTCCTCACACAGAACTAATTATCATATAAAACTCTTCCGAAGCCTAATTTGAATTGTTTAACATAGTTTACATAACATCGTTATCTTACCTCTTAATCTCCAACATACATTTATACTATTAAATTTCAGGGTAAGAGAAAGTCGTGTGAGTGACACACCAGATTATTTACTTTCTCTTGCCCATAAGGTAGAGAAATTATTGTTTTTGGGTCAAATTTTCGAACGCGAGTTTTTGTTATATTTACATGTTCTGAGGTCCCCTGAATACGAAAATCCTGTTTTTAGCAAATGGTCTGTGTGTACGTCTGTGTGTATGTCTGTGTGTCTGTCTGTCTGTTATCAGCATATCTCAATAACAAATTATGGCGGAAAGTTCAAACTTGGTATTCTAAATGTGTATCATATAAGGATGCTACACTAAACTTTTCGTTAAGATCAAGCAAATGGTTCGTGTACAGGGACACTCAAAAGTTCAAATACATTACGTCTATGGGGGAAACTGCAGGTGAGTTTAACATCTATATACTGCTAAACCAAATGAAACGAATATATATTTTTTGTAATAGAGATAGTCAACAGGGAAAAAAAAATTGTGTATTTAGGAGCCTCGTCTCCCCCCCTGGGGGGGGGGGGAAGTCTCCCCTCGAAGGGAGTAAATTTTCATGATGGGTATCTTTCAAAAGAGATCGCCAATACCTTTAAAACGAATTGTTGAACCATCGATCTGCGATAATTTAAAACAAAGTTATCGATTTTTTTTACTTTTAACGAAAAAAAACTTGTTTAACACAGGTTTACATAACAGTACTCGTTATCTTACCTCTTAATCTGCAACCTGTATTTACATTATTAAATTTCAGGGTAAGATAAAGTCGTGTGAGTGACACACTAGATTATTTTTTCATAATAATTATATTTAATCCTAATAATAATTAATAAACCTAAAGTTTAACTTACATTACTCCTGAAAAAACCTGCTGAATTTATCTTAATCACACAAGAACCACGAGGCTGAATACAGTTAAATTCACAGTTAATTTGGAATCGTATTTATCAACTGAACGATTAAGTTAATAAAATTTAGTGATTTCTTTCTATTTCTTTACTAACAATCCTTAAAGTTATAATTTAAAATTAAATTTGCACACACACGTATATCTATATATCTATATCTATCTATATATATATATATTAATATTTTTTTAATAAGACATATATATATATATATATATATATATATATATAATCAGCGACATATATTTATTTATTTATTTTTTGTTGTTGTTGCTGATATAACTTAAACAAAAATTTTGTTGCTTCAATACAACATTTTTTTGTACAGACACACAGGCACAGATACAGACAGACATTTTCTAAGAATGAACAAATAATGTTCAGGAGGTCTCAAAATGTGTAACTATATCGAAACCCAGAAGTCGATAAAATTTTACGAAACTTATGCTTTTTTTCTATTGAATATGGAAAAAAATAAATATATATGATCAAATTTCAAGGAACCAATCTAGCAATGTAACAACATGTAAGAAAAAGTTCTGATAAAAGTATTAAGTGTTATCAAATTTTAACACAAAATAAAATGCCGGCTTGTAAAATGAAGAAACAGAGAAAGAGAAAATGAAAAGAGGATTTTGATAAAGAATAATTTATTGAATAATATCTACTTTATTTTTTTTCATTTATAATATTTTATCAAATTTATGTTTTACTTGAATTGTAACTCCCTGTCATACGGATTTCATTTAAGTTAAAAAAGTTGAATTATTGGAAAAAGAAAAAATCTATCCGATTGTAACGTTTTACTGAAGCGTGTTCCTTATTAATTAGTATGCATGGTCGATATTCAGATATCAGAGTTTCTCAGCTTTTTCTATTTTCTTATCTTGCGAAATTATTTGACGTGCAGTTAAATCTTTTGCGGCATATTCTCGTGAAGAGAAAGAATACATTAAATATATTTATTTATTTAGATTATATAATACATATTATGGACGAAATTAAAAAAGAAAACCTATTTAAAATAGCAAAAAAGCAATAAGACATTTTTCAAAACATCTAAATTTATGTGTTAAATTTCATTTTTTATTGACCGGGTAAAATTTTATTTTTTATCTTTCACTTTTTTCTTATAATAATTAATAATTTTGAATGTTTGAGTCATCTACATTTGAACTTTTTTTTAAATATTCTGTTTCGTGTGCTGCTAATTTTACTCATTTTAACAAAATGTGAGGTTAAAAACGTAAACCATGATTTTTTTTCATGATATTTTTATTAACTTTTTTAACACATTTTATTTTAACCTTTTACAAAATTGTATTTCATCAATAAAAGTTAGCGGTGTAATTAAAAATCTTTAAGATTTTTAATGTTCTTAATGTTTCCTTACCCCACACTGGCTGTGAAACACTGTGATAAATTGTAGTGTTCATTTCGGTCTTTTTTTAATTACTAATTCTCCATTATCGTGTACATAACCAAACATAATATTTAATTACATGACAAACATGAGCGTATTGAAAACTATATGGTTAAAACAAAATTTTAACACAAATATAGTGGCGCTTTTTAACAGCTCGCTTTATATCTAGCAAAATATTCTAAATTATTCAGATTGCTTGTAAAAGCCTATGGTAGATATCAGTTTTAAATAAGTTACTAAGAAGCTATACAATATCATTTATGAGTTTAGTAATTGCACCATAATCATCATTTTCTTGTATTCAGTGAGTATATCATATGCGCAAATAACATTAACATCGACCATTGGAACGATTCTCACATCAATTTTATGTTTTTAAGCAAATTTATACCTTTAAAAATGTGTTTAACATTTTTACAAAAGGAGACATATTTACTGGTAACATGAAAGTAGTTTAAATGTATATTTGAGCATTGAATTCAACGCTCTGGTTTAATAAATTAATTTATTGATAAATTATTTATATTTTTATGTTTGAATTCTAAAATTTCATGTAAATTTTTAACATTCAAACATAAAAATATTTTAAAAAAATTATCTTATCAATCAATCAACAAATTAATACACAAATATGTTTCGAATATATTTATAAGCTATAATAATGCAAAATCGAGGAGAAAATTTAAAAACTCAGCCGCATGGAACATTTGAAAAATTAAAAAAAAAAAAAATTATTATTATTATTATTATTATTTAATAGTTTTCGAGAATTGTTAGTATATTTAACACTGACACATTTTAATGCACACGTATGCAAACTTTCATAACTCGAAGACAGTAATTTTAAAAACTTATTTTCAACAACTTTTAACTTTAACCTTCCTCTTAATATATACCAAAATATAATTAGCTCCTATTTAGGTCAAGGTCAAATCAAATGTGAAGTCTAGGGAAATTCACCACATTTTTTCTAAAATATACATCATCGACATTTTTTTTAAAGTAGTGAGACTTCCATATAGACGTTTATTAAAAATTATCAAATCGAGTTCAGGACATCTCAGTAGGTGTAAGTGCATCGAAAACTGTAAAGAGAAATGTTTTTTACGAATACAATACTTCCTTCTTATGTCTGAAAAAAAAAAAAATATATATATATATATATAATCATCATACGTTATGTTCTGAAGAAATGAAACCCTAAATGTTTTGAGCGTACTAGTAATTAAAATAAATACTTTAAAGTAGTTCTTCCTACAAATCTTTGCTGAAACAAGTTTACAAACCACTGAAATCAAAGGCTATCTCGTAATAATTTAGCCTTATAGCACGGAGAGGACAAAAGGCCTAGGACTTCGAGAAGTCAATCGGCCTTTACCCTAACACAAGCAAACCTTTACCTTTATAGATTTATTTTCATTACTATTATTTTCGTATTTAATTATTATTACTAACATTTGTATATTTACTACGTATGCAATTTAAAATATTTGAAATCTTCATTATCACAGAAAAAGATAATAAACTAAGCATTGACTAACCTCTGAAAATCGAAATATAGTAATAAAATATAACGTCATGCTTAAAAAAAAAAAAAAGGGGGGGGGGGAACTCTGTTCTTTTGAAAAAGAAAATTTCTCTGCAAACTGACGTAATTTTAAAAACTTTTTTTTTTGCTCGAAGAATTTTTTTTTTTTTTTTTTTTTTTTTTAAACTAAAAATGAAATTATAATTCTAATATCAAAAAATCACGCTGGCAGAACAAATCTGAATTAGATTAAGTAGGATTTTTTTTTTTTTTTTTTGCTCGAAGAAAATTGTTTTTTTTTTTTTTAACTAAAAATGAAATTATAATTCTAAAATCAAATTAATCATTTATTTTACTTTTTCTTTCAAACATTTTTGACGAATTCATTCTCGAGTTTTCTAATTTAAAAAAATCACGCTGGCAGAACAAATCTGAAGTAGATTAAGTACGAAACTATTTGCTTAAGTTACTTTTTATTCATTTATTACTTGAAATCCTAACCTTAGCTCGTAATCGATTTTCCACTTTATAATTTTTCATATTACAATTTCTGATTTATCTCATGATTGAGAAATGTGGCTAAAATTATAGAGAATACTTCTTTAATGCTCTTGTCAAAACAATTTATTAATTATTTTTATTTCATTCCTTTGAACTCTAAATTCTTTTAATAGTCTTTACTTCTTATAAATTTTTATACTTTAAACAATACGTCTATTAAAAATTTACAATTTTAGTCTTACCAGCTAACAAAAATGAATTTGTTGAGAAAATGTGATCTTGCATAATTTCATTTCTTTTTATTTCATGGAATTGGAATTAGAACTAAAAAATAATTTCTTGACAAACATTCAGGCCTTAAATATTCATTTTCAAGTTTAACGAATCTGGAAGAAAAGCTGTTTTTAGAATGTTTTATTCATGATTTGCACACATACATATGAATTAGCACGTGATTGAAAATCACTCTTTATGAAAATGAATATGTTGGTACAACTATGTAGGAATAAAATATTTATATTGAAATCAAATCAAAATACAATGTAAAATTTTGCTGTAACTTTTTTGGTATTTTTTTTTTCTATATGAGTTTCGATATTATTATTATTTATTTGCAGAAATACAAAAAAGTATAATACTTTGTCAAATCATTTTTTTTCATATCTGTGTATAAATTGGCACACGAATGTCTAGAGTATTCTAATATATATAAACATATAGCATGATTTTTTTTTTTCATATACATCATAGATGTCAACATTTCGAATTTTAAAATCAGATTTAACACCACTATTTTAAGATAGAAATCTGTCATATATATTTTCTAGAATTAAATAAACTGAAAAATGTTACTGAAAATTTCTATTGTGAAATCTCCTGGGAAAAACGGTAGAGTTGGTACCTATTATATATGTACGCATATAATAATAATAACAATTTAAAGGGCTATTTAACGAACTTTTTTTTGCGACACTCTTCCTTATTATTATTTTGTTTTTTTTTTTAAGTCTAAAAATAACCCAAAATACCGAAGTGCATTCTCTATTTAACATTTTTTTTCTGACGTAATTTACTTAAAATGTTCCGCTTTTATACACATTTTATGATGCTCATTAAAATAAAATTGGACTTCCCATGAACTATTAACCCCTGAACTACTAACCGAATCGGAGAACAGAGTGAAAAAGATAAAAACAGCTCAGCAAAAGATTTCGATGCAGGTGAAAAATCAAACAATCATGAAAACGAATTCAACAAATTTTCATACACTGATATGGTAAAACCTCTTGCAACAGTTGGAATTGGAACTTGCACTGCAGTAGGATAAAAACACCCCTGATGAAGGGGTTAAAACACACAAAGAATTGAGACATACAAGAGAACGTTTCCAAACAAAGGATTTCTGCAAAATTAACAAACTTTTAGAGTGATAAAAATTAAGGACGTATATGATGTGTATTCCTAAAATTACTCAGCTATAATGAGGTAATATAATAAAATATCGGGAAAACGTAATTTCACATACACTGTAGTTTTAACTAAAAAAATAATTATATTTAAAAATAGTTATATTAATGTATTTCTGGATTGTAATACTTTTAATACAATAATTATACCAAATGAATATAATTTATATGTATATTAAAAAAAAGTATGATTTAATAATATTTTACCTGATATTTAGTACTTACTAATTAAAAATTAATTATTGCTTATTAATGTAAGTATTATTTAAAAAAAATCTTTAGTTAATGAATTTTCTATATAACGAATTGAATTCTGAATTTAGAGAGTTCATTAAATAGAGGTCTAATTGTATACATGCACATTGTGACAAAGTTATGTGAATACTTCTTTTAACATGTTTTATCGGAAATCCAAGAAATACTTGAAGATTTCTTCCATAACTTTGCGAATGTGTAGTAGACGCTTCAGCATAAATTTTGCAATAACATATTGGGTGTTGAGACACTAAAGGCAGCCACTGCAAATCTTATTTTTTTTTTCTTCTGGCTTATTTAACCTGTATAACAATCTTTTATAGGCTGGTGAAAAAGCTAATAATATGTATATATGTACATACATATATATTTGCATAACTTAATAGAGAAATATATAGGGAAACTTATAAAAAATACATAAATTAATATCATAAAAAATAAAAACATTAACGTAGACAGAGTAAGCTGTTTTTAGTGATTTTACTAAATGAGGTTAAAAAATAAGATATAGTTCACAAACTAGTTTTCAAAAATGAACCATCAACCCTTATTTATTTTTTGCCCCGAACGTTTAAACACATGACCAGATAAACATAAAATTTGGATGACAAGTATATTATCAAATACTTAATCAAGTTATATTAATATTATAATAATTTAATATCACAAATAATTTTTAGCTCAGTTTTTTAAAATGTACATTTTTGTCGAAAAAGAAAATATGACAGATGTTAGGAAAGGAAATTTAATAAGACATAATGTTAAAGGTGCGTAATAAATAGGTATTTATGCATATACTTTAAAAAATTAACTTTTTTTTTTCTTTAACTTTCTTTCCTTTTAGTAGCATATGAAAATTAAAAAATAAAAAATAAAAAATAAAATGAAAACCTAAAATTAGGACGAGGGGCTAGATCGAAAATTATTTATTGCACTTTTACTAGTCTAGCGAAGCTCATATATTACTAATAACTAATTATATATTTTTCAAAAACTACGTTATGAAAGAAAAATAAGTGAAAAAAAGAATTAAGAGACGCGACTGTAATTAAACATTTCAAGGTATGTGAACGATTCTTTATTTTAAAGTCTCATGTAGAAAATCACATCTCCCCTCTGCACCATATAATGGTTCCAATTTCTGCGATATTCGTGTGCATCTTTTACAAAAGGTGCTCTGTACATTTATCGATTAAATCACGGAAATGAAGATTTGTTAGATTTTCTGTAATCAAATTATTTCGTACAAATGCCCACATTTCATGGATCGTATAATATGTCTGTATTGCATTTCCAGTTTAGTGTTTCTATTGCATTTTTTTTCATTTTACCTAAAACGGATATTAAATTTAGTTAAAACCCCCGTGTGTTATTGTTGAAATTAGGCAATTTTTTTAACGAATTTTTAAACAAACACTTACATATCCATGAATCTAGTATTATACTGACTAGAATGAATGTAAACATTTTAGTTAACCCTGAAAAGAACTTTCTACGGTTACAAAACATTTAGAGCAGTTCCATGTGCATGGCGATCGCAGATTTTATTTATTAATTTATTGCCTTTTTTTTCATTTGTAGTGAATCCTCTAAATGTCTTCCTGCTTAAAATGTCACTGTAAAATAAGTAGTCAAACGTCTATTTCACATTTCGAAAATAATAAAAGAATTCTTGGGTTATTCACAATAAGTGTAAAATTGAGATTGTTCCCAGTATTTTGCCACCAATTTTTATATAGAAACACAGAGAGAGAGCGATATAGAGAGATACATAGATAGATACAGAGACAAATATAAGTATAATATATGACTGGCACTGATGGTTGTGTTTAAATCAATGGTGAAAGGTGAGAATTTTAACTGGTCAGTTGTTAGAATGTTAGTCATTTTTATTTAAACCTCGAAATTTTGTTACTAAATTTTTCCTTTTTTTCCTTCAAAAATTAAAGATTAATCATACACATATAAATGTACCTAATTTTATCTTTAGAAATACGGTTTAATATAAACGAAAATGTGCTTGAATATTAAACCAATATTATAAAAGTCATTTCACAACTTAAATGAAAATGTTATAATTATTGAAATAATTGATGACAGATATAATCACATTAAAATAATGTTACAAAATTAAGTAAATATTTTAAAAGTCATTTCACTACTTAGATAAAAATGTTATAATTATTGAAATAATTGATGCTGAACTTCGTTTGTTGAGATTATGTTTGATTATTTCGTAATTAAAAAATTATAAAATACTTAACTGAAGTACAGTTTTAAAGAAAAAAATGTTCTAATTGTATTTGAATAAAACAAATTAATGACAAAATAAATAATAATACAGTTTCAATGATATCAACAGTAATATTAAAATCCAAAGTAGAAACACAGTTAAGGCAAATTTATATCGATTTTTGGAATAAGAAGAAAAAAAAAAACTTTTTTTATTAATTAGTTTTTAAGAATAGAATTTTTAAAGTTGGAGGAAATTGATAGTGTAAAGTTTTTAAGAAGATATATTTAGATATATAAATAAATAAATAAATAAATAGGTAGATAATACAGTAGTCATAGGAAATATTTAATCCTACTAGTTTTATTATTAGGAAATCCCCCTGAAATATACTTAATAAAAGTATGTCTCTGTCAGGTTGTATTACAAATATTTTTAAACAATTTTGTGACAATTAAATTCGTTTGCAGCATGTATTAGATATAAAGGTACCAGTGAAATTTTTCTTTTTACTTTCCGAACACTATAGTGAGGAAAGTATTGTAATCATGTCAAAAATCCGAATTCGAGATTTTGATGTTTCTATACGTTTCGAGGTCCAACGAGTCCGTTTTCACTATTTTTACGATGATGTATGTATGTGTGTGTGTGTGTGTATGTGTGTATGTATGTGTGTATGTATGTGTGTATGTCTGTGAGTGAACACGCTAGCGTCTAAACGCTTTGTTCGAGTAAGCTGAAAGTTGGTACGTATATTGTAAGTCACCATAGTACGAACCCTATAGATTTTGGTGAATCTAGCACTTATAGTTTTTTTACAGGGACACAAAGAAAAATTCTTTATCATTATGGCCAAGGGACCAAAATCTTAAAAGTGCGATAGCATCTAAACGCCTTATTCAATTGAGCAAAAACTTTATACACATATTATAAGTCACAGATACTCAATCTGTATAGATTTTGGAGAATCTAGCACTTATAGTTTTTTTACAGGGACACAAAGAAAAATTCTTTGCCAAATTTTTAAAAGTGTGATAGCGTCTAAACGCCTTATTAATCTGAGCAAAGAATTTGTACACATGTTATAGGTCACATTTGAACCAACTGTATAGGTTTTGGTGAATCTAGCACTTACAGTTTTTTTACAGGGACACAAAGAAAAATTCTTTATCATTATGGCCTATGAGACCAAATTTTTAAAAGTGCCATAGCATCTAAACGCCTTATTCAATTGAGCTGAAAATTTGTATGAATATTATAAATCACTGTTGCACTAACTATAAGCATTTTGGTGAATTGTGGCCACCACGAGACTTTCTTCTATATTTTCCTATACAAATTCACTTAGTAACAATAATAATAAAAAAAAAAAAGTGGGACTTTGTCAAAATTGTGGGTAAAATGTGAAAATTTGTTTAAGTTTGTCAGAATTTATAGATTTTTACAGGGACACAACGAAAAATTCTTTATCATTATGATCTAAGGGCTCAAAGTTCTGTAGTGTTAAATAAAACCTCGTGTGATATATGAAGAAAAATACTCAAACACTCTGTTATGGCTTTCTCTCTTTTGTTTGTTTAGCAACTCCTCTTTCTTTATTTTATCTACAAAACTGTTAGTTACTCAATGTTCGGAAAGTCGAGTGGAGTCACTCCAGATTTTTCAGTGTGTATTTGATAATTGTTTATTTATTTATTTTTAACTATTTAAAATTACTCTCGCAAAAAGTGAAATTGAATGTGATTTGCTTAAGAAATCAAATAATATTTACGCCATAAATCTAAAAATTTAAACATATAACAGCAATTTAGACGTTTTTAAAGGTTTTGAATTTTTCAATTAACCCAAAATTTGTTTTTTAAATTAAAATTCAAAAATAAGCTTAGTCGTAAAATATACAATTAAAATAAACATTAATACAATGAATATCATTTTTACATGCATGTTAGTGGACTTTTCGTTAGTGTTTACCATTACACATAAAAATTTTCACACAAATGAGAACAATTTTATTTATTTCCAACGATTCAGCATTTCTACATTATGTTTATATAACCTAATACATTTAAATGCAATAATATTGCATCTTATTTTATAAGGTGCATAATATTTTAAAAGAATTTAATCAGAGTTGGTATCCAAAGTGAATTATTTTTTTCAGTGTTCAGAACAAGCATGATTTATTTTTTATGAGCTCACGAAACTTTAAATATTTAAATATTTTATTTTTCTTTACACAACAAAGTAAATTCGAACTAATATCGAAAGTTGGTTGAATATCGAATGACCTAATAATCGATATAACTTTTCTAATCAATATATATATATTAAGTTACTTTCAATGGAACGTTAGGTTTTTAGACAAGCGGCTGCTATTATATATATAGAGAGAGAGAAAGAGAGAAAGAAAGAAAGATAGATAGATAGATATTACTGTAAATCTTTAAGTAGGTTTTATTTTACAAATTTTTTATACTTTGCATATTTTTACTATTTTTTCCGCCCAGTAAATTAATTATATGAGTAAATTCTGCAACTATAGGATTTTAATACTTTCAGAATATCATTTAGATACAGTATTTTTAAAAATAAGATATAAAAGATATTGTATATATATCAAAGAAACAAATTTAAAACTTTAAATTATTTTAGAAGCATAATGGTTATGCATAGGCCCCGAAAAAGTATTACATAATACTAAAGAATATGAACACGAGTAAAATAAGTAAAAACAACTGCATTGTGTTAGTAGTTATGCAAAACTTCATTCGGCTGATAAAGGGTTGTGTTTAAAAGTTTTAAGCTAAAACAACTGTTCCATGTTTATGGTAAAAACCTTAACTTCTTACGTTTATAAACATTTTTTAACTCGTTTATATTGGAATTTTTTAATTCATTTTATTTATTTATTTATTTTTATCTTGTCTTTGCTTCCTTCGCCTCATTCTTTTTATCACAAATATTGCTTTTACTGATTATTATTATCATTATTTAAAAAAAAGAAAGAAAGAAAAAAAAAAAAAAAAAAAAGCACTGATGTATAAATTTAACGTCGGTATTTCCTTTTCTAAATCTATTTTTAATAGAATTATTATTATTATTATTATTATTATTATTATTTAATTTGTTTATTGTCATTATAATTCATGATTTATAGCCTAGTCATTTAAGAAAATATTATTCCATTCCTCTACTTAAAACAAAACAAAAATTAATTAATTAATTAATTAAATTAAAGATAAAATATTTTAAATTCTAAATACTTAAAACAGTTTTACAATATTTTAAAAAGCATATTAAAAAATGGTTGAAATGAAAAAGAACGTTTTTTTCCTTGCAAAATAGCTAGGAAGGGAAAGAAACACGCAAAACAGTTTTTTTAAACATTCATCATACAGTTTTATAAACTTAGTCCACTCTTCGTCCGGAAAATAATTAGAATTTTTAACTCAAAGAAACTCTCTTCTGAATGTTTTTATTTAATGTTAATCTACTTTCCGTGTTTTTTTTTTTTTTTCTTTTTTTTTTAATTCATTTTTTTTATTATTATTATTTTCGTTTTAGGTCACCGCGTGTTGCGAATTTTTTTAAATAAAAGTAGCATTTTATTTTTTCTCTCTTTCATTTCTCTTGTTTTCTTTTCTGGTCTATGCGAGTTAATGAAAATCTCTGGCATCTAACAAATGTGTGAGCTTAGTGGGAAATCCACTTTCGTGAGGAACTCCTTTTAATTGTGAGAGGAGTTCAACTTGCAACCCCTAGGTGCAGTGGGAATGTCATTTAAAAGCGTGTGGGCATGAAGCATTCGGAAAATAGAGCTACTTGATAAGCCTGAACAAATTTTTATTATCTTAAATATAAAGAATATATCATCGGGATGTTTTTATTATTGTTAGGTTTGATGAAATAATTATGAATAATGCTCTTTTTTTTTTTTTTTCTTCTGTCTTTTTACTAATAACAACAGTATCTAAAGGAAGAGGTTTTAGAAGAGGAACTTTTAGAAGAAAGAGGTTATTAATTTTTTTTTTTTTTTTTTTTGTGTATATAAGGAATATGTAAAGTATGAATAAGTCAGCTGTAATTACGAACTCTGAAAAATGATTTGAGGGAGGTATCAAAGTCTTTTTTTTTTCTCTCTCTCTCTCTATCTCCCCCCCCCAACCCCCTCTCCCTTTCTTACTTTTTTTTTTTTTTTTTTTTTTTTTTTTTTTTTGTTAGATTAATTAATGGATGAAATATATTCTACGCATATAACAGATATTATCTGCTACAGTTATCGTTATTATTTATCAGTTTGAAATATTTTTTGAATCAATATATGTATATATGTTCATTTTTGGATTGAGATAATTTTTTGTTAATTAAATCTTTTCTTTCTTCATGTGATTTCACTTTTCTTCCAGTGAAATATTTCAAAAGGTTTTTCATATATGTATATATATATATATATATTCTTTCAATTTTCTTTCTGTGAAATTTTATGCGTTAAAATCCTCTTATTTAAGTTAAAATTATTTTACGGCTCTATATTTTTTTGGAAAAAAAATTTTGAAACCTGATTTTTTTCTTTTTACAAAATGCCGTTAGTTACATATTCCTTTATTGTATTCCATTTATTGTATAGAAAAAAACTGTAAATGCATAAACCTGAATTTTAAAAACGAGTTTACTTTTACTTTAGTTTACAATTTTGCTAAAATGTAATGTTATTTTTATATAAAAAATAATTACTGCTCACGGAGTTCACTGATGCTGAAAAAAAAAATAGAAATTATTTAAAAAACTTTCAGTGGGTTTATTCGTGAGACAAGTTTTCTTGATCTTCAAACGGATTTAAAATCTGCACACAGACTCATATTATGGTGTGTGTTTTTGTGTGCGAAAATTGTTTAAAATTTTTCATTGTGTTTATAGGTGAGCCATGTGTTCTTGATCTTCAAATGGATTCACATTCTACACACACACGCATATGTTCACATTCTACACACACACACACGCAAATATGTGTATGTTTGTGTGAATTGAGTTAAAAATCAAATATGATACCAAAATATGCCAAATAAATTTAAAAATTAATATTTATATCTTTAAAATGTTTTCAATTTGTATATTAAAAAAATATTGCAGATAAATATCTGAAAATTATTATAAAATATATTATATACAAATTATAAATTAGCAAATCATAGAAGATACTTAATAAGGTTTTAAGTCGAAAAATAGTAACAAGAAAACAATATTCTAGATTGCTTTAAAACTAGTTTTAAATTGGCAAAATAAATTTTCATTTAGTATTTGAAAATACGTTGATAATAATCTAGAATTTTTTTTCGCTGTAAAAGAGCGGATTAGATTAATTTCGAAGGAAAAAAAATAATAATAATATCTTACAAATCATTGTAGAATCATACCAGTTTTCATTTCTAAACTAAAATACATCTTATGGGAATGTATATACCCCGTAGATTTATTTTTTTAAATACGAATTTAATTAACCAAATTTATACAATGGAATTTCATGGTACAAAAATCTATATCTATTCTTTGCTTTAAAACATTTTTCTTTCGACATATAAGAGGTTAAGGGTTTTTATTTCCATTTTAAAGTATAAAATTATTCTTAAAAATTATTCGATTTTAGAATTTTACTTAAGATTGAATTACAGTAGATTCATTTAGCAGTGAAATTTCTTTATTCTATAACACTATTTGCACATGTTATAATTTTTTGCAAGTAAACTTTTTGTAATAACTGATCCACATAAAATAATAATAATAATAATAATAATAATAATAATAATAAATAAATATATGTATAGGAGATATTTGTGAATCAAATAAAAAAAAAACTGATTGCTTAAAAATAAAAATTCAAAGTATTAATTTTGTATCTTATATATAAAGTTAAAAAGAATTATAAATGCGTTAAAATAATATAGTAGAATTTTGATTGAAATTTTGAAAAATAAATAAAATTTACATTTTTGATTTTTAGCCTTTTTAAAAAAATAAAAAATTCTTATTATAGTTATTAGTTTTTATGTAATTAAATTTAATGAAAAGAATTTCATTAGCACTGTTGCTTTTCTTCTTTTTAACCATACATAATTTAATGTATTTTGTTAAATAATTAGTATAATATTCTTAAACGTAACTACAAAAATAACTGTAATATAATATGTAACCTAATTATGAACAGACGACTTCAATGAAAGGTAAAATATAATTTCACTACATCTAAAAAAATAATAATGAAAAAAAAAAAAGGTGTAGTAAAATTCTGGAAAATTCTTTTTTTTTTTTTTTGTACATTCATGAGAAAAAACAAAATAAAAGAAATATTCTGAAAGAAATATGTCTATGGGCTTGCCAAAGATTCGTAGTTGTTGAATGAACAGAAAATTTTATTCTGACATCTGTGATATTCTACTGTGTATGATGAAAGATATGTCGAGATGTTTTTCTTAACAAGGTTCTTTTTTTTTTAAATCAGAAAAATTGTACAGACAAAATGGTGCAGTTTATTTCCCTTTTTCTTTTAAACAAATGACTCAAAACTTGATATATGACTTTTTTTTTTTTTTTTTTACACAAACTATTACTGAGAAATAGAATATCTCAGAACTCTAAACTGATAAATACATTTGACTATTTATTAAAACTGCAAAACGATATAACAATGAAAGGCACATCTTTTAAAACACAGCAAGAGCTTCTCATATAAAAGAACTTCAAAATTCATCTTACAGATCCGGCGTTTCTCCAAGTTAGATGTAAAAGTGATTTGTCATGATGCCAGCAAAAAGGTTGGTGGTAATTTTAAAATAAATTATACTCTTTACATTTACGAGAGCGTTCTTTTTGTAATAGGAGCTCACTTTTAAATCAAATCTCCCCAGAAGAAATTTGTTATTCTTAATTATAGGCTAAAAATATCGCATATACATTGCAATATTCTTTTTTTTCTTTTCAACATAATCTAATTTTTTGTTATTTGAAATTTAAAAGCAACTATTATTACAACAGTTTTTTTTGATATTTCTCTTAGAGTTAGAAATTTTTTTTAGGAAATGATTATTAGGTACAATAACAATGATGCTAATGTAAATTTAAGCTCATTTAATGCTTGAAAGTTAAGACTTGAATACTGAGTTATAAGCCAGAATTATGTTTAGTTTTTCCATGTTTAAATCCAATTTTTGCATAGTTCTAATTTTAATATTAGTTTTAAATCTGATTAATATTTTAAACGTTCGCAATTTCGAAATGTGTTTTTTCCCCCTTCAACTATAGATTTGTATAGACATTATTTTTGTTTGAATACATATAATATATTTAATGCATAATTCATCTTTCCCTATAAGTTCTTTATAATTAGAGCACATTTTTGTTTGTTTATTTCTTGTTAATACCACTAGTGAAAATTCATCGTAAAAATTGGGTATCAGTATGTTGGTTTAACTAATATGTGTTGTATATTTTCGTAATTAATAAAAATAATTTTTGAGAAACTTATTCAGAAACGCTCTTAATTAGTAAAAAATAAAATAAAATTACACCAAATAAATAATAAATAAGTAAATAACTGGTGTAAAATAAAATTTATTATTTTTTAATTGAACTTTTATCTCAATGAGTAACAATTTTCGAAACTGATATTTATTGTCTTGAATACAATGCTTGGAATGTGAACAAAAGCAATATTTTGATATTAATCCTTATGTTTCTTTTAACTAAAAGAAAAAGGGCGAAAATATATTTCTACTTGTACCAGAAATTTGACATGTAAAAAGTAACTTAAATTCATCTTGAATAATTTATGGTACAAGCTAAATAAATGCATGAAGAGACAAGTTAGAATGTGATATAATACATTACCAAAATGGACTTTAACCAGAATTCCTCAGTTTAAAGTTTTACTTTATTATTAATTGCTTACCATGGTTTTGATTATACATTACAAACACAAACACAAATTCCTTTTATACAAAAATATTATGTTTTTGAACTTAATGGAATGTTCTAATTCTGAATCAAGAAAATTTCTACACGTTTCTTTCTTTCTTTTTCTTTTCGTATTTATGTATTTATATATTTTTTTAATAGATTTAGACTTGAAAAGGAAAGGGTGATTTTTAAATATGCAGTGCATTTTACTTTTTATTTATTTATTTATTTATAATAATTATTATTATTTTGTAATAGTTTATTGATGTAATTTTAATTGATGCAACAGAGCAGAACTAAACAATAAATTTTGTTTTAAATTATTTAAGTGACCTTAATACATTATATATATATATATATATATATATATATATATATATATATATATATATATATATATATATATATATATATATATATATATATGTTAAAGAAATATTATGTAGCTTCGATTTCCAAATTGTTTGTCAAGTTCCTTTAATCGGCGAATTTACTTATTTTCACATGCAATAGAAGAACAAAGAAACAGACTTCGAATAAAACTTTGCTAATGTTTTATGATGTGTATGTTACACTTTAATTTGATGAACTGTAAAAATAACTAGGCAAACCTACTAAGAGCCAAAAACAAAAAAATATTCAAGGTTCCACAAGTTTTCGAAATTCCACATACACATCTGCATTTCAAACGCTATTCTTTACTCAATACTTTTCTTTTAAAATTTTTCTTTTAGGTAAACAACACATGCAAATACGCAATTATAAAAAATCCCTTTTTCTTTGGCATATGTTTTATGTCCTTCACATTATAACTATCTTTCTTTAGAAAAAAAAAAAAAAAGAATGTATATATATTTATTTATGATTGATTAAACGTGATTGTCAGTGATTGTTTAAACGTCAAACTTTTTGGTAAGACTTCGTTTATTATAATAAAATAAACGAGTTAATTTAAGATATTGGATAAAAAATATTGGGTAAAAATATTGGACATTGGTTAAAAAAAAAAAAAAAAAAAAAAAAAAAAAAAGTTAAATGAGAAGTAAAATTTTTTAATGTTCAACTAAACTATATCAGTTTGTTTAATATACTTATACAATCACATATAAATAAACATTTATAAAATTTTGTTTTGCCTCATATCACATACTATTGATATTTAAAAAAAAAAAATACATTCAATACATACCTGGAAAAATTTTGATGCTCCCCAGAAGAACAACTTGGGTCTTTCCTATCCCAAAATTAAATTTTTTTTTGAGGTCATAGCCCATGTATATAATAATGTCCACACAAAAGACTGCAAAACAAAGCCATGTCCTCTTACTTGATGAAAGCAGTTCATCAGAGGATAGTGTTTTCGGTAATACATTTCTTGGACATCTTTATCTCAAGTTCGACAACCTTGGGATTTCTAATCTGAAATAAAAAAGAAGGTTTGTCACAGTTAGTAAACAGCAGAAATGCATATATTTTTATCAATAACGTAAATATGACTTCATTTTTAATAATAAAAAACCTTATTTACAGGAGAATCTCTCCAGGTGTCCCCGTCAGACTTTCTTAAAGATTCGCACACAAGTAGACTATAAAAAAATATTAGATTTTTTTTTTCCAAAACATATTTCTTTTTTACAGCTGCTAATACGTCTATTTATGTCGTGTTTGTGTGTAGGGAAGGATACCTTAAATATTCATCCTCATAATCACATTTTTTTTAACATCTCGTTTTCTATTAAATTCTGTTTGATAAAATAAAATGAAAATTATTTCTCATAATAATATTAAGAAATCTGTAGACAATAGGCCATTAGGGGCTATACCCTTTTATTTAGAGAATCAAATCATAATTTTTGTCGCGCTTTTTCATTATAAAACTCCCAAACTCACTATAAAATACGAAAAAAAAAAAAAGATTTATGTCCGAGACAATAATAATAATAATAAATTGACGTTTTTAGGGTACATGCTTAAAACTGTTCTTGAAGAGAGTAAACAACCCCCATCGAAAAATACTTTCGTATATTAATTTCAATTGACTATGGATTACTTAATATTTTTAAGAGAAACAATTTTCAATTTTTATAATCTAAAAAAATGAACAGAAGACGATACATATACATATATATACATTGGGGGCAGGATTAACCCTTTGCTTGCTCTAACGGTCTAAAGCACTCTAAACAGTGTTGTCAAATTTAGGGATTCTTTTATTCAACTATCACCAATAATTTTGAGGAATGATATTTGATACACAAAATGGACGAATAACCTTCGAAGCGATTAGGCAATCATTACAGTTAATATTTAGTGGTGGATATTAAATAAAAAAGTCCCTTGACAACACTGATCAGAAAAGTGAAATTGCATTTTATGGTGTTTATTCAAAGTTTGTAAGTAATATTTTTTACAACGCCAGTTTTGTGGTGCTTTTTTATTAATCTTCAGGTATAATTTTCACGCTTTAAATCGCCGTACTAGCAGCTAAAAAGAAATGTTTCTATAATATTTTTTTAGTCTATTCTTGTGCCAAATTTCAAAGAAATCGGAGTGAGACATTTGGGGAGGTTCCTTTATAAAACATCATGTATTTTATTAAAATGATTATTTCGATTATTTTATGTAGATTCTAAAAATATGTATTTTACTTATATATATATATATATATATATATATTATTTTTTACAGATTTACTACCTTTATATATTTCGTTTTATGTACTTTTTTTTAATGTTATTTTTTTTTAAATGTTATTTTTTTTTCTTTTTATATTGGCAAATGTGAACAAGAAATATTTAGTTTTAGGAGAATTTTAATCATATATGTTTATATAACTTTTTTCTGGCAATGTTTTGTAATTTTATCCGAATATATAATTATTATTTTTTTTTTCATTAATAATAAAAAAATCTGTTCTTTTGTAGTGAACAATGAATTTAGCAAATAATTTCCTGACTTGAAAACCTGTGCTTACTCGTCAGTACCCCTTTACCCCACGGGACACTACTTGGATTGTCTTTTGACAGCTCATGAAATTCAAAAGAAAGACAACTCTTATCTCTGAGAGGGAAAAAAATATAAAGAAAAATCTCCCGGGAGAAAAAATTTCGCCTTGTGAAAGGGAAAATTCCGAGAATCAATCGATAAGAGAATTGGCAAATTATTTCATGTAAATTTTTTATGCTTCCAAGAAAGTAAATACAGAGATTTCATATTTTCATTTAGAACATTTTTTTCCCATTGAGTATAATAGCAGTTTACCTTTGCGGAATTTTCTAAGTGGCGAAATGTATTGGTAAAATGTATAATTTATAAACTTTTTTTTTTTTTTTGAACAAAGGAATGAATACATTATTTGTGAGAGCATATCTAAAGAATAAACATGGGTTATAACTTAATGAGATTTTCTGTCTTTGCAAACTGGTATAATCATGTTCTAAATGAATTAGGATTAATTTTAAGAACAGGTAGATTTGATTTCATCATCATCCGACTGAGGCATATATTTAATTTACATAATAATAATCTAAAATAAATTTTCTCACCTTTAAATTACATTCATTAATCATAGATAATTATATAATAAAATAATAAAATACAATATTTTTAAAGTTTGAGTAATTTTTAAAGTTTTCATCATAGATAAATAATTGTAGAACAAATTACAAAGTTGAGTAATATGTGAGAAAATCTAATTTCAAAAGTTACAAAATTTAAATCTTTTTATAGTTTCTACATAAAATACTTTTAAAAAGTAAATTGTAATAAAGGTCTCTGTAATAAGGTATCTGTAATAAGGCGATTACAGAATTTCATCATTCCATTATAAATATTTCTGGTTATTTGTTTAACCAAATTAATTGAGAGACTTCTAAAAGTCAAATGTAAATATATTTATATATTTACTTTATCATTGTATTTCCTCGTAATTTGTGTATGATCCTTGAAACGTAATCTACTGAAATTCCTCTTTTCCTGGAAGAAGTTATTTTGACAAACTTCTGTTTGTTTAAGTAGTTTAAGTCAACTGGTGGGAATGCATTGCATAAAGCATACGAGACTTTTTCTGACATAGCTCTAAAATTTTAACATCGTCTTTATCGTATGTATGGGTATCTCGTACCTTATTCATAGAGAATTTTTGTGCGGTAGCTGTATAAAATTTTGCTATTCTTAGAATAGAATTTCGTAAAATTTATATTTAATTTTTTAAAATTCTGCATCTTTATTTCTTACCCAACTTTTCAGACAAGTATTATCGACATCTGAATTGAATATAAGGATGTAAAGCCGAATTCGATATTTATGGAACCTTTTCTATATTAAGTTGAAAACATAAATAACTCTAAAAATTTCTTATATGTTCTTATTAAAAAAAAAAAAAAAAAATCCTAATTTTTAATATCAGTAAATAATGTATTAAACGTATTTAAATTCTTTATTTTTTCTAGTTAAAAATTAGAAATACCCCTTTCAGTTAGCAGTTTATATAGGAAAAAAAAAAAAAAAAAGAGAAAAGAAAAGAAAGAATAACCATCCAAACTATTTCTTTTAGATTATTCGTAGTAATTATAAATAAGATATTCGTAGTAATGATAAGTAACGAACGAGTGCATAATGGTACGCTATAATAAACATTCATTAAACTTTTAAAATATATACCTTTTACGCATTCCTACATAACCCCTATGTAGCAGGATTATTTGATGGTTATTTAGTGTAATAATGACGCACGAAAAATTATGCAACATCAATCACAATACGAAAAAGCATGTGACGTTTAGTTTCTTCCCTATGTCTTCTGCGTCTATTTTAAGCACTTTAAATGTGCAATATAGGCAATGTTTTTGTTTTATTTTTTTCCGTGGAGACCGAAAAGAATTTTGTAAGCCAAAGATGTTAGAAACTAAAAACGAAGTTAAGAGTTTTCCTCCCTCCCCCCTCCCAGTAAGCATTCCAATCTTGTGTTCTTTTGCGATATTAATTTTACTAAATTTGTGTTATGTTACAGAAGAAATTTTCATCTTAACGTATGGGAGATCAAATGTTTAAATCGACATTTAATTACTAGATGTCTGTATTTTAAACATTTACTGAATCATAAAAAATTGTAAAAGTAATATCCGTGTATCGATTAAAAAGCCCCAATCTTATTAAATGAGAAATTATACAGTTAAATAATGAATTAAAATTTAAAGAACTAGTGTTGAACGTAATAATTAAAAATTTTATTTTTCAATTTTATTATGATTAAATCTTTTATGGTAGTTTCAATAAGATAAACTTATTATCTACGATAAGATAGCAATTTCAGATATCGAATATTGTTTATAAGTAATAACATTTTTCATATTCTTTTTTTCCTTTCAAGAAGATTGCTACATTTATCAATCTAATTCTTTTATTAATAAATATAAGTATTCAAGTTGTGAAGAGTTTATACGTTTCTAGTGTTAAAAATCTAATTTTTTTTTTTTTTTTTTTTTTTTTTTTTAATAGAATTTTTAAGATAACATTTTTTCAATTTATAAGAAATAAAATTAAATATTCATTTAGCAAAATCGTTATACAGCGGTTCCTATTAAAAAAAAAAAAAAAAAAAATGAGAAGAGAATTTTTTATAAAATTCTACAAATGAGGGGCAACAGAAAGCGTGAATAAAATTAATTATTCAATTAATCCTTATGTAAATGAATAAAATTCCAGGATGTTCGATAACTAATTTTGAGGGTGATTTTGAAAGAAAGACTTTCAATATTATTTTTCCTCTTAAGAATATATTCCTTAAAAATGCCGACAAATAAAAGAAAAAAAAAAAAAAAAATGTCGAGTAAAATATTGTGTAAAATATTGTGTAATGATTTGGAATTCTGTATGATCATCCGAAGGCATTTTAAATGAATTCATTAACTAAAAATATGTCTAAATGTAGAATAAAAAATATTTATCAGACATGTCGAATGTTCACATTGGATATGTCAGCATTTGAAAATTAGGTAAGTATACCTACTTCAATATCTGTTAAGAAGATATTTTTGGCCCCAAAACACTGACCTAAAGTTTTTATATAGCTTCAGATGAATTGAATGCGGATCTATTATGAATGCCGCGATAAATCTACGTTAAACAACATTTTTGAATAAATGCTAAGCAATTACCAGACTAGAACGAATATTCCTAAAACTCAAAATACTTAAACTGATTTATTACCACCATGATGCACATGAAAATGTATCCTAATATTGCATAACTATTTCAAAGCCATGACACATATTGATGTTCATCCGAGCTAAGACCATCAACGAACTAACAGAATAAGCTAACTTCAGAATTTCCTTTACACAGTCATTGAGACATTGCGATTTTATACCAATAAGATTTTACACATAATTACCTTATCTGTAAAGTATA
Organism: Salticus scenicus; assembly: GCA_963930645.1. Lineage (NCBI taxonomy): Eukaryota > Metazoa > Arthropoda > Arachnida > Araneae > Salticidae > Salticus > Salticus scenicus. The sequence continues at coordinate 168,188,456 of OZ005651.1, forward strand.
GCATATCTATTTGCCTAGAAGTTTACTTAAACCCTGGTCGTGTCTGCTTCGAAATTCTTCTTATCAAAAGTAACAATTTCTAATTTAATTATTTACGTTGACTTATACACTCGCCCAGATAAAAGTGCTACAATTGTAAATCAACCAAATTCAAAATCATTGTTTATTCAACTTGTTTTATTGAACTTTACCTGAAGCTGTATTAAACTTTGATGTTATTGAAATGAAGCAAAAACATTTCACCTTTAAAAGTGTAAATTCAAATAACAAAGCAAGGTCTTTGATATTATTTACACCATATGGAAAATTTTACATTCATACGTTTTACTAGTGACAACTAACAAATTTAAGGTAACAAAATATTTCATACAATAGATAGTATATTACGTATTCGCCAATTAGTTATGCAGAAAACATATTTTGCATATTTATTGTACACCAAAAATATATAATAAGAAAAAAAAATAATAATCCCTTTGTTGAATTTTTTTCACTTGTCAGAAATTAATTCTTTTACTGAATTTACTTACGAAATTTAATTTTATAAACCATTTTTGCAATATATGATCAGAATCTCATTTATTATTAATTTTTTAAGTTCAATTTCTTTTTTGTTGTTTAAATAGTCTTTACATCAAGTTTTTGGCATAGATTATATTTTAAAATCGGATTCTACACACCTCTAATTTTCATCTACTTATCATTCATCTACACATAAAAAAAAAACCTTTTGACTTGTTTATTCTTTTATTTTTTCTTTCATAGCGTAGTTAAGGAAAGCAATTTTGCACAAATATTTTTTCTATTACTTCTTATTAAATACGATAATTAATTATTTTCTGAAATTTAATTTTAAAAGGTACAATTTGCCCCAAGTAAATTACTTTCAAATTTATAATTTTATCAATTTCCTGATAAATGTAAAAAAAATGAAACAAATTTTAAATTTTAACTAAATAATTACCAGTTTTGATATACCAATTTGAACTTCTCCTTATATTATCACCTCATTGGTGGTCGAGAGTTTTTACGATAAAACCCTAAAAACGTTTCAGAACATTTAGTTTGCTTTCAGATTAGTTTCAAAAACGTAAAAATATCCACGGTCGTATGTATATAATATATATATATTCCACTTTATTCTTCATTTTTAACTTCATTTAATTTCTTGTATGATAGGGTTACCCTTAGCAATTTGCTATTATAGCTACTAACAAACGAAATCATACATTGGAGCTCAACGGTGAAAAAGGTCACCCCTGATGAATTTTTTTTCACTGTTCGGAGCTTTTCCTAATTGAAAAAATATATTTTTTTAAATACTGCCTTAATTGTTTATTTTCTCATTGCTTGTTTGTATCTTTTGGTTTGAGTTTCAGGTAGTTTTTACGCAACGGCAAAATTATTAAAATTTCAACTAACATTTTACAAATAAATTTATGGTTAGATTGGAATAAAATAAAAAATCAATAAATCAAAAATAAATGTTGCAATAAATAATCAGTCTCCACAGGTTATTTAAATTTGTTGTAATTTCATTCTTATTGGTCTATGCGGTTTCAATGATCATATATATGTTGCTTGGCTTTTACTACAATTAATAATTCATTTATATATATATATAAATTTATATATATATAATATTAATGCAACAGACAAGTTTCATTCACTTAACGGATGGAACGTCGAAAAGGGTGAACATTTCAAAGAGTATAAGATTTTTACAAAAAAAAAAAAAAAAAAAAAAAAGAAATAAAGAAACATTTTATGCTGTGTAAGAAGCGTATTCCACTTTACTCTAATTAGAGAGGCGACGGATTCGAACCCATGTCATGCTTGCCGGTCAAGACTTGAGTTTACCGAGGTCTTCTCTGAAATTTGCGTAAATACGAGTTATCCCTTAGAATGACTCCAACGAAAAGATTTTTACCAAGGCATATGGCATTCGTGTAATCAGTCGGTCTTAACCCACACACGTCCACCACCATCTCTGTTAATATTATACCACTAACACAGATGTACCTGAAATATTTCTTCCACCCAGGACAACTTTTTGACGAATCAAACTTCTGTTTTCAGTATTAATGTACAGGATTATTATAATTAAAATTACGATTTCAAAACGCTATAATTTTAAAACTGTCCATCAGAGTGATTGATATTTTACCTGAGCAATCGTGAGGCAATGAAATTTTATTTGGGGGAGGAAAAAAGTAGTTCCAACATGCTCCTATAGATGGCGCTTTCAGGATAATGTCAGGGGAAACGCCTAAATGGACTCATTAAACACAGAATATTGTCAGCAAGACAATGAAATAAGAGGAAACAATAGACTTCAAGGGTTTACTACAATTTTTTTTAGCAAAAAGACAAGAATACGTGTTTACAGCGGAAACAGTCATAGTGAAAAGAGTAAAAGAAGAGCTTCATGAAACAAGTACTTTACGGATCAGTAAGGGCACATTTTGGAACTTCTTTTTTTTTCTTTTGCCAAACAAAATTTCATTGCCTCACGATTGCTCTGGTAAAATATCAAATCACTCTGATGGGTAGTTTTAAAATTATAGCGTTTTGAAATCGTAAATTTAATTATAATCACCCTGTAATTCTAAGTAGGAGTATTTTATGTATTTTATTTTATTATTTTACACAGCCGTATGAACCTTAGACTGTGTGTACATTGTTATAGTACTATATGAATATTCGTTTGTTTAATTCTGTATTAAAAATATCCTTACTCAAAGAATTTGTAGCAAAATGATCCTACACATCCTTTATAAAAACTTTCTTGCGCTTCTAGTTTCGATTAATTGAAAACTGTTTGCTTGCTATTAAGATATCTTTCAACATATATATATATATATTTCGAATATACACGACAAATCCCATTTCTAGCACTAATACCTTAAGTAATCTTAATACTAAAGAATACTTTTTGCTATCAAAATATCTGTTGAAGTATATACACTCAATCACCAAGAACGTAAGATGTGTTTTTAAACCGATTCTTACCACCAAGCATTCCCTTTACAATAAGGAAATCAACCAAGAAATTATTTCTAGACGAAAAAACAGTTGCACTCATTGATCAAACCCTTCACTCCTGTTCGTGTGAATCGCGAACTCTCCTTTGGCATACCAGAAATGAATCGCAATTTCTCCCATCCTCTTTTTCTCTACTGTCTCTCTCACTGTGTATGTGCGTGTGTTTTCTACGTTTTTTGTGTATTTTTTTTTCCTTTTGCATGTCTATGGGGGAGTAAGTTCTTCCAATCAATGCATTCCGAATGAGGGGAAAGGTGTCTTTTTTCTTGACAATAATCCGTCTCATCAGAGCCAGACTATAAGGAGAACGCATAGTGAAAACGATGCGAAAACATTCAAATCCCAAATTCCACCGAACTGCCTTTAAATTTGCATACAATTAATTTTCGTACCGTCATTCATCTTTTTTTTTTTTTCCCCCTAATGAAAGCCTAGACAAAGTGATTTTTTGCAGTTGATAGCGCATGTTTTTTATCGCTTTTCACTTGTTTAGATTTGCTAGATTATATCTTTTTACTCATTATTTTATCTCCTCCCTGGTATTCTTTGATCACAGCATTTTCTTCTGAAACCTGAATTTCAATATGTAAGTCGCCTTATATTTGAATTTTAGAATATTTAAGATTAAAAAAATGGTATATATAGCAATGACAAAGTTTGTTAAAATTAGTTTTTAAAATTTCATTAAAAAATAAATAAATACATCTTTATTATATGTATTATGAAAACAAAATTAAAAAGTATACTTATTTTGTTCATAGAAAGTTTTATTACACAAGAATTGGATTTTATTGCAATTATTATTATCATTAAAAGTTATCATAATATTGATCATCAAAAGGTTCTTTTATGATTATCTTTTCACTTTCATTTTTAAACAATATCCATATCACACATATTTTATTATCGATAATTCTTAAAAAAATAAAATTGCTATTTGATATTTTTTTAAAATAATATTCCTTTAAAACAGACATTTTGAAAGGGAACAACAGTAAAAATGTTGGTGTTTATTTGATTTCACATATGTATATTTGTTATTCAATAATACTTAAAATAATTATTAACAAATATTTTCATGTTAAAAAGGGGCTATATTCGATATATGCGATGAAAATAATAAAATTAAAGGATTAAATATATATAATAATTCCCAAATAGTTTTATGTAATACAGTCTGAATATTGCATACTTCTAGCCATAGCATTGTCGGAACTATGTCATTGAAAAATAAGAATAATAACAGTTGAAACTATTTTGAATAAAACGTAATATATCAATAATGTGAAATGTGGCGTGTCTTGACAATGAATTTTCGTCGTTTCTAATATATTTACGAAACAAAACAATAATTAACGAGAAAGCACGGAAAAGTTAAAACAAACAAAATTAATTAGAAATTAGAAATCTGTCAAATGAATCTATTAAAGCATTTTCAAAATCGTCAGTTTCTAACATTAGAAAGATGTTAGCATGACATTTTACGTATCTATTCCGATTTCCACTGCTCGAAATATGTAACATGTGACTTTTTTTTCTTTTTTTATGTAAGTTTTTGAGTCTTCTTTTACCTGAGAACCAAATTCAATTCATTATCATATTGAATGGACTTTTTACTGTAAATCAAATATCTTCTTACCATTCTCTGAGTTTCGGTAAAACCAGTAGCACACTGTTATTAGACTTTGCGACTTTTTATTGAATAGTCACCAATAATTTTCTGAAGTGATTATTTTATATACATAATAGACAATTAATCATGTAATATGCATATCAAATATCAGTTTTCAAAATTATTGGTGACTATTGAATAAAAAAGTCGCTAAGTCATCACAACATTTCACTGGGAGGCTTTCATGCAACTAGCCCTTTAATTAATAAATAATAACAGGAGACTTGGCGTTGGAATATTAAAACCCGAATAAACTACTACGTGAGAAACGCCAAAGAAAAGTATTTGAGATGCATACAGCTGTTTCGGTAGCCTTAAGCGTACCGTCTTCAGTGCAAAAAGAATTCTGAATCTGGAGAAGTGCTCGTATATATAGGAGAGGGACCGAATTTAGTTCAACCAATAGGATTACGGTAAAGGTAGGGAGTGTGGCCAATAGGAATTTAGGAATGTTAGCTGTGTAAACAGTAGAAATATTAAGAAAATGTGAACTGAATGTAAAATTTCCAACAATTAGACAAATGGGGAACGGCGAAATCACAATTGGCAAGGTTTTTAAAATTTTTATAGATATGAAAAGTTTCAAAGAAATCGAGTTCATGAATGGATTTAGGTCTGCAAATTATTTTAGCTGAATTAAATTTAAAATTATGATTTTCCTCCCAGCAATGTTTAGAAATAGCCGATTTATTGGTTTCTTGTTTGCGGACGTAATTCATATGTTCTTTTAGACGAAATTTAAGACTGCGTTTAGTTTGGCCAATATATGATAAACAAGAAATACTATAAATGCCCCAAGAATTATGCATATCAATCGGATATTTTAACTGAGAAAAGGTGAGTTTATTGGAAGGCGAAAATATTATTTTAAAATCATATTCTTTGAGAATTTTAGCTATGGTTTGACTGGATTTAGGAAAATAGTGTAAAACAATACTGATATTAGAAGACACTGATTTAGTAGACGAAATACGAGGGAGTTGTAATTTTTGGATAGCTTTGTCTATAATGGAAGGGTCACAACTTCTGTCAATTGCAATCGCTTTCAGGTATTTAATTTCAGATTTTAATAAAATAGGATTTCAACAAATATTAAGGGCACGATTTACAAAAGTATAGAAAGCAGCCATTTTGTGGTGAGGTGGGTGACATGAACGCGCATGGGGAGGAAGGGAGACTGCAAAATTTTTACGATAGACGTTGGCTCTTTAATTACCCCGAGAAGTGTAAAAAAGCTTTACCTGAACCACAGCTCTATTTTACCATGCCATTTAAACTCCTTAACTAGTCAGGTGATAATATTTGGACATTTCAGGTTAGGTGTTTATTTCGCACTAGAAAACAGTTTCTATTTGTAACAGATAATGATTTAAGGACGACAAAAATAATTTTTATTATTAAAAATTTTTAAAAGAGATTAACAATGAACATTTTTTTTTTTTTTTTTTTTTAAATAATGAAACAACATGAAAAAAAGTCTTATATTGAATTACTGACTTCAATTTTTTTGCGTATTTTACATCTTTAAAGAAGTGCTTTTCCTATATTTTAGAACACATGTTTCAAATTTCATTCACTAAAATACGTTTATTATACAATGATATGGACATACTATTTTTTAAACGTCCATAATTTGAAACGACAAAATCTGTTTAACTAAGTTTCATATATAATGCGTCAAACAAATTAATAATAGCACTATTAAAGAACTGAATAGTTACAGTAACAACACTTCCTTTATAATCTGATAATTATTTAACCTTGAATGGATTACTTAGAAACGATAATATATGTACATTAAAGCAATATATACTATAATAAAATTTATTTTTTGTATTAAGCTGTTGTTTTATTTAGAATGTAATAGTACCATGTCATTAATCAAACTTGTAAGCAATAAAATAACATGCATCAAATCCATATATCAAAAACTTAATTTTTAAGAACTTGGAATTTAAACTAAGGAAATTAGATATACGTTCGAATGATAGCTGTTAGTACTTAAATTTCACGCAATACACTTACCAAATTTAGTTACCAATGAAATGCAAATAAACTAGGATGCAATTATTTCAACAAAGAAGGAATACTCGCAATGTTTTTCTGTAGTTTAGAAGTTCAAAGAAATTTAGATTAAATTACTTTACACGACAGTGTTATGGTTTAATTAAATGAATCTAAAGTGTATTTCAAGTACCAGTTCTTTTAGAATGATAGAGCTTGCTTTTGAAAAATATCTTAAAAAAAAAAAAAAAAAAAAAAAAAAAAAAACTTCTTTTTTTCCCCTTCTTATTTTAATATTGACAAATTTCATTTTATTGAATTTTAACTTGAGTAAAAAAATGCATATTATTTCAAATTCATGAAGTATATTTTGATTGTATCTAGCAATATCACATTGTTACAAATCGCAAATTAAACACTAGATTCAATTTGAAGTATGCAAATATTTCGTTTAATTAGAAGATTGTTTTTTTACTTTTCTTGTTTTGTTCATATAATAAATATTTTAATCAAAATTTTTAATTTACGTAATGGTGAGGTAATTTTAAAGCATAAATTTAGGAGAAACAAAGAATTTTGGGACAATAAAATAAAACTCCAAAAATTAAACGCATTCTTTTAAGATGCATTTTTTAAGAGCAGCAGATAATTGTAAATAACAATTAAGAAAAATATGCGTTTAAAATTTTCTTTACAATACATGGAAAAATTTTAATACCGTCAAGATATTTAATTGTTTTTATTGGCGAATAACACAGAAAGCGCACAAACAAAAAGAAAAAAAAGTCTGGAACAAAGTTTAGATATGCATCAGGGGAAATGCATAAAAAAATCCAGTTTCCTACTTCTAACTAGAATTCCACTAAGTAAAATGCTAAGTAATTGTGATGACGGTTTTTTGTTCTATGTTGCTAAGCGGCTTTCTTCCTTTATATTCATAATTTAATTAGAAATGTAAAGTGTTACTATGGTGATTCTAATTGGTTTCGTGGAGCAAGCAAAAAAACCGTTTGATTCACAGTTTCAGATTTCGGGAATAAAGAGATTTTGGTTTCTTTCTAGCACATTATCAACACACTTATTTGTTTCTTCCTTTATAAGGTGATAGATGCACACTTGACTCTCGAATTTCATTTTTCTCATTCTCATTTCTAATTAAATTGCTTTAATACACAAGTCCATCATCACCGATCGACTAAAAAAAAGACATATTTCTAATTTCTCCCTATAAACATACTTTATTACTGAATTTCTTTGCTTAGATTTTAATCTAATTAATTCTAAATTTATCTTTAATTTTGATACAATGTGTATAGATTGCAATTATTTTGTGATTTTACTTCAAATTCATTTTTTTCCCCTAGCTTAATAAAATACTCTTTCAAAATGAAAAATTATTTATTTAAAGAATTTTTATTTTAGAAAATAATTAAAATGTGTACATAAAAATTTATTAAATAAAATTAAGTGTTTGATTTGTTACATAACGATTTACTTACATTAAAAAATGCAAATTTTATGCCATGCCAAAACAAAATATTTCAGCAGAAATTATGAAAAACAAAAAGTCTTTAAATCAAATAAAACAAGATTTTAGCTTTCCAATCCTAGCCTGTCCGAATTTCAAACAATTTTCCACATCCAGAACGTAGATTCACACATGCATTTTCTTTTATTATGGAATGTATGTTTTTTTTCTGAAAATTGTTATTAATGAATAGTGTATTGATGAATTTTCAAAAATATGTTGAATATTGTATTTGTATGAATTATTTAAAATATGGTGAATTCGTTCACTCTTTAAATTTTCTTGCAAGTACCAATCATGATCAGGTATTTTTAACAGTGAGATTCAGTTGAATACGACAACTGATTTAATAAATGTTAGAATGTGTTGACAATATGGATAAATCAATAATAAACTTAAATCATAACATAAGTAAATGTGATAAAAATACCACTTTAATACAATGGTGAATTACATGAAATAAAATAAAAAATAACTAACGATAAAAGTTAGTCATGAAATTAGTAATATCTTACATTTCAAAAGCACATTTATATCATATAAGTTTACCGCATTTAAATATAGCTACAAATAAATAATTCAAATACATCTTATTATTAGTTAACCTTTTTTAAAGAAGATATTTTGTTATAAATTATGTAATGCTACTATCGCCACATTAGCAATACCACTATTAATATGTAGCTATATTTGTTTTATTTAATTGAGAAAAAATTAAAAATAAAGCAACCTTTTTTTTTTTTAGACAAATATTGTGCTATTCAAAAAGTTGAGAAGTTGGGAGCTTTGAAAGTAAGTTTTTATCAATGATAAAATTTATATATATGAATATATATAAATATATATATATATATATATATATATATATATATATATATATAGAAAGAGAGAGAGAGAGAATTCCTTAGAAACCCTTTTATTAATGTTGTTTAAAAATTACATTTTAAAGAAAGTTTCATATTAAAAGTGTTTTTATTAAAGTAAAAGATTCTTGTCGCAACTTCCCTTTAGTAATAGGTTAAATGTAACTTTAAATAAAACGAATGCTCGATATTATGCATTAATTCAGTGTTATTGTTAGGGGGAAATTGTATAACAATGTGATTACTTTTGAAAAAGTAAGTTATACAGTTAAAAAAAAAAAAAAAAAAAAAGAAAAGAAAAGAAAAGAAAAGAAAGATTTCAATCGTTATTTTAATTGAAGCTACAAGCTTAAAATTTCTTTAATATATTTAAAAACAGAAAAGAATTACATTATATTTTATAAAAAGCTTTGTATTTATGTGTCCTAGACAATTTTTTTTTTTTTTTTTTTTTTTACTCAACAATGAAAACTATTCTTTTGTAATATAAAACTCTGTTAAATAATTAATTACTCTGTTTTAAATTTTTAATAATTATTTTAACAATCCACATTAAAATTACGGGCATTGATTATGTTAAATTTTAATTTTTTCATCAAGTATATATATATATGTTGTATGTTGGTATTGTTTTAGATCTATTAATTGCTAAATTTTAAGATTAAATATTATTATGTTATCTATCATTTATATATATATATATATATATATAAGAATTTTGATTTTATATCGAAAACAATTTGGACTTTTAGATCGGAACTATTCTAACATCTTCATTTTAAATGTGACAATATAATTATTAGACTCGGTTATGTAACACTGTAATTTTTTTTAGTTAAAAAGTAGCCTTATTTTAAAAGTAATTAATTTGTACATAATAGGGATTTAATTTCTATTTAAAAGATGTTTATTTATTCATTCGGTATTTACTTCCAACATTCAATTATTTTGTATGAAATATCTTCGGTGCAACAAACCTCTCATACGATATTTTAACCCGTTAGTGCCCAGTGTCCTCATTTGAGGACAGCTAATAAAATGGCACGCATATTTTTTGTGGTTTCTTGGAATGATTTCTGCTTTTTAGTGACGGTTTATGGCGTCATTCTAAATGATACCTGAAAGCTTTATATGCCTACTATTAATTATTATTTCATAATTTGGATAGTCATTTTATGATTTTTCATTCGTCGCACATATCTTTGCTTTTTGCGCAGGTATACTAACTTAAATCAAGTTGAATAATAATGTATATTATAATACTTCACTTTTGAGAGCTTTGCCAACATATAATAGGAAATTAATCTGCTATATCAAAGTTTTTCTATCTCGAAGTTTTCTCGCTAGAACACTAAACGTCAATAAATGAGGATAGGCTTTAAATTTAAAACTATGAGAAGAATTGTTTAAGTTAATGTATTTTACTGTCAGTTGTACTCGTATATATTAATGTAGAAGTGAAATAATCAGCTAATAAAATTTTGCAAAATTAATTCGGGTGTTAACAGGTTAAACAACAAAATGTGCTTATATATATATATTTATTTATGCACCAATTTTTAACAAAATAGACATTTCACTTTAAGTGACTCACGCAAAATTAATTATGTGAAAAAGATTTTTATAATTAAAATTAAAAAAAATTTAATAATAATTAAATAAAAACTATTTAACAGAATATTTCTATTCTAAAATGAAAAAAAAAAGTTTTTTTTTTTTTTTTTTTTTTTAACTTAATGCATGGCATTGTCCTTACATTAGAGACAAGTTTTGTTTTTTCTCCAGTATGAGTTAAAAAAATTGTATGTAAATTTAACAGATGAAAAACAATGTCTTTTAATACATCATCTTTTAATAATGTTAATTTATGTTGCAAATGTACAATTTTAGCAACATAAAAATTATCACAATAGTTTAATTTTATATTATTTTTTAATTACATTAATTTCTTTATTAATTCGCATGTAAAAAGATAGATAGAAACATTATGACAATTAGAAAAACCTACCAAATTGTTTTTCTTAAGTGCTTAGTTTAATGAAAATGTAGAAAGGCAAGAATATGCAATGAGATAAATTAATGAAATATTCTGTATTTTTTATTTTGACGATTCTTGTTTAATTACGCATATCAGTGATAAATATTATAATTAATATCATCATATATTCCCATGTTTGAATGCGCGCTCCACATATTTCAAAATACAACATAGCAAATTTCTTTTATATAAAAAAAGAAATGTTATTATAATATAATGCGTAATATACGATATAAGACATTGCAATTTTGCAATAAAATGCATTGTTGTGCTTTTTTGTGTTTAATGAACCTGATCATTTCTCATGACTTATTAATCTTATTTTAATCTTATTTTAACCTTAGTTTACTGATCAAAAGAAGACGAATAATCCGAAAAACAATCATTTCACAATTTTAAATTATTCTTACCTGTACTAAATATATATATATATTACACATTATTTCATGCCTGGAAAAATAATCTTATCTCAAAGAAATCCGCAGCATGTATTGAAATAAATATTAATAGCACAAATAAAATAATATACATACAGCTACAAATAATTTGATATATTCATCGTAAAATAGCAATACTTTTGGCCTTAAAAAAAAAAAAAAAAAAAAAAAAAAAAAAAAAGTCGAAGCTCACATATACATGAGTGTATTTGTGATTAACACAGTTGTATTTGGATGAGGGGAAAAACTAATAAAAATGTAATATCCCATTAATATTTTCAAATAGATTATTTTAATAGCACAATAATTTAATAATCAATCGCATATTAACCCGTTAACACCCGGATTAATTTTGCAATATATTATTAGCTGATTATTTCACTTCTAAATTAATAGAGACAACTAATAGTAAAATATATTAACTTAAACAATTCTTCTGGTAGTTTTAAATTTACAGTCTATTCTCATTTATTGACGTCTAGTGTTCTAGCGAGAAAACTTCGAGATAGAAAAACTTTGAGATAACAGATTAATTTCTTATTATATGTTGACAAAGATCTCAAAAGTAAAGTATTATAATATATATTATTATTCAACTTGATTTAAGTTAGTATACCTGCGCAAAAAGCAAATATATGTGCGACGAATGAAAAATCATATAATAATTACTATACAAATTATGAAATAACAATTAATAGTAGGAACATAAAACTTTCAGGGATCATATAGAGTGACGCTATAAACTGTCACTAAAAAGCATAAATCATTCCAAGAAACCCCAAAAAATATACGTGCCATTTTATTAGCTGTCCTCAAATGGAGATTCTGGGCGCTAACGGGTTAAATCAAAATTTCATTAAAAAATAAGAATTTTTACATATTAAGGTATATATATATATATAAAATATCGAATCTTTTATTTTAAAGCATAAAGCAAAAAGCAACTGTATGTGCGACGAATGAAAAATCATAAAATGACTATCCAAATTATAAATAATAATTAATAGTAAGAACATAAAACTTTCAGGGATCATATAGAGTGACGCTATAAACTGTCACTAAAAAGCAGAAAGCATTCCAAAAAAACCACAAAAAATATACGTGCCATTTTATTGGCTGTGCTCAAATGGAGATTCTGGGCGCTAACGGGTTAAATCAAAATTTCATTAAAAAATAAGAATTTTTACATCTTAAGGGTAATATATATATATATATATATATATATATATATATATATATATAATATCGAATCCTTTATTTAAAAGCACAACATTTGGATGTAATAACACATAAGGGCCTACTTATTGAATCACTTGTTTAAGCAACCTTTAGTATTTAATCATAAATACAATAGCTGCAATTTTATTAGCATAAATCTGAAATTTCTAGTTATTTGGTAATAATTCTTTGTGTTACACAATATATCGCGTCACTATATTTGCATAAAGAAAAAGAGCTATCTAGAAAATTTTTCATGTGTTTTCAGCTATATTGTTAGACAGCTTCCTGCAATACGAACTTTTATTCCATTTACCTTTTAAAATATTTTTTGAAAAAATGTAGACACATAAGTTAATTAAATGCAGAGCAGACAAATGTTGTCTGTCTGAAATTTCGTAACATTATGAATTCACAAGGAAATGTTTGATGTTTATGTCCAGTAACTCGTAATTCATGGAAGGAAGATGAAATCAACATGTAAAACGAGACAAATTACTGTGTATAAAACGGTGAACACAATAATAAATTGTATGAGTGACAAAACATTTTGATTTCATTTTTCAAGGAAAGTTTTTTGATACGGAATTTCTGATGGATTTATTCTTCCATTTATTGAACACCTACAAAGCAGAAAAAAAAAATTAGTGGTTCATGTTAAATTTGATTTCTGATTTTCCCCCAATAATTTTAGTATCCTTTTTATAAACGTATCTTTTTATAAAACATTTTATATATATTTTTTATTGCTATAATTACAATAAATTCTTTTTTAGTTACATAATTAAATCAAGCTAAACAAAGTAACAGTTTCAATATATTTTTATTGGAAAAGCATTATTGCGTAAATGCAAAAAAAAAAAAAAAAAAAAAAAAAAAAAAAGGGTGAGAAGAAGGAAATGAGAATAGGTATAGATCTAAAATTAAGTGAAATGGAACTCTTTCTTCAAACATTTTTAGTTTGTATAAACACGCACACACACAGACACACACTCGAAACAAAAAAGAAAAAAATAATAATAAGTAATAGTAATAAATTGGAAATTATAGCTTTAAAAAAGAAAAACCCTTTCTTGAAATTCACTTACTTTTAAAATTTTAATGAACAAAATTTTCTACAAAATTTTTATTTGAATAAAAATAAATAATTAAATAATTTGAAATAAAATTTTAAATTAACTGTATTATATTTTAAGACTGAGTTTCGCCTCTAAGTTTTAAAGAAAATTCTCCTGAATTTTCAAGAGATATTATATGTAGAAGAGTTATATTTAAAAAAATATATATGAAAGAACCGTCTTGTAATAAAAATATACATCAAATATCTTTGATAAGTTTATTAGTAAATGACAATGCATACACTGAGAAAAATATATACCGCCTTCATCTGGAATGAATAAGGGGTAATTTCCTAAATCCCTTAACTAGAAATATAGATTTCCGTGCTGTGCGCATAAAGCACGCCAATAAACTGAATTGACAAATGATCGAGAATTTCTAGTGCACTCATTTCTAGATGGTGAAACAATATTCTGAATATTCTGAATGGGTAATACACTAAGATTATAGTTGCTGAAACCTGCCTCTTGTATTCGTATTTATTTGCAGAGATTTTAAATAACTTTGCCCTCGAGAATATAGGCAACGCTCTAGAATTCTAATAGATGTTTCTAGAACTCGTTTTCAAAGGGGACTAGAATTTATAAGGATAACATGGAACTATTTTTTCTAGAGCCACAATTTAGGTTCTAGATGTCAGATACAGAATATTTTCTCAGTGCATGAATATATAAGGCAAATATAGCAGAATGCATGAAAATAGTAATTCAAATGTTTTGCAAGTCAAAAAAAAAGGCCCCCCCTCGATTAATTTCTCCGCAAATCCTTGTATAAATAAGCGGTTGGTGTCGATCGATTTGTAATAAAGTCTAGTTTATAATTTTATACTTAGATTTTGCTTAGGAGGTTGTCTACATATTCAGACTTGCCCCAAATTCCTTTTTTTAAATGGCAACACATATTTTTGACATTTTTGGATAGTTATTTGAATCAAATAAGCCTGAAAAATGGTAAAGTCTATATACTACTCTCAATTTTTCATAGAGTTATAATCTGTCATAATATGAGAAGGATTATTAATTTCATGTTCCGAAAATTTAACAATTATGACCTATATTAATTTTTTCACGAATAGAAAAGAGATTCAGTGATATTTCATTTCTTAATGCAGTTAGGGAGCCGACACTTGTTATCAGTTGTGTCATTTAAAACCTTTTATACACCGGAATCAATATAGTTATCCAAGTAAGTTTAAATACACACATAACTTCTTTATTAGAATTAATTTAGTTTATTTTATATTTAAAATTGTCATACTTATTTTCTGGTTATTATCTGAATGAATATAATACTTTTCTGTATGAGATCTTAATTTATTTTATTTTATTAATTTATTTATTTTTAATGTAGGGATATAACCTTAATGCATTGTCATTTGTAACTGTATCAAAAATTAATTAAAAATGTATAAACTAATAGTTATTCAAGTAAATTTTTTATTCCTTTTTCCAAGCCGCTTTGATATCAGAAATTTAAATATGGAATCAAAAGTGCGTTCATTTAAAAAAAGGAAGTTGAGACAAATTTTAATATATAGACGTCCCCCTAAGCAAAGTTTAACTATTGCATTAATAAATATACGTTATTGACAATCGATACACGTACCAGACACATGCTTCTACAATAATTTACGGCAAAATTAGTCAGGAAATGACGGTTTTATTTTAGTAGTTGTACAAATCGACAATGGATATTAAGAGAATTCTTAACACTGAAAATATTAAGTGTAACAAATATCCTGAATACTCACTTCATATTGAAAATTTAGAAACATCCTTAAGAGATAAATAAAAATTTGAATAAATAAAAAGACAAACGAAAAAAGAAGAAGGAAAAAAAAAAAAAAAAAAAAAAAAAAAAAAACATCAAAAATTTGGAAAACATCTCTTCAGGCGCAAGATATTTTCAGAGGGAGGGAAAAAAAATTGAATACATGGCAGCCATATGAACTAAAGACCATGTTTTTCTCCCTATGTTGTGAGAAAGTTGAAAAAATATATATAAATAATACGAAAATATATGTGATAAATTATAATAAGGATAACAATAAACGATTATTTTCAATTTATTTGAAATGATTTTCTTCCTGAATAAATATTTCACCTGCATATTAGGAGATAAAATATAATAATAGAAAAATTAGAAAAAAAAATCTTTAGCATCACTTTTTGCATAATTAAAAATATACATAAATATACTGGCATATATATTCGTGTGAATGTAAATAAGCTATTTACTTATATATCATAGAATCAGAAAAAAAAAAATTGATTTATGATATAAAATTGTTCATTTTATTTGGGATTTTTCTCAACCTATATTTACAGAACAAAAACGTTAAAAACACTAAATCTCGTTAACTAAAACTTCGTTAAACTACGTTAAAAACATTAAACTTCTTAATTTTATATAATTTAATGTACAGAAAACGTCAAATAACTCTTATGTACTAAAACTATCTCAACATTTAAACGATATAACTTTTATTGTATACAATTGTGTCATATTTTTGTACATGTAAAGAATATATTGCTACTTATGTTACAAGAAAATCTTATTCAATTTTGGATGTTAAAATTATTATACAACTAAATTTGAGAGAATTTTTCATATGTTAAAATGATATGCAGGTAAAGATTTATTAATTGCATTTTTAATTAATTTTGTTGAAATAACTTTTTTTATTATTGACAAAGGTTATTCTTATTATATGACCGATTAATAGCAATTTACCAATGGTGATGATTTGAATTTGTTTTAAAATCTTGTTTTGTAATTTTACATGTGATTTACAATGAGAGTTGCATTTAAAGTTTAAAAATCCCTCATATTTATAATTGTAAACGGAATAATATGTTATTTCTACATTTTTTCGAAAAATGCGTAAGTTACATTTTTAACTTCAGCGCTGCCAATCCTCCTGATTATTCCATACCACATT
The DNA here is from genome assembly GCA_963930645.1 of Salticus scenicus. NCBI lineage: Eukaryota > Metazoa > Arthropoda > Arachnida > Araneae > Salticidae > Salticus > Salticus scenicus. The sequence continues at coordinate 168,205,321 of OZ005651.1, forward strand.
TTAAAAAAAGTTTTTTTTTTTTTTTTTTTTCGTCTTATTTAAATGACAGAATTTAAAATAATATATATAAAAAAAAAAAAAAAAAAAAACTTTGCGGAAATAGTGTTATGAAATAAACTGGAGTGTGTGTCATCTCTGTAACGTTTTATATATTATCTACATATTTTTCCCAAGCACCCCAACAGAAATAATAGATATTAAAGTAATAAATTATTAAAATAATATTACTTTAAGCCAAAATTTTAGTTTAAATATTCTTTACCTCACAAAAGATTTTGTTTTAGTTTTTAAAAGAAATATTTTATCTTCTATAATTTAAAAACTAAAAGTTAGCGTGTAATATATTCTGGTGCTAGAGATAAAATTTAGCGTCACAATGCATTTTAAATTGTATAAAAACAAAAATGATTATTCTGAAAACGTGTCTGTTCTGTAGTACCAAAGAAGAAAGAAGAAAAGAAAAACAGTAGCTTGCAAGTGAGATATGAGAAGAGTAGAAATAGACTATTTCCTTGTCATGTCTAAACTGCTCGCTATAGATTACACTTCAAATAAAAATCGAGATTTCTTTGGAGATACCAGAATATGAGGTAAAAACTTGGGTCAGTAAAGACAGTATTTCTCCGACAGCCGTACAAAACTAAAGCAGTTATCTTCTGTCTTTTTGATTTAGGGTGATAGTTCTTTCCAGCTTTGAAATATCATTTTATCATAAAAATCAATTAGACAGTTATAAGACCGGCGTTGAAATAGTTGGTAATCTCTTCCATTGATCATTTGTTATTTTATAATAGCAATGGTTTTATATGAATGAGCAAAAATTTTATATTCACATCAAAACGTAAAACTGCATTGAAAAAGAGAAGAAAAAAGAAGTAACTATGCATTTAATTTATAGTGTATATCTGAGGAATAAACCGTAGTTTTTGTTTAATATTTCTGTAAAATATCCTGTTATATATATATATATACAGTTATATACGTTATTTATTGATATCTTGTGAAAAATTATACTTTTGAGTACATACTAAAATATATTTACATTCAAAAATTTTAGAAAAGCTTTGAAATAAAAGTTTTTTTTAACGGTTCGGTTTCGATATCGTACAAGATTACTTATAGTTTTTCAATCTTAAACATGCATTTTTATTAAATACTATTTAATTGTAAAACACATAGACAAAATTAAAACAAAATATTATTTAATGTCTTACTTAATATTTTGCTAAAATGAATGCCGAGATTTAAACCAAAACATCAAAGAAGACAAACAGTCATTTTTTGCTAATGTAAAAATACCGGCACTTTGCATGAGAAATTTTCGTCATTTTACTTCAACATTTAAGGCGTAAGTTCGATTATTAACTTATAAAAAAGGTAGGCTCTTTTATAGATTTGCGGGAAGGCCAGACACGGTACGTTAAAAAAATATTGTTTTTTTTTTTTTTTTTTTTTTTTTTTCTGCTTAAACTACAGTTTATGTAACTAAATAAACAAGATACATGTAAAAGTTTTTAACATTTACTAGATGAACACAGATGGATTACTGATCCATACTAATATAAGTTTACTAATAATTTACAACAGTGCAACATACTTATTGTTACTGCGTGACATAGCATCTTGTCGCAAATCACCTTATATATTTTTCTATAGAAATGTAAAATATATGTCAAAAACTAAACCATATAAAATATATACCGCGAACAAAGTGTAAAATATTGGCTAATTTACATTTTTTCACTTTTTCTTCTTTGCTTTCACATTGTATTTCATACAACTATTGTTGTTCAAGTAAGTATTTTGATTGCAGCGATACTGAGTAAAATTTAATCAACATATTGGCAACTTCGTTGTTTGTGGGCAAGTTTAGCTCATACATTTGGCAAGCTATATCGTCTGTGGTAACTTATGAAGCTTTTTTTTCTTCATAATATATCAAATCATTCACTGTTTGTAGCATACCTGTTTCCTGAAACTTTTCATTGTTGACTCTTTATTTGCGTCCACGAGTTTAAATATTATTTATTGAGTTCCATATATTATTTCTCTTCTAAAGTGTCTTAATATAAGGTTCACCTTCTTAGTGCGTTGATAGCCCGATTAACTATTATCCTCATATAATATAAATTCAGCTATTATTGGTAGGGAAAAGACAACACAACTTTGATTTTCATATACAAGTTTTGCAGAGATATCGGGTTCCTAAATTACTGTCTAAAATTAGCATAACGCTTTTTATTTTCAATCTTTAAATATCAATGCAGAAATCTACGCTTTTTTATTTAACTTCCAAATGACTGATAACAATTTTTAATAGAAAGTAGTTTTTGAATGTGCCAAACAGCGAACCGCATGAAAATTGAATATGCGAATGTCGAGAACCACCTGTACAAATACAGTGAATGTGAAAATTCTGAACAAATTTAAGTGAGGTAACATTTTTTATATCTATCTTATATTTTTTATGTCTGATAAAGTGGATTTAAATTTCAGAGAGAGCAGCTATTTTTATTTGGAAAGTCATAAATTTAAAAAGTGTGTATGCAAGCGAGTCGAAAACCAGATATATTATTTTTCTGAACTTTTGTCTTGTTTTTGTAAAATTAATAATAAAAAGAATTTTAATGTTTATAATTTACCCCTCTCCCTTTTTTTCTTTACAAATATTTAAATATTAAATGAATTTTAAATCTTCATTTCTAAAAAAATAATAAAATAATAATTATTATTATGATTATAATTTCCCTGTTTTATGGTTGTAGCTACAATAGCGTCAAGTTTTGGTCCAATCAAGTACCAAATCGTGGTAAAAGTTTTCACCGTCTTATGGTTGCAGTTATTGTGTACCATGTTTTAGTCCAACTTAGTACAAAACTTTTAACATTTTTAGAATTTAATAAATATTAAGAATAATTTCAATAGCATTGGTTACTTGTAAATTTTATTAATTTTCTGTACATAAGAAAGGTCGCCTACTTAACTTGGCAGATGACACATTTAAATAGTTCGTCCAATGCTGAAAAAGTAGATATTTTCTCCATCTATTGTGCTCTTTAGCTGTTATTGATTTTTCTGTATTATGGAATTTTAAGGCTATTAATTCTACTCATGTCAGGACTTACATTTCACATCCTGAATGAAAATGCATTCAGAATTCGTTTAAATTATTTTGAAAGCAAACATATAAACAAGTATTAGAATCACCTTTAACTGAGACTTTTGAAACTTAATTAAAAGTGCCGAATAAAATAAGTTATGTCAGGATTTATTTTGCTCTTGAGAATTTCATTAATTTATAGACATCTTCTATCACCTTATCCGCCGATCCAAAAACTCTTCTCTATTTTGTTGTTAGTTGCAGCAGTGAATCAAATTTCGTTAAATCTATTTTCTTTTGCATTTTTTTTTTTATTCGAATGAGAAGAGCTTAATAAAACATTATCTGAAATTGTTTTCGAGGCTTTAAAAATTTAAAGAAATGTATATATACTTAGAACTATATCAGTAATACAGAAATAAATGTGGAATTAAATTTTCAGTCGGTTTTCAAATATTAGAGCACTTAAATATGCATTGTCCTTAAGAAATACGAAGAAAATTCCCAATCTGCTACATTTAAAAAAATTGTCTACAGCATTTTATTTATTATAAAATTATTTAAAACATTCGTCTTATGATACAGATCGTCGATAGTATTTTAAATGTTCATCTTCTTAATGGATGAAAATATTAGAAAAAGTTTCAGCATATTTAAAATATGATTTAAAAAAAAAAAAAAAAAAAAAGCTACGCTACTGTTAAGAATATTAACTCAATTATTTACTAAAAATTATGATGCCATTTTGAAAAATTTAAAAACAACCAATATTTTGGTGACTGACGATTGTCACCATTTTAGTGGTGCTTACTAGTAAAATAAGGTAACATGGCGCACCAAAATTCTTAAAATATTGGTAGCAACTAAATTGGTGTAATTTTTCTGGAGAAACATAAAATTTAGTTTATTATTACTTGGTCAAAAATATATATTAGTAATCGTAGAAATATATAAACAAAATTTTAAAATTTTATTTTAATTATATCTTTAAAAAAAATAATAATAATCTATAATATGAATATTATTAATATAAAATCTTAAGTAGGATTTTTTTTTTTTTTTTTTTTTTTTTTAATATCACACCGAAATGCATAAATATAATCTACTGAATTTAACATCTCTTATAGATATATATTTTTTATTTGGAAAATTTCTTAGCCATATTCTCGTCAAAGTAGGTGTAACAAATATGTAAAAATGGTAAAGAGATTAAATAAAAATTGTAAGGAAACTTGTAACGAAATTTAAAAAAATAAATAATGAAATTTTCTTTGGAGATATCTAAGATATATTACATTTATGAGACAATAATCATAAACTTCTTTAACTTAAAATCAAACTGCTTTTATAATTCATACTTGTATAGAAAATATTTTAAAGTAATCTAACAAAATCTGCTATTCCAAGTTCCCGTTAAAATATGTGATCTATATTTCGTTTACAAATATACAACAACTATATCTACTAAGATGCACAAATGTTATATAAATCTCTTGTTTTTGGTATAAAAGTGTAACAGCGTACCGGAACAATTATTTAGAATTACGCATTTATAGCATAGAAGAAATGACCATTCAATTGCAATATACCTACGATGAAATACGAAACACATAAAATAAGATATTCTGTGGCCAATAAAATATTTCTTTGTATATCTTGTAATCAAGTTAATACATAAAATGTTTGTTCTTTGGGGTGAAATAACCTTGTATGTGCCTTGGCAAGAAAAATGACTTTCTTTATATAGATAGATATTATTATGTTTAACAACAATTGATTTATATCTATTTCCCTAAAATAAAAAATATATAAATACCTTCATATTTACTTTTTAAAGATTTTACCTAATTTTACGCCGATTTTTAAGTTTTCTCTAGTGTTTCAAAATACGGTATTGCCATTTTAAACATCAATTTGATACTCATACTTTTTAAAATTAATTTATCGATCATTATTATACTTTATTTTAAAAATGCAAAAGTTACATGTAGAATTTAATAACTTTTATTTGCGTAGAAACACCTTGTGATCCAATGTGATCTAACTCTCAACACAGAAAAAAAAAAAAATCAAATCAAAACTCAAAGTCTTTTCTATTCTATTTTGATCTCCTCAATTATAATTATTTCAATTATATATAATGATACAAATATTAAAATTTACAGAAAATTGCCAAAATAAATGAATAAGAATGGTCAATTCCATAGCTACAATTTAGCTGATTAAATATGATCAAAACGAGATAAATGGAAATGAATGAAAGCATGCCGATTTCCTAATTTTATCAAGAGCATAGTAGGAAATAGCTCATATAAAGATAATGTATTATTTATTTATTTATTTATTTTATTTATTTATTTTATTTATTTTGTGATGAAGAGAGCCAAAGCTAAATTTTATCATATATATATATATATATATATATATTTTTTTTTTAATTGCAGATAGTTTTTTTATAATACTTCTTTTTGTAATAATAGAATGTCTATGTAAAACTAAACTTGATTTTTACAAGTTTAATTGGAATGCCCAATGTTTTTACAAACTAGGATTCCACATGTAAAATACAGAAAAAGAATTCGTTATTAAAATGTGCACTTATTGAAATTTTACAACAGAGTAATGTAAACAAAAACGCTAAATTTCTATATAAAAGCGAAGTATCAACATGTAACTTAATGTTCTAGAAAATATACTTATATCTTTATTTTATAGTAATTTATTAGTAATTTTATAGTCTTTATTTTATAGTATCAGCTTTTAAATTCATTTTTTCAAATTAACTTTTCGTATTTATTTTAGGATTAGTTACAATTCATGTAAATTTTAACAATGAATTAAATCAGACAAAACACATAATTTGTCTAAATAAAATTCAACATGTTGAATAAAGGGAAAATAGGTCATTCCCATTGTAATTTTATAAATTCGAACAAAATTAAATTTATACTTTGTCTCTTAAGTTATTTTAAAATTAAATTATTAATTTCTATTGAACTATTTCATTATTTTAATTTACATATTATTAACACATAATGTACTACTAATTTTCAGTTTGTTATAACGAAGATTAAATATTGTTAAATATATATCAGATTTACCAACTTTTATCAATTATTCATTCCGGAGCATTGGTAGTCCCGCCTTTCTTTCCTACCACATTAATTGTAGAATAATTTTCACCATTACATACGATAAAACAAGAAAAAAGATTACTTTAAAAAAAAGTGGCAGGGAAAATAGGCAGAACTAACAATGCTCCTGAGTAAATTATAAAAGCTGGTAAAGCTGTATATATATATATATATATACTCTTACAAATATATTTTTCGAATGACAACATATATAATAATTCTCTCAGAGGGCCTTTTATTCTATAATAGGTACAAAATTAAGGTTCCATACGTAAAATAAGATATACAAAAAGTTATTAATAAAACGAAATCTTTGTTGATAATTATTATAAAGAGGATAAAAGTATTATTATTATTTTTTTTTTATCGAAAGTAAAATTATTTACTGAAAAATTTATATAATAATAGTTTTTTTTTATTATTATTTAAAAAAATATTATTTTAGTTTAAAAAACAGACCTATGATATTTTTACAAATTTTTATTACTTTACTAATGTAAATGTCAAATGTAGCATTTGTTTTGTATATTTTTCGGCCGTATTCTTTTTCGTGATGAACAAAATAATATACGTTACATCATTTATTTAAAAAAATTATATAATTTATTAATCCTGAATGTCACAAAATCAATTCAAGGCATATGCATATGCGATAATTCTGAGTTTTAACAAAATAATATTAAAAACAAAAAGTAATAATAGATTTTATATGTATAATCGACTTTTCTTTTTATATTGGTTGCTATTTTTTAGTCGTTTTTCACGGCTAAACTTTTTATTCTGAATAAAATTTTGCACATTCCACCATTAAATGTTGAATTATACATAACATTAAAAGTATAATTTTTCAGTAAATTTAAAATATATTAAATATAGTACTTATGTTGAATTATATATACCATTAAAAGTGTAATTATATCAGTAAATTAAAAAAATATCAATTTTAGAACTTACGTTTACTTTTAGTCTGTAGAATACCACTTATGAATTAATTAGCCGTATAAATGTCTATAAATAAAAATGGTATTTTATTTTATTTTATTGCATAAATGAAACATAATATACAGCACCAGCTTTGTTATTTTTACTTTCCGAACACTATAGTGAGGAAAGTATTGTAATCATGTCAAAAATCCGAATTTGAGATTTTGATGTTTCTATACGTTTCGAGGTCCAACGAGTCCGTTTTCACTATTTTTACGATGATGTATGTATGTGTGTGTGTATGTGTGTATGTATGTGTGTATGTATGTGTGTATGTCTGTGAGTGAACACGCTAGCGTCTAAACGCTTTGTTCGAATAAGCTGAAAGTTGGTACATATATTGTAAGTCACCATAGTACGAACCCTATAGATTTTGGTGAATCTAGCACTTATAGTTTTTTTACAGGGACACAAAGAAAAATTCTTTATCATTATGGCCAAGGGACCAAAATCTTAAAAGTGCGATAGCATCTAAACGCCTTATTCAATTGAGCAAAAACTTTATACACATATTATAGGTCACAGATACTCAATCTGTATAGATTTTGGAGAATCTAGCACTTATAGTTTTTTTTACAGGGACACAAAGAAAAATTCTTTGCCAAATTTTTAAAAGTGTGATAGCGTCTAAACGCCTGATTAATCTGAGCAAAGAATTTGTACACATGTTATAGGTCACATTTGAACCAACTGCATAGATTTTGGTGAATCTAGCATTTACAGTTTTTTTACAGGGACACAAAGAAAAATTCTTTATCATTATGGCCTATGAGACCAAATTTTTAAAAGTGCAATAGCATCTAAACACCTTATTCAATTGAGCTGAAAATTTGTATGAATATTATAAATCACTGTTGCACTAACTATAAGCATTTTGGTGAATTGTGGCCACCACGAGACTTTCTTCTATATTTTCCTATACAAATTCACTCAGTAACAATAATAATAATAATAATAATAATAAAGTGGGACTTTGACAAAATTGTGGGTAAAATGTGAAAATTTGTTTAAGTTTGTCAGAATTTATAGATTTTTACAGGGACACAACGAAAAATTCTTTATCATTATGATCTAAGGGCTCAAAGTTCAGTAGCGTTAAATAAAACCTCGTGTGATATATGGAGAAAAATACTCAAACACTCTGTTATGGTTTTCTCTCTTTTGTTTGTTTAGCAACTCCTCTTTCTTTATTTTATCTACAAAACTGTTAGTTACTCAATGTTCGGAAAGTCGAGTGGAGTCACTCCAGATTTTTTCTACTGTACTATAGACAACAATTTACTTATATTATTGAACCATTTACATAATCTTCAAATGGATTTCTGCGTATTTTTATATCTAAATATACATAATCTTCAACATATATAAAAATGAATATATTGAGATCTATATGTTATGGATAATCAACGTTGATAAAAACAGTTGTTTATTTGATTTAAAGTTAATTATTGCCAAAATTAGAAATTTATATTACTTTTCGTATTACAAATATTTTGTTTAAATTTTGAATTTTGATTAAAATTTTATTTACATTTTTGTTTATAAAATTTATTCATAATTATTTTTTACATGAGATAAGAAAATGTAATTCGTGATATATATATTTATGTATTCTACCAGGCCCTTGAAAACGTTAGAATGCAAATAATGCTTTTTTCTCATTCCAATTTCCAATAATTCACTTCGATATTACTTTATTTCTTTTTTGGTTTGATTTGGGTAGTCTTCGCTTATGATCCGAATAATTATTTTCATTCTGAAATTAAATCATCTTTAAATTTCTAATTTTTGCACTGATAATATTGTATTACTATATATATATATATATATATATATAGTACATATACAACCACTAATATACACTCACTTATATATATATAAGTGAGTGTATATATTCATCTTTTTTTTTTTTTTTTTTTTTTTTTTTTTTCTTTTTCAGATTTTAAAACTTCTTTTTCGGTTTCTCCCATTTACCGAAAGCCTGTATCCCATCTTCTACTGTATTAATTTTACAAAAACTTGGTATTTGGAGAGCCCGTTATGATAAACTATTCTGATTCAATTTAGGTGCATATCGGAGGATCGATGGCTCTGCTATGGTGCAATTTTCCCTATATATGAAATGCTGTATTTCAGCATCTACAACGTATTTATTTGATGTATGTTTTATAACAAATTTGGAATATGAGATCGCCAGTTTGGAAAAGATTTCGGACATAATTCGGCAGTATATCGGCCGAAAGGCGGCATTCTGTGATTTTCCATAAGGCTATATCTTGCATATTTTTGGTTAAATTTGTACCAAACCGCATATGTAGGAACTTTATTACGAGTAGGGAGAATTAAATATTTGTTCATATTAACCATTAGGTGACATTGTTACTTAGAATGATATATATATATATATATATATATATATATGTATATAAACTGTGTTATGTACTGTAGACAACACACTAATTAACTTCGTGATGTACTATACACAACATATTAATATATTTGCGTTGAAGAAATTTAAAAAAAGGCTTAGTGCAAAATAGTTTGATGGATATTTTCATGTGTTTGTAAGCTACTGAAATTGAATTAAGACTTAAAATAAAAATATCAAGTCTATTAATTCAATAATAGATTTGTAAATAATTAAAAAATATATTATTGATAACTGCAAAAACAAATATAAAAACGCATTTTAACGAAAAACGATATATATATATATAACTCTTATTAATTACAGAAATATTACTTTTTTACCTAATTCTTAAACTATCTATAAAAACGTAAGCCATAAAAAATACGTTAATTTCAGTTTAAAAATATTTTGTTATTATTTATTATTGATATATACTGTAAAAAATTTGCCTTTTTTATTGCCAGAAATTCTCTGTTATTTGAGGAAATACATTCTGACAACGTAATTTTTTCGTAAATTACGCGTATTTTCTCAAATAACAGAGAATTTCTGGCAATAAAAAAGGCAATTTTTTTGCAGTGTAACAGTAATAAGGATTTATTACGTACAAACTTTGAATAAACACCATAAAATGCAATAAACTCGCAACAATTGTTTCGGGTCGAAAAACACACGACCCTTCATCAGGCGAATAAAGTAAGCACGAGTGCTGCAGCTTGGTGCGTTGCCGCTTTGTCTGCAGCACTCGTGCTTACTTTATTCGCCTGATGAAGGGTCGTGTGCTTTTCGACCCGAAACAATTGTTGCGAGTTTATTGCATTTTATGGTATTTATTCAAAGTTTGTAAGTAATATTTTTTACAACACCAGTTTTGTGGTGCTTTTTTATTAAGTAATAAGGATTACTGCTATTATTATTATTTTTAATATTACTGTTGCTGTTATTATTATTTTTAGTATTCCCCCTCCTTTTTTATTTTTTTTATTTTATTTTTTTTTTTTTAAGGATTATCAAGATCAGTATTTTTGAGTTTCATAGTTTTTTTTTTTTTGTAATTATTATTCTTATTTTACTAAATACACATTGTGGATTACTAAATACACATTGTGGACACATTACTAGATTACTTAATAATAAAATTACGGTTTTACATGCTATAATTCTTGAAAATAGATTGTTCAGTAATAAATACCAACATTAATGCAGCCATTTAATTAATGCATTTAAAGTTTCATAAAAAGAACAAATAATTCAATATGATAATTGTTATTTAAATAAACACATTCAATATTTTTATCGTTTTAGAATTTATAAAATAAATCGATCAAGACAATTTACAATATTAGACTGATAAAAATAAATAAAAGGCAATATATCAATATATCATCATTATTTTGATATTTTATTCTTTTATCAAGGTCAAACTACATGTTTATTTGTTTGCTTTTTTTTATTGTTCTAGTTTCGAATATTTTGAAAACAGGAAGTTTATTTAAAATTATCATAGTGACTGACATGGACATTTTGTATAATATATTATTTACGTAACCTTTCATGTGACTTTATTTTCTTTTCTTTTCTTTTTTTTTTTTTTTTTTTTTTTTTTTTTTTTGTGTGTGTGTGTGTGGGGGGGGGAATTTATGAAAAGTGATTATATTAACTAATTTTATTTATTTATTTATTTTACTTTTTTACTTTTTGAAATAAAATCAAAATTCATTCTCAAAACTGACAGTTTAATGCATTATTCTGATTACTCTATTACAAATGCCCTAACAGCACATCTCATCCACAAGACATCCTTATGATATCCTAGGGATGAAAGTACATCAAAGGGACATCCTCAGCATGTACTATGGATAAGTGTGCTGTTAGGGTGATTTCTTTCGCCATTTTTCCCATTAATATTATCTTAATACAATTTTTTAGGAGCCGAATTAAACATAAAGGGAAAAAAAAAAACATATATACGCATTCAGCGTAAAAGAATTGTGAATGTTTGAAAAAACAAAGCTAAAATGCTAGTATCGGAGATACCGTGTTTAAGAACACTAGCCACAGAACACAAACTATGTATGAAGAACACTTCCCAGAGAACAATTTCAACATCTTGAAGAAACCATTAGTGACATCCGAATGGCGATAATCCTCTCTGAATGATAACAACCCGCACCTAAAACGATGTTTCTGTCTGATGCCCATGGAAAAATGATTAATTCAATGTGTTCGTATTTTCTCAACAAACATACGTCCTTGTCAATAAAATAAATCAGAAAAATCGTGAATTCGTTATAACAGCTGTTTTAAGAAATCGTTACCACATGAGATAGTGTGATAATGCAAAAAATAAGGTTGTTTTTATTCTGCTAAAAGCGTCTCGCGTATTCTTCTGTTAGAAAGGTAACTGTTAGGTACTGCGTTTGACTTACTTGAAAAATGCGGTAGTTATTACGCTTATAAATAAAGGGCACAAAATAGAAATGAAATATATGAGCGACTGTCACTGTGAATGCAGATTTTCAGTGCTGATATTTTTGAAGATGAATGATGTGGTTAAATCTCTTTTCCAGTGGGCTTGTTCTTAAATTTTTATTTTACTTTTTTGTCTGCTGAATTTAAAATTACTACTGCTGAATATTAGTTTTCTTTAAAATTATAGACAAGAAAAAAAAATCACACGATTTACATAGATTGTAAAACAATATCCATGTATACATACCAGTTGCCTCTTAACTACTAAGTCATACATATTTTTTAATACCATTCAAATGTGAAAATAGGCATAAGACAACTAACATTTCTCATTCAGCAATTTCGTCTAGTGAATCTAAATATGTCTGTATAGCTTTGCAAATGAAATAAAACATAGTCTATGAATAGTTGGACAAACTTAATGTCAACATAAACTATGTACATTTTCCTTTTTATATTATACGAAATCTATATTTCATCTATTTTTTTTTTTCAAACATATTTCAAGTTAGTAATAAATAAATACGTAATTCTATAAAATGTTTTTTTTCTGTATCAGTATTTAAATAACTTCGTCGAATACACTAGGAGATACATAATTAAAAATTTAAGTTATTTTATTTAATTACAAATTTCACTATATATAACATAATCAAAATATAACAAAAGAAAACAATATAACAAAAGAAAAATCCATGAAAAGTTATATGTACATTATTAACGTAACAATTACAGAAATTCTACTACATATTACGTAGATTACTAAGGTAGTTATTATTTTATATATTGTCTTCAAAGTTTACCTAAAGTGAAATTCATTTGAGTGTATTTTGGGTAGTTTTTTAGGTTCATGAGAAATTGTATTTTTAAAATAGTTAAATATTTATGGAACTTTTCTCATGGTTGAATTTTTTGCCAATTTTTAAAGAATTGCTATTTCCACTTTTGAGTACAATTTCTATTATTCATATTTTTTAATTATGTTTTAATGTTACAATGATAATTTAAATTAAATTTTTAGTTTTATCTGGAATAAAGTTCTAAAAATATTTTAGTTCGATATATGTGTTTAGATATATTTATATATATATTAAACTATATATATTATAAATAAAATAACATATATATATATATATATATTATTTTATTTTATTTGCTTTATTTATTTATTTATTTATTATTATTTATTTTTTTATATTTAGAGAATTACCAGTTGCACTAAAAAAATATTTTGAACGTAATTTTCAACACATAAAACTATTAATGTTTTTAAAAAAAGTTTACGATTTAAAGTACATTATAAAATGCAAATGAGAAAAAAAAAAAAAAAAAACTTCATTCGACCTGCTCTTTTCAAATATTTCTATTATTTTTTTTTTTTCTTATCATGTTTATATCATATCTGTTTAAATAGATGATTTAATATGCTCACTACAAATTCACGGAGCTCAATAATTGATATATACATGTTCAATTCTGTGTTGTCTTGTGCACTGTTTTGTGGTATGCAAACACAACCAGGCTTTTCCTCTTTAAATTATAAAATTTAAGTAATCATTTCTTAAAAAAAAAAAAAAAATCCTTCTTGTTACCACATAGATTAAAAGTTGTTTGCTGCAAAGTATAACTCAACTTTTCCACTCACATATACATACACTCAAAATGAAAATGCACATAATACATTTTTAAAGTTAACAATAAAAGTTATAAATTTTTTGTTGCTGCCTAAAATAAATAATCTAAGTGAATAGCTGCAACAAAAGCAACATAATTTGAAATTTTTTGTATATCAAGAGCATAAATATATTCATGAAAATCATTTAATACTCCCCGTGAAGTTAAACTGATTCTGTAAGAAAATTTTAATTCATTGTCAGAAAAATAAAATCTAGAAAAAATGTTCCATAACAAAAAGCTGTCTTGAAAGAAGGGTCAACCGTGAAAAGAGGAGAGAAAAGAAATTGTTATACGAAGTGAGCAAGCCACCCACGCTGCAAGGGCTTAAATATGATTTAGACACCAAAGGTAATTCCAGGAAGAAATAAAGTAATCTAAGAAAGAAAAGGTGATACATTTTTTAGTGATAAACTATGATTAGACAAATTTTAAATGTTGCATTACTTTTTTTAATCACTAACACACTACCAAAGCCTTTTTTTTTTCTTTTTAGCGTGCTCCTTTTATAAAACTTTTTCAAACTGAATTCTTTCACATTATCCGATTCAGTTTTTTAAAAATGTGTGGCAGGAGAGGGAATAAACACCCTATAGTAAAAGTTTTCAAAACCAGTTGGAGATACGGAATTTTTATACATAATATATAACTTTTGCATGAGATCAGTTAAAAATAATGATTAAAATTTTGGCGACGAACTTTAGAGTCAGAAAAGTATTTTTATAAACTGCTTTCTTATGCGAAATGTTTTATTATTTAACTTCCAAATTTAACATTGCTTAATCAATATAAAATTTGGAAATTATATTTCAAGTTATTCCATATTATTAATTATAGTTCAAGTAAATTAATTCAATTTTTTTAGAATTCTGCAATAAACTTACAACTTTATTAAAATTTACCATTTTCTATCTTTCAGATGGAAGTCATTTAACAGAAAAGAATGTGAATTATTTAATTTCCAACATGTTTTTTATTGTATTAGAAACACAAAATCATAAGAAAAAATGTTTGTAATTAATGTTATTTGTTTATTATTTTTAATTTTTTGCTTACTTTTGGTAATAAAAAGAGCAAATCTACTCTATTTAAGTACTCAAACAATCGGAATAGTTTTATTCTATTTATATTCTTTTCTATCAGTATTTATTGGTTTGTCAAAATTTACCTCTACATTAGGAATTACCATGTTTTCAACAATTCAAAATCTACAACAGCTCATGTTAACGTCATTCTAAAAAAAACACTGAACGGAGAAACGAAAACATGTATCTGGTAACTTTGATTTACAGCTTTTTCTGTGTATATATATTCTAGTTCGGTCAGACAGAAATCAGACTTTGAACATGGCAGGAAAAATGACATCGGAGAACATTTCCTTTTTTGAGTCCAATATTTTCTTCTTTATTTTCAGTGGTCATAGCAAGAGTGTCACATGACATAAGACCAAGTGACAAAATTTCTAAAGATTTATGTGTGCTGAACAGCTTTACTTTCTGTATACCTTGAGACTGCAGAATTTCTCGAAGAAACACATATACATCGTGTGCACTTTCCTCACTTGACTGCTTCTGTTCAAAGGTGTGGGAGGTTGAATTCTCCTCTTCCCCAATCTTTACGTTTCTCTCTAGAAGTGTTACATTAGGGGACGTAATATTATGTTTCCTAGATAATCGGATGGTTCCTTATTTACTACTTTCGCTCAAAAAAATGTTAGAAAAACGAAAATGCAGGAAAAAATGAGTTTGATTTTGCCGATCGATCTTAGTGATATTTTTTCTTTGAAATAATTTTTCTCTTCAGGAAAGCATATTTCTTATTGCATACAGAAATTTCTCCGGCACTTCAAAGGAACATTTTTCGGTAAAGTCTTTTAAAGATAAATAAAAATAAGGTTTCAAAATAAATCGGTAAAGCTGAAAATCGTAACGTGAAAATATTTATAAAGGCGTGCAATCTTTTACTAAATTGTAGGCGCTTGATTTAAATCAAGTGCAATTTATATATATTATCTCTTCAACAGAATAAAAAGCATATATTTTATTTCTTTGATATTTTTTAATTTAACGCTATAGGTTTTCTCTGCCTTTTGTTGCAAATTATACAAATAATTTAAATTGATTTTAATGTAGTTTTATTTCTTTTATGAACTGTTTTACAGATTCAAATGTGTTTTACTATCTTTTATTGTGCATATAGAAGTACAACTTCATGTTAAATATACTGAGAGTAATTCCAAGATGTTGAACAAAATTATTTGGATTAAATACCAATATTAGAGACATAGTCTGACCTTTCATATATTCGCATTTTTAACTATTTCTGCTCTAAAGATTTTTAATGTACATTAATTTTTCAGAACCTACTTCAGTTTAAATGTAATATTTTAAACATACTTTTCAAAGAAATCAATAGCTTCATAGACTTTAAATATGAGAATTTCTCAATAAAAACATTCTGTACATATATAATGATAACATGCACAACATAATTTGAAATTACAAAATACTTTTTCCCAATGAATTTTTGTTGACATGTTGTTAAACATGTAACTATTACAAACATCAAATAGAAATAGTTATACATCCATTAACCAAAAAATAAGCCTATATGTAACAAGCGTTAAAGTTTAATTTTTGGGTAGATTTATTAATGTTATTTAAGTTTTTATCATACTTTCGTGTACAATTTATTAAGAACTGTTGTTTGGCGCTTATGAGTAGATTTAAAACTACCTATGTAAATAAATGGAAATTAATTTCAAGAACTAATCTATTCTATACATATAATAAAATAAGATGTTTGTGTGTGTATGTCATTATGTGTGTATGTCATTGTGTATGTATATCAAGTGACAATTTGTCACTTGATATAGCTGCTTTAATTCAGACTCGGTGACCTTGCCAACATAAATTATGTGAGAAGTGCCGAGCTGGTTATCAGCCAGGGTAGCTCAGTGGTTAGAGCATCCGCGCGTTAAGCGGATGGCCCGGGGTTCGATTCCCGGCTCTGGTATTTTTCACATAGTTGGTAAAAATCAGCCTTCTGTTCCATTCTACAAAAAATTAATTTCCAGGTTGATGAATTAAAAATTTCTGAATTATAATCATTTTGTTTTAAAGTGTTCCTCACGAAAATTATAAATATCTGTAAACTAGAAAATTGCAATAAATATTTGTTTCTTATGATTACAAGAGGGCATAAACTTTTGCCACTTAAACTTTTAAATATTAAAAATTGCTGAGAAAAAGCGTGCGCGATAAATGTGTGGAAAAATGGCATTATCGTGAATAATTACTTTCCGGAATTTAACTGGAAAACATATTTCCTTTCCATACAAACAAGCAATACTGTAAATGAGCTGATGCCTTAAAGTTGTTGAGTTTTCTAAAAAAAAAAAAAAAAAAAAAATAGGAATTTACATTAGGAATAACACACTTAGGAAAACGTAGATTAAAAAAAAAAAAAAAAAAAAAAAAAAAAAATCCATTAAAAAATTAGGAAATATTTTTCAATATGCACTATATTTAATATATATGTATCATTAATTTCATTTAATATATATTTCATTCTATTTTTAAAGATAATTTGTGGATTATTAATCTACATAATATTTCTCTAACCTGAAGCAGTTGATATTAAATTTTGTCGAAACGATACGATAGTGATGTAATTAATAAAATATGAAAGAATAAATGTAGTATTTATAAATGGACAATATTTAAGCACGTGGACTCAGCTCAAATATCTAATCAGAAAAAATTACGACATTTGTCTGATGACATTATTTTATGGAAAAATGTAATTTTAAATGTTGCTTCATCAGAACCCTTGAAGGCCTCATTTTAAATCTAGCGATGCTTTCAAGATATATAATAGAATATGAATTACTATCATAAATTGACTGAAAAACGCAATCATAAAAAGTAAAATTAATTATTTATTTATTTTTAACAAAAAATTATGCAAAAATAAGCAAATAAAAAGTTATCGTGGCGACAAAAATTTAAAAGGCGTCATGAGGGTCCTATACTAAAACATAATAGCCTGCTGAAGTATGAAAACTCGGTCGTCAACCATAAATTTTATTTAAAAACCTATCTTTGAATGATTTTGGTTTCACTATTGAACAATATTAATTTGGTTCTAATAATAATTTTGCTTCTGGTAAATTAAAATTTTAATTAGGTGGTGAAATTGGTATAATATTTATGAGTTTGAAATTTTAAAAGTAAATAAAGAAAGAAATAAAGTGCGAAAATTTCACAAAGGTAAATGCCAGTAAATCTTTTATTTCATTAAATATGCATTTCAAATAACACGGAGAAAACTTAATCAACCTTAAGCAATTTTTTTATTAATTAAGATTTGGATGTGTGTCTCATAAAATAAATAAATGGAATAAAACGAAAATAAACTAGTATGATGTGGTCACCACATGACTTACTTCTACATAACTTTACACAAAATTTATTCAATATATATTATTTATTAAATTATCAATTTATTTTCCATTATATATGCAGACGATTTTTATCTGACAGTATGATATTATCACTAAATGCCGAAAGACGTCAATTTTTTGCAAATCAGAAGAAATAAGATTTTTTTCCAAGTTTGTTTTCGTTAAAAGATAAAAAAAAAAAAATCGATAACTTTAATTGTCACAGATCTATAGTTCAACCATTCGTTTTAAAGGTATTGACGAGATCTTTCAAAAGATACCCATATTGAAAATCTCCCCCGGAATACTTCCGCCCCGGAGGGGGGGGGGGGAAGAGATGCTCCCACATGCACAGGTTTTTTTTCCTAGTTAACTACTACTATTATCAATAATTCATATTAATTTTACGTTCACACGATTAAAGTAACTCTCATTATGTACATTTATACGAAATTTTGTCCTATACTGGCATGTTAAAAATTTAGAAAAAACACGATCACAGCGCCACCTGTTGAGCAGTTGTTCCACAAATCTAATCAGCAACAGTTTATATCAGGGAGAGACATTTTCTAAAAACAGTCAAACCGTGTTCAGGACATCCCAAAACGTGTAAATCCATCGAAAACTGCAGTTCGAAAATTTTCACGAATTCAATATTTTCTCTATGTTTACAACTTTAATAATAATTTACAAAATAGTTTCTTGCAACAAAAATTTTCATCATTCCTTTGTGCTCTAAGAATTGTTATTTACAGAAATTTTGTTCTACGTGTTTCATTAACATTGATATTTGTATAACCTTATAAAAATTTTGTATAAAAAATATGTATATATATATATAGCCAAACATGAAAACTTGGTGGTCCAAAAAATTCATTTAAATTTTTTTGTTGGTCCAAAAATATAAAATAATGAATAAAAGTACAATAATTAACACATAACATTTTCTACTGACATTGTGTAAAAATATATTTCTTTTCATTTTTTATTATATAAAAATAATATAAAAGATACTTGGAAACATTTTAGGCAACAGATTTATCGTTTGTTGATATGTGTGATTTTAGCGATCATTTTTTATGTTTTGGTGGCAATTATGTAGCCATGCTACTGTGGTGTGTGCGTGTGTGTAAATGTAATTTTATGCCAAATACATACTTTATAAACTTTTTTATTTAAATTTATAGTAGCATTACATCTACTTTTTAAATCTCTAACATAGTTTTTTTTTTTTTTTTTTTTTTTTTTAATAATGCAAAAATTGCCTTTATTGTAGAAACTGTTGTAGCATTAAACTGCAAAACATTAACGTAGTTAATCCAAAATGTACATTAATTGTATACAATAAAGTATCAGTTACAAAAAAGAATATCGTAGAAATCAGGGAAAATTCTAGATATTGATGAAACACTTTAATAGCAGTTTAATGCAACAATTTTATTTATTTTTTCTAAATTTTTTTAATGTAGAACAGATCAGTCAAGTTTCATTGCATTGAATTGTGTAAACGATGTACTGTATTGTTACGTTCCTTCTAAAATAGGTAACGTTTCAATTACATCTGTGCATACATGAAGGATAAATGTACTAATCTATTGATTATTGGATTGCTGAGTTGTTGTATAGATAAATGACTTAGTTAAAATATATATCAACCAAAAGTAGTATATTATTACTGCTATATATATATATATATATTTATAAAGAAGTCTACAGTCATTATTTACATGACATCTTGACACCAAATTATAAAGTGTGTTGGCGTTTGTATTGGGTTTAAGAGTAATTGTCTACGCGTTAAATCTAGGCTTTGGTTGAATGTACTTCGTAGGAGTATTTATGAAAGGGTTCTAGCTCATATTCACACGCGTTTCAGGGAAAAACACTGGGATTTTTGAAAGACTAGGCCCACGAGCGCAACCTAGTTTTGGACCAATTTCTCGTCTACCATCTATAAAAGGAGAACCTCTCAGCCACTGATGTGGCCCAATTTATCAAGAGATAAACGAATATGACCTGGACAGTTAGAAAAATGAGAAAATATGGAAATTAGTTGAATTTAGAAATAAAGTTAATATGGAAATTTATGTGAATAAGATAATTTTTTAAGAAAATAAAATAGTATAAAGTGAAATTTTGGCATGATACTCTAAACCAAAAAATAAATAAATAAATAAATAAAATTAATAAAAATAAAATTAATAAATAAATAAAAGTCATTTAAATTTCAACAACCTAATAGAAAATTTACTAATATCAAAGTGATTTATTTATATATACTGCCAACAGTTGTATAATAAAGTTAATAATTTTGACTAAATGAATGACTAAATAAATTCATTTTTTCAAACATTTTGAGTTACATTGCAACATTAGTGATGGGTAATAAGTTCATAATATGAGGACTGGATATATTGCTTTCTATGTTATCGCAAATGTGCTATTTTTTTTTTTTTTTCGATTGACAAACCTAAATTTCTTAATGTTCTTTTCTTTATAATTTCTTTATAATTTTACTTCTCCATTTCTTTATAATTTCAGGTGCGTCTATTTGCTCCGTATACACAGTTTTGCTTTGTGTTTTTAGTTACAAAACAGCAAAATTCCGAGCAGAAGTCATATAAACAGAGGGATGGCTATTATAATTATTATTATTATTATTATCATCATCTTTTTATTATTATTATTATTATTATTATTATTATTATTATTATTATTATTATTATTATTTATTTTGGTATAATAAGGTAAATCAATGTTAAGTGTTATGAAAATCAATCATAATTAAAAAATATTTAATTTGTAGAAGTTCATATACGTATGCCATTTCCATTTATATATAAAAACCTTAAGCAGTGCCTTCTTATGAATATACAGAATATCTTGAATAACCTAGTTTAACCTTTGTTTACCAATCACTTTAGAACAATAAAAAAAATAAAAATAATAAAAAAAGGATGATAATATTGATAATAAAATTCTCTGCTACTAATATTTTAAAATAAATTATTATTTAGAAATTTAAATAAATGACTTTAAATAAATAACTTTCTCGAAACACCCATGATATTTCCACTAAAACACACACACATCCATATACATAGTATAATTCAATCGTTTAGAGAGAAAAACGCTGACTGTGCCAAACTACTCAAATTAATTTCAAAATACAAAGACATAAACGGTAAAAAGGAGAGACATAACTCAAAATACAATAAACTTACTTTTACAAAAGAATAATTTAAAATTTAAAGAGAAATTATATGTTTAACAAACATAGATAATTAAAAAAATAATAAAAATCGACATCATAACTATTTTTTAATTTTGCATTTATTACTTACAGTCTTTCTTATATATTTATAAGTAATTCATCCATAAAAATATCTGAACATACTTTGCGCTAGCATTACAAAAGAATGTTATTAAAATTTCAAAACAATATATTTGGTATATGTGTGTGTGTGTATGTGTTTATTAATTCATTATTATTAAGATAAAACACTAAGAAGGAAGACGTGAATTATATATATACAGTCGGCTGCAAAATTATTCGAGCACTAGCCAATAATTCCTATATTTAAAAAGTACACTTAAGACTGTTTTGCTAAGTAAATCCTTGTCGAATCATATTCTTAGACTGATTAAGAACATGACTCGACAAGGATTTATTTAACAAAGCTGTATTAAGTGTACTTTTTTTTGGCAAGGATTATTGCTAGTGCTCGAATAATTTTGCAGCCGACTGTACATACAATAAAACTTATGTACATATATAAAACTAACGCATTTTTTAAACTTTTTTATAATTTTTTTTTTTTTAAATCTGTAAATAAGAGAAATTTACTAGATGTTATTTCATTTTTAAGTAAACAATAATGCTAAATAATTGGAAAGTTCAACTATACAACTTAAAGGAAAATGTCATAATTAAAAGTTTAGTTGAAAGGAATCCCAAAAGGAAACGAAATAATAATAAAAAAATATTTATGATAAAATGAACGGATAAGTTAAAAAAAGTCTGATTAACGTGTATATATATATATATATATATATATATATATATATATATATACATATAAAGATTAACTATGTTTCAAATATAGCGATCATTAAAATTTTAAATCAGAAGTCATAAAGTAAGTAATCCCTCTCTCCGTTCGGAGATGAACTAATTCATTAAAAAAAAATCAAAACGATATTATCAGTAAATAAAATATTTATTTATAATTAATTTAATTCGTATTCTTGTAATTAATATTTTAATTATATATATATATATATATATATATATATATATGTATATATATATATATGTATACACACACACACATACATTTTTTTTAAGAAGATTTAAACACAGCTTTTCTATAAATGTTAACAATCAAAATAAATATAAGTATTTTTTTATATTAAATATATATAAATGTTGAAATGTTGAAAGTAAATATCATTACACAATAAAAATGAATAAATGAATAAATAATTTTTTTATTTTAGTATCAATAGCATAGTAAAACTATTAAGATTTAAATAAACAGTTATTTCCTGTCTTTTATTTAATTGCAAATAATTGTGAAAATAAAATTTGTACATTTGATTAACAAGTTAGTAATCTGTTAATGATATAAAAGTTTCACAGCAAAAAAGAAAAATTTCAATAAATAGATTATATATATGTATATATATATATATATATATATATATATGCATCTAGAAGAGCGGGGAGGGGTATAACAGTTTATTAGAATTACACCGAATCCTATCAAGTGCATAAAAATAATCTATCATTATTTATTTTCCCGTGTAAAATATGTTTCATATATGCATAATGATTAAAATCAATTTATTATAATAATGGTACAAAAATACATTAATTCTTCAGAGGTTTAATTTTACAGCAAGATTAACTTGTTTATTTGACAAATTAATGAAATTAATTCAATTTATACTTTCTCTTTTGACAGAAATATTATTTTCGTGAAATAAATAAAATAAAATAAATGCGACAATTATCAGACCCATTTATGTATAATCAAACATTTTTAATTAATATTAAAATGCTTCAGATAAAAATAGCGAATATTTAGAAAAAGATGAAATAAAAATAATGATCCCAACATAATTTCCATGCAGTTTCGCTTTTAAAAGCTTTCTTACACAGCTTTCCCTAAATGCAATATTAGAAAATATTTTCTTAAAAGCACTGCAACGGGGGAATATCTTTGCTGTCTTTTCGTTGAATTAACATAAAAATAATGAAATAAATATGTGTCACAAATCTCATATCTGTGGTTTACAAAATAGCCAATTATAAGATAATCAAAGCTTTGAATTTGTTTAAAAGATTTTTCATATTCCGTAGATTTTATATATATATATCTTAATTCCAAGAATGATGCATCTCAATTAAGTGAGAGCTTCAATTTAAGATTGCAAAGGGGTTCATTATCTTGCAAATGAATGCTAAAAGGGAAGAATTTTTATTTGCTTTATTACAAATTTTAACCCCAGTGTTACATTTATGCTTTCGTAAAGTAGTATATTTATATACATCCCATTAAAATTAGAATGGATTTAAGCGCTTTTTCTTTTAAATTATCCACTTGCAAATAAGTAAATTATTTTAATTTATCGTAATCATAACAATTTCTTTCATAACTTTTGAAAATGCATTTACAAAATTGTTTTCTGTCATTTATTTTCTTTTGGTTTTTCTTTTAGAATATATAAAATGATAATTTTTAATTAAATTCATTAGCCATTAATTACAGTAGCTTTATGAAATGTCATATATTTTTTTCTAATTTTTTCTTGTAAAAATGTTAATATTCTTAACAAAATGTAGTAAAATGAAATTAACGTTGAAACAAAAAATTTAATGGGTATTTACGATGCATTTACTCTTGCTTCATAAATGATTTTTATTTAAAGAAATTATAGTTATTTTGTATTATTTATTTAGATATTTTTAGTAGCTTTTAGATTTGTTCATTAAGTTCCAATTTTAAAGAGGTTATGCACTTAATTAAATGTAAAACTATAGAATAAATTTTCATTTGTGTCTTTAAATTTATTGACATTTGTACGCGTTAAAAAGAGAGAAATGTCGCTAAAAGCTCATATTTTTGGACAAAATCTTAAAAATTTACCAAATATTCTTCTAATTCATGCAATGAGTATACATTAAAAATATTTTCCTTTTGTGTTTTCTTTTAATATTTTTTTTTTTGAGTAAATGTGAATGAAAAACAATACCAGATAGAACACTTGTATAACCTTTTATTATATTTTTTTTAATCGATATTTTTAATCATTTTCTAATCATTATTTATTGTATTTATTTTATTTTATTTTTGCAATTTCATAAATAAAGTATTTTTTAAATATATTTTGCTTATTTTAACTATTTTGAAATTAAAAAAAAAATATCTCAAAACAAACAAACATATAAGCTGCAAAGCATCCATAATAAGAAAGTTTTAATTCGATAGCACTTAAAACTTTTCTCGTTTAAGTTTGTATTTAATAATTCACACAATCTCGCTTGGTTACAACTGATTGCTAAACATCCTATTTTAAGTAAAGGGATTCCTTTCTTTCTTTTCTTTTCCGCAACAGCGACGATTTTTTTTTTTTTTTTTTTTTTTTTTTTTTTTTTAATATAGCAAATACGTACGTGGCTTTACTTTTCATAATCTTTAAACAAGCGACTTTATTATCTTTCTCCATAATGCAATATTATTCTTAAAAAATTATTCTTTATAAGTGCTTCATGCATAGTGGGGGGAGGGGGGCATAATTCTTTTTCTTTTTACTATTGATTTTTGCTTTTCAGGATATATATATAAAAATTCAGTTAAGTATTTAACTTTTATAGTAAGAAAAATGAATTTACTACATAATTTACAGAATAATTAGTAAAAACTATTTTTAGAATTGAGCAAAAACAAAAAAGCATGCTGTGCGCATTGATTATCAACACTTCCCAAAAGTGCGTAACTGTTGTATCGTATAACTTTATACTCTTTACCTACGTAATCACACAACGAACAGACAGTAGTTTTGAAAGTCATACAGATAGACTAATTGAATTCCTAATCATTCTTGAACATTGTTAGAAAGTGTTAAAAAGCTTAACACAAAAGAAAACGCAGCCTTATATTCCAATTGCAATCCTTAATGCATCTAAATACAATTTTAGTGTAGCAATCTGAAGGTTGACAATATCATATTCTATACAAAATATTTTTACTTTTGATTTTTGCTTTTCAGAACACACACACACACACACACACACACACATATATATATATATATATATATATATATAAATTCATTTACGTATTTAACTTTTATAGTGAGAAAAATGAATTTACTGTATAATTTACAGAATAATTAGTAAAAACTATTTTTAGAATTAAACAAGAACAAAAAATCATGCGGTGCGCATTGGTTATCAACACTTTCCAAAAGTACGTAATTGTTGTATCGTATAACTTTATACTCTTTGACTACGTAATCACACAACGAAGAGACAGTAGTTCTGAAAGGCATACAGATAGACTAATTGAATTCGTAATCATTCTTAAACATTGTTAGAAAGTGTTAAAAAGCTTAACACAAAAGAAAACGCAGCCTTATATTTCAATTGCAATCCTTAATGCATCTAAATACAATTTTAGTGTAGCTCTGTAAATCTGAAGGTTAACAATATCATATTCTATACAAAATATTATTTTAGTATATTAACAACCAATGTCAATTTCTTTGTGATTTTTACAATAGAATAATATCTATCCTAGAATGCAATGTATTGGAATTTTTTGGGTGTCCCTGTACATAAACCGGTTGCACAGGACCTATTAACATCATTTAAAATAAGGAACATTCCATAGTGAATTTGAATAGCATATATAATTTTGTAAAAATTCTGAAAATACTTACGGACGCTTGGGGGCGGACAGACGTACAGATAGCAGATGGACAGTCGGACAGATAGATGCACAAATTCAAATCCTATTCACACTTAAAAAGTGTTAAATCGCTTAATGTAAACGAAGATGCAATTTCAACAAATTTCCAATAAAAGCCTTCAATGTAACTGAACATTTTTCTGTGGCCCTGTAAATCTAATGCTAATCATACAACATTCTGTAGAAAGCATTCTTTTATGCATACGAAAAAAGTTTCAATTTTATTAAGATTTGTTCAAAGTAAAGTTATTAAAATTTGGTTTATAGAAATACCTCTCATTGAACGAATGCTTTGGAATACTTTCGGGTGTCACTGTACACAAACCAGTGATGGTGTCTACTCCATTTTCTGTAGAAAACATCCGATAGTAAACTTGAATAACATATTTGAATTTTATTGAAATTGGGTAAAATAAAGGAATTAAAATATAATTCATAAAAATACCTCTCATAGATCACAATGCTTTGGAATACTTTTGGGCGTCCCTTTACAAAAGCCAGTAAAGGCATTCACTCCATTTTCAAAAGGGAAATGGAAAACATTTTTTAGTGTATATGAATAATATATTTAAATTTTATTAAGATTTGTGCAAAGTAAAGTTCATCAAATTTCGTTTTTAGAAAGACCTCTTATAGAACGCAATGCTTAGGAATACTTTTTGTTGTCCCTGTATACAAACCAGTGATGGTATTTACTCCATTTTCAATGGGAAACAACGGATAGTGGACTTGAACACCATATTTTAATTTCATTAAGACTTATGTAAATTAAAGTGATTAAAATATGGTTTATAGAAATACCTCTCACAGGACACAATGCTTTGGAATACTTTCGGGTGTCCCTGTACACAAACCAGTAAATATGTTCACTCCATTTTCAATAGGGAACATCCGATAGTGAACTTGAATAACATGTATCAGTTTCAAGAAATGCCATGAATATTTACGAGAGTTAGAGCTCGGACAGATAGATAATCCGGCGTCATTAGTACTTTTCAACCTTATTGGAAAGTCTTAAAAGGGTATTTAAAAAAATATGCAAACGTATTAAAAGGGGAGTGGAGGTAAGAAAGAGAAAGCCATGTTTATAGATATTTATTTACGTGCGGATATGCACAAATTCAAATATGAATTAATTAAAATAAAGAAATACACTCAATTTCTTCACACAACACATTATTAGTATTGTTTTTAAATGTATAAAATAAGTAATTAATTCCACAATAGCACTTGTAAATTTAACTGTGGAAATTACATATTGTAGTAGATTGAAAAAAAAAACATTTCTACAACTTAAAAAATAAAGATTAAATATGTTTACCTACTAAGTAAATGCAGCAAACAATTAATGAAATGAAAATAACTCTCATATATAATTTTTAGTCAATCCATTTGTTATAAATAAAATATTAATGCTTACCAAACAGCCTACCTAACAAAGTATTTTTTTTTTCTTTAACATTAACACTTCAAGATATTTTTTAAATAGCTTTCATATAAATGTTTTCCGCAGTCCATCGATTATGAACAAAATATTAATCCTAATGAAAGAGCTTACCTATCAAAATATATTTTTCTAAAACGAATATAAAAAAAAATTTCGTAGTTTTTTTTTTATCCAAATGAAGATAGTTTGCTTTTAAATTCAGTTGCTGAACAAAGAATATATAACTGCTAAGTTTTTGACAGAGCTTGGCTGAAGATCCAACATAGTCGATGAAATTAGTAGATAGATTTAGGAGTTGGGAGCGAGACAAGTACTTATAAATAGCACATGTGGATAAACAAACGATACGAGCATACTCTCTACATAACAGATAAAGGCATTATGCATGAAACTAGAGCTTCAAAAAAATTTTCTACATTTTTTCATGTTATTTTATATGAAATAATGAAAAATGCAGCTTTTTCAAAACATATTTCAGAGTCCTCAGAATAAATAAGCTTTCAATATATATATATAGATATATATAAATATTTAAACATAGTAAAATTAAGAATAACAGAACCTTTAATTCCACCGAAATCCATACTAACCAAAAATAATTTATTTATAACTAAATTAAATAACGTGTGAAGACTTTAGTACATATATGAAAACAAATAACAATCAATAACTTTCATTAAAAAAAAAAAAAAAAAAAAAAAAAAAAATGCCATAACAATATTTCTTAAATATTGTTATATTAAGATTATGTATATTAAGGTTATTGTTATATTAAGATTATTGTTATATTATTGTTATATCCTAAATTATTATAGGAAACAAGATCATAAAACGAAAGCGAACCCACAGAAAGAAAAAAGTCAAAAGCAAATATATTCAAATATATCCATATATATATATTCAAACGAGATAAGGATACAAAACCACTCTGTTTCAGCATTTCATAAATAAACACATAATAAATATTAAATCATTATATCTCTCTTTCCTACACACAAACTCATGAAAATTCGTTTGTTCTTTTACATGCTATACATATGCAAATATTACATTGTATATAAACTAAAATTACATTTGTTATTTTTTTATAAATATACCAAAATGTTCAACGTTTTCTTTGCCCGTATACGAAAAATTTTTTCACAAAAAATAATTGATTTCCAGTTTTAATATTTTTTTAATTTGACAATGTACGATGAAAGAAATGTGGGATAACTTCAGGAAAGCGATTAATGGGAAAGGGTATTTTCAGTCAATATAATACATTAAAATTTTAAATTGTTCAATATTTTCTTTCTTTCTTTCTTTTCTTTTCTTCTTTTTCTTTTTTTTTTTTTTTTTTTTTTTTGGGGGGGGGGGGAGTGTTTGGAATTAAAGCGCGATTTGGTCATGCACAATTAGAGTTTTCGAAATGAAATATTACGTTACAAAAATCTTCTGAAACATTAAATATCATTATATCATTCACACAACAAGTTAATATTTTCTAATTTAAATAATTATTAAAAAATAATTATATCACTTGAAATTTGAACATTTATAAAATATCAAATTAAAATATCACTGTCTAAAAATCGTGTAATATTATTAAACATACAAACGTGTTTTATGCTGTAGAAATCTTTCATGATTCTTATATTTTTTGTGTTGTTGAGTGTCATTAAATATTATGCGATATTTTCAGCTAAATTTAATTATTTTATAATCTTTTAGGGTTAATTTACTGATTCATCACTAGTTAATAAATTATATCAAATTTCGCAGTTTATTTAAAATTTAACAAGACAACACTAATCCTACAATTAATTTATATTTCTCTTCGACACTTTTTGAAATGTTTTAAAATATATCTTTTTTGTGAAGAAAATTCTTATACATGAATAGCAATAACACAATTAAAATTTTTACGATAGAAAGAAGTTCTTGTTTTGACTTTAGACTTTA
This sequence comes from Salticus scenicus, assembly GCA_963930645.1. Lineage (NCBI taxonomy): Eukaryota > Metazoa > Arthropoda > Arachnida > Araneae > Salticidae > Salticus > Salticus scenicus. Next base: position 168,234,906 of record OZ005651.1, read on the forward strand.
AAGTGAAATAACAGTTTAAAAAGAAAATAATTTTTTCTTTTATATTTAAAACTTCTAAATGCAATGAGATTATTTATTCACTTTTTATTTATTTATTTTTGTATATATATATTTAAGAAATAGGGTGGTATTTTGAAAACGCAATGAGTTATATAACATGTGATAAAAGTATAAACCTGCTTACAGTGTCACTTTTTACTATTATTATTTGAAAAATGGATTTGATTTCAAAAAGCAAAATTTTGAAAATATTAAACAAATATATGAATATATAAAAATAATAAAGCTATTTTTTTTTTTTAAACCTTATAAATGAATAGATAAAATTATCACATGAAGACGAGAAATCAAAAATAAAATAAAAACGCAACCTTAAATAAATAAATAAAAAACAATTTATATATTTTTAAAATAACGTTATTTAAAAAAAAAATTTCTAACGGTATTTTACTTTGTATAAAGAACGTATATTGTATAAACTTAAAGAAATTTCCGTATTCAACAAAAATACAAGAAATAAAAAGTAAAGGACAAGAAAAGAAAAAATAAATAAATAAATAAATAAATAAAAATAAAAATGTAATCTAAAACAATTAAGTAGATGAATGATTGATTAGATATAATTAGCAGTTTACGACAAGAAATAAAAAATAAAATAAAAATCCAATCTAAAATAAACAAAGTAATAAAAGTAATTTATAATTAAAAATTAATATTAATAAAATTTTATATCTGAATGTCCTTGCTCCATATATATAGAGTTTTGACTATATTTTGCTTTACTCATAAAATATATATTATAAAAACTTCAAAGAACTGACTTAATTAGTCTTATAATCATATTTCCGTATTCAATCAAAACACAAAAAATAAAAAATAAAAGACAAGGGAGAAAAATCGCGTTCTAAAATATAAAATAAATTAATAAAAGGAAAAAAAAAAAAAAGGCTTATAAAAATATTATTCATTAATGGTAGATTTCAGAAAATCTTTAATGATATTTTCTTTTATGCATAAACCATAACTTATATGAGTAACCGGCTTGATTAGGTTTATAAGCATATTTCAGTATTTAGTCAAAAGAAAAGAAAAAAAAAAAAAAGATTTCAGAGACACTTAACAAGCTGTGATCAGCGCTATTTTATTTGAAGGAACGCCCCTTACAACTGCCTGAGGGGAAAACGAACTCGAGACGAAAAATTCAGTTCGCGTGAAAGAATCATTCGAATGAAAACAAAAATTGCCCACCAAACGAGAGCGCAACCACTCTACAGGTTTAGCATCCGGAGAGAACGATACCGCTAGAGCAAACTGATCATTTCTCCCAATCCAGTCGAAAATTCTACTCACGAAATTGCTACTCACTCAATACCATCCTTACTCTACGAACCAAGCTGAAATACTCTATTTTCATGCTGTACTAAACGCATTTTTTCTCAGCTTTAAATTAAATTAAGTTAAAAAACGCGACTAAACTTCAGCAAAACTAAAGCACAACATGGCTGTATTTCAATTAAAAATGTTAATTCAATAAGTAATTTAAATAGAGAATTTGCGTTTTCTTTTATTTTCATATGTTCAGAGAATCAATGTTTGGTTTTACTTTAAAAATAGGCAGAAAAAATAAAATATTGAATTCAAAACACACATATCCACGCTTAAGAAGAAAATAACCAAATAATAGTTATTGTACGTTGTCACTAATTAATAAATGTGCAGTAATTGAACATTTATATTATTAATGTTTGGTTTTACTTTGAAAATAGAGAGAAAAAATAAAATATTGAATTTCGTACACACATATTTCTGCTTGAAAAGGAAAGATCTTAACAATTGTAAACTGTCCTTAATTAATAAACGCCAATTTGTTAAATTGTTAAATTATCGAATATTTTTCCTTAATATTGTTTGAATAAAAGCTTTCTGTCACAAACTAACATTGTAATTAAATATATTGTTATTCTTATAAATATATTTTGAATTTACTTTCCTATAATGCGCAAGTATCATTTTTAAAAACACGAATATCATTTGTATTTTCATTCTAATTTGCGATATTATGCTTTTTTCTGAAGAAGTCTAGTTGAATAAGAATCATAGTTTTCATAGATTTCGTAATATAATGTACCACTTTCATCTTAAATCAGTCAATCTTTTAAACCTTTCATCTCAAAACGTAATTATTTCATTTAAATTCATTAACCGAACTTACAAAACTTGTTTTCGTGGACTCAAAATATATGAAAGTGATTAGGATTAACATATGTATAAGAAAATTTCATTAATAAAGTAGAAGAAAAATTGACTTTTTACAAACAATGTTGTAAATCAAAAATTAATCAGTATTTTCATCATGTAAAATGTAAATTTACATTTCTTATTTTTCTCATTTAAATATTTTATAACGCTTACGAAATTACTCTAAAAAATTAATAATTATATTATTGTAAGCTGCAACCTCAATAAACAACATATTGCTTTTTAAATAAATAAGAACTGGAAAGAGTACATTAATTTCGTTGTACAATGCTGAGATATGATAATTAAATAAATGAGAAACAATCTTTATTATATCTACAATGAAATTTTTAACGTAAAAGTACATGTATTTAAAAAATAGAACATACAAATGTCATAAGTAGAAATAAATCAAATTATTATGCATGTACTAAATTATGACTTATAAACAATTTCTAAAAATATCTATGCTTATACTAAATTACTACTTAGAAACAAATAAATAAAAATACATTTTTGTACAAAACACGTAAGATAAAATTAATAGGAATTTAAATAAATGAGAATTCGTATATCATAGCTGCAGACTTTTTTGTTACAAGTAATTTTTTAATAGAAATAAATCGTAGTTTTTTGTACCAGGTTTCTATGATTCAATAAGGTATTTTTTTTTTTTTTTAATTCAGAAACAGTTAAGTTAAAAAACCGTGTAATTTGGACACTGGGATATATTATGGTGGATACACAATTTTTATTATGAGAGGGAAAATATAAGATTGAGAAACGACGAAAGGATGAATAATAAAAAAAATGTTTTTTTTTTTTTTTTTTTTTTTTTTTTTAATATACATTTTTAAAGTAAAAATGGAAAACTAAGTTATGCAATCGTTCAATGTTTTTTTTTTTAAATGTTATATATATATAGACTAAATAGGAAAAATACTTCTCACTTACAGCACTTAAAAAAAAAAAAAAAAAAAAAAAAAAAACAGGCATTTGCTATTAAACTTAACGAATTTTATTTTTCCGGAACTATTGATATTACGATTATGATAAATAATACCAAAATTGTTTTCATGCATTTAAATTTCCCCAGGTGAGGACTTCTCATCTCCAAAATTCAGCAATTTATGTTCACTTCCAAACAATTTTTTTGTTATTTAGAGGAGAAAATTCGACCGTAAAGTAACACTTATAAGAAGTATCCCTAAAAATATGCTTAGAAAAGTTTTGATGTATTTTTCTTGAACAATTTCTTAGTATATCCCTCTAATTTTGGCAACTGTTTAAAAGTTATGTCCTTAGTTCGTTGATCGAAAATTATTTCCTTACGAAAATGGAAATATTAAAGAGAAATAACATAGTTTTAGCATTTTTCTTTCATGAAAAAGAATTCAAACTTACTATCATGAATATCCAAAAGTTTAGACTGCCAATTTTTTCCTCTGTTCCAGAGAAAATATCAATGTAAACATACATTTCAGAAAAACAAAAGTTCACTTTGTTGTAAACAAAATAATCAACATATTTAGCAGACACAAAATAAATCCCATAGGAAGTTTTTAAATTTTCCTGGAATTAGTTTTTGCCAAGAAGATCAGTTATCCACAGACTCCGAAAGATCCCCGAGCACCATCCCGATCATTTCGCGGGACGATTCAGTGTCCGGGCAACCCTCACAGTGCCTCTTTCACAGGATAATTTCAGCTTCTCTACTCAACTTTGTATTTTTACTAGGAGTTTTTATCGTTAGAACTTAATAGACTCCTAAGGGGACTAGAACAAGAAGTTGGAAAAAGTTTATGGGTACTCACCAAGGGGAGGGGTGTCAGAAGGGAGGTTGTCGAACATCGGCTATGTCGTCCGCGGTTTTCGTCGTCTTCGTCGGCATGGCTGTCGGTGTTGGAGTGCGGCATGACGGCGGCTGACGATTCTCGGCGCCTCCCATTGTCCCGCCCCGCTTGCCCTGACGTCAGCGCAATCTCGCCGAGTGGCCGGCCCTGATGGATGGCCAAGCGGCGCGCGGAGAGAGGAGGGGCTCACACATACGTGCATACACACACACATACACAAAAGCACACACACATATATATACCACTATGATGCCCCGCGCACACTCAAAATAAATAACTCTTCGGACGCTGCGATAAAAAATAATTTTTGGTAAAAAAATTTATGTCCGAAAACTTTTTTTTTTCTGAAAGTTTTCTATTTAAGCGATTGAATGCTTTCCGATATTTTTGTTTGACGGGCTCTTGAAAAAACAATCTAATCGTGCGAGCAACATGTGTATGCAAACACCCTGCTGGCACCGATCACCCCATTATCCATAGAAGCGAATGCTTCGGGATGGAAGATGTCTTTGGATTTGGGGGGATGAGGGGGTGACTTCGGAGAGAACACTTTCGACCTCGACGGGCTTTTTTCCTATCGGTATCCTCATTCAGGAGTGAAAGCTTTTCCAGAAAATGCTCGCTCTTGATTGAATTGGTGTAGGCGCTTGTACACAGGCGAAAATATGCACCTTCTTGTATACAAAAATATATGTATCGATTATAAGTTATCAGTTCACTCTTAAAGATTAATCTTAGTTTACTCAGCATTATAATTATTGAAAGTGAAATTGAATTTTTTTTTTTTTCACATTAATTTGTCCTTGTTCTATAGTACGTTATGAAATATTTCACATTTTTCATAAAAATGATAAATTATGAAATAAATTGAATGCTTTTATAATATTTTGGTTGGTATCACATAAAAAAAAATGCACAGATACATAACTCAACTGATGAACTATAAATAATAAAACAAAAAATGAAATTACCAGAGCTGCTTATGACAGATTTAACTAGAATAAAATTATTTCTTTATGGGCGTCACTTGCGACCAGTTGTTAACTATTTATTTTTCTGGTGGTTAGGACTCCAAGCTATAGCCCAAAATGCGAGTTTAAATGCCAATACATACTCACACGTTTGCAATGACTTAAAAAATACGGTAATATTCAGATTCGGGCCTCGTCGTACTGTTTATACAGCAAAATTACTGAACTAGTTTATCAACTAGTCTGCGTCACTAAAATAGTACCAAAACTATAAAGATAATCAAATTAAACAGAAAGCTTACTATAAAAATTTTTGCATCAGTTTCAGTTATTAAAAGCTGTGCGATTTCAGAATAACTGAATAACTTTATCAAAGCTTTCATGAGAGTTAAGAAACACTAAAAATGTGTTTTCTCCCTAGAAAGAGTGCCTGAACATTTATATTATTATTATTATTAATCTTATTAAAGAAATTTCGTTGGTGGGTTGATTGCGTTTTACGTCGTACTAGTGCTGCGCAGTGGGCAATTGAAGACGGTCTGGGACTCACCCCTAGAGGTGATCTGGAGACATGCCATCACAATTTTATATCCTCCACGGAAGGGATGGCTCTCTCACTTCGGTGACCCCCAGAGGTATAATTTTCATGGGAACATGGAGGACATTGCGGCCACGACAGGTTTTATGTGTACCAGCCACCAGTAGTGTGCACGACGGTCTTTGGCCGACTCGAGTACCGAATCCGCAATATTCCAATCACGAGCTCGGCGCTCTACCGACCAAGCTATCGTGGCCTTTTATTAAAGAAATAATTATCGTAGATTATTATTTAAAAAATTAGGATAATGTAAATAAATGCAATAAAAAAAATAAATAAATAAATAAATAAATATAAAAAAAAAAAAAAAAAAAAAAAAAAACGAAAGTATTTTTAAATTTTTTTGTGCATTTTTCATTTTCTGACTAAAACTAAAATTTATTTTAAAATCAATTAAGGTAAATGCATCAGTAGTGGACTCTGTACAGGTAGTGGACACTTTTAATTTTAAACTCGGAAAATAAGCTACCTAATAATTCTGAAGATTCGAGCAATGTTCAGGAAGGAAGTTATAGCCCTCTACTGTTAAACCCTTTAACTAAAAATGTATCCGGCCATTAGTTTTAAAATAATGTTAGTTTAACTAAAAAAAATTGCACGTTTTGTGATTTTACCGTTTTCTTCTTATCACTTTGAATAAGGAAATGAAATTTTATTTGCTCTCTCTCTGCTTATTTTTAACTGATTTCTTCTACCTTTTGCTTTCATATGACTAAAATAAGTATGCAGAATTATTTTCTTTTGCTGTTTTTTAAATATTGTACTAACACATAGTATTTTTATGGATGTCCACTACAGGTGCAAAAAAATGTCATCATGACCAATAGTGGACAGCCCTGTCCACTACTGGCTCATGTGACTTTTAAGTATACTGACCAAACGTCCCCATTTTTTGGGGACAATTGGGGACGCCCTTTTTTTAAGGCATTTTTCTAAGTTTTAAAAAATTGTAGAAACTAAATTATTAATCAATAACACTTTATTTTTAGTCCTTATTTGTTAGGAATGAAAAAATGCATCCATAATTTGATAATTGTAGCAATTTTTAATGCTTCTCTATTATAAAGGTACTTTGATCTGGTCAGCCTACTTTTAAGTTCAGATCCAGTAGTGGACACAATCCTGTAATCTCGCAATTTTAGGGTTCAATTCAGTGTTTTTATACGTCACTCTAAAGCTACGCATTTAACAATTGGTGCCGGGCTGGGACTCACTCCTAGCAAGATAAGAAGACAGGCTATCACACTTTTAATCTTCTGAGGAGAAGGTGGATTCCAGGCTTTCCCAAATTTAGAAAACTGAACAAAATGGAAATTCGTTTGAATCACGAGATAATCTTGGAACATCTTAATTCTTTTATTCACATTTCTTTTTTTTTGGGTTCAATATTGGACTTGTTGGTTAAGTTCGGTTCCCATTTAAACATCGACATTGAAATTGCATAACTGCGGTCAATATTTAGTTGAGCATTAGTGAATTTTATGTCACACTAGTGCTACATTATGGGCAGTTAACGACGGTTTGAAACTCACCCCTAAAGATAGTCCGGAGACATTTGATAATCCTCAAAAGTTTATCTTTGATGGGAACATGGAGGACAGTGCGGCCACGAGGAGAAAATTGTGATGGGATGTCTCCTGACGACGAGCCTTATTAGTGGTTCCCAGACTGTCTCCAATAACCAATAGTGTAGCACTAGTGCGACATAAAATTCACTCAAATTTGAGCCCTAAATGTTCGCCCCAACGGAGATTCCTGTATGTGAGGACAAACTGTTAAAACGGGCCTGTCCCCAAGACATAGAAACGTTTGGTCACTTTAATTTTAAAGCAAATATTCAAAAGAATCCACTACTGGAACAAAAAAGGGTCCACTACTGGGTTTTTAGTGTGTCCACTACTAACTCATTTTAAGCTCTCTGGATTTTTTATTTTTTACATATATAAATCCTACAATTATCAATTTTCATAATGCAATCGGGTTAAGAAAGACTTAGTATAGCTGTGAAATATTAATTATTTTTTGAAACTCTAAAATTTAGGAAATTACGTAAAAAATAGCCGGATAATATCCTTGAAGTGTCCACTACTGGTGCGATTACCTTAAATTATCTTTTACAGCTCAATAAATAACGGAAGTTCTTTTTTGTAACAATTTTTTAGGATTAAACATATATTTTCATAATAGATAAGTAAATTCAAGTTTCCCAGTTGATGAACAAATATCATGATGCTTTAATTTCAATGGCATCATACAGTCGGCAGATAAAGTATGCGAGCACGAGCACTCCTATGTAAAAAATGTACACTCTTTGATGATATAAATCCTTATCGAATCGTGTTCTTAGACTGACTAAGACAAGGATTCGACAAAGATTTATTTTAAAAAATTCTATTAAGTGTACTTTTTTTATAAAAGATTTTTTGCTAGTGCTCGTGCTCGGATACTTTTGCTGCCGACTGTATTGTTATTAATTTAGTTAACGTCTCCCATGCAGTTTTCTTTTTTATTTCAAAGAAAATTATTATTATAATAAATCAGTATTTATATTAGAAATGGCCATTATTATTATTTTTGGGTTGTATAGGGGCTGAATGGTCAGCTCTTTAGCCTGCAATTAACAGAAACCGAGTTCGTGTCCTGATTCTACTATGAATATTCGTAGTTGCTCGGAATTCACTTTAATCAATAGATCCTGATCTAATTATCCATGATGTGCAAAAATATGACGGTTGAGATGCAACTAATTTATAGCCACGATTATTATTATTATTATTATTTTAAACTTTGGTCCTTTAATGCTTTCAGCAAGTCTAGGTTAAATAATATAAGACATTATTTTTATATTAAATTCCTCAAACACCTCTTTCACTAACAGACAAGGAATTTTCATCTCTTAGACATAGTGCAATGTATTTTTTAAACATAGTAAAAGGAGGTAATATAAAGGTGAAAGCACAAGGTTAGCAGCAAAATTTTACAAGTAATGAACACTTTTAAATTTAAACCCTGCAAACAATCTTTGCAATTTTTGCATTGTTTCGAGCAGTATTCAGGGTTAGTGTTACAGTAACACATCTGGACTATTAATATATTTAAATACTAACATTTCCAGCCATATATTTTGGAATAAGATTACTTTAACTGAAAAAATATAAACATTTTGTCATCTTGCCGTTCTTTCTTGTAGTTTTGAATAAGGAAATAAAATTTTGTTTCCTTCTGTCTGATTATTATTTTCTTTTTTTTACCTTTTTGCTTTCATATGATTAAAATAGGTAGGGAAAATTAATTTACTGAACTAAATTTTTATTTTTATATTAATATATATAATATTTTTATGGTTTTCCATTACTGATAACAAAAAACGTCATCATGACCAGTTGTTGACAGCCATGTTCACTTTTGTCTTATTTCACTTTTAAGGCAACACCCAGTAGTGAACACAGCTCAGTATCTGCCAAATTTAGAGTTTAGGTGGATTTTACATCGCCCTAGAGTTACGCAATGGGCAAATAGCGACCATCTGGGACTCACCTTTAAAGCTTGTCCGGAGACATATCATCACAAATTTTATCCTCTACGGAAAAAAATCCAAATTTAGAAGAAGGAACGGAATGGCAATTCGCTTCATTCGTTACCGGATCTCAATAACTTCGAGATATTCTTAAGACTTTTTTTCGAATTTCTTTTTTGTTTTGCGTATTAGGCTAGTTGATTGAGTTCGGTTTCCACAAAAATAATCACAAAGACCTGCCTGGGGTCGGTATTTAAAGGGTCATGCCTGCATTAATTAATCTATAAAGGAACGAGGAATTGGCGTTATCAGTTGCTCCTTAGTCAGTTCTGCTCTGAATTGGGACGGAAGTTAATTGGCACAGAAGTCGTCGTGGTGCCAAAGGAAACGTGCGCAATTGCCCATTGCGCAGCACTAGTGCGACGTAAAACCCAACAACAAACCAATAAATATTTTAGTTAGTTGTTTGATTAGGTTTAAAGTCAAACTAGCTGTACGCTATGGGCAATTTGCGACGGTTTGAGACTCACCTCTGAAAATGGTCCGGAGATATGCAATTATAATTTTGATCCTTCACAAAGAGTATCACAATCTATTAAATCCATTACCAGCATTCTAAAAGTTTCCCATAGTACAGCACTAGGGCAAAGTAAAACCCACTCTCACTCACTCTCCCAACATTCTAAAATCCGAATGATAGCAAAAAATGTCCAGACAGTCAGAGACCAAGGGTTACATACAAACGGAACGCTTACAATTTCGATGACGTAAATTTTGCATTTTTTTTTTTTTTTTTTTTGCAAATACAATCGGCAGCAAAAGTAACAGAGCACAAGCGAAAATTCCTATGTAAAAAAAGTACCCTTAATGCAGATTTGTTAAATAAATTCTTGTCGAATCCTGTTCTTAGTCAGTCTAAGAACATGATTCGACAAGGATTTATTTAACAAAACAGTGTTAATCGTGCTTTTTTCACATAGGAATTTTTGCTAGTGCTCGGATACTTTTGCTGCCTACTGCAGTCATACATTTGGAGCACCTGCAAACGGCTTTGGAACTGGAAGTGTTTCATTTTTATGTACCCCCAACTCGCTAATTACAGTAGGTTAGGCTGACCAGATCAAAGTACCTTTATAATAGAGAAGCATTAAAAATTGCTACAATTATGAAATTATAGATGTATTTTTTCATTCCTAATAAATAAGGACTAAAATAAAGTGTTATTGATTAATAATTTAGTTTCTACAATTTTTTAAAACTTAGAAAAATGCCTTCAAAAAAAGGGCGTCCCCATTTGTCCCCAGAAAATGGGGACGTTTGGTCAGTATACAGTAGGCAGCAAAAGCATCCGAGTACTAGCAAAAATTCCTATGTAAAAAAGTACACTTAATACAGTTTTGTTAAATACATCCTTGTCGAATCCTGTTCTTAGTCAGTCTAAGAACACGATTCGATAAGGATTAATTAAACAAAACAGTATTAAGTGTATTTTTTTACATAGGAATTTTTGCTAGTGCTCGAATACTTTTGTTGCCGACTGTACGCCTTTCTCCTTGAAGCGCCCGAAACCAACAGTAAGGATGACATACAAATCGTCGTCAATAGCCCACTACGTACCTGCAGTGCCACGCACTCAATTTGAGCCTGAACTTTATTCTCTTTTACAAGTTGAAAGTTGAATTATGGCAGGCTGACCAACACCACCTTTAATAATGCCTCCGAGCTGAGCTCCACGACACGGAAGATCAGCCGATTTCATCCAATCCCCACGATACAGCATATATCATAGGAAGTGTTGATTGGATAAAATCGGTCGATCTTCCATGACGTAGAGCTCAGCTCGAAGGCATTATTACAGGAGGTGTTGGGCTGACAAGATCAAAGTACCTTTATAATAGAGAAGCATTAAAAATTGGTACAATTATCAAATTATGGATTTATTTTTTCATTCCTAATAAATAAGGATTAAAATAAAGTGTTATTGATTAATAATTTAGTTTCTGCAATTTTTTTAAACTTAGAAAAATACTTTTAAATTAATTGAGAAAAACGAAGTTATACTAACACATAATAAAATATAAAATAAACCTATCTTTACTTCGTAGTCGTTCTAAGATCTTTCTGCACCGGGCACCCGGTCCTCTTCGGAGAACGTTAACACTGTGACGGAGACTTAGGCTTCTGGCTGCATCCTTGTTGACTTTTCAACAGGTGGTTCCATGCCCTATCGACAGGTGGCCCCATGCTGCGCAGTGGCCCCAAATAGGGCATGGAACCACCTGTTGAAAAGTCAACAAGGATGCAGCCAGAAGCCTAAGTCTCCGTCACAGTGTTAACGTTCTCCGAAGAGGACCGGGTGCCCGGTGCAGAAAGATCTTAGAACGACTACGAAGTAAAAATAGGTTTATTTTATATTTTATTATGTGTTAGAAAAATACTTAAAAAAAAAAGGGCGTCCCCATTCGTCCCCAGAAAATGGGGACGTTTGGTCAGTATAAAGTATGGACAAGCTGATGTTTTCACTCATAGATTTTTGTAGTTGTGAACCCTTTACAATTTTGAATAAAGAATGTGCGAATTCATTAGAGTTGAGTGATTTTTACGTATGGGAATTCATTAATATAGCAATAGTACAGTCGGTAACAAAAGTGTCCGAACACTGGCAAAAATTCCTATGTAGAAAAAGTACACTTCATACGGTTTTGTTAAATAAATCCTTATCGAATCATGTTCTTAAACTGACTAAGAACAGGATTCGACAAGGATTTATTTAATAAAACCGTATGAAGAGTACTTTTTTTACATAGGAATTTTTGCTAGTGTTCGAACACTTTTGTTGCCGACTGTAAAGTGCGAAATAAACTTTAAATGACAATTTTAGATGCGCGATACATTTTGTGCTAAAAATGTATATACTACATACAGTCGGTAACAAAAGTTTCCGTACACTACCGAAAATTCCTATCTAGAAAAAGTACACTTAATACAGTTTTGTTAAATAAATCCTCGTCGAATCCTGCTCTTAGTCAGTCTAAAAACCGGATTCGACAAGGATTTATTTAACAAAACTGTATTGAGTGTACTTGTTTTACATAGGAATTTTTGCTAGTGTTCGGAGACTTTTGTTACCGACTGTACATTTTAATCAGTGCAATAATGAAATTAATGAATCTCCCATCTGCATATTTTATTTATTTATTAATTTATTACTTCACTTGGAGAAAAATTTTCAAAAATTTAGGTCTCGATTACGGTTTTGATAGTTTAGAAATTTTATAGATTGAGGTTGAGATCAGGTGGAGATCACAGGATCATCACATTAGAGCTACGCAGTGTCGAATTGGTGATTGTGCTTGTTTCCCTAGTTGCGACTCAGAAACATGCCACCACAACTTTTTTATTCGTGGGAGGATGACTACTCTAGAGACCCTGTATTAGAAGGAGACTGGACATTGATTTCGTGCGGGCTTTTTGACAAAATCCTCCATTTTAGTGCCAGTGTCTCCATTGCTTATCATTACGCTGAGAAGAAGTTTCGATTATTTTACGTCATAACTAGAGGATAACTTATTTATCACACTTTACTTTGTTCGAAAATAAATTACTTTATTTTTGAAATATTTTTAAAAGATAAAAATGTACTATCATTTATTTTATATCATGTTTTAAATACTTTGAATTCTCATACTGCGTGCTGTTTTACGTATCTATTTCCTAACATATAAGATAATTACATTACTTATTTGCTGGCTATTAGTTTTTAAGTTCTGTTTTGTGATATATTTAATATGTTAGATCTGAATGCATTTTTCTAAATTGGTATGTATTTTTTCTAATATATTTTAAAATACATATTTAAAATAACTATATTAAAACATATTTTTTGATTATTTGCTAGTACGCAAAATGTATCCGTTTTCTTAAAATAAATTGATAAAAATAAAGAAAATAAGTTGTACATTATTTGCTAGCATATGAAATATAAATTTCTTTTAAATAATATTTGCCATAATAAATTTTATAAATAAGATTTAAATAAGTTATTATTTTTATTTACATAATATTTTTTAAAAGTAAAAAAAAAAAAAAAAAAAAAAAAAAAAAAAATCAGTGGAATAAGCAAATGTAAATAAAATAAATAAAAATATATTTTTTAATTTCTAAAAATATTAGTTAATATTTTGACAAATTATTATTAATTAAATTTTTATTTTTAATTATTGGTTAATATTTTTTCAAAAATGAATTAATTACTTCATTTTCAATAATAATGTGTAATTGAAATAAATAAAATATGTATTTTTAACTTCTAAAAATATTACATATATACTTTTATAAAACAATAAAAAATAATTTCCTCTATTCTGCCGTAGTTTTACGTTTATTTATGAATTACTTGACAAAAACTAAGATTACCATATTTTTGTTAAAATCTTTCTAACTTTTTAAATGTAAAATGTATGTCCTCAGAAAAAAATAAAGTAGAATTAATTCACAATCAACGTATTTTCTTAATATAGAAGTATATAACAAAAAATTCCTCTGTTTTCCGATCGGAGTTGAAAAAGTAACCATATCTTAACGAAGGTTAAAACAAAATTTGTTTTTCTTCAAATTTTTTTCTAAAACGAAAAGAATTACATATTTATATTCTTCATTACTTTTTGAACAAATTTAATACAAATTTCTTCCACTTATGTTGTACAGTAAAATGTCAATCGCGAAGAAAAAACCATTACAATCTACGGGGTTCGCAACAATTTGACACTAAGATGGCCGACTTTCCGTCAATGTCCATGTCTCTTCCTAATATACACTGTAAGAAAAAAAAATATTACCAGCTGCAAGAAACTCTCTGTGATTGGAGAAAATAATTATTTTCTCCAATCACAGAGAGTTTCTTGCAGCTGGTAATAGTTATTTTTTTACAGTGTAGGGTCTCTAGATTACTCTGATACGGTGACACCCAATGGTTCTATTTTTACTAAATATGAAGGGAATTGCAGCAAAAAATGATTTTACATGAATGAACTACCAGTTAATGACATTGAGTAGTGATAGAGGTAGAGTACGAATTCCCTATACTGGCTATGGAGAAAAATTCCACGAACATCACTGCAGTCTATGAGCATTGTTTTGGCGATAATCGCTTTCTTGGAAACTGGTTCTTAGGATTTTGCATGTTTTGAATGCTTTGTTACTCTTACCAACAAAACTTCAAAGAAAAGTCAAACAGCTTTTAGCCAGTAACAAGGATTTGGTTACTTGCTTTTCATTTCAGCTAGAGTAGGTAGTGGTTTGTGTTTAATTTATTCCCAATCAAAATATAAAACAGTGATAACAAAGGTGAAGGAAACTTGCTTTGGTGGAAGTGGAAGGTGAATTTGACTGTAGAAAAATCGGTTTGGCGAATGAATTGGAGGAATGGTGGGCATGTCATTTTCGTGAACAAAAAGGTTTCTAGTCCGGGGTCTAGTCTAATACACTCGGCAGCAAAAGTATCCGAGCCAATAATTCCGATATCAAAAAAGTGCACTTAATACTGTTTTGTTAAATAAATCCTTATTGAATCATGTTCTTAGGCTGACTAAGAACATGACTCAATAAGGATTTACTTATCAAAACAGTGTTAAGTGTACTTTTTCTAGACAGGGATTATTGCTAGTGCTCGGATACTTTTGCTGTCGACTGCATCTAGTCGACTGTATCTAGTCGATGAGTAATGTACGCAAAGGTCGTCAGCCGGCTCTACATTCGAACGCGCAATCCGTCGACCACGAGCTCTATGCTCTACCAACTGGGTTATTTTGGCCCTACGTAAGTGATGTAAAATGAAGATTGCGTTTCAACCTGTCGACGTAACCGCAATTAGCGAAAACTTTGAAGCTGCAGTCGGTAACAAAAGTGTCCGAACACTATAAAAAATTCTTATGTAAAAAAAGTACACTCAATGCAGTTTTGTTAAATAAATCCTTGTCGAATCCGATTTTTAGTCCGGTTTTTAGTACGTCCAAAAACTTTGAAAATGCTTTGTGATTAAAAATTGGTTGATTGGCTGGGTTTAACGTCAACTAGTGCTGCGCTTTGGGCAGTTGGCGATGGTCTTGGACACGCCCCTAAGGATGGTCCGCCATCACAATTTTGAGCCTTCACGGAGGTGATGACTGCCTCGCGTGACCAGAGGTATAATTTTGATGGGAATATGGAGGATATTGCGGCCACGACGGATTTTATGTGCACCAGCCACCATTAGTGTGCACGAAGGTCTTTGGACGGTTCGAGTATCGAACCCACAATCTTCCAATTACGAGCTCGGCGCTCTACCGACCAGGCAATTGCGGTCCTCTTGTGATTAAAGAAAATACTTCAATACAAATATTACAAGAACTACCAACGTAAAAGTTGATGGGTGCTGAAAGTAGATAGAATTTATTAAATGAAGACCGCGGGGAAGTAGCAAATATTGCGAAACTCACGTCGCAAGAATTCGTTGCAAAGTGCCTGACTCGAATCACTGTTCAGTCATAGCTAGTCGTCGTGGTTCGGAATCCATTTTAAAAAGTAGTTACCGGTATAATGAGTCTTAACGTGCAAAAAAAAAAAAAAAAAAAAAAAAAATTAACGTACAGACGTACCTCTAATCCTAAATCCTCATGTGCAAAACAATTCAGTCCCAGAGAGGACCTTCCTATGTGTGTTTAAGAAAATTCTAAGGTGATGAGACACTTGCAAAATGCTATTTTTGCAAAAATTATCTGTTCAGAAAAGTGCCTGCATGGTTCGATTGTTGGATGGGTTTTACGTCGCACCAATGCTGCGCATTGGGCGATTGAAGATGGTCTAGTACTCACCTCTAGAGGTGGTCGGGAGACATGCCATCACAATTTTGATCCTTCACGGAAGGATGGCTCTCTCGCTTCGGTGACCCCCAGAGGTATAATTTTTGATGGAAATATGGAGGAATTTGCAGCCACGACAGATTTTACGTGTACCAGCCACCATTAGTGTACACGAAGGTCTTTGGCCGGCTCGAGTACCGAACCCGAAATCTTCCAATTACGAGCCCAGCACTCTACCGACCGGCGCTTTACCGGCCCACCAGAAATGTGGCAAATATACAATAAAGAAAAAAATCTGATAAGTACATAAATTGCTGTGGAATATAAGGGGAAAATACGAACAGAAATTAGAGAGGGAAAAAAAAAGAAGAAATGTTGTAAGGAACTAAAAAAAAAAAAAAAAAAACCGCACAGAAGAGAAAAGGAGATTACCAAAATAAGAAGTAAAGATAAAAACTTTAAAAAATCAAAAAGAAAAAAAAAGAAAAAGAAAATCAAAAGGAAAAGAGGGAATCTTTCCTAAAACACATGAATCGGGCAGAAATACAGGGTGATTAAAATTAAAGTTGCGATTTCAAAAGTTCTAACTTTAAAACTACCGGTCAGAACAATTTGATATTTTACCAGAACAATCGTGAAGCAATGGAATTTTGTCTTGGGAAGGAAATAAGTAGTTTCAAAATATGCCTGTAATCGCTGCCAAATTGTGCTAGGGTAAACGCCTAAATGGATTCATTAAACAAAGGAATGTTGCTAGCAACAGAAGAGAATGGCAGGAAACAAAGGACACCAACAAATTAAGACTCATTGCTAGCGAAAAGATAAAAATGCGTGTTTACAACGAGAACAGTGATAGCGACAATAGAAAAAGAGGAGCTTCAGAAAAGATAGCTAACGGACGATTAACGGCACACTTTGATTGGCTGGTTGGTTGGGTTTAACGTCGCACTAGTGCTGTGATATGGGCGACTTGCGACGGTTCGGCACATTTTGGATGGTTAGTTGGTTCGTTGGCTGGTTGGGTTTACGTCGCAGTAGTACTGCGCAGTGGGCAATTGGCGACGGCATGAGACACACTCCTAAGGATGGTCCGGAGACATGCCACCACAATTTTGATCCTCCACGGAGGGGATAGCTGGCCCGCTTCCGGCACATTTTGGAACTACATTTTTTCCTTTACCAAACAAAATTCTATCGCCTCACGATTGCTCTGATAAAATATCAAGTCATTCTGACCGGTAGTTTAGAGCTTTTTGAAATCACAACTTTAATTATAATCATTCTGTCGTATAAAGTGATTTAAAAAGCACAAAAATTAAGTAAGCTTGACCTATCTAAAAAGTTGAAAAAAAATAAATGAAGTCAATAAAACCCGGAAATAATAATATCAGCAATTTAATAAAATTGAACTTAATCAATACGTCTCATAAATATATTAAAACCAAATTAACTTTTTAAATAAGATTGAAATTTTTCTGAAATTTTTAAAAGATACAATTTAATTAAAAAACATGAAAACACAAGATAAACGTTTCGGCTAAACACTAGCCCCCCTCAGTGTCATTAACATATAAAGCATCATATCCTGATTTTAACAACATAAAAATCTTAGCTTCAAATGTAAATATGTACGAGTCCCGTATTTTCCTAGAGGGCGCCTTTACTAGATTGCAGCTTTCTGCCCTGAACGAGGCTAAAGCTATTCCTCCAGAGTACAATCGGTAACAAAAGTATCCGAACACTAGCAAAAATTCCTATGTAAAAAAAGTAGAGTTAATACTGTTTTGTTAAATAAATTCTTGTAGAATCATATTCTTAGTCTGACTAAGAACAGGATTCGACAAGGATTTATTTAACAAAACAATATTAACTCTACACTTTTTATATAGGAATTTTTGCTAGTGTTCGGATACTTTTGTTACCGACTGTACCTAGTTTTATTTTGATGTCTCATAACTGTATTGTGGGCCCTCCGTGGCCGAGTGGTTATGTCACCACACTGCTAATCGCCTTTGAGCGTAGGAGAGCGGGTTCGATTCCCGCGCTGGCCCTGATTGTTTTTTCCATTTCTTCGTATTGTAATTCTGTCATGTGCTATCTGTAGTTATCTGACGAAGATTTACAAGCGGACTACGAGTCAAGCATAAAAATCTGATGTATGTGTTATCAATAAAGAAACAATAACTTTATTGTAAATGTTGTGCTTTATATGTTAATGACACTGAGGAGGGTTAGTGTTTAGCCGAAACGTTTGTCTTGTGTTTCATGTTTTTTAATTAAAGTGTATCTTTTAAAAATTTTAGTGTTTTTATCTCATTTTAAAAGTTAATTTGGTTTTAATATGAGCAATGTCCCAACGACGCGCCACCCAATCTGAAGTTTTCCATTTGTTTGTTTGTTTAAACTATGCATTTTTACTGCTTAAATACCTATCTAAAAATAGGAGAATATATTTTACTCTCTAAATCTTATTTGGTACAAATATAATTTAGAAATTACACTAATAAATCAGTTATTTATGTCATTTTGGCAATGCACATGGAATTTTTGACGTGTACAGTCGGTGTCCGAACTCTAGCAAAAATTCCTATGTAGAAAAAGTACACTTCATACGGTTTTGTTAAATAGTTCATTATCGAATCATGTTCTTACACTGACTAAGAACAGGATTCGTCAAGGATTTATTTAACAAAACCGTAAGAAGTGCACTTTTTTTTTACATAGGAATTTTTGCTAGTGTTCGGACACTTTTGTTACCGACTGTATGTATAAACTGTAGACTATTTTTGAGTTTAGGCTCGACTTTATCGAAATACAATAAAGGAAAATCGATCCGAAGAATCACTCGAACCCAAGGAAATCCTTATTTTTGATAACTTTTTCACACAGGTGTATAAGGCTATCTTGACAATAACCAAAAATAAATAAATAAATAAATAAATAAATCATAGTTTTTAAGTTTAACGCATTTTGAATACCACTATTTGAAAGTAGTTTTCTTTGTCTTATTTAATTCAAGAACTTTCGTGTTTATAAAAAGACAATTTTTTCCCTACAAAAGTAGTGCTATTCAATGTACAGTCAGCCAAAAAAAAACGCCCCCCCCTACCTAATTTCGCCGTAAATTATCGTAGAAACATTTGACTGGTACCGATCGATTTTTAATAACGTCTAATTTATAACGGTATAGTTACATTTTGCCTAGGGGGTCGTCTACATATTAAAACTGGCATTAACTTCATTTTTTTCAATGGTAACCCCTATTTTTGACTTCATATTCAGATTTCTGAGATCAAGGCGGTTCGGAAAACATACCTATTTATATACTTTAAATCAATTCTAAACATAGTTACACATGAAAATGTATTAGGGGTCCGTCTCATTTAGAAAATATAAATCATGATCTACCACCCAGTATACATTATTTATTAAGTTTCACACTGGAAAAAAATTTCAGAAATGTTAATTATAAAATAAAAAATGACTAATTCTCAAAACTCTCTGAGTTAGTTTATGAATTAAAAGACTTTTATTGGTTTCTATTGATTAAACATCAAACCGTTCACTTCATACGAAGAAAATTAAATAGCTTGAATAGATATTAAAATATCTATCAAAAGAAAAAAAAAGGTAAATGGTTTTAAATTTGTTTAAAAATTCAAAATTATTTTAACTCAAGCTGCCGTATAATTGTCTGAAACGGTGGCACTCAACCTGGTTCCCACGGCCGTGTCACAGTGACAATGGGAGTTTGTTCTGATACTGCAGTACTTTCATTTTCTTTAATTTAATTGATTTTTTAAAAATATTAAAACAGATTTATTCATTTTATTTTTTTTTAATTAATTTTTTTTTCATGACATTATTAAAAACTTTTACATAAATCTCCACGATATTCTTTTGCTTTTTATATTTTATAATGTGTAACAAATTAATATGCAAAATAATAAATCCTACTACGTAATGGGATGTTCTAAAATTCTACTCTTAACACAGATACCGAAGTGGACGGTGGGTGTAGAAAGGCTGACTACCCTTAATCTAAATCTTCAGTTGAAAAGGTCAAAATGTTAAATTACTCTATTAAAAAAAAAAGTAAGAAAGAAAGAAAATAATAATAATAAAATAAAATAAAATAAATGAAATAAAAATAAATAAATAAAAAATCTGAACAATAAACTATGGGAACAGAAGCAGGGAAGCCATCGTCTCCGCGAACGATAAAAATTATGATGGCGTGTCTCCGGACCATCGTAGGGGTGCGTCCCAGACCGTCGCCAATTACCCATAGCGCAGTACTAGCGCGACATAAAACCCAACCTACCTACCTACCAATATATTGTGGTGTGAACTGGCGTATAAGTGACCGATTACGCAGGTATTTCAGTGTGGAATGGCTTTCTTGGTAGGAAAAATCTGTTTGGATTTTCACAAATATATATAATTTTAAGTTTATTTAAAATTTGCTTTGGAAGAAGATGATGACTCCTCATTTAAATGCTAATGCTGAAGGTCACATGTGGATAGCGGTAAAAAGTAAAAATCTATGTTAAAGTAAGATACATTTCTCTTAAAAAAAAAAAAAAAAATATGAATAACAGTGGGCTAAAAATACCCCGGAATAAATTAAAATGTTGTTTATTCTGGTTTTAGTCAGGTGATATCACTTGTACTAAATAGCTGAATCCGCCCTCTCTTAAGCTCAGGTTCAGCTCATCATTAAAATATTGTTTTTAATATCTGCCGCACGAAAATGTTCAAAACACAAATGCCAATTTTCATATATTTTGAAATCTTCCCGTTTCAACTTTAAAAGCATTTAGATTAATTTATTTTATTTTGAATTTTTAAATTTAGACGATTAAAGTCTTTTAAATGAAATTTCAGGATTCTGTAATATCAATATCTATATATTTGAAAGTAATAAGACTATTCCTCTGTTTTACATTTTTATTCCATAATAATTGTGACTTTGATTTCGTGATTAGGAAATTGAAAATAAATACTATTGAGCTATGTTCCAATAATAGATCTTATAAACTTAAAAAAAAAAAAAAAAAAAAAAAAAAAAAAAAAAAAGCAAATTTTCACTATTTGATTCTGTATTAAAAAACTTTTAATAGAAATTTGATATTTTATTCTGTTACATTATGGGATAAATTTTAAATAACACAAAGCTTACAAACGGTACAGTAACCAAATGCGAATATGTCACAACAAAATTTTAACAGAAAATTCATGGTAAAAAATCTTTTTAAAATTATTAAATATTAATAATAATAATAATAAAACGATTGTCGAATGCATAATTGCTGTTTCATGCAATCAGTTTCGCTGTACCGTGTTTTCTAAAACATGATATTTAACTAGAGGTGTACGTACTCTTGAATATTGAAATGCGAAAAAAAAAGTGTAACAGGGTTAAAATAGAATTTTAGAAGCGAAAAACTAGAGAAAGATATTTAATACTTATGAAGAAAGGCTTAACATATTAGGATCGGATATATTCCTCTCTTGTACCGTAAGCCACGCCTTTTCACAAATTTTCTAAAACTTTATAATATAAAACAAAATAATATTGCATATTTGTAATTAAATCATTTAAGTTTTGTCTTCAATAATCGATGTAGTAAATACCATTGTGATTTATGCATACCAGCGTCACATATAGAGTCAAATAGGAATATGCAAATTAGTATTTTTTTTAAAAATAGTGTTTCAGCGAATCAGAGGCGGGGCTTCTTTTTTTTTGAAGTTCTTTCACAATCCCTCGCCTACATTGTGATAACTTTACAAAAACATGCCAATTTGTATAATAAACATCGAAATATTGCTTAGGAAACAATAAAAATAACATAAAGGTAAATTAAAATAGTTTTCCGTCAAATTATATACAAACATTTACTTATAGAGGATACAGATTATAACAAGTGACGGCCCCCTAACAGGAATAAAAAGTGAAATATCACTGTAACTCAAAAAATAATGTTAGGAACGAGCTGTAAATTTGGAAACCCATGTTTTTGATGATACCCGTTCTATTCGTGCAAAAATTAACATAGGTCATAATTCATAATTTTTTCAAATATGAAATTATTAATAATTTTCATAATTCAAAAAATGTTTTTTTAGCAAAAATTTGCATGGAATATGTTTGGGTCACTTCATTCTAACGAATAAAAAAAAACAGAATTTAAATATCATAATTATTTCGGAAGATATGATTTAATGTTTGTCACATTCATTTAACATTAGCATCCCCAAACTTTGACAGCTTATAACTCTATGAAAAATTGAGCGAAATATATAAACTATACCATTTTCCGTGATGATTTGATCCAAAAAATTCAAATATATTATAAAAAAGGGGGGTTATCATTGAAAAAAATAAAGTTGATGTCAGTTTTAATATGTGGACGACCCCCTAAGTAAAATCTAACTATAACATTATACACTAGACCTTATTACAAACTGATCGGTACCAGTCGCATGTTTCTACGATAATTTACGGCGAAATTAGGTGGGGGGGTGGCGTTTTTTTTTTTTTTTTGGCTGGCTGTACGTAAAAGTTGGCCACTTTGTTATAGAGAAAACGAGACGTAAAGGATATTCTTTTAGATATTTCTCCGTACTCTCTACTATTTCACCGTAACTCTGATTATGATTTTCAACAAATGTATGAAATGAAGCTTGAAAATCATTTCTAAAAACCCTAATTGGAGGATTAATATTTTTGATATTTAAGCCATTTAGCTCCAAGAATAAATGTCGTTTTCTTAAAAATTTTCTACTGCATCCTTAGTCGATCGTAATATCTCCAAAAAGTAATTAAATGTTTACAAATATTCATGTTTCACAAAAATGTCAATTTTAGCAAAGGAAAAGAAATAGCTATATCATTCGACAACCAATATATACAGCTATGTATATTACGCCTTTCAGTTTAAAGTAATAGCAGTATGCGTGTTTTTTGCTCAGAAAAATAAGTAACTTGAACAAAGTAAATTATTTTAAAATGCATAATTTTCTTGCCCATTCAAATTATCGTTTCATTGCTTGCTATTTACATAGTGGGTCAAGATCTAATTAGCTCTAGTAAGCAAAAAATGATCATAGAGCGACAAACGAAACCAAATAAACTTTTATGCTGAAGCAGTTAAGGAGAAATTTTCCATTCTGAAAAATCTGTATTTAGTTCGTCATACACAGAGTGTTGAAAATTTCATTCTTAAAATATTAATTTTAGAAATATATTTTAAGTATCAAAGTTGTGTAAAGAAGGTAAAGTAATTAAATAATTCAGTGCATTTAGTTTCAAGAACTATAAAATTTAAATATTTATGCGGTTCCCATTCAAAGGAAAAAGTCCAATGAGTAAAATGTGTTAAACAAAATTTTTGTATTGTATTATAAAAATCCTATATATATGAAAAAAAAAACAAAAAGGTGACATAAATCACTCTAAAATGTCTTAACATTATTTTTCTGATGGAAAGATGCACATCAGATGCTTGCATATGATGGATCATATACACAAGTCATTTGTGAAAATAATGTTACCATAAATAAAATAAGACAATTATTCTTTTTTAATTTGCAACTAATCCGACAACATTTTTGTTTGAATATATCTCTAGGCTATATTTTATGATACAATGCGGTAATTTTGTACGTCATCTCAAGAGATTATAGAGGCATATTTTACTCACTGGAAATTTTTTGTATGGGATCTGAATTTCAATTTTGTAATTCTTGAAACTGAATTCCCTTAAACTTTTCATCCCTTTCGTGGAGTTTTAAATTCGTGATGGCATGTCTCCGAACCATCCATAGCAGTTGCTGATGGCGTACTTCTAGTGTAACGTTAAACCCATTGAACCTCAACCTCAGCTTTAAATTTTTCATTGATTTTATAAAACACAGCACTTTTTTTTTTTTTTTTTTTTAACGCATCTTTGTAGTTTATTGTGTACGTCTAAGATTAACATATAACGAGATAAACCAAAGGTCATTTTTTTTTACGAACGTTGTAATGTTAATAATTTTTAAATAATTTTTATATTCTTCTTGAAGTTTACTAAAACGTTTCTCTCAGAAGATGTGGAGAAACGTTTTTTTCCTCTCATTCACAACCAAACTGCTAAGAAACAACTTTTAAAGGCAGAGTTTTATCAAGTTAAAAATGGTGTGTACATGTCCAAAAAATTCGAGGATAGCCCATTTTTTGAAATAATTTTTCTAAAATATGAAAAATTGTAGCAAGAAAGTTATTTATCTTATTATTAACTATTAGTTATTATTAACTATAACTGTATAACTATTATAACTATTAGTTATTATTAACTTTAACTGTTTTGTTCCCCTTTAATTAAAATATAAAAAAAATATGGGAATTTCGGTAACTTTTTTCAGCACTATTTTATTATTAAGGAACTCTAATAGTCGCCATATTTAGAAGCCAATAATATTGAATTATGTAAAAGATCTTAATTTTTCTTTTCTTTTTTAAAAATCTTGTTGAGAAATAAGTAGTTTAAAAGAATTCTTGCTTCAAATTTCTGTGACTAACATTTTATGACATACTCTGAAAAAATTCCAAATGTTTGCACATTTCTCTAAATAAACGGTACCACAGTATGAAGGTAAACTAATGAGAGTTAGGGAAGTTCTTTGTTATGTGAAGGATTGTTGATCATATCCTTTAAACTAAACTAGCTGAGGCGTTTCAAAACTCGAGATAAAAAAAAGGCCTAAATTAAAAAAAAAAAAAAAAAAAAAAAAAAAAAAGAGAGAAAATTTGTAGAGTGAATCAAAAGATGTACACAACATTGTGTTTTTGTGCCCTAAGAACTATAAATAACGTTTGAAATGAATTCACATTTCAAATTCATATATATTATTTCAAAAAGTGACATTACATTCTACATCTATTTCGTTTAAGAATAAACAAATATGGAAAAGTTACTTTCAGAAAGAAAGCATTGTTGATAACTTTATATGGTGCAAACTTATAGTATTTCATTCAGTCTCTAAAAGTTGAAATATCTCATAAGTATGCATCATGCAATGAGTCGAATCACTTTAATTTACACAAACTGTTAAATTTGAATAACTTTTAAGTAATTATTTTTATATTTTTTATTCATTTTCACCTAAGCATCTTATAATGTTTCAGAAAAAAGTATTTTAAATTTCCTCCAAAAAATGGCCTTCAATGACGGCATTAAAGTTAGGGAGGTACCTTGGTAAACATGGAATAATTCTACGCGTTTCAATGACTGCAAATCACATTCAATTATTTTTACAAGAAATATGCGAAAGAGAATCGAAGAATGGAAATTATGTGCTCATTCCAGATGAATTTTTGCCTTCTAGAGACGATGGAATGATTTTTTTACATTCTCTGCACGTTTGACTACAAGGCAATTACTGAGGATGATATGAATCCCGGTGGCTTTGTAAACTGAATTTCAGTACTCGAGTTCGATATATAAGTGAACATATACGTTGAAGATATTATTCCCTGATTCCCTGCCGCCTCCGCGTTTAATTGTAGCCTTGTAAGGAAGGGTATGTCCGTACTTGCGTGATCTACGTTTCATGAAGCATTCCGTATTAAGCCGGACGTGCCCCCTCTTCCAATGGCTCTCTTGAGACTCGGCGGCCAGTTATGAATCACGACAGAAAGATCTGACCGCGCAGGCCATTACTGCCTCCCAAACCCCACGTGGGAACAGGAAAATTGAAATGCCAAATACTTTTCTAAAATGCCGAGATGCGGAAGGATTTCACGTCCCAGCCGGACACTGCCAGTCGGCAGCCAAAGACGTGATAATGGGCTACGTCAAAAATATAGGCAAACTCCCTGAAAAGTTATGATTTGGATAACAACAAATTTTGAGGTCAAATTTTCAAAGCGTGGATTTGAAAGGTTTAATAAAATAGATTTATTTTTCGTAATACATTTGGATTTATATACATAAAAATAAAATAATATAAAAATAATAAAATAATAAAATAAATAATATAAATAATATGAATATAATATATATATATATACAGGAAAGAAAATTCCCTTATCATAAAGACCAAAAGTTCAATATAGTTTTGTAAATCTTGTTAAATCGTAACAAGATTTACATGTAAGTAAGTTAAATAAGTACAGGTAAATTATAGAAAGTAAGATTAAAAAATGAATAAATAAATAAAAATTAAAGAACTATAGGATTAATTAAAAATACAAACAATAGATTGCATAAATCAGAAAATCTCAGAAGAACAGTATTTAGTTTTTTTTTTAAGATTTCGATAGACTGAAAAAAATTTCGGACTTTTTTAATGCACAATTTTATTCTTTTTAGCACTCTACACCAAAATCTAATTTTTAGGAGAGTAGTCAGTTTTATAGTATCAAAAATAATTTTTTTTTTCTTATGTTCTTTCTTAGCATTCCAAAATTGTATAGCTTCTAAATGACTTTTGCATTATGATCGTTCTAAATATTCATAAGCACAAAATTTCATGGATAAGGTATAAAGAAATTTAGGCGGAAACAGTATATATATAATACGAAGTCTAATAACTTCTATGTAATCACTTTTTTGTACCTCTTCCTTTTTAAGGAAGTAGGTAATCACTGCTATTTACTTATCCTAATGCAGTTCCTATAAACCAAGAAACAATGCAGGCATTTTCTCGAAATTTTATACTTAGTTAGCATGATTCGGCGATAATTTGACATTGGCATATGCCGCGCAACACTGTAAAATGAAATAGAAAATCGTATTACATTACAGGTACCTGACACGAAAATTGCAAAAGTAAATACCACATCCATGCAAAAATATTTCTAAAGTTTTTTCTGTAACACAACAATACAGAAAATGTCCCTACACAACAGACCTTTTTCTTAGGATAAGCGGTGAAATATCTCGTATTAAATAAAATTCGACATTTCTACCAGCCATGTCTGCTTCTGGAAGCTGTTATGCGAATCAGAGTGCACCGCATAACAGGCGACGATGCTTCTTCGCAGCATTGGAAACACATTTTGAGCTGTTTTTTAGCACTTCTGAATCCTGCTTTGATATCTAGTTACAACGCCTAAAATACACAGTGTGAAAACCAACCAGCAAAACAATGCCCTAAAGATTAAACCTTTCACCATAGGTCAGTGCGATCGAGATTATTACTTCAGAAAACGAAACGGAAGTATCTATCGGTTATTTATGTGCTTAGATCACGTGACTAAACAGACGAAACTAAGGAAAGCCAATCAATTCTTATGCAATCATTACGATTTGAGCAAAAATTTCGATTGCAGCGCTATACGGGAAGCTTATTGTTTTTTAGAAATATTTTAAGCATTTAGTTATAAGCGCTTACCACTCTGTATATTCTAAGCGCTGTAACCTAGTTTAAGGTGATCAAACGTCCCCATGATCAAAGGTCCTAATGTCCAATAGTTCTAAAATTGTGTTTGCATAAACATAACAAAACCATACATAAACATAAACAAAAACATAAATATTATTCGTTACTCTTATCTTATTTCTATCTTCAAATAACTTTTCCTGTATGTTTTTATTACTTTTTATATAAATAATCGTAATTCGTAACACTCGCCGAAATGCGCGCCAACAAAGGAAAATTGTCACAGATAAAGAAATAAACTGTCAAACATTCTATAGCTGCGTTCGGAAACGATAAAATATGGCTTTGCTAAAACTAAAGTAAAAAAAAAAAAAAAACACTTTGCAGAGATTGCTACATAAAGAGAGGTTTTAAACACACGATGTAGATCTACATCGCTATGCATTTAAGGGTTAATATGAACCGCTGATTGCAGAAAGAGGGCATGTCCAATTTTTAGCAAAAGTGAGTTAATGCCATATAGACGCATATTTTTTGTAAAAAGGAAACACATCCTTCAAATTTGTACGGGAGAAAATAATTATCAGAAAAATAGTTATGGGCAGAAAAAAATTATGTCCTGGACACGACTCCTTGCTGTTTTCAATGAAATGGAAGTGACGAATTATTCGGGTTTTCCTTATGTCATTCATTCTGGCTGATGGAACTGTTTTCTATCCATAGGTAATGCCCCAGGAGTTTAACATAAGATGACCAACGAAAGCCCAAAGTTAAATTGATACTCTATCATGTTCTTATTCTGGAACAACGCCTACAATTATCCAGAACAGTTTTTTTTTTATTTGCTTGACATTAGCAGGAATCGATGGGAGCGTGTTGCAAACTTTCTGACAAAGGGTGAATCACTAAAGTATGGTGGCCATATTAGAGTACTTTAATAAATTAAAAGCGTTAATAATTATTACAATTCCCTAATTAGGAAGATTCTTTGTAAATGGGAATCAAAAAGCGAATACTTATGATAAATAATTTTCTTGTAAATATTTTTAAAACTTAGAGAAACGTCTTACAAAAGTGACCGTCCTCCAAAAAAGTGCATATCTGTTCAGATTACACTAATAATGCAAACTTCATTTTAATTGCACTATATGGTACAATCGAATTTCGGAATTGCGACCTAGTGCAATTAATTTTTATGGATGTTTTAAGGAAATATTATGCTTGAGAATATTCTTCATTGTTTAAGTTACAATCACATTAACGTTTATTATGTACGCAGAGTTGTCTTAAAATAAACGATTTCTAGAAAATTATAAGCTTGTTTGTAACATCTTTTACAATTACTCTTTTTATATCCAAAGGTGTCCATTACAGCTGCTAAAGTTCATTTTAGAGATTTTGTACAATTCTTCAAATTGTTCTTAGAATACAAATTAAATATAAATAAATTAAGCAATTTGTACATGCCTTTGAATAAAATATTTTGCACAAAATAACATAATATTCCATGGGAGATGAAACATGCATCTCTGTTTTTCAGGAATAATTCAGCATACTCTAATATTATATCACATTTCTACTCAATACTTTCCTTTCTTACATACATTTTACCTTTATTATCAGTTAGCGACTTGAAAGGAAAGTCTTTCAATGAGATTCCATAATGTGTGGAAAGCATTAATTTATTCCAAGGAAAAATCAAAATTCAGCACATTACTCAATTTAAATATATATATGTATATATATATATATATAGTAAATGTACATTTTTTCAAGAAAGATTGCGTAATTAAAAACTTTTTTATATGCAGTGAAACAAACAATTTGATGCAGAAATATTTGGCAAAAGAAAAAAAAAAAAAAAAAAAAAAGGAATAAAATGTGCACATATTCGTGGATAAAGCATATAAAGCATACATATTCTTTTTAAGAATATTACAATTTTATCTTTTTCCTTATGTCTGAATTTGTACAGAATTATTTTAAATTAAGACATTTAGCATCGGTACTCTTCGTCGTAAAATGAGATACCATTTTTCTCATAAAATGAAGTACCGTAAATTTTGGCGTACAATCCGCAGATGACATACGTCATTTCTCAACTAGAAACTTTATTTAACAGAATAATCAATACATTTTCGAAGAAACATCTCGTACAAATATAATATCTTTTTTTGTCAATTAAAATTTCTGGTGTAAATCTGACTTACCTGACCTGCGGATCATGCGCCGGAAATTGCAGTACATTTTTTTTTTTTTTTCTCGTAAAATGAAATACAAATATACTGGTAAAATTTTTTTAGACTTTCAGCTTTTTTCTGAATTGTAGTTTGATATAATTTTAATAAATGCGTTATTAAAATATATAATAAAAACGCATTTTTCCTTCAGTATTTTATCCTTCAGTTCCTAAAATTTTACTCTTATTTTATTATGTTGTCACCAGTAAGGACAATAAGAAATTTTTCTTGCCTACTTTTGACTGTTTTAATGCTGAAACATTAAGTTTAAAAGTATTGTTTTAAAATTGGGGTGACAATATAATAAGATGTACGTAAAATTTTAGGAACCCTGCGAGGCCTGCAGCAGCTATTTTTAAAAACTAATATTTAAATATTTTTAGAAAAAAAATTAAAACAGGGTTAAATCATATCAAACTGATTAATCAGCCACAAACAATACGCTCAGTTTACTGTTTAGTTTATTTCTAAATAATAAATAATCAGCACTTTTTTTTTTATTTAAAATATTTCTTATAGTCGTTGTTTCATTATTATAACACACTTTTAAATGTTAAAAAGTCTTGGATCACTGTGTTTAAAAAATTATGTCAAATATTTATCTGCAGGAAATTATTTTAAACCAGCATTCTAAAAATGCTTAGTAAAACATAAGAAAATAAGTAAATAAAACACTTATACAACTTTGTAGATTAGCACAGTTTTAACATATTCTTTTACTTGAGATTTATTATTTTGTATATTTTCAAATGTTGTAAAATTCGGGCTTGTATAAGGTTTTCACAACAATCCTTAATAAAAAAATCCAATGAATTATATATTTTTAAAGTTGGCATTTTTAAAATTGCTGTGTAAGATTTCAAGTTGCAATGCGCAATACACAACAACATTTCAAGTTTTGGGACTTTTAATGGAACCATATGGAGTATAAAAATTAAAAATATAGAAGATGATTAAAATTAAACTGACAGTACTCAGAGGCTGATAGTTCAGGTTTTACGGATTAAATGCGAATTAAACTTCAAATTTGTGTTATATATCATGGAGTTGAGTTTTACCTAAAAAAATTCGTTTTAAATTTTGACATCAGATGACGCTTTTTGGATTATATCAGATTCAAATAAGTGAGATGCAATATGTTTTGCTATAAATGAGAAATCTATCGGCAGAAAAAATAATTCGACCACAGTCCCCATGCTCATGAATAAAAAAAAAAAAAAAAAAAAAAAAAAAAAGAACCGGCAAAAGCCTTTTTTTTTTTTTTTTTTTTTCTTTTCAGAACGTGGCAATGCTCAGCACATTGTAAACGTAAGCGTCTTAAATTCAGTTAAAAAAGTGTCTTAAACGGGAGGTCATTTTTTAAGCGAAAAAAAAAAGTCTTACTTTTGAGACACCGTTTTGCATCTGAAATTAAGACTTTGCAAATGTCTTAAAACACCGCCATGTTTTTTCAGGCTTAAAAACACAGCCATGTTAGGTTTAAAAACACTGTTATTTTTAAGGCTTTTTAAAAAGTAAATAAACAAAGGTAGCTTATGATTCTGCTTTTCTGTTAAAAATAGATTTTAGAATTTTCTAGAGCATAAATATAATATCATTTAATTAAAAAAAAAAAAAAAAAAGAAAAGAAAAGAAAGAAAGAAAGAAAATCCCATTACCGAGAATGGACTCGGACCCAGGCTGGACTTCGAATCAGAAAGCTGGTGTCGGAAATTAGTGTCTTTACCAATCATAACACAGCAGAACTTGTTAAAATATACGGCAATTTTATGTTTTAAGGGTACTTGATATATGTTTGACTTCGCACTACCGAAGGTTTCATAGAATAGCTAATATTTGCATTTAATATTTATAATTTGAACCATACTAGGTATTTTTAATCATTAAAATATATATTTAGGCAATAATTTTTGGGAGTTTTGATATATTTTTACACAATTAAATTCTTTAAATAGCGTTTCCTTAGTTTGTACTTTTTCATGAATTTGTGATTTTCAAAATGATAAAAAATATATATATATATATTCTTTTTAATATTTTTTTAAAGATATTACAAAATTCATTCCCCAATTCTTTTAGGTAGGATCTATTAATCATAAAAATAATAATAATAATAATAATAATAATAAGTGTTTTCTTAAATACCAGTTGAAGTTTTAGTATTTTGAAAATCACGAATCCAGGAAAAATGCAAACTGAGAAAACGCTGTTTGAAGATTTCAAATATATCTAAAAAATAAAACAGAAACTGCGCCTTAATATGTATTTTATTGAATCAACCTAATAGAAGTCAATTTCTAAATGTTATAAATATGTGAAAATTCCATCCCTCGATTTTGGATAGTATAATTATCAGAAAAATCTTATATTACTAAAAGTTCTCAAGTTTTTTTTTTTTTTTTCCTGTAAAAACAGATTGAAATCTTTGATAGTTTCATTATAATTTCAATTTTAGAAAATATTTTAGAAAATATTTTTTTCCGCTGCAAAGTTAAAAATTCTTTTAATTAAATAAAATCATTATTATCCCTGTTTTTTTTTTTTTTTTTTTTTTTTTTTTGCCCACCAGCGGCCGAGCGGTTCTGCGCTCAAAGCTGGTAGATGGGAGGTGCCGGGTTCGATCCCAGGTCGCGCTCATCGACCTAGCCGTTCGGAGTTTTCCGTGGTTTCCTTCGAAACTCGCGTAAATACGGGCTAGGACCCCTTAGAAAGACCCCCACGGAGGGCTTTCCCCCTATAGGCCTAGGACACTTAAGGAGTCAATCGGCCTTAATCCTACAACCAACCAACCCTGTTTTTTTTTTTTTTTTTTTTTTTTTTAACTTCATTTTAATATAATGATTAGTAGATTGCGCCACTACTCTTCTTTTAAATAACGAATGATGCAATGCGAAATCTTTTATTTTAAGATATTTTGAATGTGTAATTTTATGATATATTTTTGTATTAAGACATTTTACATTAGTTCATTTCCACCACCAGTTTATTAAGATACAAAAAAGTATCTTAAATAAAGATACCTATTATGTCTAATCTGCTTTTTTTTTTTTTTTTTTTTTTTAAGATATTTACGTGTCTTAAATATTTTTTTAAACATTTTTTTGTCTTACTTCAAGACTGCTTTATTTGCAATTCAGCGCATGATTTAAAGAAAGAACTAGGGTGAAGGTGGAATGCGGTTAAACGTATGATTCGGAAGTTCGAAGAAACTGGCTCTCTAGATGTTGTACCAAGGAGAGGACGATGTGCAACGAAATTGAACATTGTCAAGGAAGTTTCATTGCAACAGCTGTAACATCTGTAAGTTATCTAAACGCTACTTCAGCTCTTGCAACATGGCTATTGAGCTTCCCGTGGTCAAATGAACGCACAATTTTATGAAAATTTCTTATATTGTACCTCTACAAGATACCGATTAGTCAGCAATTCAAATAGCAATGCCGTTTTGCAAGTCTCGATTTCGAATTGCGTTTTCTGGTGATGATTCAAGTGGATGAGAACTTCCCATGCGATTATGGAAAGATGTCGTTTATTTGTACTTAGATTGTGCGGTGAACGCACCTAACTGCTTTATATGGGGTTCCATCAATCCTCATGCCATACCACAACAGTCCTTACATTTTCCATATGGGCCATATGTGATTATATATTCCACAGTCATTACATTTCTCATTTGACATGGCATGCTATCCATCTAAAAATTCAAGCAGAGTCCCATTCTGGGTACCTACTTCTTTAAAGAAGTCACATCGAATGGATTTATTAGGGGTTCAATGACAAAGAAAACGCGACAACAATTAAGACCATAACATTTAAAAGACCATATTGTACCAGCGTTACAAAGTTTGGCTATCACAGTCTTCATGCAAAACGGATAAATTGTTCATAGATCAATTCGATATAATTTTTTTGATGAACGTGCCATCTCGGGCATTTTTCCAGATGCTTAGAGAACCAGATAACCAGATCACTAGATCTGAATCCATAGGACTTCTGGCTGTGAGGTTTTGTTTAAGATCGTGTTAACACGAACTTAAAGAAGCGAAATTGATAGCCAGTATCGACAGCCACGACTTTCTATTTTCCATAGCTACGTTATGTGGCTGTTGATAAGGCTCACATAAAAGCTCACACAATATGAATAAAAACGTCACTGCGGCCTCTTTAGCTTTGAGGTCATAAATAACCTCTATGGGGGTTCTAGTCTTAAATATGAGATATTTTACTTTGTTAACTCATTACTTACCATTGTTCTTTTTTGAAACGTTGCATGTTTAGTTGTTAAAAATAATATTTTAGACAGCGCATTCCGCCATTCTCTTAGAAATGGGATGGTCTGTAATACCTTAAGTAATATACCTAATTTCTTAAAATTTGCTTTAATACTTTGCTCAAACTTATAAATTTCAATAATTAAGAGAAAAATAGATTTAAAAAGTTTTGGTAGATAATGATTTAATAAGGGAAAATTCCATAAAAATTTGCTACTTTTTAATTTCTTCTAAAGAAAGGACAAAGAAAAAAAAAATATATATATTTATTTTTCTGTCTCATACAATTTGTATATGTATACATTATAAATAATCCAAATTAGATAATTTCTTAGTTTTAGAAGCATAAGAAGAAATTACAACTAGTTTATCTCACTTTCTTGAGAAAAAAAAATCTAAACAATCTATTTTATCATATAATTATCTTTATAAAAGTATTTTACTAATATGTTTCCATTAAAAAGAAAAAAAAACTTTTATTTCTTAAAGAATTGCTTCGTTCTACAAAATGGAAAAATTCATAATAAATGTAATTTTTGTGCTTTAAGTATTTCTCATAAAAATGTTTCTAAATAACTTGAATAACATAAGAATAGTCTTTTTCTTCTAGAGAAAAAAAAGCATAGACTAGTTTCTTTTACCAAAAGTTTCCCGTTGGAAACATTTTTTAGATATATATTTCCACTTCCTTCGAATAAAAGCAGTATACTGGCCTACTTTGTTTCTGTTTCTCTCTACCCATTATAATCACTAATGCCACGTGATCCCATGTAAAAGAATCTTACATCTGTTTGATGGTTATGTCTTCTATGCTGACCAAGCCATTCTGAGTACTGACCGCTTTCTCGAGAATATTGCAACAACGTAAGCTCATTCAAGTGTTACGGTTCTTCGTTAGATATAGATGGTGCGAGGTTATATGCTTCTAGAAATGTTTTGTGTATCTCCGCAATTCTGTCTCACCCTTCTTTTCTTTCACATTTCAAAGTAAGAAATAATCCCAACGATAGGTAATATATTTGTAAAATGCGCATTCAGGGATCAACCACTAGCAGTAGCTGATCCAAATTTTATGAGGAGTGGCCATTTCTAGTTTCTAAGTAAAGGCCGAAAGGAACGAAATTCTTCTTCTTACAATACTAGTTTTTCTGCGCTTAGAACGGTTAAGTATTTCTTTAATGCTGCATATTACTTTTTCTTCAAGTTCAAAGCTCATTTTTAGCAATATGCGAAGAACAATATTTTAATGTAAAATACGTTATAATGATGCAGACTTGTGTGTGTTTATGTCTGTTTTCGTGTAAGTGAGCATATCATGCGTAAATATACTTCTATAATTAAAGGCAAGATTCGTACTCCCCGCTCTCTTTAGATGACACTTTCAGGGATGAGAATTTTCCACCTTTTTACTGCCACTATTTTCATACAGAAATCTTTATCGAATTTTTACAGAAATGTGTCATGATTAAATAGGGTAAAGATTATTGTATAAAAATAGTGGTAGATAAAGAAAAAGAAAAAAAAAAGGCGAAAATTTCTCATCACTGAAAGTATACAAAAAAAAAGTGGGCGGGGATTATTACCCCTGGTAAAGGAAATGTGAAGAAGGCATAACGCAATACTTTTTATATAAATACAAAAGGTATAAGTAGACATTTTTGTATTCGCATGCTGAAAAGCATATCTGACCTGCGCTATTAAACATGCGTCAGATCTGCTGTGATATTATCAAAGTAGGGATGTGAGGGGAAATGGACTTTTACTGTCTTATCAGATGAAATCATTCTTCGTCTGCGTAGCCTCGGTGTTTACTCCTTTTTAAAGTATAATCGAATCTGTTACGACTGGAATCCGTGAACGATTAATCTAAATGTGTGTAATTATAATAATTTGATATTTTATTCACATGCAAACATTTGAAAGAAACTATTTGAATTTTTCACAACTTATATATTTAGATAATAATAATGTACAGGTATAATAATGTACATGTACATAATTATTACAAAATACAGTCACCTCTGACTCATACGCTTTAAAGATACAGTCGGCAGCAAAATTATTGAAGCACACATCCACATTATATATATATATATATATATATATATAGTTTAGTCGCTAATTTTTATCATCAATTTAACTTTTTTATAAACAGTATAAGACTAAGATCATGATTCAACCAATATTTACTTAGCAAAACAGTATTAGGTGTACATGTTTCATATAGGAATTATTTCTAACGCTTCAATAATTTTGCTGCTGACTGTATAGATTGATAATTACTCATAACTGAAAGCCTCCCATAACTTCTTACTGTGTTACAATTCTTTAAACACATTATACATTTTAAGATGCAAAAAATATTTGAAATTCAATATTATGTTTAATAAAATTTTATATGTAAAATGTTATCTAACGTGTGTAATTGTACTTAAAAATAATTTTTAAACGCACAATTTAGTTTCACTTTTAATTAAAAGTCATACAATGGAAATATGTTTTATATTTAAGAAGTGATTAATTTTAAATTATTTGTGGAATTGTGGGTATTATATGATTTCAAACATGTACGAATTATTTCTTTTTATGGACGTTTAGTATTTCAAAATCTTTGTACAATAAAATTGTTATTAAGTGGTTACAACAAGGAAAACTATTAACGAAAACATCTGATAAAGACGACTCCGGTGTACAGATGAGTTTACCAAGTTTTAGTTAAAGTTGGAAACTGGAAGTAGGGTGTGGACGGCTGGAAGTGGGACCAAAAATCGTTATATCGAAAACGACTATAATGATTTTCTTTCAAATTTGTTATATAAATATCCTTTTAGATGTTCTTTGGTATTTGGTAATTAGTTAATACAGGAAAATTGATAGACACTCTAAATAGGTAAGTCAGTCTTAGTTATCGGAAATAAGTGTCTTAGAAAAAGGAGTAACCGATTTTTTTTCGATCTCTTTTAACATCTTTATGATGTCCTTTCGTATATAACGGTTGGTTTCCGATGTACAGATGCGAAGAGATATTGTTTCTGTACATCGGAAGAGAAACAGTTTCAGCTGTAGATTCAAAAAGAGATATTGTTTCTTTGAACTTTTAATTTTTAATATTTTATTTGTATTTATTTTAAAAAGGGAATGGGTCATTTAAAACCTTTTAAAATATTTTATTTCAGTGAAAATTGGAAACGAGACCGAAAGTAGGTATTTCATAAACAGATCTAAATATTTTCTTTAAATTTGCTATATATAAGTACTCCTTTTTTAGATTTCCGTCCATTCGTTTGTATTAACTATCTATCAAATATATTATACATATAGATATAGAAGTGTTTTGATTAGTTAGGTCAATTTTAGATCTCTGAAATGGATGTTTCATCCTCCACCGATTTTCTTGAAACTCTGTTATGTAAATTTCCCTTTACATGTCTTTACGATGTTATACATTAGTTGGTTACTACAGGAAAACTGGGAAATATCTTCATTACTGCAAAAAGTTTATGTTTTCTGACCCCACTATCTCCAAAACGGCTTTTAATATATGTGTAATATTGAGTAATAAAAGTCGTATAGTTGTTGCGCATTTTTTTTTTTTTTTTTTTTTTTTTTTTTTAAGTTTGTATTGTTTACACTGTCAAAAAAAAAGTCCAGTTTGCTGCCAGAAATTTTCTGTAATACAGAAAAATACATTCTATCAACGGAATTTATTCCGTTTACGTGTTTTTCTGACAGCAAACTGCAGAAAACAGGGCTTTTTTTTACAGTGTAGGAGATGCATGAAGCTTTTATTCACATCATGAAAATACAATTTTGCTCTCACATTATTCTTATTCTTATTTAATGTATTTTAGATGTCACTATTAAAATATAACTGTTCTATTTTTTCAATTAAATAATAAAATCGGTACATCCACTAAAATATCAAAAATGAATTTATACGAATGGAGTATTCATTTTTTATTTCACGAGGGTCTTCTTCAATAGCGTTATCGCAAGTAGATTTAAAAAGAGATATTGTTTCTTTGAACTTTTAATTTTTTATATTTTATTTGCATTTATTTTTAAAAAGGAATGGGTCATTTAAAACCTTTTAAAATGCATAAAAATATGACCATTAAAAATAGTCTTATTAAATTGATACTTTTGATTTTTAACAAGAAAACAAACTAGAGGGATTTTTAATACTTTAATATAAATTTTTAACAAGAAAACAAACTAGATGAATTTGTAACCTTGACAATAAATTACAGCAATAACCTTCTTTTAATTCATTATCTAGGTAATTATTTTGAGAGTCTTAAGTAAAATATGTATATATATATATATGTATAATTTTTAATCAAAAATTAATTAACCGTGTTAAATTTTATCCAAAAATACCGTAATTCCTTGCGTATAATTCCCAGGTCAGATAAATAAGTTTTACATTAGAAATTGTACGCATAATCATAGAAATTTACTCAGTTGACAAATTATGAGGAGTGCAACAGTGAAATTGTTAGAATATAATAATTGTGAACTAGAAAAATGATGTACCGTAATTTCCTACGTATAATCCGCAGATTAGGTAAATCAGTTTTACACAAGAAATCTTAATTAAATGAAGTTATATAAGTAAGTACAAGGTGTTTCTTTGAAGAAATAAAGCTTTTCCTGCTGTACCAAATTTCTAGGGTAAAAGTGATTTATATGACTTGCGGATTATACATAGGAAATTACGGCAAAACACTTTTCTAGATTATAGTTATGATATTTTAACAATGTCACAATTGCATGCCTCATAATTTGCTAGCTGAGTTAGTCTCTCACAAAATTGTGTTTTAAGTCAATAGGTTTCTGCATAGATGTTGGGAAATAGTGATGCTATCTATTTTTTTTTTCTTCTGACCATGGTATCACTATTTATAATTTATTGTGATACAAATATTGCATTTAATATAATTAATTTTTGTATTACATTTTTCTTTAATTTAATAAGCTTTTCTTAAACAATACGTAATTTTTTGTGTTTATAAATACTATTTAAATTGTATGTTTACCTGAAGACTGTAAAAATAACCTGTAAGTATAACTACGTATACAAAAACACCAACAATCTAATTACAAATAAATCAAAACAAATCATGAAGTAAATGATAACATGTTCCGTTCTGAATAAGTAGTAGCATGGGATTAAGTCGTTGTAGTCCAACGGAAGTGCCAAGTAGATATCACTAGAAAACGTATTCCTATCTTGGATAGTTATCTCTCTGGGCTCATGTTTCACAAAATTTTATGAGGAATAAAATATGCATTAGTAGGTCATCTTGAAGTAATATTTTGTACTATATCATTATACATGTATACATGCATACTTACAGGATAGTGGATATGCATATATTCCAAAAATGATCAAGTAAATAGGTTTTCAAACTATGTGTACAAGAAATCAAAAACTATTACAACAATTATTTTTTATTTCATGCAAAGTAAAAAATTCTGTAAATTTACTAAAATTATTTATTCTGAGTCTTTTTAAATAACAATAGTTTTCAGTTGAAAATTAATAATCAAAAACCCCTATCTTTTTTAATTGTTATATTCCTCAATAACTTTAAAAATAAATATTTCTTCTTTAGAAAATAATTATAAATCAGCAATATATTTTTACAAATATATAATTAAATAAATATCTATGTTATTAAAATCCATCTGCATGTTTGTATGTTCTACTGTCTCCTCACGAATCGCTGAACGTAGAAAATGATAAAGATGCCAAAAGTTGAAAAATAATCCAAAGAATTAATTATTTAAATTAAATTATTTCATTTAATTAAAAAGATATTAAAACCCGATAAAATGTTTATTATCTATTATTAAATATTCAGCATCAAACTAATGTCAGTAATAATAATAACCAAATCTTTACACGTTCCATTATCTTTATTTTTTTTTTCTCGAAATAAAAATAAATATATTTATTTACAGGTGAATAATAAAGCTGAAATGAAAGTTTATGAAAAACTAAACTTTCATGGGCTAAATTATTTTGATAAATCTGACGTCGCAACAGCATAGATGAAATAGAGAAAAAATTGTAATCAAATATACATTTCCAACTAGTTCGCATTTTATTTCGATTTTTCTAAAATAAAATTGAAAGATGTTCACTACTAGAACAGTAACTGTGTCCACTATTGAGCTTTGAAGTGCCCGACACTTGCGCCTTTTATGCTCTGTAGAAAATTTATGTTTTAAGTATAAGAGTGATTCAGTTAATTTTTCACAGTAAATTCTTGTACATTCACGTGCAGAAAGAATTCACTGAAGTGTTGAACACTGGTTATAGTTATAGCGTCTCTAAAATTAAGAATACTACGCAAAGAAAATTGCCAGAAACTCTTCTTAAAATTCCCACTAGTGTTGCAATTAATCTATATATATAATGACCAGTGAAGCGCGCAAAGTCTCCTATTTACTGATAAAAGTGCATAAATAAAAATGCTTTTTAGCATCCCCGTTTATTTTTTGCTGTAACTTTACCTAGAAAAGTAATTTCTCGTAATTTTGTGTAGAAATATTTAACAGTGTGCAAACATAAGCTTGCGAATAGAGGTATTGCACTGATTTCGTCATGAATGCGAGTTTAGTTTCCTTACTTTTATTTTATGCTAAAGTGGATGGGATGAATAGGCCATCGGCTTAAGCAATAAACATAATGAAGCATCGACAGATGAATCTTAGCGCGTTCGTCTTCATTTCAAAGATTTTGTATTACAATAGCTTAGACTGTTCACTCTTAAAAAAATAATTTCCTTATAATTAATTAAAAGCATAAAAACAAAATATTTTTTTACAATGAAAGCATTCTTTAGACTTTGAATAATAATTTTTAATTTTGAATAAAATTCAAAGTATTTCTCATTTTATTTATTTCTATGCACCAAACTTCGTAGAACTCGCTTTTCTAATATAAGATTTTGTTTTCTCCTGCAAATTGTTATGCAACAATATTGCATTTAAATTATTCAACTGGTTGGCCTGCGTTTTTCGGGGAACACCTTTTTAGTTCTCGTATCTAAAACAAATCTTGGAGGGAAAGGGAAAGAAAAAAAAAAAAAAACGCATTATGAAACACTTTAAATTCTTTTTTTGTGGTCTTCATAAAAATCTCCCACTTCAATTAATAACTCTAAACTTTTTGACTTCTAAGAATTTACAGAATTCTTCGCAGTAAGAATTTTTAAATTTGCTTATAACGCGGAATCGGTAAATTATTTAACTATCTTCGTGAGCGCAACTCTTTTCTCCCATATACGCATATTTATGCATAGTTTATGAACTTGAATCAATGCATATAGTGTAAGGGGCTATAGCTTTGCATGTTTATAGGGGAGTTCAATACAGAGGTATTACAGGTTGTTCGCAACTTCCAAAGCTTTTTTGTTGAAAACCTGAAAACAGTATCTCTATTCAGGAAGAATTTGTGTTTCATTGTTTTGTAAAATTGCTTAGGATTCAAGTAAACTATATGGTTTGTGAACCATTTGGTTAATAATGTTGATTGATACAAAAAAAAAGTTATATTCATTGGTATAAAAGAGACCAGTGACAGAAAATATGTCCGCCACGAGAAAACATCGCTAACAACAAAAATACAAAATTTATTTAAAGGTAGCAGCTTTTTCATACCATTTTAGTTATTTAGGATTATATAATATCTGAAGATGTAGATCTAAATTGCGATAACAGGAAGATGCTCTCTTAAAATTAGGCATACTGAATCACTTCAGAAGGTAGACAAAGAAAGTGGGAGGTAGAAAAGGAGTGATATTAACCTAAAAATTTATTTGCTTTAATTTTGTGATATATTTAATAAAGATCACTTCTGAAAGATTAATATTTAAGATTTATCGTAGGCATTTCTGTCATTACATTTATTAAAAATTACTATTGCTTTATACATAGAGCATTTAAAAAATAAGTTACACTTGTTTCCTTACAGATGGTACCGGTTCGAAACCAGAGCAAAGTCTACGGCTTCCAAAGGTAGCAATTTAATTAGAATAGTTGCAACCATTGCTACGTAGTACTAGAAAAAAAAAATAGCGCTCCAATTGGAAACTTAATCCACTGTTGAAGTACGCAGAACACTACGCTTTTTTTTTTTTTTTTTTTTTCTTTTCTGTCGGCGAAAAGTTGCTCGAGTACAAAAATTCATCCGGAAATATCAGCAGTATATGGGCTACCTGCCATCTCATGTACAATAATTATGAAATGGTGCCATCAGTTATAAGACGATCGTACAGGCTTACTGACGCAAAGAGACGAGGAAGAGTGGCAACGGCCATCACATCAGAAATGGTGAGGCGGAGGAAGACATTATTCTAAGAAAAATGAGTGCATATGGCACATTGCACAGGAGTTGGGAATATCTGTTGGCAGTGCTCATTCCGTCGCTCATGACCATTTCGATTTTAAGAAGGATTCTAAAAGGAATCTAGGAGCTAGTTTCTATAATTAGGGCATGCATAGATTAGAGCAAATTTCTGACAAATGACTGTCACGAATGGAAGATTGTAGAAATTGTGCGCTGTATGTTAATCGCTTCTCAAGAAAGTGCTTTTTGACCTACGTTGTTTGCGTGTAACTGACTCTTTAAACAACCCTAATACACTGCATAAAAAAAAGTAGAAGTACTACAGATATTTTTAGAAAAAATGGAATATACTAGTTTTAATGAAATGATTTTTATGAGTAACACTTTGCAGATCATTTAACAAGAAAATATCAGTATCATTACCATGATATTAAAATATTAATGACAACAAAAATATTTTCTACCATTTTAAACTTATCGCTACCATTTTAATATCGCTTATATATATAAGCGATATTAATAAGGAATAATCTCCCCATTACCTTTTATGACTTCGAATATTCTATTTAATAGTGAATCATACAAAGTTTGGATTTCAGTTTGGCGAAAATTATCCCATTAGTTATTCAAATCTTCTCAAAGCTCAGTAAGGAACTCAAACTGTTTTCCACCTGCATATACTCGACGAACAAGCATTGCCCAGATGTTTTACACTTTGCTAAGATTAGGGATCTTAGCTTGCCATGGTAATATCTGCACATTATTCGCAGCGAACCAATTTTTTACTCAATCTTTTGTTGAAATATCCACTCTTCTTCTCTTATTTTGGAGTAATAAAGAAGAAGCTCAGAATTTAGCACTTAAATATAGTCTGTATGTTTCTGCCTACCACTGATAAAGACTAGACTTGTTCTTCTACTGCATCCAATTACTGACCAGATCATCAACTACCCCATCCCTTCATTTGTCGAGTTGAATAACACTCTTCTGCATTCTTCAGACAAAGCTAGTAGTATTTTGTAACCATTTAGATTGTCTAAGTTAAACTTCTCCTCGTCTGAAAATATTACAGACGTCCCATCTGAGGTCCATTACACGTGTTCCTTAGCCCAAAATAAGCGGTTACCCCAATATTTGTTTTCTTCCACTTTGGATAATTCTTTTGCTTTTTAAAAGTGAATTATTTGGATGCTGTTATGCAGTTGTAAACTGCTTACCTTGATACATGAGTAAGTCCTGCTTGATTTTGAGCCTTTGCAATAATTCCACTGCTCTTTTTAAGTTCGTCAGCAAGTTTCCTCTCATCGTGAGGCGTTAAATTTTTAGGCTTAGAAGCCATCTTTCTCTTCCCATTTCTATC
This sequence comes from Salticus scenicus, assembly GCA_963930645.1. NCBI lineage: Eukaryota > Metazoa > Arthropoda > Arachnida > Araneae > Salticidae > Salticus > Salticus scenicus. The sequence continues at coordinate 168,278,525 of OZ005651.1, forward strand.
TGGCAAGAAACTGTATTGGGGCTGACGTGCAGTATACGAATAATATGTTTAACACCTTTACCTACATTTTTATATGCAAAAATTTGGCTTTTTTGGAAATAATTTAACGGTATTCTTCTAGGCAGGCTGAAAAGAAAATAACCATGCAATTTTTAAGAAATTACCGTTAAAGAAAATTCTCTATTAACTCTTTTACTCATGCACAATCCACCAAATACCAAATTGTGGCAGGTGGCATTCTACTTTCTTTTACATTCTCGAAATCATGAACACTAGTTTTTCTATAATTCACTAATTAGCATTAGTGGTAGGCATTTCATTTTTACGTGAAATTAAAAAAAAAAAAACTTTGTTAAACAAAATCTGTTAGCCAGGATAAAATTATAGAAAATAATTTAGAAAAATCGAGTGTCCTTTTCTTGTTTTACACAGTTTATATTCGGATTCATTAGAAAATTTATTATTTACAGTCGGCTGCAAAATTATTCGAGCACTAGCAATAATCCTTGCCAAAAAAAGTACACTTAATACAGCTTTGTTAAATAAATCCTTGTCGAGTCATGTTCTTAATCAGTCTAAGAACATGATTCGACAAGGACTTACTTAGCAAAACAGTCTTAAGTGTACTTTTTAAATATAGGAATTATTGGCTAGTGCTCGAATAATTTTGCAGCCGACTGTACATAGCTAAATGAGAAAAAGGTTTTAAGCTATTGTATTTAAACCAAAATTGGTGTTCTATAAGATCTTTTAATTTATTTTTCATGCTTTCATTCAATCTTAAAATAATAAAATTATATATTTGTAACATATTTATATATTTCACAGATTAAAAATATAATAACAAAAATTAAAATTGGTAATTTTTCAAATAACAAGTGCATGCAAGATCACTCACTCATCTAATAACGCATCAATTTAGTTTCCCTTATTTATTAGATGAATTTTGATATGACAATAAAAATATGACATTCTTAAACCATTTTATTTCTATATATGTAACTGTATATATCCTTAATTTTTAATGCAGCGCTACGCCATTTGGATTTGAGATTGTACCTACAGCGAATGATTTCACTGCGTACTTTTTATTTCATAAGATTTTTTTTCTCATATTTCAACGTTTAAATATTTTTTATACTATAACTGAACAGTTATTTAAATAGTTGAAAATAGTGTTTATTATTTATATAATAAACAGTTGGAAAAAGTCATTTTCCCATGTAAAGACTTTTGCTGCGAAAAGAACTGCGCCAGAAAGAAGATTACAAAGAGAACAGGAGCAAGAAACTGCTCAAAAGACGTAGGTTAGATTAATTCAAAAAGAAATCCAGAAACAACTAGAAGTGAGATGCCTTGCTAATTCTAAAAGCAGAACTGCTAGAAGACGAGAAAAAAATGGTGAAAACGATGAAACAGCGGTTGAAGATTATGTACAAGACATGCGTAAGAAATATGCTGAAAAGGAAGTTGCTAAAAGACGAGAAGAAACTGACGAACATAAACAAATAGTTATCGTGCAGATGCTCAACGGATAATGTCTAGAAGGCAAGAGGAAAGGCAAAAGAAGCGTCATTTCCGAATTCAAACTTATGTTATGCTGATATTTTTCTTTCATGATCAATTGTATGTTGGATGCATCCATAAGAAACTTCTAACAATCTTTATATGTCTTGAGGAAAAACTAAAAGTATTCTTTTCATAGAAGTTCTATAGATCTGGAAATATTTCATCGACCTCTTGGATTAAGCTTGGAAAGCTTTTATTCAAAACTTCAGTGCAAATATCATAAGTCGAGAAGAATATTTAATTTAAATTAAATTAAATTAAATTTCTATTCCCTTTCACAACACCTTTGTTTAGTTTTTTCTTTGACTCAGAAATTCTATGAGCACTACTTCAACCTGATCAGTGCCGGTAGACCTGCTAGTTGTCAATTAAATGAACTGCTAATTTTTATTAGCTATTAAAAATTATTATTCGTTAAATAACAATTATTAATTATAAAAATCCTTAATGAAATTTTTACATAAATAATTTTTATTAGATTTTAGTCTAATTTTTTAACATTTGCAATATATATCTAAAAATATTACTCTTAACAGAAAATCGCACTAGCAAAACTAACAACTTTTATGCTGTTTTATGAAGTTTAGACACTTATTAATTCATGATTATGTACAATATGATTTTTAGAATATTATGTATGGGAAAAAAATTGTAGCACTTTTGAACACATATTTCAAGAAATATCCAAGAGAACTTTTATAACGTACCTAACATAATTAACAAGGTAACGCACTAAAATCTGTAGCTTTGAAAACAAATATATCAGTCCGAGAGATAAGTTCTTGTATGGGATTCAACAAACACACACACACACAGAAATAAAAAATCGTTACCTAATGTTGCAGATTCTTATAAAACATTTTATTCCGAAGGTGTTAAGTGTCAAAATAAATGAATAAATAAACAAAAATAAATAAAATAGAAATAGAAATATATATTACCACAAATCTCTGTATATTCTAAAGAAACATAACATACGTTGTGAAACATAACCTAGAAAAGAAACAGTAGATAGTGAGATTAATTAAACAAATATTTAATTAAAGGCAATAATATTTAATTAAAGAACATCAAAATATAATTCCAATGTGCTTATAAAAAATACTACGCAAAATGGTTGTGATAAAATCGGTTTCTGTTTCTAAGGACATACCTAAGAAAATAACAAATTATTTTTTTATTATACATAAAAAAAAATTAGTTAAAAATCGTATTAAAAAAATAAATTTTGTCGGATACAATTTTGAAGTCATGCAATCTTTTTCAGTTTTGCTGTAAATTCTGAAAAAAGCTTCATATTGGCCATGTTTTATCAAATAATTAAGAATTTTTAATTTAAAGTAACATTGTTTGTTCATAACCTAAGCCTTATTTGAGCACTATGATATAAACAAGATACAACTAATTGTACACGGCGTACAAATATCTATATTATCTTTCTTATTTTTCGCGCAAGCAGAGACGCGGTAAAAACTAACAGAATGAGTGACTTATTTCGGAGTTTGGTTTGTGCATGATGTGGCCAATCCCGGCAAATGGATAACTTGTGCATTATTGAGGAGGCCAGCATCCATTTTTAATCAGTGCCCAACACCGCTCTTCCAGCTTTCTGCTGCTCTATGAATTCCCTTCCCCCTATACAGTCGCAAGATATTCCCACTGGCTCTTAACCTTTGATTTGGAAAACCAAACTGTCATCCCAGTGCAGCGCTATGCCCTATCTGTTTGCTCTCCCCAACCTCTAAACCATTCTTATGCTTTTCTTTTTTAAAATTTCATTTTATGACGAATAGGTGGTATATTTATTTCCCCTTGGTAGCGGAGCATAGCGTGGAAAGTCTGTAGGTACCCCCTGTTTAAAACTAAAAGAAGCAGCCTGAAAAAATAAAGACTGCTATGCTCCTCCAAAATTATATGAATTAAAGATGCACTGAGATTTATTCCTGGCTGATATAAATTGCATACACAAATAAAAAACGGTACGGCATAAACGTGGTTGAAGTTTTCTGTTTCCTGCTGTAAACGCATTAGAAAAAAAAAAAATATATATATATATATGTACAAAAATGGAATAATATTTATGCAAGAAATATTTATTCAGTTAGAAATATCGAAAGCTACATGTTTTACTTTACGAGAAGATTCCAAAAACTTAAGCTATGTTAATAGATTTTAAAAATGTATAGCATGTCACGAAAGAGTTTTTCTAATTTAGTGCACACATATACATTTATTAATTTTTTAAAGGTAATGGATGCATTTTATAAAAATTATCGTTCTTATACTTTAGTAGCATGGGATAAAATTATTAAACTTTTTAAAAGTTATAAATTTTCAAAAAGCTTCGTAAAGCAAGTGAAAAAAAAAATGGATGTGAGGAAGCGCCTTTATAAATGTATGTTATTCATTTTATATAAGGAGTCATCTGCATATTAAAATTTAAAAAATTTAATTTAAATAGCTTAATGCCACAACATAGATACCCCTATTTTAATTTATTCCGGAATGTTATTAGGACCTGCCCTTTTTTTACACTACTTTTATTTAAGAGTAATTTTCTTCTAATTTAATCGTAATTACATGTTAAATAAAAGTATTCTACACAGAATGTGGTGTGGATAAAGGGCGAGTACTAAAAACGTTACGGAATAAACTGAAAAGTGGCACATAAATATCAAACAATACTTTTTTTTTTTTAAATTAGAATAGTACACGTGCATATATATATGCATATATGTATTTGTGCAATGGAAATTATTCATGAGAATGTATTCAACTGTTATATATATATATATATATATATATATATATATATATATATATATATATATGTATATATATATATATATATATATATATATATATATATATATACGTAATACTACTTTTCTTGTATCAAAGTGTACAGTATGTAATTATATAAATGTCTCCTTATATCATACATTTAATTTCTGTGTCTACTCCTTATTCGATTATTTTTAAAATTCGTTTCATTTTTATTGACAGGTGAATTAATTTGAAAATTAAGTTAATTTTTTCTACAATAAAAAACATATATATTCTGTAGTCATTTGATGAATTTTTCGGAAAAAATAGATGATAACGAAATAAATTTTTATGTATCTCTATGAAAAACTTAATTTAATAATATAACTATTTTATTAAGTGTAAAAATGCTCTATAAATGTTAACATTGCATTGAAACTTTATGGTAATCAAGTTGTTTTTCAGAAATTATGAATGATACAGTATTAAACTGCTTCATACCCTTAATAAAAATTTTATGCGGAATATAAAGGTGATTTTAAAAATAGAGAGAAGCATCAACGCTTTGTGCCAAATTTCTAGGTATTTTACAAGTTAAAAAAGTTTAGAGCTAATTAGACAATCATATGCATCAATGTTGTTTTATTGTGCATTCATAATGAAATTAAATGAAGGATAAATTCTTTTCAACAAAAAGAGTATTATATGTATATATATATATATATATATATATATATATATATATATATATATATATATATATATATATATACATCTGTTAAAATTAAACTGACGACGCATAGAAGCTTACAGCTCCATTTCTACCAATTAAATTGGAATGAAATTTTAAATGTGCGTTATATAGATTGTGGAACAGAAATTTACAATGCAAAATATAATAATTAGCGTCAACAGATGGCGCTTTTCAGCCTAAAATAGATGGACATAAAGAAGATGCAAGTAACTTTTGCTCCAAGAACGATACATGACGTTAGAACAAATCCTTCGACACTTGTTTAGAAACAACATGTTAAACAATTTTATCAGAAAAATAGAAATTCTTCGGCAGTTCTTACCGGTGTTCTTATCGGCAAAAAAATATTTAAATGTTCGCACTGTAATTTGGTTATTGAACTTCTCATGGTCCACTATAAGCCAGATTTTGTGAAAAATTAAAAAAAAGATCAAACTTTCAAGATGCAGCAATTTAAATCACAAGATTATTTGGCACGTTCACATTTTGCTTTGCATTTTCTTGCTAGATGCAAATGGAAAACTGGTCAAAGAATATATTATGGACAGATGAGGCTCATTTCCACTTATATGATGCTGTGAACACATATAACTACCACGTTGGTGTTCCATGAATCCTCATGACGAACCACAGTAGCCATTACATTACAGAATGTTGGGGATTCACTTCGAGTTTGAATCATGATCCCTATTTTATTGATGAAGTCCTACCGAAAGGATTTGTTCAGTTTTCAGTCCTAAATGTACACTACAGCAAATTCCTAGAAGAACATGTTGTTCCAGCGTTGCAGAGAAGTGGATGTTTGACCACCACACTGTTCATGAAAGGTCGAGCATTTGTTCAGCGCGAGTATAGAATGTGGTTCGAGCTAGCTTTCCTGATTAACGCATCACGTCGCGTATTTATAAAGATTCTTGGGCGTCCACATCTCTAGATTTGAATTCGTGGGATTTCTACCTTTGGGATATTCTAAAATATCGTGTGTATCGCAAAAATGTGATTAATGAAGCGAAGTTAAAACCAAAATATTCTGTCACTTCGCTCTCATTTTTAGCAATATTTTGCCTGTAGCCGTTGATAACGCAGTTTTTTTTTTTTTTTTTTTTTTTTTTTTTTTTTTTTTTGACATGTATTTCTGTGTTTTTATGGCTTTCGCTCTCCTCAACCCCTTGTTTGAATATACTACATACATTTCAACCTTTTTTGGGGTCATCCTGTACATCATCCTGTATATATCTCTTTACAGCTTTATTCAGTTAATTATTCATGCAAGTATTTCAGTATGATGTTTCGCTTAATTTCTTACTTTTTCGATTTTTCTCAATATATGTTTTTTTTTTTTACGTATGGATTTATATTGATTATCAATTCAACTGTTATGTTTAAGAATACTTTAACATACATGTATATGTTTGTGCTTGTAAATTTAGTTTTATATTTGACATATTACTGTGTTCCTAAAAACAATTAATATAAGAAAATTATTTTTAAAAAAGGGGAGTAATGGCGAACTTTTTGAATTACACATTCAAAATATGAAATTTTTTGGTAGCTAACATAGTGTAATAGTGTTTAAAAAATAATTGGGCTGTAAAAAATTATGCATTATACATAGACGTATTTAAAAGTAATGTGAAAAAAGTGTGAAGTTGGTGCACGAGGCTGCAGGTGCAGACATTCAATTCTAATGAAAATAAAATAAACATAAGATCTTAAAAGTGATCCATTTCATTTCGCAACAAAATTATGAAAATCATTGCATTCATTTGAAAGCCATAGTTCATATATTACAAAAATATATGACATATGTTTCAATTTCAGTAAATTTCTTTTTCATATTAAATAAAAAACAAAGTACGTTACAAGTTTGCGAAAGTAGTGTGATAAATGTATTTAAAATTTTTAACTTCAGGGGGATAAATTAAAACATTTCATAACAACTTTTCCATACGTATTCAATATAAATATTCATGAAAACATTAAGTAAATTTCCAACATGCAAATAATTTTCTTAAGTATTTATTTGAACAGTCACTTAACCCTAGAACACTAGTGTAACGTAAAATTTACGTATGCGGAAATTTTACGTGCGGTTTTCGGTTTACATTTTTATAGTTTTCAAATATTTTTTTAAATACAAATAATTATTCATTTAATGAAAAATTAGTAATATTGGGTAAAACAGCAAATAATTAAACATATTTAAAAACAACATTGATGTAATAAGCAAATAAAACGAATTTTACATGAGAACGTAAATTTTGCGTATCTCTTATGATAGCGGTAGGTATGAACATGCTAGTGTTCTAAGGTTAAAAAAAAATATTTTGACGATTTTACATATAACTGCAGTTTAAAGGTCAACATTTTCCCCACTAAAAACTGTTTTACACAGCTTTTAAATGTATAACCGTTTCCTTTACTTCTTCCTCTTCTTCTTCTTCTTTATTTTCTTCTTTTCTTTCTTTTTTAGTTTCATTCATTTTTAATTACTCAATATACTTTTGAATGAATAAAAATTTTTATAATAGAATTAAAAAGATGTTATAGTCCAATTCCGAAAAAGTAATTTTACTACACAGCTAACTAGTAGAAAAACACAATTCACAAGCAAACATATCCGTCTGCGATTTGTTTAGCAAATGGGGGGGGGGGGATCAATGCTTTGATTTCACTGATGCAAATCAGTTCTTGACTTTTTTTTATTAAGATCAGGCTCGAATACTAAATGTTTTACTGTATAGACGGAAAAATCAAAATGTTTATTTGCAAGTTTTTAAAGGCAACTTTCTGGCTCTTGATTAAACTTTTTCTGAGTAATAAATAGAATTATGCCTTTGCATGATGAAGAATAATATATTTGTGAACCATAAAATCATAGTTATCAATTTTTACGATTTTTCACTCCCAATAATTTGTCATAGAAATATTTTAGAAATTTCCGCAACAGTTTTCACTTATTAAAAAAATAATAATAATACATTTCTCCTCAATTACAGTGGTATAAAAAAGCGTAAAAGTTGGTAGCTATGCATAAAATGCACAAATATGAAAGAATTGTTTTAGGTCGAAATAAGTAATCATTAAAAATTTATGTTAAAACTCCTATACATCTTTTGAATTATTTGTTTATTTTTGCTACAGCATTAAAAAAAAAAATAAATAAATAAATAAATAAAACCAATTTATGTCCCGCTTTATGATCTGTATATATATATGGATTACTTGCTAATAGTGTAATAGAAATGCTTAGCAATTTTTTGGAAAATGTGTTCTTGAAATAACTTAATAATTCCTTTAAAATCAACAGCATCGTTATTGAAAAAATAGACATCCCAATTTCTTCGCCTTATTAAATAAAACAATATATATATTGTAATTGAATTTACTCGGTTTAACTGAAACTTTTTAATTATAAAAGGAATTCAGTCTTTTGTAGATTTTATTTTCTATATTGTTCTTCATAATAAAAATAAAATTATTTATTTTTAAAAATAGTGCTGCTAAAATCTACAAGTTATTCAACTAGACCATTGTTGTGACTTTAGTGAATAATTGGTTAGGAACTTTATACAGGTTCGTCAAACAATTTTTTTTTTTATTATAAAGTCACAGAAAACAAAATATACTATTACCTATTTGTTTAAAAGTTATTTTAAAATTATTTTATAATACACAATTTTTGATAATGGACGATATTCCGACAATTTAAAAATTCTTTATTGATATTCAATTTTCGGTTTATCGATAGCGCGCTAAATGAAAAAAAAAAAAAAAAAAAAAAAAAAGAGAGAGAGAGAAAGAGAAATCCTTGAAAACGTTATACTTAAAATATATCCTTATATTACTATTTTAGGACCATATTTTACAAAAAATAAATTAATTAATAAAAAAATAAATAAATAAATAAAATAAAATAAGCTAAAGACTTTTAGACAACATTCTAATTTTGAGTAATTCTCACATTAATTTCGATTTCAGTCTCTTTTTAAAGCTCTCTTTTTAAGAACCAGTTTTTTTAAGAAGCGGGCAGACTTGAATAGTTGACGATTTTGATTTGATGAAATTTTCAGGAAATGTTCTTTATGTAAAATTGTTAAACACGTATTTTTTATTTTTGCGATTTTTTTTTTCCTTGGAGTTTTGGGGGGGTCAAAGATGGAGTCCTCTGTTTTGTTACGAAAAACATACCTGTTTATGGAAGCCAATACTTTTTGCACCACAAGTGAACTGATAGAACACCAGAAGTACTGATAGTTATTTTGTGTTCTCCTGTTTCCAGACTAACTACTGGGACATAAGTACTTATGGTTGATTCTTGGCGCAAAGGTCAAAGGTCATTCTAAATTCTTAAAAAAAAAAAAAAAAAATACATTTTTTTAACTTTGACTCTCTAAATCTTCTTGCGCCAGAAGTGAACCACAAAGATATATATTTCAGTAAATACATACTAATAATAACTACCCAGAAAGAGTAAAATTTGTGTGGTTGACTTCTGGCGCAAAACAATATTTGACTTTGAAATTACGAAAAACCAAAAATTGCATGACTTTGAAGGTCATTTACTGCTTACGCCAAGAAGTCAACCAGTACGAAATTAGTCCTTTAAGGAGCCTTAAGTACAGCAAAAACAAGGTCAATTCAGAAAGCTATGGTAACTTCCTTAACTTTTATGTAATGCGGCTCTATATTTTGTGTTTTGTGGTGCATGTTTAATAACTTTCATTACTTTTTTTCAGTATTTATTACTGTTGCATATAAAAATATTACATCAAAATTGCTTTAACTAACTGAATTGTTATCTAAACATAAAATCTTCTAAATAACAAAAGCCTAAGTTTCATGGGGATAACGCTAAAACTAACGTCATAGCTACAAATGTATATTGAAATAAAAATAAATAAATAAATTTCTATCCCTGGTTTTGAAGAAGGAATAAAATAATTTAAAAAGGAGGATTTAACATGAAAAATAACGTCACAATTGCAGCAGTGTATATACGTAACTTCTTCAAATTTTATGTAATGCTGCTTTGTACTGTGTGATGAACACCAGTTTTGTAGTACTTGTTAAAGATCTTTTATTACTTTTATTTCAGTATTTATTATTATTGTGTATAAAAATATTACAAAACTTTCTATGAAGCTTCTCTTTCCATCTTACAATTTCTCCGTCTCCGATCACCAAATCAAATGTATTTATGGGAAAATTTGTTTTTTATTTTGCGTAATGCAGTATTCACAAGTTAAGTTTGAGTAGGTTTTACGTTGCACAAAAGTTACACAACGCATTAACAATAGTTTACAAGGTTGAAATTGAGTGAGTTTAATGTCGAATTAGGAATATGCAGTCGCCAATTGGCGACAGGAATTTCAAAATAGTTACTGATCATAAAAACAGCATTTGTAATACTCAATTTTCAATTTGATTTAATTATACTAGACGGTCTTCACCCGCCTATTGGTTAATATCTCTAAATAAACCCATTTTTAAAAATGCCGCATTCGTCAAATCAAAAACAGTGCTCTTAGGTCTTATAAAACTTTATAAATAAAAAAGTTAAATGTTTTGTTTAAAATCATAAATCTCAGAAAGCTCTTAACTGATTCCTTTGAAGATTTGACAGAACATTGCACCCGAATACGGGCGTGTTTTTATACGGGGTTTTGCGAATTTCCCAACCCTTTTTGCATCTTTAGAGACTAGTCGGGGAAAAAGACAGGTCTTCAAACGTAAGTCTACCCCAAATTATCCCAGGAAGCGGATTTTTGGTGTGTGGACTGGTTAAGTGTACGCAACGTACATTGGAAATGGAATATGCGAAAATTCCACCTTACCCCTTTAAAGCGATAAGCAAAGAATACGTATCCAAATGTAACTCTGCTGAAAATTATCTGAGAAGAACGGTGTTTTGGTGTGTGGCAAATTTAGCTAAATGTTGACTATAATTTAGTTGTTTATAGCGATGGCTCAGAAAAAAAAAAAAAAACCTCCAAGTCGTCAATTGGCGGTCCGTACAGAGAATTACGTCGTTTGGTTTAAATTATCTTTTATTCTTATTTTAAATTTTTGAAATGACTGGTAAAAATTATTCTTTCTCGATACATTGTTGGAATTGTGATGTCTTTTTTTTTTTTTTTTTTTTCCATCATTTTATTCATTCTTTCAAACTGAGGAGAAAAAATTTATCTTCGTTATTTCAGTACACTTTCGTAGCTATAACGTTAGTTTAGGGTTTTATTATTAAGATGGATTTATGATTAGATAGCAATTCAGTTAGTTAAAGCAATTTTGATGTTAAACTTTTACATACAATAGTAATAAATACTGAAAAAAAGTAATGAAAGCTATTGAACATACACCACAAAACACAAAGTATAGAGCTGCATTACATAAAAGTTAAGGAAGTTACCATAGCTTTCTGAATTAACTTTGTTTTTTACTTAAACGGCTTTTTAAACGACTAAGTCATACCGAGTGACTTCTGACGCAAGTAGTAAATGAATTTTAAAGTTACGCAATTTTTGGTTTTTCGCAATTTCAAAGTCAAATATTTTTTTTTTTTTTTTTTTTTTTTTTTTTTTTGCTCCAGAAGTCAACCACACAAATTTTACTCTTTTTGGGTAGTTGTTATCAGTATGTATTTACTGAAATACATACCTTTGTGGTTCACTTCTGGCGCAAGAAGATTTGGAGGATCAAATTTAAAAAAAAAATGCATTTTTTTCTAGAATTTTAAATGACCTTTGACCTTTGTGCCAAGATTCAACCATAAGTATTTGTATCCCAATTCTTAGTCTGGAAACAGGAGAATACAAAATAACTATCAGTACCATAGTTCACTTCTGGCGCAAAAAGTATTGGCTTCCTTAAATAGGTACGTTTTTCGTAACAAAACAGAGGACTCCATCTTTGAATCCCCAAAACTCCAAGAATTATTTTTTTCACAAAAATAAAAAAATACGTATCTAATAATTTTAAAAAAAGAACATCTCCTAAAAATTTCAGCAAAATCAAAAATGTCAACTATCCAAACATGCCGAATTTGCCCGATTTTTAAAAAAACTGGCTCTTAACACTCAGAATATGCTTGAAATAGAAATATAATTCTTGCAGATCTCATGACACGTTTACTGCTGGCTTTTTAATTTTACAATCTCGCTTTAATAACATTCATTTGTTCTAAATTATATAACATATGTAACTGTATTGGAGCATTTTTTAACAACTGAATTTTTATAAGAATTTAAAGCTGTTAGTTTAAATATACGCTTTAATGAAAAATAATTATTGGTTGTTGACGAATAAGAAACAATATTTCTAATTTTTAAATGAAACTTGTGTGTTTAAACAATGTCGTGTTTTAATGCTCAAAAGTATATTGGTAACATATTTTCTCTCATTATGTGAGGCGTCCCACAGAATGTTCGTTGGAAATTGCGAAAAAGTCGAACTAACAAGGAAGGTGTTCATTGGTACATACGCAAAAAACTTTGAAAAAAATACAGAATACTCTCCTTATGAGGTATCTTTATAAAAAAAATTCTGTCGGAATCATTATATATTGTTCCTAAAAAAATATTAAAAAAGTCCGATTCTTGGTTATTCATCGTTCGTTGGCGACGCAGTGAAAGCCAATGCAAAATAGGTTTTTGATAAATAATCATTATGGTAATACGTTTCCTATACTCTTCATACTAAACTAGTTTAATAAAGGTTACTTTAAGTAAATACACTTTTATAACTAGAATTTTGTCATATATATTTATAAGTAAATCTAAACATATAATTGTACAACCTTTAGTTTAAAGTGAAGCATTTAAACTAAGCTTGAGTTTTGCTTGAGCTTTAAATATTGTGGCTTAAAGTAAAACAGTATGCACATACATTTATATTGCATAATAAATTAAAAACAACGTGCATAACTATTTGAAAATTAAACAATGGTAAACGGCAGTCACTTATCGGTGTTTTTGAATTTATTTTTAACTATTTTGTATTTTTGAAGAATATTCACCAGTAATTTAGATCATATTTTAAATTGATAAAAATTATTTCAAACTTAAGTTTAACTCTCAAATTTCAGTATAGGTTACACATTAATATTGGAAATTTGTACATTTTTTATTTTAATTTAATTTTTGTTACACTGGTTGGATAAAATATAGGGTAAGTGCTCTAGTGATTGACACTTTTAGAGTAATTTCTAATGTTTTTAATGTTTTAGTCATCAGAAGCTATTTTTGGAAATCTTAACTTAATATATATGGGATGAAAGACTTTCAGAACCACATATATGTTAAAATATATGCATTTTTTTAATGAATTTTTATTTTACACTCACTCAATGTTCCAGTAATTGACCCTGCCAGTTTTTCATTTTACCAGTAATTGGCCCCCTATACTCCAATGTTTGACACTGCTAGTTTTTCATTTTATCAGTTATTAGCACCTTATGCTCCAGTGTTTGACATAAAATGTTAAAATTCTGATGTGAAAATCGTTTGCTGCAATTTTTTTCTTATTTATTAATTATGTGGGGGAAGATGGCAATTACTGGAGCAAGTCAATCATTGGAGAACCTACCCTACCAAATAACATTTTTAATTCCGTATACCAAATTAATTCAAATAGATTTAACTTAAAAATAAAATACATCTGTATAACTACAATTTTTGAACCGTGTATCTTTTGTTAATTTATCCAAACTTTAAACCAAATTTTAATTGAAAATTATAAAGAATTAAATTTCTTAAGCTTTTTATGAGTTTAAAGGATAATCATAGATTAGTAGGAGAGTAAAACAGGCCTTTGAACTAGAAAAATGCACAAAAACAAATTTATTTTTATGAGCATACGCTTTGTTATTGAAGGATTGTTATACATACGCTTTATTACCACTTCATTAGAAGATGTAATTCTAACCCCTTCCCTCCAAGAAAAATGCTTTTTATTTCTTCCTTTTTATTTATTTTTTATTTATTTTTTTCCCCTCTACAATTAGTTACATTTTCTACACTCAAGTTTGTGAAAATTGGAACACCAAGAAGGAATGCGAATATCAGAATGATATTTATTGGATACATACATTATAGTAGAAAGACCAATTGATTAAAATTTCAGGAAATTTGGAGTAATATGTACTGTGAAAACAGTACATAAAGCAGCGACCTCTGTGAGCAATAACAGCACTTATCTGCCTAGGCATTGTCTCGAACAACGACTGGATGACATGTACGGGTAGAGCACCTTATGAAGCTTCAAAACAATGCCACAATTCATCGATCGTAGTTACCGGTGAGTGGCGGGGACAGTCGCTTTTCAACGATTAAATAATCAATTTCATTGGTGCAAGATCAGGAAAACTCTCTGGGCAGAGCAACAGTCGAACATATTCTGCATCAAGGAAGGTCCAGACAATACGGACAACTTACAGTCGTGTATTGGCCTGCTTAAATATTGCCTTGAATATAGGGCAAAGCGATGGGCCTTAACTCGTCAAAAATGTAATAGCTGGTATTCAGAGTGGTGGGAATGAAAACAACACTTGATCGAGACGTGTATCCAATGGTACTGCATACCATCAATCCAGGTGGTGAGCCTGTATGCGTCTACCAAAGTTTTGAATACCCTGAAAACTGTATCACTGATATGGGCGTCTTTAATTTGTGACCAACGACGAACCTAGACGCAGGAATGGCGTGAAGTCGCTTTTAAGACAAATCACAATCCTGTTTACAGTATCAAGATTGAATCATCCGTATTTAACAGCATTGTAAATAATGCACATTATCAGCAGGGATTCGACATCGTCACACTTTCCATCACTTGCAGTGATGGTATGGGGTTCCATTGGATACACATCTCGATTACTTCCTGTTCGCATTCCCGGCACCCTGAATAGCCGCCATTACATTTCTAACGACTTAAGGCCCATCGCTCTGCCCTATATTCAAGGCCTCCGATGCGCAATATTTAAGCAGGACAATGGAACGACTGCAAGTTGTCCGTATTGTCCGGGCCTTCCTTGATGCAGAACATGTTCAACTGTTGCTCTGCCCAGCGCGTTTTCCTGATCTTGCACCAATGAAAATGACTGTTTAATCGTTGAAGAGCGACTGCCACCCACCCATCACCTGTAACTACGATCGATGAATTGTGGCATTGTGTTGAAGCTTGTAGAAGTGCTCTACCCGTACATGTCATCCAATTGCTGTTTGAGACACTGCCTAGGCAGATAAGTGCTGTTATTGCTCACAGAGGTCGCTGCTTTATGTACTGTTTTCTCAGTACATATTACTCCGAATTTCCTGAAATTTTAATTAATAGGTGTTTCTACTATAATGTATGTGCCCAATAAATATCATTCTGATATTCGCATTCCTTCTTGGTGTTGCAATTTTCACAAACATGAGTGCATTTGTTTCTTGCAATGATACAATTCACGTATTTTTTTTTTTTTTTTTTTTTTTTTTTACATTTTTAAGCTTCATTTGGATATTTTTTAAACCGCGTAATGAAATTCCAAATTTCACATTATGTCAACAATTTAAAGCCCTCTGCTTATGGTCACATGGTATATATATATATATATATATATACAATATGTATATTATGTTTCGCATCTTTAAGAAGAAATTAGGTAGTAAACTCATATCCATCGTAATTTTCCGATAATTCATTAGATGAAAGATGTGCATCAACAGAAAGGCTTTAAAATGTTTCATAACTTACACACTTATATCTGTTAAATATTTCAACAATGTGTTTTTTTACTTTAATTTCTTCTTCTGTAACATTTGTGAGTGGTATATATTTTTCCATTTATTGTTTATAGAGCATCCAAACAACATTATACATGTTAATATCCAAAGACATTGTCTTCAATAAAAAAAAATTAAAATAAGTTTAATTTTTCAAATTGTAAAATTTATATTAAACGCTAAATAAAAGTAGAAATAAATGTTTTCAACTTGTAATTTTTTTTTCAATTACCAATTAAAATACTAAATATATATATAACTTAAATGTGTATTTGACATGCAATTTAAATATTCGCAACTCGCAAGATATTTTTTTTTTTCAAAGCTAAAAAGAATTAATTTTAATAAAACGCTCCATGCATGTACTATACAAGCTTGTACCAGAAACAGGTAACTCTTTCATTGATTATTTTCAAACTGTATTTACTATAACGCTATTCAGAAAGATTTGTTTTGCAAGAAATTCTTAAACGCATTAAAATTACTTGCATTTGGAAGGAAAGGATGCTACTCGCCAAATCGCGTGTACGTTTTGTCTTTTTACGTCAAATATTCAAAAGTATTTTTTTTTAAAGACTTTTTAGTAGGATTCCGCCGTCAAATTAGACTGATCTTGTATTACCTATGTCAGTAAGTATCTCTGTAATTTTTTTCACAATATTCTGAGTATGCGCTTTAAGGAGGCCTTCCTTGTACACTGTCAAAAAAAAAAAAAAAAAAAATGCAACTTTGCTGCGCGAAATTTTCTGTAATTTTAGAAAAAGAGTCGTAAAATACTGAAAAATTACGCTGACAAAACATATTTTTCTGTAATTACAGAGAATTTCTGGCAGCAAAGTTGCATTTTTTTAACAGTGTAAGTTGTATTCTTAACGCTGGTTTATAAAATGATAACTAATCATTACGAGTTTAGATGGGAATCTTCGGGTTTGTCAAAATTTAGTAGATAAATTTATTTGAGTAAGTTTGTTGGAAAGTAGCTAGCATAAGATATAAATTTATTTCAAATTTCCTTTTTAGGCATTAGATGGAGTGACCCAAACATATTCCATGCCTATTTTTAATTAAAATAATTTTTGAATAACGAAAATTATCATAGGTAAATTAATATTCGATAAAATTATGCATTATAACATATATTAATTTTTCCACGAATAAAACGGACATCATGAAAAATATAAGTTTCTAAATTTACAGCTCATTTCTGTCACTATCTTTCGAGTTACAGCGATATTCCATTTTTTATTGCTGTTAGGGGGCCATCACTTGTTGTCATTTGTATAATCTATAACCTTCACTGAAAAAAAAAAAAAAAAAAAACTGTTAAAAGTACAGGAAAAATCTGGCAGCTGGGGTGCCAGTATTTCTCCGTCAAATATACAGTTTAAAACTGTAAAATTGTATCACTGACATATATTTTACACAGGAATCCTGTAAATCAAACAGGTTTTTTGTTAAAAGTACAGTTTTTTCCTTTATATTTGAAGGAGAAATACTGACATCCCAGCTGCCAGATTTTTCCTGTACTTTTAACAGTTTTTTTTTTTTTTTTTTTTTTTTTTTTTTTAACAGTGTTGCATACACTTTAACTAAAATAGTTATTCAAGTGAGTTCAGATGTATACGTCAATTCTTAATTAGCATAACTTTAGTATGTTTTACATTTTAATGTGTCTTACTTCTTTTCCGGTTATTATCTGTGTGAGATCTTAATTTAATTTTTTTTTTTAATGTAGGGATGAACCCCTAATATATTTTCGTTTGTAACTCCATCTCAAGAATTAATTAAAAGTGTATAAACTGTACCTTTTTCCTAACCGCCTTGGTGACTAAGACCCCAGTTTTAACAATCGGCTTTAAGACATACAACCACACCGCTTTGATCTCAGGAATTCGAATATGGAGTCAATAACAGGCGTTACTATTCAAAAATATGAAGTTCAGGTAAATTTTAATATTTCGACATCCTAAAAAATGCAACTATTGCATTGGTAACTAGGTAACTAGACGTTATTACAAATTGATCGGCACCAGCCGTATATTTCTACGGTAATTAGTTGGAGGGTGACTGTTTTTTCTTTTTTTCTTTCTTTCTTTTTTCTTTTCTTTTTTTTTTGGGGGGGGGGGGGATGACATAGTAAATTGTTACAATTTTTGCTATGTTTGGCTTCAAAAAATCACAGATTGAAGCAAATAAGAGACGCCCTCTTCTACTACGACAGGCGGCCTTCGGAAGTCCAAGAGACGTTGAGCGAAGTGTATAATTCTTGATAGTGACAATGTAAAGAAATCTTAAGTATAACAAATAAGTTTCTTTCTCGAATAATTTTGATAATAAACAAAACTTAACAATTCTCTCTTATATATCTCTAAAACACTAATCGTAAAATATAGAAATATTAAAATATTGGGAAAATAGAAATAAGACAATATTTGTATGATCCTGCTACTACCTATCTTCTGAAATGTTAAAGGTACGCAAAAGAAAGAAAAAAAAATCCTAAAGCATGGATTTTGAAGCGTTAAAGTGTACGCAAAAATCTGTTCTTAAAAAAAAAAAAAAAAAAAAAAAAAAAAAACAGAAATAACAACAAAACAGGAAATTAATTTCACTCGTATTAATTACCAGTTTTTAGTATATATATATATATATATATATTTTAACAGTATTTCATTCCTCTATAAAAGGCAATTTAAGTAAACTGCTTTCAGAGAAAAAATGAAGGACGGTCTATCGATTGGGCAGCCGTCGGAGATATCAAATTAAAAAAAAAAAAAGAACAAAAACTGGAAATTATGAGTTTTTAACTGCGACGTTTTCAATATCTTTTGTTTTGTTTTTAAATGTGAACATATCTTTTTGGTTTAAAAAATAATGAATAGCGTCAAAAATGATGTAATAAAGGGCGGTAATTTTAACTCTTGGATAGACAGAAGAAAACACTGTAAAAAAATCGAGGAAAATTGAAACCAACGTAAAAAAAATAAAAATAAATAATAATAATAATAATAATAATAATACTTAATCTAAACTTCTGAGAAAATAATATATTCTGTCAAGCTATTTACTATGACTAACGTTTTTTACAAATAAATTTTTGGAAAAAGAATATGTTTTGTATAATGTATTATTAAATTATTTGTATCGTGAATTAACGAATTTATTAATATTTCAACAAATTCATGTATTTAATTACACGTAATTTAATTACAAAATTAATGAAAATCCGAAATCATCATGGTTTATGCAATTTCGAAATATCGGCATGGGTTTCGTATTGTATTTAAAAAAATATTTTATATACATTAGTAATTTGCAGTAGGAATAATTGTAAGCTACAAAATATCAGTTTTCAAACACTTTGTATCTTTCAAAAGGCAAGTCAAAAGATCCACTGACCCGCATTTTCAGTTCATAATGTTTGTTATCCTACCTCCTCCCACGTCTACTTAGTAAATGATTCCAAAGCTATTATTTCTGATCTGAAAGCGAGTGGAAGGCACATAGAAATGTATGGGAGGGAAGCGAAATCTTTCTTTCGTTTCTCGATTATGAAGCACGCAGACACCAACTCATGAATTGCGAGAAATGATCTCTGTTGGGATGGCCAGTTCCGGCGCCGCATCTTGGAGGCAGATAAATGTCGCCCTTCAGGGAAGGCGAGGAGCCTGCCAAAAAGACCCACACGAAGACATTGTTCTACTCCCTTTCAGCTACTATTTGCTCCCAAAACAAATACACCCGATATTGGAAAAGCAGTGTTGCATATCACTGTTACCCGAGTGCTTATTATTTATTTCACTGTATCAAGAAAGTAACAAATTCCACAAGCATTGCGAACGCAAAAATACTCTCGATTGAGATCATTGGATTGTCTGTTTAGAATTTCCAACGAATTTTTCCTTTCATATCTAAATAGTGAGATGGTTCATAAATATCTCCCGGCACGCACGCTTAGAAAATAATGAAACAACAGTTATAGTTTGTATTAGATGTCGCTATCTTTGATAATGTTTGGAGACTGCTTCATTTTTCATTTATAATTTATACCACGTGATAAGGATTGAACTTTTAGAAATGTTAAATATAGCCTTGAATTCCTTAATTTGATAAAATTAATACATTCTGCATTCATTTTTAAGGAATTGAACATCAGAGAAATCGTCATTTGATGTAGTATTTTATTTTATTTTATTGTTTAACCTATAGTATTTCTACTTTATTTTTTAATCTGTTCATTATTTTTAACTTGATCTTTGTAATATGATAAATATTTTCGACATATTTTTCCTTTATGGAGGATAAAAATTGGGTTGGTGATGGTTGCTTAAAAATGATCTATGTGGTTGCAACAAGTTCATAAAAATTAAATATTTCTTTTGAAAATTGTTGGTTGTATGAGTCGGAATAGAACTGCGCAATTGACAATTGATCAAAATTGGGATGACATATCTCCGGACTACTCCTAGAGGTGAGTCCCAGACCGTCGTCAATTGCCCACTGCGCAGCACTAAGGCTACGTAAAACCCAATGAACCAACGAACCACCGGTATCCTTTTCAAAAGTTTCCTTATGCTCAAAAATGCGAAATTGACCATGTTTGATAATCCAATGTAACATTAATTTTAAGTCAGAAAAACATTGTAGGTAGCACCAATTTGTGTTTTAGGAAAATAATGTCACGTTTCGTTGTAGAAAGGTCATTCAGTGATGTTAAATATCGCCGTGTTAGTGTTTTGTTACTTTAAATATTTTCTAGCAGAATTTCCAAACCAACATAAGATAGGATAAAAATGATCTATGTGGTTGCAATAAGTTTATAAAAATAATATTTTTTCTTTTGAAAAACGATAAAATGCTATGAAAAAACTTTTAATTAATTAATTATCATTATTAATATTATTTATTATTTATTTTTATACAGGAACTTAATTTCAAATTTATATATATATATATAATGAATAATTTAATTCCTTTACAATACTCAGCAAATGAAAGAAAGATGAAAATACCAACAATGAAATTTAAAATGAGATGCATTATGTATAAAGTTATAGTCACGATTACCATTTAATTAAAATACACTGAGTAGTAAAAACATGTTAAAGAACTTACGCAAAAGAGAAATGACGCATATAACACTGAAACCTAACGATGAGATAATTTTCAGAAACCATTAAACCAGTAGATATAGGCAAACATAAAATAAATTGAAAGAAATTAACCAAAAAATATGTTGAAATAAAAAAGAATACATGAAGGAAAAATAGAGTTATAAATGCTGAAACCCAGTAAAGATCTCATCAGGAAACTAGCAGTACTGTCAGCATGGAATGCAAGATTTCTGATTGTTGTATAGCTATTTCAACAATATACAACACTAGTTTCTATCTTGCATAAAAAGTAGAAAGAGAAAAGGAAATTAGCTTATAAAGTACATTAACCAGAATGAAAATTGGAATACGTAAAGTGAAGTCCACATGTAAACCAAGTTCAAATCGAATAAGTAGATAATAATCCGGGCGGTTGCCAAAACGAACAAACTGAAAAGAAATGATTAAAAGTAAAGAATCGATTAATCGAAATAGTATCTGAAATGAAATAAATGTAAGCATGAAGTGATAATTATTGTTCTTAAAATTTAAAAGCTTAAAATCACAAATTATATATATATATATATAATGGAATAAAAATAAGATTTTATACTGAGCTTTTGCAATTAAGTAAATTACTAAACTGGAATTAGTTACAATATACATTTCTAACTGCAGTTTAAATTATGCTTAAGTTACAATCTTTTGCTGCGTAAAAACTTTTTAAACAAATTCTTTGTTCTGGAATAAAATGTATGTAATAAATATTTCAATATTATTTAATATATTTTCTACTCATTACATTTTCTACTCATTTAATATATTCTCTATCATTGATACACATTTCATCTGGTGGTTATGTATTTTTTCTGTTTCGCATACGGAGCAGGGGTGCAAGAGCTTCAATATCAAAATAAAACAATCTCACCAGCACTCGTTATCAATAATTTCTATTGTGTAATAAATTAAAGCACAATTATGATACAAATTATTGTTAAAAGTACGCTGGTGTAAGTTTTTCGTCCTGAGACGGAAACTCTTGCACCCCTGATACGGAGAATTGGAATTAAAGAAGTATTGAAAAGTGCTAAATAACAAAACAAATTGTGTTTCTATGGCTGAATGGTAACTTCGTCTCCTACACTATGGTAGACTCTGGTTTCCTCCTGGCTAGTAGAAATGAAGATTTTTATTTAATGCGAAATTTTATACAGTGTGTTCTACGGAAAAAAATATTGTATCCGAATATTCTCTGTATTGTTCTGTTACATGAGATGTCAGTCAAATTACTTTTTACATCGTATACGGACACAGTCTCGCAACTTCGCTAGCAGAATTTATTCATTTATTTATTAAAAAATAAATATTGTAATATAACATGAGTTTTTTTTTTTTTTTTTGCAGTGTAATTTTAGTAAGAATCTAAATTATTGTAATGGTGTATTAAAAAATAAACAGTAATAGGTTTTAGAAGTAACAAAAACTTTTTACATATATATGCCTGAAAATATTTGAAGGAAATATTATTTAATTTTTCATTATGCAAAGATCTAACTACAAGCGTACTATCTTTTCATTACCAAAACTTGAGAAACAATTATTACGAGCAACAAGTAACGCTGGAAATACATTTAAGTCTACATTTCTTATTCTGTTCGACCTCCTTCTATTCCTCCAAGCAGTCACAAAATTATAAAAGGTATATCCAATGAAAACTAAGATAAAATAATGAAATGATAAACCATTTTGAAAAATGATAATACCTTCTATCATACAATATGTTCAGTCACGACAAAATAATTTCACGATTTTTTGTAAACGGTATGCCAAATGATAACTCTAGACTTTGACTCATTTGTCGAGACCAATATTCTTAGTTATTATTTTTTGTATAATCATTTGTTAGGCCAGAAATTTCAAATGTCTCGAAAGCTTTTTAAAATATTTGAAAATTAAAAAATTTTCCTCTCTTGCAAAAGGAAAGTAACTATATTTTTCTCTAAAATTTTCTTAGTGTTGAAACTTTCATTTCTTTGTAGCATATCTTTGCCAGAATAAATTTTACTTATGCTCTTTAGAGCTTCACAATAAAAAGCTTCTAACTTTAAAAAATGATTTTTTACTTAAATTTTATTTTGTGCTTTTTTATTTAGAAAAAAGGAAAAAGCTTCTTAAAAAAAAGCTAATTAAAATTTCTTAGGATATTTTGTAGACAACGGAAGATTTTCATTTATCAATTGACTTTTTTTTTTTTCGATTATTTATCTGCAAAAAAGTACTATATCGTCTTTCGAGGAGCGAATCTTGGACCATCCCGTTATCAGCATGACGCTCTAACACAAAGTCTAAGAACTGTCAAGAAAAATCATAGAATATTCTAGAAAAATCTAACAAATACTTATACAAAAGGAATATTGTTCTCGAATGCTTTTTAAAATATTTGGAATATTTAAAATTTTTCATGTTTTGCAAAAGTAAAATATCTATATTTTCCTTTAAAGTTTTCTTGTTGTTGAAATTTTTATGATTTTATAGCATGTCTCTGCAAAATTAATTTTTATTTTAGGCTTTTTAGATCTTCACAATAATAAAAAACTTTCAGTGTTTTATTTATTTATTTATTTATTTATTTATGTATTTATTTATATTTTAATTAATTAATTAATTTATTTTTATTAATATTTTTACTGAAATTTTTATTTTGTGCGTTTAGTAACTCAAAAAAACTTCTTTAAAAAACTATCAAAATTCCTTAGGACACTGTGTAGAAAATGAAAGATTTTCTTTTATCAACTAACATCATTTCTATTAATTATCTGCAAAAAAGTAACACATCGGCTTGCGAGGATCGAACCCACGGGCATCGCATTATCAGCATGATTCTCTAACCAAATGCGCTAACGAGCTACGAAAAAGGTTGTTTAAATTTACATTAAAGTGGAGGCGCCTTCTTTTTCAGAATGGCACGAAGACACGATGATAAAAATCCAATTTTAATAAAAAGCTTCTAGAAGAATATATATATTTAACTTTTTATTTTATGCTTTTTAGTATCTAAAAAAAAAGCTTCTTTTTTTTTAAAAAAAAAAAAAAAAAAAAAAAAAAACCTTCAAAAATTCTTAGAATACTCTGTAGACATTGAAAAATTTTCTTTTATCAATTAACACATTTTGTATTAATTATCTGCAAAATTTAACACATCGATCCTTCGGGGATGAAACTCACCACCATCGTATTAGCAACTTGACGCTCTAACCAACTGAGCGAACGAGCGACTATAAGGACTGCTGACTTTAAAGTTGAGGTGCCTTATTTATTAGCGTGGCATGAAGACGCGAAAACAAAACCCAATTTCTTTAAAAAGCTTCTAAAAAGCTTCTAAATAAATTATTTATTTATTAATTTTTATTTAAATTTTTATTTTGTGCTTTTTAATAACTAGATAAAAAGCTATTTAAAAATATCTTCAAAAATTATCAGGATACTGTGTACACAAGGAAATATTTCCTTTTATCAATTGCCACCTTTTCTATTAATTATTTGAAAAAATTAACATGACGCTTTAACCAACTCAGCCATTAAGAGAGAGAGATACAATGAATTGCTTACAATATATATATATATATATATATATATATATATATTAAGTGGAAATGTCTTGTTTTTTGCGTGACAGAAAACGCGATGACAAATTCAACTTCATATAATAATATATAATATAGATATAAAACTTCTAAAAGTATTTATTTATGTATTTTGTACTTGAAAATTTTCATTTTGAGCTTTTTTAATATTTAAAATATTTCGTATTTTCAAATATCTAAAAAAAAGAAAAACTTCTTAAAAAAAAAAAAAAAAAAAAAAAAAAAACTCTTAAGGTATTGTGTAGTTAGCGAAAATTTTTCAATCAATTGACACCTTCTCTACTAATTATCCTCAAAAATTAACACGCCGGAGCTTGCGGGGACCGAACTCGCGACCACCGCTTTATTAACGCCACGCTCTAACCAACTGAGCCACGGAGCCACAAACGGAGTTGTTTATATTTACTTTAATTGTTTACTAGCGTGACACGAAGACACGATGACAAAGTCAATTTCATATAAAAAGCTCCTAAAAAGGCATCTTTCTACGATTGAAACTGACTGAGTTATTTAAGTTAAAATTTTGATATTTTTACAGATATCATTAGTTTACAATGATGCTAGTAAAATGGTATTTTTTATTTCCTTAAATGTTTGTGTAGTTTAACATTCCATTTTGTACTTTATATATGATCCTAAAAAGTCAGTAAGTTTTAATGATATGAAGCTCGGTAACTTTTAGTGGTAAGAAGATACATTTTTTTTTCATGTTAGAATATTTAGATATTTTACTAAATATAATGAAAGGGATTTAGACATTGTATACAAATTTAAATTTCTTAATATTTAAAAAAAATAATTTTGCAAATTTTCGCAACATGACATCAGCGGCATTGATCAATAAGATATTTTCAAATAATTATCTAATAAGTTAACATGATTTGAAATAATTTTCTTTAATTTATCACACAGGGCTTTCATCAGCAATGGAATTTTAGCGAAAGAAAATTTAGTAAGAAATTAGATCCTTTAGGTTATGATTTTTGAGGTCGAAAAATGTAAAATAGTAGGACAAACAAATACATTCAGTGCATATTTTTAACCGACTTCAAAAAAAGAAGGAAGGTTCTCAATTCAAACCGTATGTTTTTTTTATGTTTGTTAGCTCATAACTTCTGAACGGATGCTCCGATTTTGATACTTTTTGTTTTGTTGAAAAGGTCTTGGTCTACAATAGGTCCCATTGTAATATCTTTACGATCTAAAGAAAATACAGGTTGCCCCAAAAAATCAGTCCAAACTCTTTTAACTGCTAAACGGCTGCAGCTATAGTGATAAAAATGGTATGTAAGTATAGCAAAGTGGCCATGCTGTACAAGGTTAAACCGCTTGCTGCGCCACCTGGTGGAAAATAGCGGAGTTAGTGTTCCTATCTCGAAAACGGTGCTAAAGAAAAAAGTGAATTAGAAAGTTGAAGAGTATCATCGATAGTAGAAAAAGATAGTTTCGACATTCATGCTAGCGTTCCTATCTCAGAAACGGTTCAAGACAGGGGGAAAAAGTGAATTATAAAATTGCAGAGCATCATCGATTTAGTACGAAAAGATAGTTAGACATTGATGCTAAAAATACAATGCTAAAAACGTGCAGTTTTTTGTTCGCAATTTCTTACACTATACATACTTCAGCTACATTGCTCACGTTGTAGCGTAGCTGGGGAGACATACGCTATATAGTTCAAAATACGGTTACTTGATACTTTTTGTTTTGTTGTAGAGATCTTGGTCTGAAGTAGGTCCTATTATAACTTCTTTACAATCTAAAGAAAAAAAAGCGCCATCTGGTGAAAAACAGCGGAATTAGCGATCCTATCTCAAAAACGGTTCAAGATGGGAGAAAAGTTAATTGCGAAGTTGCAGAGCATCTTCGATTTACTACGAAAAGACAGTTTTTAGACATTATTGCTAAAAATAGAACGCTTAAAACGTGTAGTTGTTTGTTCGCTATTTCCTACATTATGCACACTTGAACTACGTTGCACACTTTGCAGCGTAGCGGATGAAACGTATACTCTGTCGTTCAAAGTACTGTTACTGTAAGCGGTCACATCGATTAGCGCAAAGTCGTTTTCAGCCAACTTCAGAAAGGAGGGTGTTCTTAATTCAAGCTATGTGTTGTTGTTGGTGTTTGTAAGCTTATAACTTCGTAAGAGATGCTCTAATTAACCGACTTCAAAAAGGAGGAGGTTCTCAATTCAAAGCATATGTTTTTTGTTTTTGTTTTTGTTTGTTAGCTCATAACTTCTGAACAGATGATCCAATTTTGATACTTTTTGTTTTATTGTAAAGGTCTTGGTCTGAAATAAATCCCATTGTAAGATCTTTGCGATCACAAAAAAATACAGGGTGCCCAAAAAAGTCAGTTAAGTGGACATGTGCTACGCGATTCAACCGCCTAAAGTGCAACCTGGTGGAATAGAGTGGAGTTAGCGATCCTATCTTGGAAACGTTTCAAGACAGGGGAAAAAAGTGAATTATAAAATTGCAGAGCATCATCGATGTAGTACGCAAAGATAGTTTAGACATAATTGCTAAAAACAGAATGCTTAAAACGCACACTTGAACGACATTGCATATGTTGTAGCGTAACGGGTGACATTTATGCAATGTAAAATTCAATGTATGGTTATTGCAAGCGGTCACATCGATTAACACATAAACGTTTTAAACCGATTTCATAAAGGAAGAGGTTCTCAATGCAAACCATGTTTCTCGTTGTTGCTGTTGAAATTTGTTAGCTTATAACTTCGTAAGAGATGATTTAATTTTAATACTTTTTTGTTGTCGTAATGATATTGGCCTGAAATAGGTTTCATTATGATTTCATTAAGATATAAACAAATTACAGGATACTCACAAAAGTCTATTCGCACTCTAACTGCTGAACGCATGCAGCTACACTGGTAAAAGCAGTATGTAAGTATCGATGTTGAAAATTCTATCCGTCAGCTGCAATGCATATTTTGCTCTTTGTTTGAACTTTACGCTGCGCAATTTCTAGCGCAGCGGGTGACACGTATTCACTGTAAAGTTCAATATATATGCCTAACAGAATTTTCTGTTACGAATACAGCGTATCCGTCCATTACCTTTCTAAAGACTTTTTAATTTAACGTATGTTCGTTCAACAGATAGTTTTTTGCTCATATCCGATAAAGGCAAGAAAAGTAACACAACTTAAAAATAGAGCATTTGAGAAAAATCAACTTAAAAATAACTTTACTATAAAACAACTGGCACAACCGTCTCTCAAGTGGATAACTTTCTAGATGGAGATGTAACTATTTTGTTCACATTGGGTGCATTTCATGTATTTTTCAGTGACATAAACCATTTTTTGAGTAATGTCACTTTTCTTGGAACTTGTGATTTGTGAAACTTCCGTCGAACGTCTTCTGATGCTCTGCTATATAAATAAGTTTTCACTGAAAAGAGTAAAATAAAATCTTTTTGTAAAAAAATAGAACCGACTCCAAAAAGGAACTACTATTCAAACAACTAAAAATGAAAGAAAATTGGTAGAAAATGGAACTGTAAATTGCGCCTAAAAGTATAAAATAATTTCCTTCGCCAAACAACCTATAACACTACAATTAATCATAACTTTTGAAGTCGGCGCAAAATTAAATAAAAATTGATACCTTTATTCAATACAAAAATCAAATCCTATTCAAAATATACATCTCACATTGTTACCAGCAAAATGCAACCGAGAACTAATTTGATTCAAGAAAACAAATAAAATTTCGTAAGCAGCAAAAGTTGGCGAAGATGCTGGTATCTGACGTCCTTGGTGAAAGAAAAATCGCAATATTATCTGGCAAACATATTTAATTTCTTTGGGATATCATGATTATTTTGATAAGGTATATCAAGAGAGAAATCTAGAATATGAAACAACACATCGTGCAATATATATTATGAAAATATACATCTTGCGTGTATATTTTTGCCTTACGTTTTGATCACCAAATTCAAAAGCCATCAAGGATGATAGTTATCAAAGTTATACCAAATTTGCAAAGGAAACTCTAACTTCGTAGAAACATAAATACCGCATTGTGAAGAATGTTCACTGTTCTATGTAGATGCTACTAATGGACCAATTGTATACAGTGATAAAATAATAAAGGAAAATGAAAATGGATCATTCGAAACAACAGCATTTTTTGCTACCGATCTAAAGACAAACCTTTAAAAACTAATAAAATTTTATTTAATTTTGCGCCGACTTCAAAAGTTATGATTAATTGTAGTGTTATAGGTTGTTTGGCGAAGGAAATTATTTTATACTTTTAGGCGCAATTTACAGTTCCATTTTCTACCAATTTTCTTTCATTTTTAGTTGTTTGAATAGTAGTTCCTTTTTGGAGTCGGTTCTATTTTTTTACAAAAAGATTTTATTAATATATATTTTACTGTTTGAATCCATGTTTTTAAACGAGAACAGCACAAACACATTAAAATATTTATAAACAAAAATAGTCCATTTGTTTCTGTTTTATTCAAACTTTCAAAAGTAGAAAGATTGAATTTCGGTAATTTATTTAAGCATACAAATTATGCAAGGCATATTACGTAAAATGTAAGTAAGCAGCATAATATGCAGAAATATAAACAAGAAAGAAAAATCATGCTGTACACAATGATTAGTAACACTTTCCAACTGTACATAATTCTTGAATCGTATAACATTTAATATTCTTTGCCTAAGTTACACACAACAGACAGAAGGAGTGAAAAATATAAAGGTAGTCTAATTGATTTTAAAATCATTCTTAGGCATTTCGGAAAGTGTTAAAAAGGCTTAACACAAAAGAAAATGCAGTCGTTAGATTAAAATTACAGCTTTCAATCTATCCGAATATTTTAGTGTAGCCCAGTAAATCTGAAACTTAATCATATCATATTCTATATGAAACATTATTTTCGAATATTAACAAGTCAATATTTGTATGATTTTTACAGTGGAAAGATTTTTAAATATAACTTTCAAAAATGTCTTTCTGAAAACGTAATGTATTGGCATTTTTTTTTTTTTTTTTTTTTTTTTTTTTTTTTGACCCTGTACACAAACTAGTTGTACAGGACCTATTAATGTCATTTTAAACAGGGAATATTGCATTGTGAACTTGGTTGTATCATTTTTTTAAAAATCCTCAAAATATTTACGGACACTAAGAGTCGGGGACACATAGATAGAAAGGACAGACAGATACACAAACTGAAATCATATTTCCACTAAAATTATAAGAAAGTGTTAAAACGCTTAATGTAGACGAAAGTGCAATTCAAGCAAATTTTTATTAATAGATCTTAATGTAATTGAATATTTTTATGTGGTCCTGTCAATCTAATGCTAATCATACTATATTGTATAGAAAGCATTCTTTTGTGCAGACGAGTAATATATTTCAATTGAATTAACTTTTGTGCAAAGTAAATTTATTAAAATTTGGTTTATAAAAATACTTCTCATGGAACGCAATGCTTTGGAATACCTTTAAGTTTCCCTGTACACAAACTAGTTAGAAATGTGCTCTATTTCACATAGGAAACATTTGATAGGGAACTTGAATAACATATTAAAATTTCATTAAAGTTTCTGTACAGTAAAGGTATTAAAATATGGTTTATGAAAACGCCTCTCATAGAACACAATGCTTTCCAATACTTTCGGGTGTCTCTGTACACAAACGAGAAGAGGTATTCACTCCATTTTCAATAGGGAACATTCAATAGTGAACTTCAACAAAATATATCAGTTTGAAGAAATTCCATAAATATTTACGGGTGTTAGAGAGCAGAAAAACAGACAGAGAGACGGGCAGAAGAACAGTTAGACAGATACACAAACCGAAACCATATTCATAGTTAAAAAATGCTGGAAAGTGTTAAAAACGCTTAATGTAAACGAAATACAATTCTAGCAAATTTTTATTAATAGGTCTTAATATAACTGAATATTAATATTTTTGTGTGACCCTGTAAATCTAAGGCTAATCATGCTATATTCTATATAAAGCATTCTTTTTGTGCATATAAATAATATATTTCAATTTCATAAAACTTCGTGCAAAGAAAAGTTATTAAAATTTGGTTTATAGAAATTTCTCTCACAGAACGCAATGCCTTGGAATACTTTTGAGTGTCCCTATACACAAACCAGTGGTGGTATTTACTCCATTTTATACAGAAAACATCCGATAGTGAACTTGAATAACATATTTCAATTTTATTAATATTTGTGTACAGTAAAGGTATGCAAATATCGTTTATAGAAATACCTCTCACAGAACACAATGCTTTAAAATACTTTCGGGTGTCCCAGTACACAAACCAGTAGAGGTATAAACTCCATTTTCAATAGGAAACATTCGATAGTGAACTTGAATAACATATATCAGTTTCAAGAAATTCCATAAATATTTACGGGAGTTAGAGTGCGGACAGACAAACCGAAGTCATTAACATTTTTTAACCTTGTTGGAAAGTGTTAAAAAGGTCCTATAAGCTTTAACAGGCAAAACGGTAGAATAAATGTGAAAGCAAGAAATTATAGCAGACTTAAAATATTCAAAAAACAAGAAAGAAAAATCATGCAGTACGCATTGATTAGTAACACTTTATAACTGTACGCAATTGTTGTATCGAATAACTTTTAATATTCTTTGCCTACGTTATCGCACAACAGACAGAATGAGTGAAAAACATACAGATAGACTAATTGATTTTAAAATTACTCTTATGCATTTTGGAAAGTGTTAAAAAGGCTTAATGCAAAAGAAAATGCAGCCGTTAATTACAGCTTTTAATCTCTCTGAATATTTTACTGTAGCCCTGTAAATCTGAAAGTTAATCATATCATATTCTATACAAAACAATGTTTTAGAATATTAATATTACATGTCAATGTTTTTATGATTTTTATAGTAGAAAGTTTTTGAAATATAACTTTTAAAAAATTCTGTCCTAAAACGCAATACATTGGCTTTTTTTTATTGTTATTGTTGTTGTCGCTATAAACAAACTAGTTGTATAGGACCCATTAATGACATTTTAAATAGGGAACATTCCATAGGGAACTTTAGTGTATCATTTTTTTTAAATTCTCAAAACATTCACTGATGATAGGAGCCGGAGACAAACAGATAGAAAAGTAGACAATCGGACAGACAGATGCACAAATTGAAATCATATTCCCACTAAAATGAGGAGAAAGTGTTAAAACGCTCATGTAGACAAAAGTGCAATTCCAGCAAATTTTTATTAATGTAACTGATTATTTCTGTGTGGCCCGGTAAATTTAATGCTAACCATACTATATTACATAGAAGGCACTCTTTTGTGCATACTAGAGCCCCTTAAATAAATAATAGGCCGGCGCATCACCGCCATTTTTTTGCCTCGTAAGAGGACAGTATTTCCGCTTGGCGATTTTATCGCTTCACTGGCGGTTTTAAGAAATTTTCATCTAAAAATAAAATCGGCGAAAAATGATAAGCAACACAAGTAATCTGTTCCTGTTTCTTAAATAATTCATAACATTTGAAAGGAAAAAAAAAAAAAAAAAAGAGCGTACCAATTAAAATTGGAAAGTTTTTTTTAATGAATTTTCTTTTCTCTTCCTCGTATATATATGATGGAGAAAGTATTATTTTGAAATTAAATTCTTAAAATTGAGTTTTTGTCCCATTTACACGTTTTAAAGTCTCCTGAATCCGAAAATCATGTTTTTAGCGGTTAGTCTGTGTGAAGAACAAGTAGTAGCAGAAAGTCTAAAATCGGTATTCTCAATATCTATCATATAGGGATGACACATTATATGATTTTTGTAGCGGTCATTATTAATATGAATTTATGTACAGTTACGTGATGTATATGTAATATTAATATAGAGACGTTTATTTCAATTTAATGCATTTTTTTTTTTTTTTTTTTAAGTAAAAAAAAAAAAAAAGAAAAAGAAAAAGTATGAATTTTTTAATTTTTTCCCCCTAGAAAGTAGACATAAATTGTAATATGTAATAAATATCTCAAGAAAATGAAACCTAAAAATAGAACAAAATAATTAATTAATTAATCAAAAGTTCAATTAAAAAAAATATATTAGGTGTTTGCATAAATTCGTGCGGTTTTTTATTGCTTCATTTCATAAAAATACATCAAATCAAATAACAATTTTTAATCAAAATACTCTCCATTACTTTCTACAACCTTTGCCCATTTTTCGGGTAACAAATGTATATTACGGCGACAGAAGCTCTGGTCTTTGGAGGCAATAAAATGATCTGCACGAACTTTTGCAACGACCTAATACTATCAGGACACAGAAACAAGACAACTTTGGCAAAAACGTCGCCAAGACTCTGCAAACACACAGTAAAAAAGCGTTTCTTAAAATAATTTATGGTTATTAAAATACATATTTAGATTTAAATATTACTTATTTTTTTAATTTTTTACTTTATAATTGTCAGAAATGCAAAGAAAAGTATAAGTGAATAACAATAAAACTTACTATGCAAAGCTGTGCATTAGGTCCCGGGATCCAAGAATCTGGACGACAATTCGCTGCCCATTTTCTCCTTCTTGCATTATCCGAAGGAAACCTAAACATTTTGTATCCTTTTCTAGAGTGTTTACAGCAGTTTATCGCTGAACAACCTCCCGTATTGCAGTTTATTTCACTAAAATTACGAGCAAGACGGTAGAAACGATGGCTGCCGTTTCTTTATCACGCTGGGTACATGCGGCAACCCTAAGGCAAAAAAATGTCGGATGCGCCAGCTCGTATATATAGGAGCCTTAGTGCATACGAATAATATATTTCAATTGAATTAAGCTTTGTGGAAAATAAAATTATTAAAATTTTGTTTATAAAAAAAACTCTCATACAACACAATGCTTTGGAATAGTTTCAAGTGCCCTGTACACAAACCAGTTAGAAATGTACTCCATTTTACATAGGAAACATCCGATAGGGAATTGAATAACATATTAAAATTTCATTAAAGTTTCTATACATTAAAGGTATTAAAATATGGTTTATAGAAACTCCTCTCATAGAACACAATGCTTTCGAATAATTTTGGGTGTCCCTGTACACAAACCAGAAGAGGTATTCATTCCATTTTCAATGGGGAACATCCGATAGTGAACTTGAATAAAATATATCGGTTTAAAGAAATTCCCTAAATATTTACGGGATTTAGAGCGCAGAAAAACAGACAGAGAGACAGACAGACGGACAGAAGAACAGCCAGACAGATACACAAATTGAAATTATATTCACACTAAAAAAATGATAGAAAGTGTCAAAAACGCTTAATGTAAACGAAAGTACAATTCTAGCAATTTTTTATTAACTCTTAATATTTTTATTAACTCTTAATTTTTTATTAACTCTTAATATAACTGAATATTTTCGTGTCACCCTTTAAATCTAATGGTAGCCATGCTATATTCTATGCAAAGCATTCTTTTGTGCATATAAATAACATATTACAATTTCCCAAAACTTCGTGAAAAGTAAAGCTATTAAAATTTGTTTTATAGAAATATCTCACAAAGAACGCAATTCTTTGGAGTACTTTTGAATGTCCCTGTACATAAACTAGTGGTGGTATGTAGTCTATTTTATATAGAAAATATCCAATAGTGAACTTGAATAACATATTTTAATTTCATGAAGATATTGTACAGTAAAGGTATGAAAATATGGTTTATAGAAATACCTCTCATAGAACACAATTCTTTGAAATACTTTCGGGTGTCCCTGTACACAAACCAGTAGAGGTACAAAATCGATTTTCAATAGGGAACATCCGATAGTGAACTTGAATAAAATATATCAGTTTCAAAAAATTCTATAGATATTTACGAGAGTTAGAGCGCGGGCAGACAGACAGACGGACAGATGCACAAATTGGTATCATATACACACTTAAAAAATGTTAGAAAGTGTTAAAATGCTTAATGTAAACGAAAGTAGAATTCTAGCAAATTTTTATTAATAGCTCTTAATATAACAGGATATTTTTATGTCACCCTGTAAATCTGATACTATCATGCTATATTCTATGTAAAGCATTCTTTTGTGCATAAAAATAACATTGTTCAAATTCCTAAAACTTAGTGGAAAGTAAAGTTATTAAAATTTGATTTATAGAAAAATCTCTCATAGAACGCAATGCTTTAGAAAACTTTTGAATGTCCTTGCGTATAAAACAGTGATGGTATTTAATCCATTTTATACGGGAAACATCCCATAGTGAACTGGAATAACATATTTCAATTTCATTAATATATGTGTACAGTAAAGGTATGAAAGTATGATTTATAGAAATTACTCTCATAGAACATTGGGTGTCCCTGTATGTGAACCAGTAAAGGCATAAACTCCATTTCCAATAGGGAACATCCGATAGTGAACTTGAATAACATATATCAGTTTATATAACATATAACATATATCAGTTAGAGCCCGGACAGACAGACAGACAAACCGAAGTCATTAACACTTTTCAACTTTGTTTTGAAGTGTTAAAAATGTTAGAAAGTGTTAAAAACCCTTAATGTAAACGAAAGTACAATTTTAGCAAATATTTATTAATAGCTCTTTATATAACTGAATATTTTGTCACCCTGTATATCTAATGCTAATCATGCTATATTCTATGCAAAGCATTTTCTTTTGTACTTATAAATAACACATTTCAATTTCATAAATCTTCGTGTAAAGTAAAGTTATTAAAATTTAGTTTATAGAAATCTCTCTCATAAAACGCTATGATTTGGAATACTTTTGTGTGTCCCTGTACACAAATCAGTGGTGGTATTTACTCCATTTTATATAGGAAACATCAGATAGTGAACTTGAATAACATATTTCAATTTCATTAAGGTATGTGTACAGTAAGGGTATGAAGATATGGTTTATAGAAATGCCTCTCATGGAACACAATGCTTTGAAATTTTTTAGGGTGTCCCTGTACACAAACCAGTAGAGGTATAAACTCCATTTTCAACAGGGAACATCCGATAGTGAACTTGTATAACATATTTCAATTTCATTAAGATTTGTGTGCAGTAAGGGTATGAAAATATGGTTTATAGAAATGCCTCTCATGGAACACAATGCTTTGAAATATTTTAGGGGGTCCCTGTACACAAACTATTAAAGGTATGAACTCCATTTTCAACAGGGAACATTCGATAGTGAACTTGTATAACATATTTCAATTTCATTAAGATTTGTGTACAGTAAGGGTATGAAAATATGGTTTATAGAAATGCCTCTCATAGAACACAATGCTTTGAAATATTTTCGGGGGTCCCTGTACACAAACCAGTAGAGGTATAAACTCCATTTTCAATAGGGAACATCCGATAGTAATCTTGAACAACATATATCAGTTTCAAGAAATTCCATGAATATTTACGGTAGTTAGAGCGCGGGCAGACAGACAGACAGAGAGACAAACCGAAGTCATAAACACTTTTCAACTTTGTTGGAAAGTGTTAAAATCGAACTCGATTACTGAGTTATCAATACTGGTTATAATAATAACATTGTTGTTAATAAAGAAAACTGACGCTAGAAACCCGTTTTAAATATGCGATTTTCGATTTATAAAAGAGTTTTTTTTGCCGACTTTTTTTAACCTATAAAAATATACTTGTTTCCAATGTTTTAAACAGGATTCGTTCCGCCCATTTGTAAAGATTCTCCAAACAGTAATTTTATATAATAAAATTTTATTTAAAATTATAAGCTTATTTCTGACAAAAATTGCTATAAAATTTTACTTGTGTTAAAAATAAAAACTGTATGAACTCTGTAAAAAAAAAAACAAAGGAAAAATAGAAAAGGAAAAAAAAAATGAAAATATTTTAGATGTTAAACTTGCAATCCACGTGTATGATTTTGGTTACATTTGTTAGTATATTGGTAAGAACTGACGTAAATTTGCTATACTGGCATGAGCAAATGACTTCGAAATGATTATTATTATTTTTTTTTTTTTTTCAGCCATAATTCTTAGGCAATAGAATATTACGAAAAAAAAAAAAAAATAAAATAAAAATAAATACAAAATTAATAATAATAATAATAATAATAATGGAACCGGAAAACTTGATATATACTCATGAAGATTTAATAAATTTTGTGAATTATTAACAAAAAACAAATTAAAAAAATCAGAATGGAAGTAAAGAAGATCAATATGCTTAAAAAGCTTCAAACTTTTTCTGTATAAATTTATTGTAAAATATTTTTATCTTATATCACGGGTTTGAAAAAAAAAAAATGTGTTTGTTCTCTATGAATGAGTACCTAAAGTACAAATTTGGAAACGCAGAAAATTTTTTATTTATATATCTATTTTTTGTTGATTTTTGTTCCATTTTTTTTTCATATGCAATATTAACGCATAGTATAATCTGTTTTATTGACACTTTCGCGACCGCATGTTTTTGTCTTTTTGTTCTCCGCCTGTGGGCGTTATTCTTTTACATTACATTAGTTTAAATGAATATTTTCTGTATTCAAATTTACAATATAGATGAACATTCGTTGCAATTATACTCTCTCTAATCAAAGTATTTGTATCCATACTGCATTCATTGCACAAATGTAAATATCGGATATATTGTTCAGAAATAATGTAACCTATAACCTAAAGAACCGTCCACTGGCGGAGTTACAATTTTTCAAATGACGTGAATTCACGTCAGCGGTCGCGAAAGTGTTAAGAAAAATTAGATCTCATATAAAACATATTCAGCAATTATTGTATTTTTGTAATTTATATGGAAATTTATATTAATTACTATTATTAAATGCATTTCCTTGCCGTGTTTTTTAATATAGGAAAAAACACTTTGTAAGATGGAGAAATTTTTATATAGTTCTTTAAGTTATTACGCAATTTGTATATAAATTTTATTTTTTGTTATTAAGTATTTTTAATCAAAATTAATAATTATATACGTACATAGAAACGTACACACACACACATGTATATTGTAATTAAATTATAATCTGTTGAGTTCGAATAAATATTATTTTAAAGCCATTTTATGATTTTTTTACATCTGCGGCCCATAATTTTTGTGAATTTAAAACAGATTTAAATAATCTGGCGTGTCACTCACACGACTTTCTCTTACCCTGAAATTTAATACTATAAATACAGGTTCGAGATTAAGAGGTAAGATAACGATGTTATGTAAACCTATGTTAAGCAATTCAAATTAGGCTTCGGAAGAGTCTTATACGATAATTAACTTTGTGTGAGGGGGGGCTGCCGCCCCCCTCAACCCCCCGTTTCATTAATGCACTTAGATTTATAGAAAATTTAATTCGGTTATTAAAAAATAATTCTGTTTTTAAAAAATAATTTATTAAAATTATTATTTAAAAAAATTATGTTTTATGATAATGCAGACGATTTCCATATTAAAGAAGTAGTATAACACTAAATATCCGAAAAAAGTCCATTTTAATATAAAAAAAATACGATTTTTTTTCTAAGTTTTTTTTTCTTTAAAAGTAAAAAAAAAAATCGATAACTTTGTTTTAAATTATCGCAGATCGATGGTTCAACCATTCGTTTTAAAGGTATTGGCGAGCTCTTTTGAAAGATACCCATCATGAAAATTTACTCCCCTCGAGGGGGGGGGGAGGCGAGGCTCCTACATACACAATTTTTTTTCCCAGTTGACTATCTCTATTACATTATATATATATATATATATATATATATATTCGTTTCATTTGGTTTAGTGCAGTCTATAGACGTTAAACTCTACTTACCTGTAATTTCCCCCATAGACGTAATGTATTAGAATTCTCTTGATTGTCCCTGTGCACGAACCATTTGCTTGATCTGAACGAAAAGCTTACTGTAGCATCCGTATATGATACACATTTAGAATACCAAGTTTGAACTTTCTGCCATAATTTGTTTTTGAGATATGCTGATAACAGACAGACATACAGACACACAGACACACAGACATACAGACATACACACAGGCCATTTGCTAAAAACATGATTTTCGTACTCAGGGGACCTCAAAACGTGTAAATATTATAAAATCTCGCGTTCGAAAATTTGACCCCAAAACAATACTTTCTCTACCTTATGGGTAAGAGAAAGTAACTCTATTACAATATATATATATATATATATATATATATATATTCGTTTCATTTGGTTTAGTGCAGTCTATAGACGTTAAACTCTACTTACCTGTAATTTCCCCCATAGGCGTAATGTATTAGAATTCTCTTGATTGTCCCTGTACACGAACCATTTGCTTGATCTGAACGAAAAGCTTACTGTAGCATCCGTATATGATACATATTTAGAATACCAAGTTTGAACTTTCTGCCATAATTTGTTTTTGAGATATGCTGATAACAGATAGACACACAGATACACAGACATACAGACACACAGACACACAGACATACACACAGACCATTTGCTAAAAACATGATTTTCGTACTCAGGGGACCTCAAAACGTGTAAATATTACAAAATCTCGCGTTCGAAAATTTGACCCAAAAACAATACTTTCTCTACCTTATGGGTAAGAGAAAGTAAAATTACACACTAAATAATATAAATCAGAATGAAAGTAAAGAAGATTAATATGCTTAAAAAAGCTCAGACTTTTTTTTTTCTTTTTTAAATAAATTTATTGTAAAATATATTTATCTCATCTCACAGTTACGAGTCTTTCTTAAAATACTGTGAAGTAGGGTTAAAATACAAATTTGACAATGTAGAAAATTATTTATTTATTTTTGTTTTTTTGTTCGAAGTTTTTTCATATGCAATATTGCTGCATAACGTACACAATATATTCTGTTCTGTTGAGAAAAAGTAAAAATATTCTGTAGTTGTAGCAATTTTGAAATTTATGTCATCGTCATCATCATCATCATCATCATGAATTTCAGCTTTTATCAATCCACTGCAGGTTGAAGGCCTGTCCTAGACGATTTCAATCTGCCCTGTTTTCCGCAATTCTTCTCGATTCTGCTCTTCATAATTTCACTTCTCCAACGATACTGTGGTCTCTTCCTTGGATTTTTTTATCTCTCGGTATCCAAAATAGGACTTTAATAGGTGATCCATTTATCATCATTTCTTCTGGCAATATGCCCAGCCCAGATCCATTTTAACTTCTTCACTCTACAAATGACATCAGTAACTTTGGTTTGCTACTTAATCTATGTATTTCGCTTTTTGTCTATTCAGGTAAATCCTAACATGCATCTCTGAGTTTTTCGAAGGTTTTGTATAGTTTTACACGTTAGTGTCTTCTGAAGCATACGTTAATACAGGCAAAACACACTGATCAAAAACTTTTCTTTTCAAGCGAATTGGGAGGTTGCTTTTGAATATAGCGCTATTTCCTCCGAATGTTCTCCATGCAAGTTTAACTATGTTGTTAAATTCTTCCATGATACTCCCGTTCATCGTAATATCTTGTTCTAGAAAAATATAACTGCATATTGTTTCTAATCATCCATATCGACAGTGATTTTCAGTGATAAACAAAAGAATTTGACATAATTTTTGTCTTATTGAGGTTCATTTTGAGGTCAAAAGAGCTTGCTTTATTTGTTTAATTCTTGAAGCATTTTTTACAAATCCTCAAATGAGGAAGCAATCAGTACAGTGTCATAAGCAAATCTCAAATGATTTATAAACTCTTCATCAATTTTTATGCTTTTTTCTTACCAATTTAGTTTCTATAAAACTTTTAGTTTATGAAATTGTGTCCCCTTGTCTTGCACTCTTTCTGATTTTGAATGCATTACTCATTTTGTGGAGTTTTAATTTGGCTGTTGCTTTTTATATACGTTTACAATAAGGTGAATACACCCTGAATTAATATCAAGTATTATTTAATGTATCCATAATATTTGCGATGATACAGAGTCAAAAAGCTTTTTTATAGTCTACAAAAGCCACACAGAGAGGGAGTTCGTATTCATTATTTCTTTCAATAATTTTTCTAATTGTATGAATATGGTGATGTTACTAAAACTACTTCGAAATCCTGCTTGTTTGCTTGTTTTTTTTTTTTTTGTAAAATAATAACAATAATAATAATAATAACATAAGCAAATTTGTTGGAGAACACTCCTTTACTCTTCTTCTTCTTCTTTTTTTTTTTTTTTTTTAATTTTTTAGTTTAGGGTTAGCGCATGTTAGGAATCTTTCTTGTAAATTACTCTCAGAGGATTTAAATTTTCCAATATGCATCCACGCTGTAAAAAATAACGGTAGATTTTACCAGCAGAATGTGCTGGCACCCATATTGCCAGCACATTCTGCTATTAAATAAGGCAATTTACAGCGGAAACATCTATAAAGAGAGACTCTTTTACAGTTGTTTCTGCTGTACATTACTTTCTTTCTAACAGCAGAATGTGCTGGCACCCATATTGCCAGCACATTCTGCTGTAAAATCTATCTTTTTTTTTTTTTTTTTTTTTTTTTTGTGCTTCCTGCTTTCAAATTTTTAATTTTCTCTCTCGATTATACATTATTATAGTTTAACAATATAATCTAAGCATGCATCTGTATCAGTGGCGGTTCGTAATTGAGGGCCAGCGGGGCACTGCCCCATCTAATTGTTTTCCCGATTAAAATAATAATAATTCTTTTGTTTTTTTATAACTGTTCAAAAAAATATATACAAAATAACAAGTCTATCTAACTATTTCTTAATCTTCTTTCATTATCATTTATTTGTCAATATATTTTTTCAGCTATCACAAATCACAAATGACTGACCGACTCCTACTTCCCTTCCTTATCTGAGAGAATGGGGCCGATTTCAGTCGGCCCGAAATTGGCGTGTTTATTTGTACAGTATATTCTACTAGAAGATCGGATTAACAGATTTGGCGACGAACTGTTTTATCAGTGTAAGCACGCTGTAATTTTCTCGTCGATGGGCCAGCAGAGTCGTGCCCTTTGGAACACAACTATAGGGGAAAAAACTGTCTGTTAACCATGCAATTCACTGATAAAATTTGGCGACTTCTGCATTACGCTTTTTTTCCCTCGTTGATTTTTCGGTGATTTTTTTAGCGTTATATATGACGATTTAAAATTTTAGTGTCTAAAGAAAGAAATCTGGTAATAGTCAAAAATATTTTCTAGACTAGTCTTTGAGACCTGTATAAGAATTTAAGACCTCTTTAACTAAAGTATTTTGAATTTAAATGAGGATATAATAATAATAATAATAAATAAATAAAAATAAAAAGAATATGCGATTTTTTTCTTTTTTCCCCTTCAGAATAGTGTATTAAAACTTTTATGTAAATAAATTGTAAAATTTTTAGATAAATAATTAATGGATTTAAATGGATAATTGGATTAAATATCTGCATAAAATTATGATTTATTATTATTTAAATGATTTTTTCTTTTAAATGCGATTCAATAGAAACATCCGCAATGTTACTTTTTTCTTTCTTTCTTTCTTTTTTTTTTTTTTTTTTAAAGATGATAGCCCGTCTTCTTTCTTTATTTATTGAAAATTAATTTAAATTATCTAAAATTAAACTTTTAAAGTGAGAGTGGTGTTTTTTTTTATTATTATTATTTTTTTTAAAATATGTATCCACATTACATTAATCATGACTTTCTAAATTCCAATATAACTTCTTACAGATTGGTTAAGGTTTATTTTATTTATTTTTTAAAATAAGAAGTATAAATATAATACTTGGAATTCTATAATTAAAAGATTTAAGAATATAATTAGCATAAGCTTATATTTCACTCTGAGACATTTGAATTTAAATTTTAATGGCGTGTACTGTTAGGGTTAAAGCCAGTTGACTAAAAGAGGGTCCTAGACCTGAGTGGTGTATTCTCTGTAGAGAGTCTTTCTAAGTGTTACATAGCCCTTTTTATTCAAGTTTTGGAGAAAACCGTAGTAAACTCCAAATGTATATGTCGACGAAAGTGATCTGGTATCGAACTTAGCAATTTCCGTTATTTAAATTTTGATATTCCATTGATCAGAACATAGCAGAATTTTGCAATTGTATTTGCAAAACTTTAATTTTTGAGATAATTTTATGCAATGTTTTCCATAGTGTTGAATTTAAGATTCGCCATCATTAAAAAAAAAAAAAAAAAAAAAAAATCCGAAATTTTGTTTTACACCCCATTTTATTAATGTTTGTTTGCATGTTTGAATAATGAATAGTATTAAAGTTAAATTACGCATCATACGATGGATCGGGCCCCACCTGTGAAAATTTGCACGAGCCACCACTGTCTGTAATATTTAGTATATACATTTGTAAGTTATTTTTAATACTTTTATGTTTGAATACTGAAATTTAATGCAAATTTTCCGCATTCAAACATAAAAATATTTAAAAATAATAATAATAACTTATCAATGCATCCATAAAGTAATTCCTAAACATAATTAGAATACATTGTTAAACTATAGTAATGTAAAATCGGGAAAACAAAAATAAAAACAAAAGCAGAGAGCAGAGAGCATTTAAATTTGTTATATATATATATATATATTTAATTTAACTAGATTTTTAATTAAATTTAATACACTACCTTTCCATAAATGATCGGACACTTTCGATTTCAGATTTTTTTTCAAATATCTCAAAAGGTACACTGTAAAATATATGCCCTATTCTCTGCTAGAAATTTCTGTAATTTGAGAAAATAAGCGTAATTTACGAACAAATTACGTTGTCAGAACGTATTTTCTCAATTTACAGAGAATTTCTGGTAGAAAATAGGACATATTTTTTATACGGTATACTAGAACAATTATCTTGAAACTACAGGAGTGGGAATAATATGTAACACCTCATATACTTCAGTGAAAGTTTTGCCCCGAAAATAAAAAGGGGATCAGTAAAAAATTAAATAAGAATGAAAATGTTTGAGATCACCATATAAAAAGTAATGCTTGAAATGTAATCTGGCTGTAATATGTGATTAGGCGCTTCTTTTTATTCTTTGTATAAATTTTTATGAGGCTAACACATATATTCATATAGATGTAGCGATTTCTTAAAACAATGCAAACAATTTTGTCGCTTTTTGAACTATAATACGCAAGGTATTAAATCCAGTGCAAAGCCATTTTCAGGAAATTCGACACATAACATTAGAGAGAGCATACTGCAATCAGAATGCAAAAATATTAAACATCTAATGAAATATGAGCCTTTTTAATAAATAACTTTTAACTGCACATACGCTAGCTTTAGCGAAATTTCATTTGCATAATATATAATAGCCGTTAGCAT
The DNA here is from genome assembly GCA_963930645.1 of Salticus scenicus. Lineage (NCBI taxonomy): Eukaryota > Metazoa > Arthropoda > Arachnida > Araneae > Salticidae > Salticus > Salticus scenicus. The sequence goes on from OZ005651.1 coordinate 168,322,452, forward strand.
TGGTCCACTTATATGAAAACCCTTAACAAACCTATACATATAAAAGAGTACTTCCACTCACTCACTCACTCACTCACTGACTCATCAACGCACAGCAAAATCTACTGGAGCCACTGACTCGAAACTGGGTCAGATTATAGAACATGTAGTGTAAGCACCCCTTAAGAAGCGATTTTGCGAAATTCGCCCCCCAAGGGGTAGTAGGGGGCAAAATGTGAGTTCACTAAAACCTTCATATCTTAAACAAAAAAACAGATATATGTAAAATTTTGTCTGTAAAATATAGCTAACACAAATATCTAAAAACCAATTTCTGGAATTTTAGATATTCGCTCCCCAAGAGGGGAAAGTGGGTAAAATGTGATTTCACATGTGGAAAACTTGGTTTCATGTATTCCTATATATCTCAAACAAAAAAACAGATATACGTGAAATTTTTGCTCTAATATATAGCTAATACAAATACCTAAAAAACAATTTCTGAAATTTTAGAAATGCAGCCCCAATAGGGGGAGAGGAGGCAAAATGATTTGAAATAATCCTTTATATTGCCAAAAAAAAAAAAAAAAAAAAAACATGTGAGATTTTTGCTCTAAAATATAGCTTCCACAAATACATAAAACCTAATTTCTTTAATTTTAGAAATTCGTCCCAGGTGGGGCGGGAAACGGTCGGCTATAGGCCAAAAAGTAGAAATACAGTTAGACCGTTCAAAATTGGTACAGTTAGGTTTTAGAGACCTGTAAGTCGAATGAGGATATTTTCGAAAGTGTAAAGTCAGAAAGGGGGGGGGCGTAGGGGCAAAAAAATAAAAATAGAGTTAGACCGTTCAAAATTGGTATATAGAGGTTTTTGATACCGACAAATCGATTTTTGTTGTAATATACAGCTAATACAAATACCTAAAAACCAATTTCTGGAATTTTAGAAAGAGGGGGGAGAGTGGGGCAAAATGATTTGAAATAATCCTTTATATCGTAAACAGAAAAAAGGATATATGGGAGATTTTTGCTCTAAAATATAGCTCCCACAAATACATAAAAACCAATTTCTTTAGTTTTAGAAATTCGTCCCAGGTGGGGCGGGAAGGGCAAAAAAATAGAAATACAGTTAGACCGTTCAAAATTGGTACAGAGGCTTTAGAAGCCTGCAAGTCGAATGTAGATATTTTCGAAAGTGTAAAGTTATTAGGAGGGTCAGAAAGGGGGGGGGTAGGGGCAAAAAAATAAAAATAGAGTTAGACCGTTCAAAATTGGTACATAGAGGTTTTTGATACCGACAAATAGATTGAGGATATCTTCGAAATTGTAAAATTATTAGGAGGGGTGGGAAGGGAGGTGGACGGAAGGGCAAAAAATAAAAATAGTGTTAGGTCGTTCAAAAATGGTACATAGAGGTTTTTGATACTTACAAATCGATTACGAATATTTTCGAATTTGTAAAGTTATTAGGAGAGGTGGGAAAGGAGGGGCGGAGGGGCAAAAAAATAAATATAGAGTTAGGTCGCTGAAAATTGGTGTATGGAGGTTTTTAATACCTACAAATCGATTGCGAATATTTTCAAATTTGTAAAATTATTAAGATAGACGGGAAGGGGGGTACAGGGACAAAAATATATAAATAACAGTTAGGGAGCTGAAAATTAGGTTTGTTAGGTTTTGAGGCCCGATAAATCGATTGCGGATATTTTCGAAAGTACAGAAATATTACGAGGGGCGGGAAGGGGGGATGCGGGTGTAAGGGTAAAAATAAAGAAATTCAGATAGAATGTTGAAATTAGTATTGTTAGGCTTAAAAGCCCGAGAGAACGATTGCGAGTACTTTTTAAAGTCTAAAATAATTAGGAGGGGCGGGAACGGTAGGTGAAGGAACATGAATGCCTGTATACTCTGCAGCAGGCAGTGGGGGCCCGGACCGATTATTCCACCGGTGGGAGAAGATTTTTTTTTTTTTTTTTTTTTTAATTTCATATTTATGTTTTTCCCTTATGACAATATAGTGGTTCATTAAGAGTGTCGAACATAAATGCGCGCTCGCAACGCACAATGGCCTGCGCTGCAGAAGGCAGTGGGGACTGGTGCGACATTTTTTCCAATGAGGATTTTTTTTTTTTTTTTTCGCATGATAAAAATTAATGCAATTTTGAGACTTCATTAGCTATAGTGATTCATTTAAAAATATTGACCAGTGAAGCGAGCGTAGCCTGCTAGTATAATATAAACTCAAACAGTTATAAGCGTTAGAATGAACTGTATTTCCGCTCTTCTCAAAAATAAGGAAAATGATAAGGGTTTTCTCAATATTTATGTATAATCAACGAACTTTGTATTGCAATTGACCGAATCAAAATAAAAATATGAGTAAAAGCCCTTATAGTTCAGCTGGTTTTTTGAGAGGAAATGAAAAGCAGTTCATTCTATCGCGTACAATTTTTTGAATTTACACGATACTTCTTTGGGGTTTTTTATATAGGTAGCTCAATACATTTGGCTGTTAAGCTATGCAAATGAAATTTCGCTAAAGCTGGCACATGCGCAGTTAAAAATTATTTAGTAAAAATGCTCATATTTCGTTAGATATTTAAAATTTTTGCATTTTGATTGCTGTATGCTGTGTCTAATATTGTGTGTCAAGTTTTCTGAAAAGGGCTTTATACTGGATTTAATAACTTGCGTGTTATAGTTAAAAAAGTGACAAAATATTTTGGGATTTTTTAAAGAAACCGTTATACCTCCATGAATATATGTGGTAGCTTCAGAAAAACTTATACTGAAAATAAGAAAAAGCTCCATAATTATATAATACAGCCAGATTGCATTTCAAGAATTACTTTTCACAGGGTGATCCTAAAAATTTTCATTTTTATTTAAATTTTTAATGGTCCTCCTTTTACTTTCGGGCAAAACTTTCGCTGAAATATATAAGGTGTAACAAGTTATTTACACCCCTCAAGTTTCCAGATGATTCTTCGAGTACTTTTTAAGATATTTGAAAAAAAGTCTGAAATTAAAAGTGTCCGTTCATTTATGGAAAGGTAGTGTATTATGTAACATTTTATGTTTCAATGCCTATATGTGCAAACTTTCATACTTCTAAGACAATAAAAATTTATAACGTCTACCATCCTCTTAATGTGATTACTTTTCTATATACCACCATATTAAATTATTTAGCTTCTGTTAGTACCTTTCTTGCAAGCTATATTTATATTGTAATTTATATACGTAATTTATATCAATAATACGCTATTTATATACTTAATTTATATAAGTAAGCAAATTTAACTATTATCTTTCATAAAATTAAAAGATATGTATAACTAACCACATATTTAAAATTCTCTCTTGTTTTATGAGGTTATCATTTCTTTTACAGGTGCGTACAAAGCATAATAAAATAAAATAAAATAATTTTTATTTTTATTTTTCTTAAGGTTGCTTATTTGGTACTTGTTATGTACTGATTGAAATTTCCCCCCCAAAAAATGATTTTATTTTCTTACTATCCACCTCCTAGCAGATGCCTTAACTGTATTGCTAGTCGTTTCAATTTATTCTGCTTCTAAAAACAAATTAAAATGGAAAATTACATTGAAATCCGCAGTTGATATTTTGTCATTCTAGTCACTTTCACGATATGCAATGAATCTCAAAGAATGATTTATTTAATCGAGGAGAGCATAAAAAGTGTCATTTTCTGGGGCAAATAATTGTCATTCGTATTTGATAAATGAGTGGTGGGATTATCTCAGAAACACTTGATTCCCCCCCCCCCTCTCGCAATGTAGCAAAGCTCTTTTCTGCAGTTCCTCCCCTGCAATCTCGTCCCCCGTGTCCCAGGTTCACCACTTTACGGTTATTAGCGAAGCCCCGGGACTGCCAATCAAATTATTGTTACAACTCCCCCGCATGTATTGCTCCTCATCGGAGAGATTTCTTCCCCCTTACATACTTGCACCTGAACAGAGAAGAGCTACGGAGATGTCATCACTTTTATACAATATACCATCAAATGCAGAGGTAATTTTAGTCTTGCTCGTTGCATCAATAAGTGATTTATAGATCGCACGATAAAAACTTGCTAAGCATTTTAAAACATTGAGACACTTAGAGCAGTTTATAAAGAATTGGTATGTCATAAAAATTTAGATCTTTAAAATGTCCTTTTTAATACATTTTTAAATTTAAACTATGTCTTTAATGACATAAATATGATTAACAAAAGCAATTTAAGAGTATATAATTAAGGGTAATTACACATTTCAAATTATAAATTATATAATTAAATGAGAAAATTTGAAAGGGATATTAACCTTGAATATATGTTCGCACAAAAATTAATGACAATATATTACTAATTTTGAAAAGGTTTTACTATTGAAAAGTTATTATTAATTTCTAAGCTTTGCATTTATTGTAGCAAACAATGCTGTACTTACTGTAGTAAACCACTACACACAGACTATAAAATCGCTTAGATATTTTTATTCCAGATACAGTACCATATATATTCTATAAACATATACTTTTTTAATTTGTTAAAAAGCACTATTTTTTCATTTCATGGCCATTTTTTTTTTCATTCTTTAATATCGTACTTTTACATACTATATTTCTTATATACATATTTTGCACACAAATATGCTTTTACATAATTATTTTAATATAAATGGAGTCATAAACACATTGCAGGCAGAGGACTGTTATCACAGTCTGAAAGAAAAACCAACCCCGCGTTTAGGCTTTCCTGTATAAAGTACTTTACTTTAAAAAACGATTTTACGTACCCGTCTTTAAGAATTTATGTGATGCCGGTGTATATATATATACACCAATGGAATTTATGGCTTCGATTACCGAGGATAAATTTCAAATATTTTAATCACGAATACGTAAATGAGTATAGTAAAATAACATAACGTTTTAAAGTAACGCCAAAAAGCAGAGCTTAAAACAAAAATAGTAAAACACCCCAAAGGCAATATGTTAAAATAAATGTTTGACTCCTGGGAAGACAAGGAGCTCAGAGCTCAAGTGTCGCATCGATACCTTAACACCTATAATGCATTTACATTTTCGTCTTAAATAAGAGACATTTCAGTTTCTATATTAAAATTATAAGAATATTTTTTTTTTTTTTAAATCTGCTCTTATAAAAAAAAAAACCTAAAAAAGTGTAACTTGTTTTCACAAAAAGTACTGATAAAATCTTCGCGCTTTTTGTCTCTAAATTTAGAAAACTTAATAAAATGCAGTTTTATTAATAATATATATAAAACCGAAAACAGTTAAAAAGAAAAGTATATTAACTAAAATTACTATTAATTATACAAAGTAACCAATAAAGTTCTTGCCGTTTTTAATGGCCAAAAAGAAAATGATTTACAGAAAGTGTTGTTAGTCTTGTTAGTCTTCGAAGTAATCGCCGTCGGCATCCAGCACCTTCTGCCTACGTGCTGTGCAATCCCTTTGCGGTGAAACTCGGGGGTTTTGGATGCAAAACAGTCTGTGAGTGCTACGCGCAAGCCTGCTTTATCGGTGAAGGATTTTCCACGAAGATGATTGTCCAGGAAGTGGAAGAGGTGGTAATCGGATAGTGCAAGCTCAGGTGAGTAAGAACGATGGCATAAAGTCTACCAACAAAGTCGCTGTATGGTGTTCCTGACCGTGAGATGCAATCTGACGTTGTCGTGAAGGAAGAGTACACCTTTGCAATTCACCAGTGCTGGCTCCCTTCTGTTGCAATGCCTGTTACACAGGTTCCAGTTGCTGCGATTATAGGTCCGCAGTGACAGTTTGGTCCATTGGTAGCAGATCATAGTGAACCATTTGATGACCTGTCCTTCAGACACATAGCATAATCTTGCGTGGATGTATAGATGGTTTTGCGCTGTGAACGACAGTATCCTTGGGTAACAATCAATGTTTGGAACGCTTGGGAGTGTCATACAGAATCTACTTTTCGTCACTGGTAAGCACTTCATTGAATATGGATGCGGTACTGTGGCGAAAAAGCAACAACATACGGGCTGACCCTCGTTGTCTCTTGTGGACTTACAACTACGTGTGCGGAACCCACTTGCTCAGCCTGTATGTCATATCTAAGCGGTGCAGATGAAGTCTAACTGTTTCATTAGAAACGTTAAACTGTCTTGAAAGTTCACCACACGTTAGACTACTGTCCTCCTGAATGGCCGCCTGCAGGGCTTTGTCATCCAAGGTGTGTGGTCGTCCGCTGCGAAGTTCATCACAGAGGGACAAATATACCGACCTGAATTTTTAAAATCAATGCCTCTCACTACATTCATTCACAGCACTATCCCCAAACGCTTTACATATTCGGCGACTTGATGCAGCTGTTGATAAGCCCACTTTGAAGTCGTAAAACAAACAACACCGAACGAGATCCTTGGACACTGCCATTTGTCTTCTCTACTGTACGAATTACGAATGATGAAAGTTCGCGTTGTACCTGCTTTTATAACGACTTATATTCCTACTCTCGACCAACTGGTTTTTCAACCACGTGATACACTCCTTGCATATGTATTCTCATTAAACCCAATGGCAAAGCAAAAATGGGTTGCCTTATATATAGCTTAACCACGCAATTTTCTTGAAGGTCTAATAACAACATGTGAAAAAAAAATAATGCTGCTTCTATACAGCAAAATCTTTTCCGTGAACAAAAAAAAAAACAACAACATTATAATCTGTTATCGAAATGATTAATATATTTAAGATTTTATTATGTTGATATGTTTTTCAAATGTACACGACATTTGAAATTGTTGAACAGAAAGATATTTCGTTTTAGCACTCTCAGAAACTCTTATGAGTAGTAGCATTTAATGGTTTTCTACATAAACACTCAAAAGTACTTGCAAAAATTGTTGTTTTGCATTTAATATAGCTGAAATAACATTTCAATAATTGCGTACTGGAAAACAAAATATAATTTTATAGAATTTTAAAGTACAATGTTTAAAAAATAGCAGAAAAAGAGAGTTATCGGAATAAATTTAAATACTTTTTTATTCAGTAGCCGGTTATTGAAAGTAGGAGAAATTAAAAGTACTAGAAGTTTTATAATACAAGAAATTTTCAACACTGAACATAATGTGTTTTAGTTCAAAAAATGAAAGTGTTATTTTGAACAGTTGCATATTATGAAAAGTGAATTTTTTTTTTCTCGATACTATTTAAAATTAGTGTTTTACTTGGTACTGAAACACTTATAAAACAAAGGAGATAAAATAAATTATAATTTCTTAAAATTTTTGGAGTTTTATCAAATTATCTGTGTTTATTTTTATTTATTTATTTATTTATTTATTGAACTACAATTAATTTTCACCATTGCTGTTTAATCTATCATTATTCTGAAATTAACTATTTGATTATTTTAATAATTCTCAAACGAATGCTAAAAAACTTACAGGAAACCTTTAAAATAAATTTTATAAATAAAGCAGTGTTTGTTGTTACCACTAAAACAGCGTTTCTTTTAACAGTGCCAATAAAAGAAAAAGTTAGTTATCACTCATTTCTATAATACTTTTGATATTCTTAATGTTTTAAGCCAATTTCTTTAAACCATGTATCCCGTGATTACTTTTAATGGCATGAATATCAAGCAACAAATAGGCTATATAAATTTAAAATGAATTATTTAAAATCAATTTACGCATGTTACTCTCCTTCTATTCCCAATTTTATATTTTTTAATATACTATTAAATTCAATTATTATTATTATTATTTATATATATATATATATATAAATAAATAAAACACCACACCATATGTTTAAATGTTGTAAGGGTAATTTTATTTAATTTTCAAAAAGGACAAAAGCAGAGTATAAAAATCCCAAATGATATAATTACTTTTGTATAATTTATATTTTTGTGTATTACTTTTGTATTTTTTATACTTTTTCACTTTATGATAAAATTACTTTTTATTTTTTATACTTTTGTATTTTATCATATAATTACTTTTATATTTTTTATACTCATTTTGATTTGTATCTAAAAGTGCATATTATAAATAGTCTATGTTATTTTTTAATCAAACAAAAAGAATAACAGGAACCGTAAAAAGAAATCCCAACAGGATTCGCATCAAAAGAAATATGCTTTTTATTGTGAGACTCTCAGTGCTCATTTTTCTTTTGAATAGGAAAAATATATTACAAAATTTTCAATATTTCTAATTTATCCTGGAGCATTGTTAGTGCCCACGACATTTGCACCGCTATTTTTGAAGTGTATTTCTCTTCTTACTAAATTGTAGTTACATATTAGAGAGAAAAAAAAACGTGGAGTGAATAAAATGCGGATACTTAAAACACACTTGAATAAATTTAAAATGTTGACAACGGTGATATTATAATACAATTATTACACCGAATACTTTTTGTCATATTTAGTAACATCACACTTTAAAATTTTATTTAGCGCAATTCCTATGCATGCACTTCAGTTTACCCATTGTATAAATTTGTCGCTGCAAGCAAACTATATAAGCTACAAACACCATTTTCAGTTTCTAAAATAAGAAACAAAATTCTTTCTTTAGAAATTCAAATATACTTACAAGAGTTTTAACACAGACAGTTAACCAAAAACACTTTTCAACTATTTTGGAAAGTATTTTTAAATGTTTTATTTTTTGTGAGTCTACGTACCCATCTGTATGTCCTTGTTCAATTTTCCATGAAACTGTTTACATGCAAAGAAATGTGAATGTGTCATTCATTAAAATAACAGGAATATAACTATTAATTTTATCTCATTCATAATCCCTCATCAATTTGTTTAAGAACTTATATATATATTTCCTCATAATATAGAGGAACGCTGCTAATCGAACAAATTTTTCAAAATATTACTAGCAATGAACATTAAATATATTTTCTTTTTGTTAATTAAAATAACCTCATTTGATGCAATTGGGAGTCAGTTGTAGGTACATACCTATGTTGGTACGAATTACAATATATAACAAAACAAAAAAAAAATCTTGTTAAAAAATAATTTCATTAATTAAAATAAATAAATAAAAATAAATATAACATTTTCCGTTTCTTTAGAAATGCTTGAAATAAAATAAATTAAAGAAAAGAAAAGCTAAGATCCTAAATAATTAAAAAATACTAATCTAAATTCATTAATTGGCATTAATTAAAAAGTAAATTTTAATCAATATAAAGTTTTTAATTCAGATATCCTACAAAGGTAAACACTATTAAATGTTAATACTAGTTATAGAAAACAAAAAAGAATTCAGTAAAAATGTATAAGTTCTTTTAAACTATACATTTTCTGGTAAAAATAAATCTGAAAAATCTTACATCGTAGCACATTTCGAGTTTCTCTTGAAATACTTGACGTAAAAGAAAACTTAGAAAAAGGAAACCTAGAATGATAACACAAATCTGTTTTATTAGCCTTTTCTTCAGTGCTCTTTTGGATACACACAAACATTACTTCTTCCCCCTCCTTAAATAAAAGAATACCCACACTTGAACAAACGAACAAAACTCTCCATGATGGCCTGGTAACAACTCGGATTTGAATCGATTGTACATAGCTAGCATTCGAATAGAACAAAAGGAAATTGGCCAACACGAACCGAACAAAACTGCAAAAAACGATAAAACACATGTGGTATCATAAACTCAGTACAAGCATTATACGTGATGTAATTTTCAGTATGCCTCTGAGATATGTTGTTATAGTATAAACAAAAGAGGAACCAGCAAACTACTCAAATCTTATATGCTTTTGCTAAATACAGTTTTAGCCTTGTTTTTTCCAAGAAACAAATCAAATACACAATTAATAATACTTCTTTTTTTTTTTAATTAAATACATTAAATATGTTTGTTATATTAAAATAATAATAATAATAATTATTATTATCACATGTATTGATAAACTTTCCAATGGTTCTCAGTTAAATTAATATATTGATTAAAATATAATCCTTTTGTAACAGTTTCTGTTACTTTATAGTATTTAAATCCTTTATTCTACACTGTATTACGAAACATATAGTGTTTTATATATTATATAATATAAAGCTTCAAATAATCAAAGTTTTTCTTGCGATAAACTGATAAAAATTGTTAAATACTTTTTGTAATTTAAAAGTGAAAAAGCTGTAAAAAAAATTTAATAATGATAATAATAATAAAGAAAAAAAATTAACTTCGAGTTCATTTTTCACAAATCATTTTTCACTTAAACACGGCATTAAATAAACAGGAGAAGGAAAAGTAACAAAAAACAGTGATGCAATAATGCACATCTGACGTAATTTTATTAAGACTGATGTTTAGACAAATAAAATAGCAAGCAAAATCTATTTAATGTTTTGGCTTACTGTAACACATTGTACAATAGTTTCCAACTTTTAGGTTCATTTATAAAGAATAATCACCACTACTTTCTAACAGTATTTTCCAATAATATTAACAGTAGATAATTTGCAGAAGCCTATTGCTAAAAAATTCTATTAAAAATTTTTGTTAAAACATTTTACCAGTAAAGCGGAAAAATTGATAATTATGTATTATACTTTTAAACACAAGTTTTTAATCTAACATTAAAATTTTACAAAATATAAATTTTATTCATTATATGTTTTTAAAAATAAAAAGGGAAGCTCTTTGTTATAGTTATTGCATTTTTATCAAACTATAAGACTGATATTATTTTTCCAGTTTTTCTCTTTTAAATATAAATGAGTGAAATTAATGTAAAATTATATATGTATATATATATATATATATTAACGTAGTAACAGCCGAGAAGCAGACGATTTTAGACTAGTAACAAACTCTACGTATAACTCCAGCTACAAAATTAGCAAAATAAGATAGTTTTCATCAATGTTTATTGTTTAATGATAATCTACATACTTTGAATACATGTTGTTACACCTATAAAAACTAACAGTTCGTTTGCTTATGATTTTCATTGTAAAAAACAAAAAGTGAAAATTTACACCAAAAACCTCAGGCAGTATAATTGCCTCAAACTTTTGTTGTAACGTTGCAGAGGTACTGTAGTAATGTTATATAATTTTTAGTATTATGTTACACAATTTTTAGAGCAACATTAGTGTTGCACAATTTATTTCGGTAACATTACACTAAAAGTTCTGTAACATTACACCATATGTCTGTAACGTTACAATAAAAGTTCGATGCAATTATGCTGCCTCAAATTTTTGGTTCAATTAATTAAATCATTTTCGAGGTCATAGAATTTAAATATTTTTTAAAATGCCTTTTTATTTGCTTTTCCAGCTGTTTTTAATGGCAATTTTGAGTTCATATTTGATGTTATAAGTTTTAGTATTTGCACGAGAATTATACAGAAATTTTTTGTTGGGTTAAGTACAGGGATTCTTGGTGGCCACTCAAATGTTTAGACTTGGTAAGCTAGGATCCAGGATTTTGTGCAGCTTGAGTATGAACGTATTGCCTGGCTGAAATATGTACTCGCTAGATGTTATCAAAGGTGCCTCTGGCTATAAGTTTTCTGAAAGAATATCATGATAGGCTTTCGAATTTTCCTTCGTTTTCAAATATGCAACTGATGTTCTTCTGAAAGCAGCGAAACCGCTCCAAATCATCACAGAGAAACCATCAAACTGACGCTTTGAGAAAAAAGATGGTTCATTGCAAAGATTATGCCATTAGTATCTAAAACTATCCAGCCCATCGAGATTAACCATGTTTCGTCCGAAAGAACAACATTTTACCGTTCGTCCCGACAGCAACATTCTTCTTTGCAATCTTTTGGTGCGTCATTTCATGTACCTTATTTAGTGGTGATTGCCGTATTAATTTAATACGTGTTACATTTGGATTTTTTAGTAACACACTGCGTACAGATCGGCTGGTGCAAGAAAGCTTCAAATATTTAATTTATAATTTGCGATGAAAAAAATTTTGGGGGTTACTCACCTAACTACATATCACACTTGTCGAGTAGTTAATGCAGAGGACGTCCATTGCCTTGCCACTCAGCATAATTATCACTTTAAAAAATGCTATTAACAACATTTTTCAATATGTTTAATTTTTTATCTGTTTCTCAATATTATTTTCAACAATACTGAAATTTCTGTCTCTGTCATCACCTGTGTGATTTATTAGAGCATCTTACAAAGAAGGTCTCCATAGGTGTTTACACAAATAATTTTGAAAAAATACAGAATACTCTCCTCATCTGCTTATGTATGTTTATTAAAAAATAAACATATATCGTCCGTAAAATAATAATGAAAATGTCCGATTCTTGGCTATTGATCGCTCATTGGCGGCACAATGAAAACTGATGTAAAACGTTTTCTTGATAAACACTTATTACAGAAAAACTTTTTCCATACGCTTCATGCTAAACTAGTTTAAGAAAGTTTACTTTAAATAAATGCCATAAATATATGTTATAAGTACAAATTTGTTCTATATATTTATAAGTTAACCTAACGATCAAATTATACAACCTTTAGTTTAACGTGAAGTACTTAAACTAAGCTTAAGTTTTACTTCAGCTTTAAATATTATGGCTTAAAGTAAAACAGGCGCACATTTATTTATATTGCATAATACATTAAAAAGAACGTATATAGCACTTTGGAAATGACACAGTTGCAAACGGCAATCACTTATGAATGCGCTATTTTGTGTTTTCGAAGAATACCGATTTCACAAGCAGAAATTTAGAATAAAATTTAAATTGATAAAAATTATTTCAAACTTAAATTTAAGTGTCAAAATTCAGTATAGATTACACATTAATCTTGAAAATTTGCAAATTTTGTTTTTTTAATAATAATAATTTACTTTTTATTACACTAGTTAGATAAAATTTACCAAATCACTTTTTTAATTCTACGTGCCAAATTAATTTAAATTAAGTTTTACTTAAAAAAGTACATTTGTATAACTACAATTTTTGAACTGTGTATCTTTTGTTAATTTATTCAAACTTTAAACCAAATTTTAATAAAAAATTTCAAGAATTGAAATTTTTAAGCTCCTAATGAGTTTAAAAAATAATCATAGATTAGGAAGAGGAGTGAAACAGGTCTTTGGATTAGCAAAAATCCATAAAAACAAATTTATTTGTATGAGCATATGTTTTTATATTGAAAGATGCTTCATTAGAAGATCTAATTCTATACCAAGAGAAAAGCTTTTTATTTATTTCCTGTTTTTCTCTACGATTTTATTTGTTTCTCCCAATGATACAATTCACGTAAATTTTTACACATTTAAATTTCGTTCTCACACTTTTTAAACTGCGTCATGGATTTCCAGAATTCACATTATGCCAGTAATTTACAACCTTCTTATTGTCTCGTCCCCGTGATATATATATATATATATATATTGATGTTTCATATCTTTAAGAGGCAGTTCAGTAGTATACTCATTTTTATCAGAATTTTGCTACATAACTTGCACACTCATATATATATATATATATATATATATATATATATATATATATTCAACAATGTAGTTTTTTACTTTAATTTCTTTTTCTGAAAAATTTGTGAGTGCTATATTTCCCCCCCCCCCCATGTATTGTTAATGCAGCATCCAAACAACATCATATACATGTTAATTTTGAAAGACATATTGTCTTCAATTAAAATTTAAAATAAATTTAATTTTTCAACTTGTAAAATTCGTTTTAAATATTAACTAAATGTTAAAATAATTATTTGCAACTTTCAAAATACAGACAATTTTCCAATTACTAATTAAAAAACTAATGATATGTACAGTTGGTAACAAAAATGTCCGAACACTAGCAAAAATTCCTATGTAAAAAAGGTACACTTCATACGGTATTGTTAAGTAAATCCTTGTCGAATCCTGTGATTCGAACATGATTCGATAAGGCTTTATTTAACAGAACCGTACGAAGTGTACTTTTTTACATAGGAATTTTTGCTAGTGTTCGGACATTTTTGTTACCGACTGAATATCTTAAATGTTTATTTGAGTGCATTTAAAATATTTGCAATTCGCGAGATTAAAAAAAAAAAAAAAAAAAAAAAAAAAAAAAAAATCATAGTTAAATAAACCACTTTTATTAAAAGGCCACATGCATGCACTATACAAGCTTGTATGAGAGTTAGGCAACTGATTTATCGATTAATTTCAAACTAGATTCACTATAATGCTATTCAGAAAGATTTGTTTTGCAAGAATTTCTTATACGCATTAAAATTACTTACATTCGGCGGGAAATGATGTTACTCGATAATGAATAAATAACAATAAATAACACTAATGATAATAAATAACACTTGAAAAGCTACAAATGTGAACTTGACTTTATTATTTTTTCCAGGTTGTAGTATGTTATAAAAGCAAAAATTACTTTTTAATTAAAAAGTAACTACACTTGTTATCATAATTTTAGATATACAATTAAATTTGTTATTTTTTGCATTACGTTTTAATTTGCAAAAAATATAAAACACAAATAATCAGTTGCGAAAATAATTACTTTTTTGCTTAGCCTTAATATTTTTCCCAGCACTGTATAAACATTATTTTGTAAATACTACAGGGTTAGTCATAAGTCCATGAATACTTTGAAAATTCAGTAGATGCGAAATAATTGGTATTATTTAATGCTGTTTAAAAAAAAAAGGATTCCCTTGAATGAATTAAAAAAAATAGTTTAAATCTTGATGAAAGATGGCGTTGAACTGTGTGCGCTATGTGTTTTTTACCTCAATTATAAACCAAATCACTGAAGCTTTACGACGATTTCGTGCTCTGAGGAAAATGAAAAAACTTGAAATTGTCTTGCAGTGATTTTTACAAGGAAAAATGCTGTAATAAAGCGATATTCTTGTAAACACTTATCTGCAAGAAATTAAACGTAGTTTTTAAAATAAATAAATAAAATAACGATTCCTTGCGTTTCAGTGCTGTTCTTAAACCTCAGAAGTTGGAACTACTTTTTTCTTTACTTCAAAAATTCTCCATTCCAGAAAATATTTTTTGCGCAAATATACATGTATACATACATACACATACATATACATACACATACATACACATACATATGTATACAAATATACATACATATACAATTTTCTTCAAATTCTATGAATTTTTAGTCCAGGCAACGAAGGCCAAAATTTGACGAATAGAAAAAGATTAATCGTGTAGTTTTGAAATTTGACACAGTCATAACTGAGTGTGTCCTGAACAACATACTAAAACTCCCCGCCCGTGGGGGTGAGCGGGGGAGGGGGCAGGGGGCATTTCAAGGGGGCACTTTTCAGGTTTTATTAAATATCATGAAAACTCTAGGATTTAGAGAAAAAATCTCAATTAGAAAACTAATCTACGTAAAATTTCCTACAAAAATGTCTATTACGTTTCCTTCGTATGATCAATTGTTTAGAAAATATAGGGAAATGAAATATCATATTTTCTTGAAAAATGCTTTTTTGCAATAGTAAAATTAACTAAAGAGTGTAATAAAAAGGATCCTGATAAAATATTTTCCACTTATGTAGTAGTTATGTAAAAAGGGGCTACTTAAGGATAATATAGCAAATATTTCTTTTATGTTTTTAACAACTTTGAGGCAAGTAGGGGTAAATGGCGCTTTGAGGACCAATTCATATAACGAAGACCAAAAATTGGCCAACAGGAAAAAAAAATCGTGTAGTTTTGAAATTTGGCACAGTCGTAGCAGAGAGTGTCCTGAACAAAATACTAAAATTTCCTGCCCGTGGGGGGTATAAGATTTAGAGTAAAAATCTCAGTTACAAAATTAATCTACGAGAAATTTCCTGCAAAAATGTGGATTACGTTTTTATTGTATCATCAATAGTATAGGAAACATAAGAAAATAAAATATCACATTTTATTGAAAAATGTTTTTTTGCAATAGTAAAATTAACTAAAGAGTGTAATACAAAAAGATTCTGATCAAATATTTTCTAATTATATAATACTTATCTATAAAGGGGCTACTTAATGATAATATAACAAGATATTCTTATGTTTTTAACAACGCTAAGGCAAGTAGGGACAAATGGAGTTTTGAATACCAATTCAGATAATAAGGGGGATGAAATATCACATGTTCTTGAAAAATACATTTTTGCAATAGTAAAATCAACTAAAATGTGATTAAAAGGGTTCAGGTCAAGTATTTTTTACTTATTTAAAAATTCTGTTTGAAGAAGCTACTTAAGGGTAATATAACAATTTTTTTTATGTTTTTAATAAGTTTGAGGAGAGTAGGGAAAAATCTATTTGTAGCACCTGTAATAACACTTGAGCCAAGCAGGTACGAATAGAAGATGGCAAGTTCGAAATTGAGCATATAATAGCAAAAGATGAATCTTAAAAACAATAGATAAAAATAAAAACATGTGTTCAGTATGCGTTATGTATATTCCAGGTAAACAAACTATTTATTCTAAAAAAAATTAAATACAAATACAAATATTTAAACTAAAAATATTTTTTTATAATTTTTTTAATGCATTCTCATATAATGCAGTTTTTCTATGTTTTATAATAAAAATATTGTGTGTATTTTGTATATACTATAATTTACATGGAATTAGAAAAAAAAAGTCCATTTGCATTCCTGCCTTTTTAAAACAATATTTATCATTTGAAGAAAATGTAATTGCGTTTTTTTTTTTTTTTTTTTTTTTTTTGAGAGAGAGAGAAGAAAAGAAAGAGTTTATTTTGTGATTGTGTAATCCTCCATCCCCCCCCCCCCAAAAAAAAAAAAAAAAAAAAAAAAAAAAATCTAATTTTCCTATATTTTTTAAATTATTGATCATTCAAAGAAAATTAATAGGCATTTATTATTATTATTATTTGTAGCAAATATGAAGTAGATTAATTTTGAATCAGTTTTTTTTTTTTTTTTTTTCTAAATTCCATAGTTTCAGGATATTTAAGAAAAATGAAGAAGTCCTTTTTAAATGACCTCCACCAGCGGAAAATTTTAGTATATATTATTTAGCATACATTATTACGTTGTTGAGAATACCTATCTCTTTGATAAGGATACTAATCCTATACCAATACCAATTTTTAAAACAATACGATTATTTTCTTTCCATTCGTCAATTTTTAATGTTTATCGTCTGGATTGATACTCAAAATATAGCTTGAACCTACTTGCCTCAAAAATGTTTAAAATCTACAACATTTTCTATATCATTCTTATATAGGCCTTTTTAATATATACATATATATCGATATATAAATATATATTTCGTATAAGTAGAAAGTACTCGATCTGAACCATTTTAATTACGCATAGTAGTTGATTTTACTATTGCAAAAAAGCATTTTTCAAGAAAATGTGATATTTCATTCTCCTACATTTTCTAACCTGTTGATCATATAAAGAAAAATAACAGACATTTTTGCAGTAAATTTCACGTAGATTAATATTGCAAATGTTTTTTTTTTTTTTTTTTTTTTTTTTCTTTAAGCCGATAGTTTTGAAAATATTCAAGAAATGTATTAAAAAAAAAAAAAAAATTAAATCCCTCCCCCCCCTTTAAGCCCTACATTTACCTCTCACGTGTGGTTCATTTACTAAGTTACTTTGCACTAGTATATTCCTATGTTTATGCCCGATTTTAAACTTACAAGATTTTACTTATTTTTTTTTATTTATTTTTTTTTTCTTTTCGTCCATTTTTGATCTTCTTTAAGTCAATTGAAACTCAAAACGCCATTTGCCTATACTTGACTCAAAGTTATTAAAACATATAAAACTTGCTATATTACATTTGCGTTTCCCTTTCGTACATAATGTTTACGTAAGAAAAAAATATTTGACCTGTACCCTTTTAATTACACATTTTAGTTGATTTTACTATTGCAAATAATATTATAGTTTTAAAAAATTAAACAAGACACTTTTATAGAAATGTGAACTAAAAAGCACAGAATATCTATCTTAGTATTAAAATGCAGGGTAAGAGAAAATCGTGTGAATGACACACCATAATATTTACATACATTTAAATCTTTAATTAAAATAATTTAGAATTAAACAAAAACCATTTTTAAAAAATCTCCCCTGACTGGGCTCGAACGCTAGACCATTAGGTTCGTAGCGCGGAACTTTACCTCACAGCCACAGCGCTCACGTAGAGAATTTTTTTTTTTTTTTTTTTTTTTTTTTTTTTTTTACAATATAGATTTTTTGTTTGTTCCCGGAGCGGTTACAAACATACAAACATACATACAGGTGAAGCTAATAAAAGTGTGTTAAAAAACATTTTTCAAGAAGCTGTAATGCTTCATTTCCCTATATTTTAAAAACTATTGATCATACGAAGAAAATGTACCGTAATTTCGCGCATATAACCCGCGGCGGAAGGTAACCCGCAGCATAAAAAATTTATCTAAAAATAATTATAACCGAAACCCTGCACTTGAAGATACCCCGCACTTCTAAAATCACATGGTCGGCAATCATCTTTTGTAGTTTCATTACTAATTGCTATTATTTTAATAATAAGTAAGAAAAGATACAAATAATAAACAAATGTACAACTAAATATAAATAATAAACGAATACAATGAACTTACCTATAATGAACGAGCAAATAATCATAATTTATTATTAATCATTCTCTATATATAAATTACTATAAACTGGAGTAAATTCTAATGTTTAACACCTTTATTCAATTTAAAAGAAAATTATAGATTAATAATAAATTTATTTACAAAATTCATTCAAATCCATCGAATTCGGATTCTTCCACATCAGAATTAAAATGTTGCAATATTGTTAGGGACAGTTCGTCTCCATCATCCTTATTATCCTCCTCATCAAGTACCATTTCACTGTCCTCAATTTCATCGGCATTATACGTTAACATAATAGCGACCGCTGACGTGATTTCACGTCATTTAAACTTCTATAGCTAGTTGCCGCTGACGTAAATTCACGTCTTTTCAGATCCTGTTCCTGGTTACTTATGACACGAATTCACGTCATTTCAAGAATTTCTATGGAAACAATACTTTAGTATTATTTCAATAGTATTATTAGTGTATTAATTCTTCGATAGTATTATAGGTTCTTTCTAATATTATAGGAGTAATCTTCATTTCAAACTTCAGTTAATTACAAGAGTAACATTTCAAAACATTATATCTAATTTTTATGCACGTTAAAACATAAAAAGTTTATGGCAACTAGCTTGAGTTTACTTCAATATTCAACGGCAATCAGTTTTAGAAAAGTGAAAAGTATGCCGATCACGAAAGTGTTAATAATCCAGACTTTTTTAATCCAGATTTTTTTCGTTTTGATAGTAATAGAGTCCCAAGTATTAATTACCCATTCAGCTACTTTCACTAGAAATGGTTTGATTTTCTCCTTGTTCGCGATAGATAACCCGCACCAGATGATAGCCCGCAGGACATACAAAATCATATTTTTTTATAGATTACCCACGGGTTATATAATCGAAATTACCCTAATCGACATTTTTGTAGAAAATTTAACGTAGATTAATTTTGTAATTGAAAATTCTTCTCTAAATTCTATAGTTTTCAAGATATATAATAAAAACTGAAAAATGCCCCCTTTTAAACGCCCCCCTGCCCCACGCTCACCCCCCACGGGGACTTTTAGTATGTTGTTCAGGACACTCTCGACTATGACTGTGCAAAATTTCAAAATTACATTTTTTTTTTTTTTTTTTTTTTTTTTGTCTGTCTGTCAATTTTTTTTGTTTTCGTTATCTGAATTGGTACTCAAAACGTCATTTACCCCTACTTACCTCAAAGTTATTAAAAACAATCTTGCTATATTATCCTTAAGTAGCCGCTTTATACATAAGTATAACATAAGTAGAAAATACTCGACCAGAACCCTTTTAATTACAGTCTTTAGTTAATTTTACTACTGCAAAAAAGCATTTTTGAAAAACAAAATGTGATAGTTAATCTCCCTATATTTTCTAAACTATTAATCATACAAAGAAAACGTAAGGGACAGTTTTGTAGGAAATTTCACGTAGATTAATTTTGTAATTGAGATTTTTCTCTAAATCCTATAGTTTTCAAGATATTTAATAAAATTGAAAAGTACCCCCCTTTAAATACCCCCTGCCTTCCGCTCATCTCCCATGGGCGGAGAATTTTAGTATGTTATTAAGTACACTCTCAGCTATTTTTTCTGTTTTTCCTATTTTGACTGGACTATTTTAGATAATTAAGGACTTGTTAATAGCTGCAATAACCGTAATAACAGAATATGTGTTTTCAGTGTTATCCTTAAATATAAAGCACCATATTTTTCTGTTTTAGGTTTTTGCTTATAATGTAACAATTAATGATGAGACAGAAGGGGAATTTTATCAAAGAGTTTAAAGAGTACTTAGAATGCAGAGCCGCAGAAGTAAATAAATAATAAATATAAATAATAAATATATATAGGGTAGGATGGGGGTAAATCAGGGATAAAAAAAACTTTCCTTAATTTATTAAATAAATTTTAATAAAACCAAAATGTTGCTTACATATTTCTTATTAATAAAAAATACTTATGTTCAAACACCTATTATATACTAAAAAAAAAAAAAAAAAAAAAAATGAAAAGTTTATATATTATTATTATTATTATTGCGAACCTTAAATTCTGTTCGTTTTTATAAATCAAAACATGTTGTAGACCATACAGATTTTGAAAAAAAAATGGGAAATATGTTATCACAAGAAAAATGATATCCTAAGCTATAATTATCTATAAGCATTTTTTTTTTGTTATGAAAAAGGTATATGGGGTGGAGGGGCGGGAGATTTACCATGTGGGGAAATTAGTGTTTTTTTTTTTTTTTTTTTTTTTTTTTAATTATTATTTAGCATTTTTTGAAAATGTTATAAAAAACTTGCTTAAGGAATTTCATTTGACCCCTTAGCATAATATATTTGGACATTTATCAAGTCAGTTCTAGGCATATCGGTCTTACTGAAGTACAGTACAGTAAAGTAAAGGCATTACTTTATAACAAATGTGAACAGCTGGGATATTTGTTTTAGAATTATTCTTTTTTTATAAGTATACGTTTCCTAATTTTAAAGTAATAAATTTACTTCCATATAGAGTTTATTCAGATCCAATAACATCGATTTATGTTAAGTTTATACGTTTCTAATAAAAATTCTATAAAAGTAAAAAAAAAAAAAAAAAAAAAAAAAAAAAAAGGGGGGGGGGGGGGTGTTTTAATTAATCCAATTCTACTAGTTAGTAACTTATAGCATTATCAGTTATTTACTTATAAAACCATTACTTATAAAACTTATAAAACCATCTTAGCATGATACGTTAATGAACTTCCTTGCTGTACTTCTAATGAACTCCTCTGCAATTTTTACAATGAGAAAAATGTTGAGAGATTAAAAAATGTGATTAGAAAATAAATAAATAAATAAATATTTCACTGATTTACCCCATACTACCCTATTACATTTTGTTGACTTTTATTGCTGGGAATTAGAGGTATCTCGCGTGTTTTTTCCTTTTACAAGTTTTTTTTTTTTTTTTTTTTTTTAACTGCCATCTGTATGTAAAACTGTATATAGGATCCTTATAAAAGAATTTAAATTGTTTACAATCCATTGGAAATTATTATTTAGATTTCGGTATAGTGAGACTGAATGTATTTTAAAGGGAATAAATTTCTACAAAATATTAAAAAACACTTTTAATCTACTGTGAATGTATAGGTAGGGTGCAGGTACTTGTATTTGTAGTTGATGTATAGACTGCTGTACTCACCTTTAAAGAAATAGAGCATCGGAATGAACTTCATAAATTTCTTTGTTAATTAATGACTTGGGATGCAAATTTTTGTGCCAAACTTTATTTTGTAAAGTTAAAAAATTACGTGTGCAGGTACCACAAGAGTCAAATTATTGAACAGAATTGATATATGGGACATGAAGATATAATATTTTATTCCAACGTAAATATAAATGGAATGTTTCAGAGAGAACGAGTAAATAGACATTCACCTTTTTGAGAGATAAGTTAGAGTCATCACGCATTCGATTATAAGGGTAAAAGTTTGCTACTAACAAAGAAATCGTCATAAAGGTTTGTATTTTTGATTAAGGAACAAGCAAAAGCATTCGGTAAATAATTTCATTTCCATGAAAATAAAGATCTTGGGTACCTCTTTATTAAATTCACATTTTTCACCCGAAATGTGTGTAATATCTGATATACCAACAACAAATAATAAATATTAAAAATATTGTAATTAATACCTGAATCACTGTAAGCTTTGAATGATCTGCATGGTGGAAACTAAGAAATGAATACCCACAGAATAACCTTTTTAATAAGCAAATCTTTTGCTGTGGAACAAGTATATATATATTGAAAAAGTCTATATGCACTATCCTAACGGATGCCACGAAAGTATTGAGACAAATTCAAAGAACCGTGGGTTGTAAAAATAAATAAATAAATAAAAACTGAATACTGTTCGGCAAAATCTTTATATTATTCTGTTATCTTTCTAAAAACATATTTACATAGCCTTTAATAGTCCATTTTCGTCGATTTTTTAGAGGGTCTTAATGATCTTCATCAAAGCCTAAATGACAGATATGTCAACATCTTTCAACTTTTGAGTAATTTTAT
Source organism: Salticus scenicus (assembly GCA_963930645.1). Lineage (NCBI taxonomy): Eukaryota > Metazoa > Arthropoda > Arachnida > Araneae > Salticidae > Salticus > Salticus scenicus. Next base: position 168,345,162 of record OZ005651.1, read on the forward strand.
TTACTAAATGCGAATCACATTTTGCTTCTCGTAAATTGTCATACCCCAACTGGGTAAGAACACCCGAAAATGTTTCAACCGAACGTCCCTGTGGCACATTTGGCAGGTTGTCATCTTTTGAAACAAAAGGTACATTTTTTTTCAGTGAGCAATTGCAACACGTTTTTGAATAATAGCTACTAACGAAGTCTGACCAGAATATTATTTACTCATTATGATGATAGGTATCAACGAATTGCTTCAGTTTTGGCAAATATTTATTGATGAATATATCGGAATGAATCGCCGTAAATTGGTTCAATGAATAGCGAACACATCTTTTGATAAGTGGCGAGCCACACAAGTACTTTTGTTGAAATTTTGCATGACTAGCCTATCTGATAATATCTGGTGTCTTTCCAATATTATCAGTGTAAAAAATGTCGTTTCCTGCCAATTCATCGTGAGCAAAATATCGTCATCCAGAACGATCAATGTGTCATTTGCAACAATTTTCCAGTGAGACTAAGAATAGTCTTACGCAATTCGACTTTGCATGACATTATTAATGCAAATATTGAACCGAATTGTTTTTTATACTTAAGTGGGAGTATTGTTTCATCTACACAGAGACCCTGTATTAGAAAGAGACTGGACATAGGCGTGCCGGCTTTTTGCATTTTAGTGCCAGTTGCTCCATTGCTTAACATTACGCTGAGAAGAATTTTCGATTATTTTACGTCATAACTGGAAAAAAAGTTATTTATTATATTTTTACTTTGTTGGAAAACAAACTACTTTCATTTTGAAATATTTTTAAAAGATAAAAATTCATAATTATTATTTTTTTTTTTTATATCATGTTTTAAATACTTTAAATTTTGTTATTGCATGCTGTTTTACGTATTTATTTCCTAACATATGAGATAGTTACATTATTTGCTTGCTAGCTATTAGTTTTTAAGTTCTGTTTTGTAACATGTTTAATATGTTAGATCTGAATGTATTTTTCTAATTTGGCATGTATTTTTCCAATATATTTTAAAATGCATAGGGTAAGTGCTCCAGTGATTGGCATGCTCCAGTAATTGACATCTATCCCGAAATAATTAATAAATAAGATTAATAATAAATTCATATATTTTACGTATAAGCATTTTAACATTTTATGTCAAACACTGGAACATAGGGGCCAATTACTGATAAAATGAAAAACTAGCAGTGTCAATTACTGGAACATTGAGTGGGTGTCAAATAAAAATTCCTTAAAAAAATAATCATTGTTATCAAATGTATATATTTTAACATACATGTGGTTCTGAATGTCTTTCATATCATATGTACTAACTTAAGATTTCTAAAAATATTTTCTGATGACTGGAACATTAAAAACATCAGAGATTTTTCTAAAAGTGTCAATCACTGGTGCACTTACTCTATTTAAAATAGCTATATATATATAAAATATATTTTTTGATTATTTGCTAGTACCCAAAATGTATCCGTTTTCTTAAAATAAATTGATAAAAATAAAGAAAATAAAGTGTATATTATTTTGTGTCATATTAAATATAAATTTCTTCTAAATAATATTTCCCATAATAAATTTTATAAATAATATTTAAATAAGTTATTATTTTTATTTACATAATGTTTTTAAAAACTAAAAAATGAAAAAAAAATCTATGAAATAAGCAAATGCAAATAAAATAAATAAAAGCATATTTTTTAATTTCTAAAAATATAAGTTAATATTCTGAAAAATTATTATTAATTAAATTTTTATTTTTAATTGTTGGTTAATATTTTTACAAAAAAAAAAAAAAAAAAATCATTAAGACATTATTAATAATAATGCGTAATTAAAATAAATAAAACTTGTATTTTTAGCTTGTAAAAATATTACATAAATATATTTATATATATATAAAAAAAAAAAAAAATTAATTTCTTTTCTCCTGCCGTAGTTTTACATTTATTCATGAATTACCATACTTTTGTTAAAAAATTTCTAACTTTTTAAATATAAAATGTATGTCCTCAGAAAAAAAAGGTAGAATTACTTTCACAATTAACGTATTTTGCTTAATATAGAAATAAACAAATAATAATAATAATAATAAAAAATCCTCTGTTTTCCGATCGGAGTTTAAAAGGTAACCATATCTTATCGAAGATATGGTTACAAAATTCGTTTTTCTTCTAATTCTATTCTTGTAAGACCAAAAAAAAAAAAAAAAAAAAATATATATATATATATATATATATATTTATATTCTGCATTACTTTCTGGATAAATTTAATACAATTTTCTTCCATTTATGTTGTGTAGTAAAGTGTCGATCACGAAGAAAAAAGCACCACGGTCTACGGGGATAGCTCCGATTTGGCACTAAAATGGCCGACTTTCCGTCAATGTCCAGTCTCTTCCTAATATAGGGTCTCTACTATCACATCTCATTGAGCGCCATCTATTTCCTACTACCTCTGGCGCGCAATTCAAATTTTCTCAAAACTTTTGTAATACCTGTTATTATAAAGATTTTATTGGCCCTTGTGTCTAAATTTAGAACCAATTAACGCAATCTCGAAAACAACAAGGGTAAAAACAAACTAACAAAAAAAAAATGATTAATCAAAATAAAATAAACAGCAAACTTGTAGAGTATTTCAAATTTTGTGAGAAATGATATCCTAGATTAAAAAAATAAATAAAAATAAATAAAACTTTTCAGAAATGTTGAAAAGCAAATCTCCATTTTAATTTTGACGATTATCGCATGCAGAAGAACGACATAAAATGGATGCACATTTGCTAATGGAAACTTATACGTAACATATAACGTTTATTGAAAAGGAAAATTACGCTTAAGTATGTTTGATTCTGCGTTATCTGTAGCAATGAAAATTTGTTTTAAGCGATGATATCTTGTAGGATAATATGATTTCGTGATTGCACACGTTTTACTAAATACACAAGGAAAGAAAAATTAATTATGATTGTTATTTTCTCTCTCATAGTTTTACAAATCAGATGCAAACGATCGCTTAAAGACATTATGATATTATATAGCTTGTTTACTATGGTTGAACTTTTTTTTTGTCATTTAAAAAACTATGTAAGAATATATAAACTTTAGTCTGTTATCTATATTACATTCTACTAATCTTTCCACCATTTGTGCGCATTTCTGTAATTACAGAATAAGTCATATTTATAGGTCAGATTAATAAATAACACATAATTTACATAAATAAACCAAATATTTTTCTACCAATAAATATTTGGATACTTTCAAATTTAGGCGTTTCCTCAAATATCTAGAAAAATTTCAGATGAATTATCTTCATATTTTGGGCGTGTAAAGAACATGTTATACCTTATATATTTCAGCAAAAGTTTTGTACGAATTAAAAAATGGGGACTTGTAAAAAATTAAACAAAAGTCAAAAATGTTTTGGGTCAACCTGTAAAATATAATGCTTGAAATACGTTTTTGCTGTCGTGTATGATTTTGAGGATTGTTCTTGTTATTTCTATAAATTTTTATGAGGTTGCCATATATGTTCATGGAGATATAAAGGTTTCTTAAAAAAAAAAAAAATGCCACTTTTTTTATTATAACACGCAGAGTATTAGGTCTAGATCAAAGTCATTTTTAGGAAACTTGGCATACTACATTATACACAGCATACTACAATGAGAATGCAAAAATGTTAAGTATCTTACGAAATATGAGCATTTTTACTTAATTTTTAACAACGCATGCGAAAGCTTTAGCAACATGTCGTTTGCATAATTTAATAGCCAAATGTATTGAACTACTTACATGAAAGCCCCAAACAAACATCGCGTAAATTCAAAAAGTTATGAGAAATAGAATGAGCAGAATTTCAGTTCCTCTCAAAATAAAAACATAACTATAAGGGGTTTTACTCACATTTTTCTTTTGACGCAATATACGCCCAATGATAATACAGTGTTCGCTAATTATAAATAAATATTGATAAAATCCCCTATCATTTTTCTTATTTTGAGAGAGAATTGAAACTCTTCGCATTCTATAGCACCCAACTTTTTTAATTTACACGATATTTGTTTGGGGTTTTCATAGAAGTAGCTCAATACTTTTGGCTATTAAATCATTCAAATTATTATTTTTTAAAAAGCTTGCGCATGCATAGTTGAAAAATATTTAGTACAAATGTTCATATTTCGTGAGATATTTAAAATTTTTAACTCCGAAGGTTGTACACTGTCTGCTCTCGTGCCTAATGTTTTCGCTTGATGTAGTGTCGTTCTTGATTATTTCTATCCGAAAAAATCAGAATGTGAGGATGTTTTGGTGTTTTGTTTATGTAGTACTTATTCTCCATCATTCAAAAACGATTTTTCGGTCGTTTTTACAGTAATACCGTTACTCACTCCTTAAGGATCTATATAAATAAAACAAGCATAATTTGTATTTTTTCTGTTACTTTAATTTTCAGTAAATTTTTTTTCTTTGCCTTATTTCAAACTATATCTCCACCTATTAGGCTTTCTATATTCATAATGCTTCCAAATTCAAGTTGTTGCCGGATAAAAGACTTTTGATATTATAGTTTGCATATATCTTCTTTTCGCTTTCATCTACATACAAAAGAAGAAAGCATTGGATTCGTAAAAAATTTTGCCCTCTGGTTTTAGTTAAACTTACGCGATTTCAGACGTCCTGAATGAGATTCGACCATTTAAGAAAATGTCTGTGTGAGTATTGTGCGTGTGTTAGTAAAATTTTATGGACGCTATATGTCACGAAGGAGTGGACGAGATTTAAAAAAATTTGATGTACTTAGTTGGACATTTATTTAAATTGGTGCTAGTTAGCTCTTGCTACATAACGCCCAACAGGTGGTGCTTCTATGCTATGATTTAATACCCATGAAATGGAAAAATATACTTCAGCTTTTATAGTGTATAAACATTTTTTACAGCTTTATCTTGAACTTTTAAATTTGAAAATATAAGTAGCTAAATTGCTGATTTTCTAGCGAGAGACATATATACGTAATTCGGATGTCTTTGTAAGAGATTTCTTTAATCAACCTTTTTACTACTTTTTTTTCTCCCAGTTACCTTAGAAAATATTACTATATGAACATAAGGGAATAAAAAAGGAAAATTACATTGCATTACATTAGTTAACATTCCAGTTAGTTAGTTAAGGATACATTTAGTTAACGAGACATCACTTTAGACATCACTGTGTGGCCATAGGGGATAAAATAGGAATATTACATTGACTTAAGTGGTCTGGCACATGAGTTGAGGCCGACTGACAAAGCGAGGGTCCTACCTCTGGGTTGGATGTTCTCCACGCAGGGTCTTTTCAAAGGACGTCAACCTATATTTACCCGAATTTTGAAGAAAACCACAGAACTCCAAACTGCTAGGTCGACAAGTGCGACCTAGCTTCAAACCGGGAAACCCCACCCCCCTTACCAGCATCGAGCACAGAAATTCTCTGCCACTAACATAGACAAATTGGTGTAATGAATTTAAATCTTTGTCAAAACCTGAAATTAGTAATTGTAGAAACATTTTTAAAATTTGCACTTAATTGCAGAGAGTATTTTATTTATTTATTTATTTTTTCTTATGTGTGTGTATGTGAATTAAATTTGGTTTATATGTAAAAAAAATTAAGTGTATATTTATGGAGATTGTCGCTTAAATGACACTCCTATCCAAGGGATTAAATGTATTTTTTCCATGAATTGCTGCTTTTATTCGTAATACACTTATAATTAAAAATCACATAATAATGATTTTTTTTTTTTTTTTTTTTTTTTTTTTTTTTTTGTGTATAGGTCTTTAGATCTTCTAATGCATTGTTATACTTTTAATATCTCGTTCAACTAGACTACATTTTGATAGATTGTAAATAATATACGGTGAAAACAACATTACAATTTTGCCCCTTACTAAGGTGGTCAGAACGTTTAAAAAGTTTTAATTCATAAAATTAAATCAGATGTTATTACAAAATTCAATGTTGGCGGTTTCATGTTTATACAGTCCATTTTTGGAAATATAACTCGGATGCATTTTTATTTTCACATTTCGCGATGGTAATAACTTTTAAAATTTCAGTTCTATTATCCTGATTTTGACATTTGAAGGTAAAGTATAATACTTTTATTCACTGTACCTTGACATAATTGTGCTTTAATACTCATTACATTAATTAGATAATTTACAGTGTTTGATATTTCTCCTGTTATCTGTTTCATATGATTCATTCCCGATGTTCACGCGAATAATTTATTCGAAAGAAATATTCTAACTTTAGTCTTCTCACAGATACTTTGTAGAAAATTTTTCAACAAAATCTTAAAGTAAAATAGCAAGTATGTTGACGTATGAAGAAAATATTCACTTGCTCTCTGATCAGAACAGTGGGTGATTTTTCATTTTTCTGTCTTTCTTATGTATCTTTTTATATTTTTTTATTTGTGTTTCGTGTTTAACCCTCGATACTGATGCGGGATGCAGAGATAAATCCTCTTTTAATTTTGCTGGAATCTTGTAGATGGGAGAGAGGATATCTACCCAAGTAGATTGGATTGCTTTTTACTCCTTTTCTTAGCTTGGGGCAGGGGGTTCATTGCGTGGATTTTCGAATATCTGGGTAACATAAAAAAAGGTCAGTAGTATGTGAGTGGCTTTTCGTTCTTTTCACGAGTTCAGGTAAAATTGCCACGTGCATCTTTTTAATTTGCTTTTTATAGATGCTGTTTTCGTCGAAGGTTTTCTTGGTGCGAAGGCTTCGTCAACTATTTCGACGCCGCATTTGTGCGCGCCCCTTTTCCAAGGTTACGCAGTGCCACTTTTTCAATATCCTCACTGCATATGATTGTTGATCCGCGTGTCAACATTCGGGGAGACTCAGCGCTGCGGAGTGCCGAAGGCGATGTATATTTCATGCTGTTTTCAATATGAGAGCGAAAGAAACGGCCCCAGTGGGCGGCAATATTAAACTAGGGACGAGAACGAACGCGCGCGCCACACATCGCCTCCAGGAGTAGATTCTACTTTTAATATCCATATCCTTTCTCCCTTCTCCAGTGCCATGTACACTGAGGTCAACAGATCGCTGGTATTTGCATATTTTTGTTCATTTTGTATGGGAGGATCTCTGTTTACAAGCCCCATTGTTTGATTCCCCTCGAAAAGAGGACGAAAAAAACTTTTCCCTCTCTCCTCATTAATGGCTGCACTGGATCACACAACATACACGGTCCTTTGCTGAAATTAATACGCTATTTTGATTGGGAAATTTCTATTTTTTTTTTTTTAAAGATGGTTTCATGGCTGAATATCGTTTGTATTTTGTGCACTTTAAAATGTAACAAATCTTGAGTAAATCACCACTGATTCCTGGGGATAAAAATTTCGGAATGGCAATTAAGAGGAAAAGTTAATATACGACTATGCGTGTGTTTTTTTTATAGTATAAATATTAAATTGCTAAACAGATATGCATGTTAATCAATAAATTTTTGAACACGAAAAAGGATGTTAGAACTATCTCAAACTTTTAATATAAATGTTAGTCTCCAATTTTCAAACAGTATTAAGAAAACCATTTTTTCAGGGAAATTCCACTTCATTTAAGTTTTAGAATCGAGCCACCATCAAAATATTATAAATAAATTTAAGTACGTAAATTGAATTTCATATATACTATTATTTTGATATTTACCAACTATTTAAACGTCACAATATTTTTGTATGTCATTTAAAATTTAACGAACAAAGTATGATGAGAATTGCATATAATTTAACCCATCTTGTCAAACATATATATATATATTCTGCTCCAGTCGAAAAATAAAATGCAACGCTTTCAAAGGATACTTATTTTTGTTTAATGGATATTTTCACCTACATTATTCTTTGTAATGATATTGCTGTCCACTTCAGTTTTATACTAGAGGGAACACTCTAAAGATTTGCGAAGAAGTTGGGTTGTTGCATTTAAGTAATCGACAATACCTAAGAGAAATGGAGAGCTATACATATTAAAATTCAAAACTTTGACATTTTAATACTGCATTTATCTTGATGCTAGGAGTCAAAACTGGAACTAAATTAACATACAGAAAAAACAAATACCAATAAATAAATTGAAATGCTGACAATATTGTGGTATTTTTACTTTAAATTGATGAATTTGATTTTAACAATCTTAAATTAAATATGAACTAGTATCGCCCAGTGGTCGAAACTCGACCATTTTTTTTTTTTTTTTTTTTTTTTTTTTTTTGCAAAGCGAGGCAAAGCAAAGTTATTGCCTTGTCCTAAACGGAATGCAATTGCAACACAGCTGCGGCAATTGTTTGCCGATATTCACTCTAACTGAATCAGCAGAGTTTTACTTAATATAACTATTTCTCTCTGTAGATGTTAGCCTTTCCTGAAATGAGAGAAAATCGCAACGTGAAAACGCCCCTTGTTGTGTGATACAGCCCAGAAGCTAATAGGTACCATGTCAAACCAAGGCCCAACCAAGTATCAAATTCTGTTAAATTAATTCGATTGGTTCATGAACTACAGTGTTTGAAAAAAAAAAAAAAAAGATATTTTTAAAAAATGGTCGAATTGAGTTCGGGAAATTTCAAAACGTGTAACTTTATCGAAAACCGAAAATCTAAAACTTTTCTGAATCTTATATTTTCTACTTATATATGCAGAGGAAAGAATAATAAATCCACTTTTTAAAAAGTAAAAATAAGTAGTCAACTTCACTTAATTAAAATGCAAGGAAATCTCAAAACGTGTAAATTCATCGAAAACCGGAAATCAAAAGTTTTTATGTATCTTCTACTTGCTTCTTCTACCCACAAAAGCTAGCAATAAAGACACTTTTTTAAAAAATAAGTAGCCAATTTCAATTAATTGAAACGTAAAGAAAGCTCAAAACATATAAATTCAGCAAAAAACGGAAATCGGAATTTTTTCCGTATCGTCTACTTATACATGCAGCAGTTAGTAACAAATCCATTTTCCTTTTATTTAGTATATTAGTTGAATATTTATTGTTTAAATATCACCCTTTGAAATGAAATGTTTATGTTTACATTCGAAACTGCAAGTTTGCCATTTTTTTTTTTTTTTTTTTTTTTTTTTTTGAGTTTTGTGATTTTAAATTAAAATTTTATCAATTTTACAGAAAAAATAACTCAATCAAACACATGTAGACAGTAACTTATATATAACTATACCCAAATATCGGAATTAAAATCGGCAGATAATTTCCGTTATTTTTTAATAATTTTTTACAAAAAATCCAATGGACGATTAACATAGAAAATCTTTTTCATGGCTCCATGGACAGACAGTGACGTCATCACTTCGCTTGCGTATAGTGATGCTACATTATACAAATTACTGTGTCTATGGTTTTATTTGAGCTTTATGAAATTGCCAGATTTAACAACTTTCTACTTTTAGGTATTTTTTAATGTAAAGGAATACGTGTATAAAAGGGAAAAATGGGGGAAAATGCATAAAAAATAAATGCACTTTTAAATACCTTCTTGACATCGTAAGAAAATAATATTTGTATTCGCACCTTCCGACTAACCATACCTTTCGAATGATACCATTTTCAACCCTCTACTCCCATAATTAATATGTTAAAAAGGGACTACAATTTTTTTGCTTGCCTATTAATATATAGATAACGGTTTCATACTTATAGTAAAGAAAAAAATGAATAAGAAGCAAATTTCAAGTGTCCTAAGTAAATGAATTTGAGAAAATTTCTCAATGAATTTCATTAAACAAAAGAATAGAAATACAATGCATGTCAGTTTAAAAAAAATGATAGATTGTTTTATAACTTATTTAGTTTTTGTATTTAAAATGGTAACATTTTAAGAATATATATATAACCATATTTTAAGAATTTTAAAATGGCTTTTAAAATTTTAAAAATTTTATAACCATAAAGGTAGAATTATCGAATAAAACTTTACTTATAATACACTGATGTGCAAAATTAAAGCAATAAAATATTTTCTCGTTTTCTTCTTTTGCGCGTAATTTTTAAGTAAATGAACATAGAAACATAAAATTTGAATGACATGTTCGTTATCATATCATTATTCGAATTTTCTATGAGTTTAGCATAAGTATAAGTTTCTAAACTAATAATTATTCAATTTTTCTCAAATATTTCAAAAACTGAAAAATTTCAACAATTTTTGAAAATAAATAAATGAATAAATAAAATAATAAAAAATGATCATAAGGATGAATTACAGATAGGTGAAGATGCACATGCATCCATGTGTTAGTTTAAAACCGGATTTTTCTGTATTCACTTTTCTGTTTCTACATTTTTACTGTTTTTTTTTCGCATGTGTATAACTTTTTAATAAATTACATACAAACATGAAAAATGAATAACATGATCATTATAAAATTATTTATCGGCATTTTAATTATTATGGTGACGCTCATAGTTCCCAAATTAATGATTATATATATATATATATATATATATATATATATATATATATATATAAGTTCGTAGTAAAAATAAATAAATAAATAAATAAATACAGGGGGGGGGGGAATCGTGATTTAGTTTAACATTTAAAGGCATATGCGTTTTCACCAATCTGTAATAACCTTAACACATTTTTCATTAAGTTTTCTTTTCTAAAACTGCTGAATTTTTTTTTTTTTTCCAAAGCTTACTTTTGAGGAAAATTGAACAATTGTTAGTATAAAAATTATTACTTAAACTAAAGTTATGAAAATGTTGATTAATGATATGATAAATAACATGGTATCCAAATTTTATATTTATATTTGTTTAAAAGTTTTGCGCAAAAGAAAAAAATGGGGAAGTAGGTTGTTCATTTAATTTTAAACGCCAGTGTACACGTTTAAAGAAATAGTCACTGCTTTAATTTAAAAATACTTCCCATTATTTATGTTTGCAAAATGTTATTTTAAAGAATTGGATTCATATTATTTTATATCTAATGGAAAACAAGTACAATCTCCCAGTGTACTGCATACTTGAAAGGAGCGTGTGATAAACATGTGAATTATATATTTTTTAAGATGCGACGTTTTCTACAAATCCATCCATAGTCATGCGTAAAGACGTTGGATATATGAAGAAAGAGGGCTCGGGTGTATCTTTTTATGCGCACGTAAGGGGCCAAACAACATATTTCAATAAATGCATTTTCTTCAGTAGTGTCAATATGCATGACATCGGATGAAACAAAAGCGAGTAGCATCTCCAAAATCAATGGCCTAAACGTAATAAATGGATAAAAACCTGGCCAGAATACAAAAAGAAAGCTCTATTTATCAACGCCCCCTCTTTGGAGTTCCAGCGAGAATACGTTTCGGAAGGAACACAATACCCACAGCTTAGATAAATTTATGCGCTCAGTAATATCATCTGTCATCTCGGTGGGGGAAAAGAACCTATAAAGAGAAATAGAGATTTTCTTATTCTCTGACTTCTACTCCTTCAATGTATTTACCATATTTTGCCTTTCATTCAAAATTTATCGCCGAATGCTTCGATAAAAAGCGTCACAGAAGATAAGCCCTCTTTTACCTCATCCCTCCTACGGCAACAGAAAAGAATAACTCTAGCGAAAGCCCCCTGAATTGAAATGTATCCATTTTCCTATAAATATGTAAAATTTAATTTTGCTCCACAAGTGTTCCGATTTCATTGAAGCTGATGATAGGCTACCTTACCAAACTCTAATCTTCCACTCCGTGCGCCGATCTCATGAGATTAAATACATTAATCGCGAGTTCTTATTGAAATAATGCGCATCAATTATTCATCATCGAATTTATTTGTCTAAGACAGCTAAGACAGAAATAAACACTTGAAGGTAGGATAAATCGAAGAATATATACCGATTGCCGATCAACTCCAAGGAAAGCCCGGCTCTCTTGCACTTTTCAGCCTTCTCCCACATTATTAATCATTTTTAAAAGAAAGAACAGAAGGGAAGGCAAAGCTCTTTCCTTTGACAGACAATTCAATGTTCGCTTTCTCTTTTTGGCTAGCTTTAATGCTAAATCTGACAACACTGAATATGACAGTAAAATTTACTCACTCTTTAAAAAGACATAATCTCAATAATCTATCTCACAGTCGTAGAAATACCGATAATAAGACAACTACCAGATGAAACTTTTCGCTTCGCGGCTAATTGAAATTCTTTGTATTTTCTATGATAAAGCAATAATACCAGCTTTGTTCTAAAGATAACGACATTTTAATGAAAGAAAGAATAAGTGAGAATGATCTAACTCTCCCATGTACTTTACATGAACAGAAACATTTGTAATACAAAATATTTAATATAATCATATTTTTAAAATGATCTTTTGAAGCGAAAGAAAAAAGGGGATAATAATGTAAGGTATAGTCGGTAACAAAAGTGTCCGAACAATAGCAAAGACTAAGCTGACTAAGAACACGATTCGACAAGGATTTATTTAACAAAACCGTATGAAGTGTGCTTTTTTTTACATAGGAATTTTTGCTAGTGTTCGGACACTTTTGTTACCGACTTTATCACGAACGTAATGAAAATGTGCAGAAATAGTTTACTTATTGCTGTTGGCTTAAAAAACTGTTTTACTACAAAAAATATTCTAATTTCACAATGCAAATACAGAAATAATACTAGCAATAATAATAATATTATTATTAACAGAACTACATTGTGAACCCTTACATACATACACTTTTTCTTTTTCCCTCAGAAAAATGCTTATCTATCACCAAACAAATTTTTAAGAAATACACAGTAATATATTGCTAAGTAATTATTGACAATTATTAAGCAATTATTGCTTATTTATTAAGTAATTATTGTAAAGAAGTGTATTGAAAATTAAATAAATTTAGTTTAATTTATAAATATGGAGCGTGGCTATTTTAATTTTGAGGGAAAAATAAAAGTCATCAGCAAAAGGGAATTTTTTTTTTTTTTTATTTCAATTTAATCGAAGTAACATGACTCAAAATATTATAAATAAAAAGTATATTTTTGAAACTCGAAATAGCTGGATAAATAATATATCAGAAATACCGTTAGCTGGAGTGAATAAGTTGAATATATATAATAGAATCTTTAATGACTCTTTATATTTAGCTTCTGTATAAATTCCGATCGGAAGAATCTAATTATTTTGTTTTTTCAAAACAAAATTATTTAACAAAAAAAAAAAAAAAATATATATATATATATATATATATATTTTAACAAAACAAAATCTAATTATTTTTATTTTTTCTTCGCACAGACGAAATATAATAAATTGGTATTACCTTTACAACGCGAATTTTTTAATAGATTATTCATTAATTTTAATCCTTTTGCATCTGATTACTTATAAATGTACAGTTTTGCAACTACTTACTCTTAAAACAGCATTTACATGACTACGCCACTTTGCATAGATATCATATAGTAATTGGCCGTGATTCCAAGACGTTGTTTTTGTGTTATGGAATTAAATATAATGTACATATTTATATTGGTGATGCAAATAAAATATGTGTATATATATATTTAAATATATAATTAAACATAGCATATATATTTATATTGATGATGTAAATACAATATTTAATAATCTGTACCTGTTCATTAATGAAACACTAAATAATTGCTCATAAAGGAATTTAATTAATTGACTTTTGTTTATAGATGTAAATAAAAACTGTTTAAATGTAATAAAATTCAACATTTTTTTTTCTTTATTTATCGTGTAGTGGCCAGAAATTTTGAAATTATAAATGAAAAAATAACAGTTAAGTAATTCTATTACAGACGGAGCAAATTTCAAAAATTGCCATACCTAGATTTTATTGATGATAATTTAAAGCATCGAATATTTAAAAATTTAAAAAGCTACTCAGACCATAGGCGACATTTTCCAGCTAAATAAAAAACTGCAGATAATCTGAAGGTATACGGTACAAGAATCATAAAATCTGCAGAATAACTGCAAGTTAAAAACAAAAAATTTTCAGTTTGGAAGCAAATAATCCCCCCCCCCTCATCCCCCTTAAAATTTTATTGTTCTAAATACCTTCAGATTATCTGCAATTCTGTGCAGTAATATATATATATATATATAAATGATAGATATCATAATAAATTTTACGTTAAAATTTTAGCATTTAATAGATACATGATAATACCAACATCACAAATATATATATACAGTCTTGACACAGACAACTTTTTTCTATATTTTTTCCGTACCACTAATTCCTAAAAATAAAATTGGTAATATATTTTTACAGGTAAATCTGCAGTTTGTCTGCATGCATTTATTATAAATTTTGTGTTATGGAAATAGTGGTATGAAAATAACAATAAAAAAAGCCGCCTGTGGCAGATACATATGTACAAGGGTTTTCAAAATTTAATCTTTAATTTCAATTCTTGAAATAATGATTGCAAAAAAATATGCAGATGCGCAAAAATAGGTGCACAATTATAAAAATATCTATAAAAAAGCTTAGAGTATTCAATTTCAGAGGTTACAATAAATAAATAAATAAATAATAATAATAAAAACTTCCCCCATAAGTAAAGATTTTCTCGTACATTGATAAAGTATATGTACAGGTGTTGACTTTCAGCATTGTATTATAAATATTACAGATATAGATTTAATGAAAGTGTCGGAGGTTTCATTCAGAAATAAGTATGCGGATAAGTTTATTTATTTTCGTTATTATTGTTTAACTCGTAATTCGTTGTATGCCACCTGAAACATGTTCACATGCAAGCATGCTTTTTGTTATTAGAGAACTTTTTGACATTGAAAAGTGGTTTAAGTCAGTTTTTATATCTTATTAGATTTTTGGAATTTTATGATACAGTACTGAATTTTTATCCATTACCTTTTTAGTGTACCTTACCTTTTTAGTGTCCATTACCTTTTTAGCACAATTCTATAAATAGATATTTAATTATTAATTTTATAATGGGTGGTATGAAAGTTGAAATTTTGTAATACGTGAAATTTACTCATCTGAAAACTTTAATGAATTTAAAAAAAAATTTTGTGCATATTTTTACGCAATAAATCTACAACTTCTTCTTTACTATGTCGTTTTACGACCAATATTTAAAAACCTATTATCAAGTTTTTTTTTCTTTTTACACACTGTACACAATATCATATAAGTGTAAATTCAAAAAATGCTAATGAAGGTATAAAACAAGTAATTTAATTTAAAAGGTTATTTTTATTTTATTTTTTCCAAAATTATATACGTGTATAATAAATTACCTTAAAGAAAAACTTCAAAATCTGCGTTTGAAAATACATTTACTCTATATTCAAAACAGCAATTTAAAGATGGTGTTTACTATTTTAAATTAACTTCAATATAAAAGACAGCTTGTTAAGCTGTTTTTTATTTTTAAATTATTTCTAAAGATATAATCGACTATCAAATACTACGCATAGTGAGGCAGTCTCATTTTATTTCTCTTACCTTTTTTTTATTATTATTATTATTATTATTTCATTCATTGAAACTAAAAATCAATTTTGTTATACAAGATGGAATAAATGGCTGTGGTGTGTGGTATAAAGCCAATTGTTTTTGCAAGAGGCCTAGGCGTAGATTATTGCTCTCCGTGAGGGTCTTTATAGCTCGTATTCACAAGAATTTCGGCGAAAATCACAAAAAATACAAACGATTGAATTTGAGAATGATGAATTATTTGCTGCTCTTGAAAAACAAGTGGATTGACCTAGGTTTGAACACGGCTCCTCTGGACACAAAACGTGCATAAAAATATTAGAAAAATATGGAAAAATGTTTGTTTCATTGGGTATTGTTATATGTTGAAAAATCTACTGTTTTACTAGCAGTTTCACGCTAGCATGATATATATATATATATATATATATATATATATATATATATATATGTATATGTATATTAAACGTAGTTGTAATAAATTCTTATTAGCAAATTTTGCTATTCACCAGATACTCTATCATTTATGTTGTCGTTTCCTTCGTCATTTTGCGATATTTTCTATTTATGTAATATTATTAGACCATATCCAGTTCGTAGTTATATTTTTGCATTCGTTGTTTTTTATTTTCCAAGAAAATAGAAAATGTTATTTAATGCGACAAAACTTTGCATATTCTCATCATTATACGGCTATTTCAACCTCATTTTATTGTAAAGTCAGTAAAGAATAAGACTTACATAATGTGACTGTGTATTGTGGTTTTGCCACTTAGGCACGTCACTTATCCGCATAGCATAGCTCTCGCGGAAGACGTCTTACCAATGCCTAGCACCCAATTGTAGTCCAAATATCAAACATCGGATACTACAGCAAAACAAATATATGGATTACGTCTTTTGATATACCAATTTTTTTAATACCAATTTTCTAATATAAATTTTTCTCAGATAAGCATTTCATTACACTGATGGTATATTATTATTTAGATCCCTATTAAATTACAAAGTTTTAACCCCCCCCTTTACACCATGCCATTTCTTTGTTGACGCAGTGCTTGTAAATTTATAGTTCTAAAATATTTGTTTCCTACAAGAAAATATTAATTTTCATTAAAAGAAAAAAAAAAAAAAAAGAATAAGGTATTTTCAGCAAAATGTAAAATAAAATAAATAAATCAAATATTGTTAGTAAAATAAGGAATTCCTAAAACATTATTTAAAAAATATATATAAATTCTAAAATAATATATATAAATTCTAAAATAATACTAAAGGTAAAAATTGTACCTGTTTTTTTTCTGCTCATATAAATACGATACATTTATATCTATATATGTATTTTTAACTCTCTCTAATTATATTTATGTCATTATTTCTTTCGATGTATAATACAAATTCGCTAGACTTGAATGAAAAACAAAATAGAATCCAGTTTCTCATTCAACATATATAAGCGACTCTATACTATTTTAAGAATTTGAAAATATATTTTTATTTAATTTTGTTACTTTCTTTTAAGTCTTGTGACACTTTTTAAATTTGGAGGTTGAGTGCATTTCGCACATTGCATTCCACACCCTCAAGGCTCTGTCGTATTTCACTTTAAACCATTACTAATATTTAATATGTAACATGTAGAGAGCATTTGGAATGATATAATTTTGAAAAAGTGATTTTTAAATGGTTACTATTTGTTACAAGGTTATTGAAGTATTTGTTACATACAAACGAAAGTATTTGCAGTTATTGCTTTGTGATACAGAATGTTTTATTACTTTTGTTTTTACTTATGGCCTCTAAGGCAGGATTATTTTACATGTTTAATTTTCTATGTCTTTCTGTTAAGCAATCTTTTTTTTTTTTTTTTTTTTTTTTTTTTGGGGGGGGGGGAATTAAGGAGGGGCGTCAGATTATTTATCTGGGAGTATTGATGACAGTCTTAACATTTATCTGTTTTATTATTTAGAAATATACATTTTATTTATCACACATTTTAAATTTAAAAGAATTTTCTGCTTTTTAAAAGGTGTTTATTATGTATATAGTTTAGCATTCATTTCTCAGAGTTGTTTGTAAGCTAAGAGTCTTAAATTAAAGAGTTGAAGTGAGTGGATTTTTTAACGTCATACTAGGAATTAACGGATGGTAAAGAAATGTGGGAAAATCAAAATTATCGTATTCTATTTGGAAAGATATATGTATATGTATATTATATTTAATGATAAACTAAGTTTGCACTCTATGCTCTTTATGTCATTTTGATAATTTGATTGTTCTATAATGAATTGTGACATAGTGTGTTAAAATTAACTAAGAATTTGCAGTGTTTTAAAAAAGGAATTACTGGCTGACGCTTTTTCGTGTTTTTTTTTTTTTTTTTTTTTTTTTTTTTTTTTCGATTTTCTTTCTTTGACAGAAACCGCTTTTGCACAAATGATTACTAATTTATTCTTAATGTGAAACCACACTGTGAAATTCTCATTCTATTAATAACAGTCTTGTCTGACCTTATAATATTAGAACTTCATAAGTTAAAGATATAATTTTTACTTGTGACGTTTAAATCATTTCAGTCATTAAATATTCGGTCATTAATAAATAGAACGAAAACATTTTTGAATAAATGTTTCCTTGAATATTATTAGCACTGGAAAGTACTATTACTTTTTCTTTTCAAACAAGATGCGCCAGTATTTAATTGTTCGTGATATCAACAGAGCCTGATTAAGGGGGAAGCACACATTATCTCCGCTCTCACCGGAATATTTTTACAATTATTTTTTACTTCATGTCATAGAAATTCCACGCTTTGACAAGGAAATATTTTTTATAAAAAATGAACGGTGTAAAACAATCCAATTTACTCACCGTTATTAGACACCAAAATTCTTTTAAAATAATTTTTAATGAGAATTTTGTGTTTATTATAGGAGGAAAGTATTTGTTAAAAAATAACGGTGTAAGTATAAATAATGTGTGCTTCCCCCTTAATCAGGCTCTGGATATCAATGCAAATGCCATTACTGTTTGACTGAATCGAGGACCAGACTGACCAGGATGCGCTTGTATTTAATTGTTCATGATATTTACGTAAATGGCACTATTGTTTGACTGAATTGAATTTTGAACTTCATCTAACATCCTTCTATTCACTTATTGAAGAATGAGAAAAATTAATTGTATTAAATGCTGTAATTATATTAAATATTGTAGAAATAGTTAAACATAAAATAACAATAAAATTATCGAGAAAACATTCATTGATCAAAAGATAGTTTAAAATATCGTGTATTATTTGATCCAATACAAAGCAAATGCAATAAACCGCTTGATGCCTTTCAAAAATTTTATCGAAATAAAGTCACTTGAATTCTTTGTTAATAAATATTAAATTACTGCTATAAAATGCATGCGGTAAAATTGATTTACTGTCCTCAGAAAACTACAAAAATTACTTTTTTCATCTTTTATAGCAGTTTTGTTTTAGAGATATATACCTTTTGCAGTTAGTATTTTGTTTAATGACAGCATTTTTATTTAGATGCTTCATAATACCCCGGATTTTTATTTAGAGCTACTTAACTTTTTTTTTTTTTTTTTGAAAAGATTTACATTATTAAAATACATATTTATTATGTACGTTATGAACTTTACTCATAAAACTTTGTAAAATGACATAGAAATTAAAGTCATTAACACAATTAAAACTTTTGAGAAATTTTATACTACAGCTAAAAACAAATTAATATTACTGTCAAATGCAATAAAGTTAATTTTACAACAAACAGCTGATTAGACACCTTCTGGATACACCAACATAATCACCGAATATTATGATACAATTAGAATCAACTTATTTAAATAAGCAGTAAAATGTAATTATCTTCTAGAATAATGGTAAAAAAAAAATGATACACAATAAAAATATAATAAACTTATATGCACAAAATCTAACTTTAATATATATTTGTCATTTTTTTTTTAATTTTTGAAACTGAAAATGATTTTTTACTTAAAACAATTTCTCATCATTTTTTCACTCAGGTTCTATTTTAAATATTCTTTCTTCATTGTCCTTTTTGGGTGAACTTGACAAGATGAGATTTAAAGACTCAGGAATCTGAGACCTGTGCAAAAAGTGTGATCGAGTGGCTACCTAATTGCACTCTTCCATGAAGCTTGTTTTAAGCTTTTGAAGTGGGGAAAGGATGGGGATGTATTTCTCACCCTTGTCCTAAATAAATGTCTAGGCTCCCAATATTCTCAAAGCACGTGAGGTATGCCAATCCGTTTATTATGGGGCCATTTCACCAATCACGACGAAACCCCACCTCCTAATTGGCTAATTCACACGTGTAACGTATGCCAGCGATTTTAATCATGAGCGGTGATCCAAGATGAAGCGACTCATCCTGTTTTACTGACAAGATCGCTTGGCATCCGAGCAATCAATGTCGGACCCTTTTCATTAAACGCTACGGGATCAGAAGTTCCCCCTTTTTTATTTATTCAGCCGTCAAAATGAATGCTGTAAAACTGCTTACCCTGCGTAATTATACTCTTAATGAAAAAGTGTCAAAGCTCGATTATAAAGAGCGACGAGATGAATCGCTTGTTGAACACAGTAGCCAATGACCCCAATACTGATACTGACAAATTGATAAAAGTACTAAAATTCCATGCCCAAGTTCTTATTTTCGCTGAGAGAAATTGAACACATACTCACATGGTACAGCATTTTTTATTTTTTATTTTTTTTATATATATAAATTTTATACATATGTAAATACCTGTACATATAGGCATATGCGTTCGTTTTAAATATTGTTATTTTTTCTGTAATATCAATGCACAAAGTTACTAATAATTATTTATCTATATGAGTCAATGTACAGTAAATTAAAGAGAGAGAATAAAAGAATGAATTTTCCGTAAATACATGAATGTAAAATATATTGTATACATTGTTCATTTTATTGCGTAATTCTATCATATATAGACTGCTATGTGAGTTTTTCAAAAGAAAATTAATTCTGTTTTTTTTTTCAAAGCATTCGAAATTAAGTTTTTATCTGTTTTTCTTTCTTTTCTTTTTTTTTTTTATATGTATATATATCGCTGTCTGTTAATTTTGAAGCTCTCTTTTAAAACGACCTGGAAAAAAAAAATAATTTTCTTTTCTTTGCTTTTTTTGTGAAAGTAAAAAAGAAAGAGAGACAAAGAGAGAGAGAGATAGAGAGAGAGAGAGAAAGAAAAAAAAAAAGAATCGGTAGTCATGCAGTATCATAGATGACAAGTCTCCCATTTTTCAAGGGAAACTTAATACTGGAAAGTTTTTATAACTATTTTCCGCTTATTTAATCGTCGAATGTATATGTGACATACTTCTTTAAAAAAAATAGTGATAAATCTGATTAAAAAAATAATGATCTCATTAAATATAAATCTGATTAAAAGGTTGGAAGCTATGCAGGATCATGCAGCAAAGTCTCCATACTTATTTAGTTCAGAATTAATATATAGAATTCCAAAACTTATTGTTAGCGTAAAAGTGTTTTCATTGAATTTTGCTACAGTCAGCAGCAAAATTATTGAAGCACTCATCCACACTTTTCGTATATATATATTTAGTTTGATTGTTAATTTTTATCATCACTTACTTTTTTATAAACAGTATAAGACTAAGATCATAACTCGACAAATATTTACACTTAACAAAAGAGTATTAGGTGTCCATGTTTTAAGTACGAATTATCGCGAGTGCTTCAATAATTTTGCTGCCGACTGTATTTCATAAGCAAACTGAAATTAGAAAGTTCATCAAGCCTTAAAAATCAGAAATGTACTAATAATAAGCAAGGGATACTTTTAAACAATTAAATAAATATTGGAGACTTTTTCTTCTTGTTAATAAGACACACTGACTTATTTTATTGTTCTAAATTATTCCGCATTCTGTCTTTATTACTTTCATCTATCATTTTATATATTTTGTTTCATACTTTCATTTCCATTTAATATATTAAAATAATTCACAAAAGCTAAACACTAGAAATTAAACACTTTCAGACAAACACTACATCAACCAATTTTAAATTAGAGTATTTTTTGTAATTATTCGCTAATTGGTCCAGAAAATAAACATTATTTTAAAGTATTCAAGTTATTATAAATTCATAGAACTTACAAGGGGTGGTGCAGGCTCTCTTAAACGAATATTTTTTGCATAGAAAAATGTAAACTAAACTGACGTGTAGAAGCACAAACACAACAAACACAAGGTGAGATGCAAAATTTGAACAATGTTTACTTACAATATAGAAGTACATACTTCTTTACCACAGTGTTTGAAATAAATTCTCAAAATAACGAATATCATTAGTAATACAAGCAGCGTTGTCAGTAGACCTTAAAAAGGAAATATTAAATTACTCGCCAACAATCTATAGATTCTTATAGCTTACTCGCAATTTTTTCGCAAATTTCTCGGTTAAATACCGATATAAATAATTTTACGGTCAAATTCTTTGAAGTACTTTTTTTTTTTTTTTTTTTTAAATCGTCCAATTTTTGCGAAGAGTTCGTTTTAAATTTGCAGATTTTCGCAAAAGATCTGTTTAAAGTTTGCCGATTTTAGAAATATAGTATTATTTTGCAGTTGTTTTACTTAAATGTTATAAAACACAATTTTTATTGGGTCGATTAATGAAATTCATGTTTATGAAAGTCATGGGGAAAAAAAAGTGGCTTGTTTTTTAATTCTTTTAAGTCACAGTCTTGAAGGTTCTGTTTTAATGTTATTGGTTTCAGTAAAGGATTCTTTTACTGACGCGAATTTTTCCTGGTAAACCACAGAAAATATAATTTTTTATACTATCAGTGGATAAAAATTGCGTTTTTTTTTTGTGGCCTATTGATGAATAAAAAAGGATATTTTTTCAGCCGATCGCCGAAATGCTGAACTATATCTCGGTTTTTTAAAAAATATATTTCTAATAACTAATAACAAGTTAATTGTTGCAAGACGTGATTTTTTTTTCACCTTCAATTGCCGAAGCATACAATTATTTCGCTACTAAAAGCAGAATTTGCACTGTATTTGAAAGCTGATTCTCGATATTTTTTTGTTATTTACTCACATGTCAAATGATTATCTTACTGATTTTCACTTGAAAAAGTGAGAGGTTCGAATCCAGGCTGACGAAGGAATGTTCATTGCGGTTTTTGGAAACCAGTTTGAGCCGGTCATGATCTTATAAACGCTAGTGGGGGGGGGGGAGGAAAGTGTGAGAGAGAGACAGTTTAGTGACATCCTCCACTAAAGAGTTAAACACCGTAAATTAACTTTTTTTTTTTTGAAATTGATTTTCGATTTATGCTACATTTTTGTGGCCGATTTAAAAAATGTGCGCTCATTTCGCAGCTATCTGAGGAAATTTGTATGTTGAAATATTATTGAGCCGATTGATAAAATTAATGCTTATGACGGTACAGGGGGAAAAACTTTGGCGAACTGTTAATTTAAGTCGCAACTTTGTTTAGTCGTCGTAAGGCGAAAGGTGAATAGATATTTTTAAGTCTAGTTGTCAGAGTGAATGGCGAACAATTTCAAACATGCCAAGTATTTCTCACACGCAGAACGGATAATCATGAAATCTTTGATTCAGTTTTTCTATTGTTTTATCGTTTTATGCTTTTTGTGCGTTTGAGTCTTTACACGTTACTTCCGCTCATAATTTCTGTACAAAAAGAATGTATTTTTAGTGAGTTATACAATAAAACAAAGTTTTTCATATGATTTGATACACCAAGTAGAATGATTTGAATAGACATTAGTTTTCTTCTGTATTAAAAAATATTTTTTTGTTTAAAATAACTCTGAAAAGCAAACAAGGAATTAAAAGTCATATTTTTGCAGTTAGGTTTATATATATATATGCATATAACATAATTTAGCATACAATAGAAACATTATCAATGTCAATTTCTTCCAAAAAATTATAGAAATAAAGCTACGAATAGTAGATTAAAGATGAATTATACCATACTACTCACGCTGTAAGGAAAAATAAAACCCACTCATCATTGTAATATAACCAACCACATCAATAAAATGATTATGTATATAATATATACTATATGACTTCATTTAGCTCAGCCATTTTACTTTCATTTCTAAAAATTTTCTGGCAAAACTACAAATGTTTCGCATTTAAAAAATATAACCGAGATTTTCAGATAGGATATTTCACTGCATTAAGAGATATTTAAACCAAGTTCACATTTAGTGAAAACCATTAATCTGAGAATTTTTAAAATATCTCAACTTATTTCCGAGTTGCGAACCTTTTCATGCGCCTACAACTAGCACTTCTCATTTTAATACACTGTAAAAAATATGTCCTATTTGCTGCCAGAAATTCTCTGTAATTTGAGAAAATACGCGCAATTTACGAAAAAAAAAATTTTGTCAGAACGTATTTTCTCAAATTACAGAGAATTTCTGGCAGAAAATAGGATACATTTTTTACAGTGTACTCCATCAAAACCTAAAAAAAACATCTGGATATTAGGTTACATTCCAAATTAAAAGACAGAACTGAAAAAGAAATATATATACTATGAAAACCTTTTCAAATATTGTACAAGATTAATTGTGTACAGTCTGTAACAAAAGTGTCCGAACACTGGTAAAAATTCCTCTGGAAAAAAAAAAAAAAAAAAAAAAAAAAAGAAAACACTTCATTCGATTTTGTCAAATAAATCCTTATCGAATCATGTTCTTAGACTGACTAAGAACAGGATTTATTCAGGCAAGGATTTATTTAACAAAACTGCATGAAGTGTACCTTTGTTACATAGGAATTTTTGCTAGTGTTCGGACACTTTTGTTACCGACTGTATCACATGAAAAACTGGAAAGAAAATGAAATAAAGGTTTTCGAAAAATTACTAAGAATCCTTTTAATGAAGGCATGGAACATACAATACTTTTTCAAGGGTTCTGATTGAATGTTGCATGCAAATAGGTATTATTTTTGTCATACTGTAAGTAATTGCCAAAATCTTTCAATATACAAAGACCGATAACACTTAAAAGACGTATAATTAATTGGAAATTCAAGATCGAAAATTGAAAAATAATAATAAATATAAATTTAAAAGCTTTATTTACTTAATTTCAGTTAAAAAAAAAGTAATCATCTATATCTATCTATCTATCTATCTATCTATATATATATATATATACTATATAAGTAATGCAGTTCAGGTGCTTGGAACACGTGTAACCCTCTCATTAAACTTACTCTACACACAAAATTCTTGAGGTAAGTGTAACTATGAGTGACAAACCAAAAAGCTTAAGTAATAAGTCCTATCTGAAGTTATATTCAAAATCTGCATACAAAATTTAATTTCTTTAGCAAAAAACTGTGGTGATTACTTCACAAGCATAGCAATGGCAAAACTTCAAAATTTGAGAGAGGGCACTTTGTAGGAGTGAAAGAGGAAATGATTTTTCAAACATCTAAAACTATCATAGTTTCTTATTTCATTTAGTTGGCTAAGGCTAGAAAAAGGCAAAGTTCCAAACAATTAGATATGGAGAGTATTAGTTCCCAATTCAGCATATCAAATATGTTATAAAGATTACATACAAACCCGAACACTATCAAAAATTCCTATACAAAAAAGGTGCACTTAATGCAGGTTTTTTTAAAAAATAAATCCTTGTCGAATCCTGTTCTTAGTCAGTCTAAGAACATGATTCGACAAGGATTTATTTCACAAAACAGTGTTAAATGTGCATTTTTTTACATAGGAAGTTTTGCTAGTGCTCGGATACTTTTGTTGCCGACTGTGGTCATACATTTGGAATGCTTGCAATCGGTTTTGTAACGAAGTGTTTCATTTGTATGTACCCCTAAGACGAAATTACGCTTACCCCACTTCACCGTATATCGCAGAATTAGAAAAAGAAAAAAGAAAAAAAAGAAAAAAACTCTCCCAAAATTTTCAAAGAAATCTGTGGCACAGCTACCAAATGTTCCGCTTTTTCAGCACCACTTTTAAAGAATAATTGCCTTCGTTTTATTTAATTTTATTTATAGAGTTTTACTCTTTAAATATTAGGTATCCCATAAATTTGCCTGAATTTAAAAATGTCATTGAAAAAACTAATCGGTATATTGAAGTGCGTTATAAAAATTATAAAAAAGCACTACAGGTTAATAAGTAATAAATAAAAAACTTTGAATTAAGAAGAAAAAGGTGATAGATAATTAACTTCAAATAAATATTTACCGTAAGATTAGAGCTTGCAAAATTACTACAATGGTGACACTGATTGTAAAAGCTCGTTTGATAAAATTATATTATGCGAACGATGAATCAGCAGTATGAGCATTAAAAAAGAAAGAAGGCCGTTGTCCAATCACTGAAAATGGAATCTGAATGTTAATTAAACGGTTTGATGAAACCGGGTGCTTAGAGGATTGTTCAGGGTGCTTAGACGCAGTGGCTGGTCGAAGTTGTCACCAGAAACGCGCATCAGCAATGGAAATGGAATATCTCACACCACAGTCAGCCAGCGATGTGAGCAGTGTACGAGAGGTTTCAAAAGTAACAAGACTAACATTGTACTTCCGTATTTCGAGTGCTACACAGGGCCCAATTTATTCTGACTGGGCTTAGGCAGACACTCCTTGGGGGGCTCCTAACACTTACATACTTGAACTTAAACAAGAAAAAGGACAATGAAATCTGTTTTACTGCCGATTTATGGGCACACTTCTGTAAGGGGTCTCGTGGCAGTTCCTTGCATGCCCTGCGTTTCGGGTTCACCGCATCAATAATTATTGGTCCTCAATTCTTTGAAGAACCATGTAAAACCGGTGACTGAAATATATTCATCATAAAGGTAGACCTATATTTAAAATTTTACAAGATTCTGTTTTGCTATCCCTGCGTGAAAAGTATCTCCCAGCCACCATTACTTTTATGCAAGAGGCCCCTCTACATGTCACCAGAGAAAAAAAAGGCCATTTCATCAGTAATGTATGGCGTCTATGACCGCCATACTTGACTCTTGCCGATTTTTAGTTGCGTTGATATCTAAAATGTCGGGTGTATATTGGATGCTCATCAGCCATATCTGAATTGAAATAAGCTTTACAAAGTGAGATTTCTGCAGTGGATGTTGATAAGCTGTATGCAAGTATAAATGTCTTTGACAACCGAATGGAGACTATTATTACAGTTAAAGGTAAACACATCGAACAATTGTAGTTTTTCTTTTTTACATATTTTCAGTTGTTTAAGTAACTTGATGTACCATGTAAATATTTTCCATGTCTTTTTTAAAAGGCGCGTAACATAATCGCAAAAATTTTCAAATAGTGCCATCCATCGGAAAAAAATTAAATAATTTATTTCTTAGCTCATATAAAATCCGAGTTCTTCACAATTTTAAAGGTGCAAACCGTACATCAGTACACCAATTAGTTGTTTATTTTAATTACATTTTTTAGTCGGGAGGGATTTTTGGGACACCCGGCAAAGCAAGAAATTTTATTTTCATTATTATTGTTAAAAATGTGTTAAACTTGGCAGCTATACTATAAGAGCTATAAAGAAAAAAAATGATGTTGTGGTGACTGCGTTGCAGTCTCAACTAGCTGATTATCTTCAATCATATTACTAGGTATGCAGTCATTGAATTAAGAACTCGAGTTTAAAACATCAAGCTTTTATTTTAGCCTTGAAAGGGAAAAGGGCTATTAAGATGCAGAATGGCTTCTATAAATACTCATCGGAATAGTAGAATAACTCAATAATTTTAACTACATCAAAAAGGTTTCTCACTAATTGTGAACTTTCGAGATCGTCAATCTGTAGCACTTCTCGTCGGAAGCCCATACATGTACTAAATGCCTATACATGCCTATACTACTGCTACTTACATGCCTATACACGTACAGTCCCTATGTGCTATTTTCAATTTTCACTTAAGAATAACTTCACAGTTTTAAAAATATAGGTATGTGGTTTTCTCACGATATTGCTGTATTAAAAGTAAAATCTTTCTAATTGACCAGCATTTTCAAGATGGGGCATATAAAAATTTAGAAAGTGCAACTTTTTTTTAAATTAACGGGAAGAAAGTTTTAATTGCGTTGTCATATTTTTCAGCATATCTTTTATTTCGTGGCTTTATTTTGAACACGTTTTTAAATTACATTACCCATTTATCTCAAATACGTAAAAAATTAAGCCGTGTTTTAATCTTCTAGCGACACATTGTGCAATCGGTATTCCAATATATTACATAAACATTAAAATATCATAATGGAGGATTAAAAAAAATAATAATAACTTAAAACTTTGACATTTCAAAGATTTACTTATTTATTTAAGGTAAACGCACCAGTTGTGGACACTTTAAAAATATATTCCGGCTATTTTTTGTGTAATTTCCTAAATTTTAGAGTTTCAATAAATCACTAGTCGAATTTTTTTTTTTTTTTTTTTTTTTTTTTTTGGGGGGGGGGGGGGTAACAGAAATGAAATGAACTATTTTCAACTAATTTTGTAGTGCAGAATTAAAAAATAATAGGGAAAAATCTGTAACACGCACAGTTTTTTTGTTATGATTATTTAATCTGTACTGGAAGCAATGTACAAAAGTCGGTAGAAGACATGCATTATTACTATCAATATTATTAATTTAGCATGGAATGCTGTTAATATGGAGATAATACACATATTATAGCTTAAGTAGAACATAAAACATGGAAAATATACTAAATGACTGAATTGTTATTATTTGTTATTTTAAAACCAAAGGCTTTTTACGCCTTGTGTTAAATGTCTACCTTGTGATTTTAATATGAATAGTTCCCAAATACAGCAAAACTTATCGGGTACGGTTTTACAAGTTCTACACTGAAAAATTGCCATTTTGAATATGAAACTTTAACTATAAAACAGCACAATGATACTTAACAAAGAAGATCTGTTAACTAGAATACCAGAAAAAAAAAAAAAAAAACAGATAAGGTACGAATACAGGGTTGCCAAACAGGGGTTGCCGGCAGAGAGGATGGCCAGGAGGCAGGGTTGATAGCACGAAAGGTTACCGTGTGTGATACAGTCGGCAGCAAAAGTATCTGAGCACTAGCAATAATCTCTGTCTAAAAAAAAAAAAAAAAATCACTTAATACTGCTTTGTTAAATAAATCCTTGTCGAGTCATGTTCTTAGTCAGTCTAAGAACAGGATTTGACAAGGATTTATTTAACAAAATAGTATTAAATGTACTTTTTTGATATCGGAATTATTGGTTAGTGCTCGGATACTTTTGCTGTCGACTGTATTGTAAAAATCATAAAAAAAATAGGGAAATTTGCCATTTTCTGATACTTTAAGAAAAAAGTGGAACAAACATGGTTGCCGGGACTCTGGGTTGCCAGGACTCTGGGTTGCCAGGACTCTGGGTTGCTAGCAGGAAGGGTTACCACATGTGATACTGTGAAAATGGTAAAAAATCGTGAAAATTGCCATTTTCAGATACTCTAACAGAAAAATGTGACGTGATGGGACTTTTTTACTTGCAGATATTTAAAGAATAATTGGAATTAATAATAAAAATAATAATTTGACCATTGTTACCGAACCACTGTAGACCAGTGTAATTAATATTTCACATCTTTACTAACTCTTTCTTAACCCGACTGTATTAAGAAAATTGCTAATTGTAGCATTTATAAATGTCAAAAATAAATAATCCGGAGAGCTTAAAATGAGTACGTAGTGGACACACTAAAAACCCAGTAGTGGACCCCTTTGACTTTTTGCTTTAAAATTAAAGTAACCAAACATTCCTATGTCTTGGGGACAGGCCCGTTTTAGCAGTTTGTCCTAGCATACATGAATCCCAGTTAGGGCCAACATTTAGGGCTGAATTTGAGTGAATTTTATGTCGCACTATTGGTTATCGGACACAGTCTGGGAACCACTAATAAGTTTCGTCAGGAGACATCCCATCACAATTTTCTCCTCGTAGCCGCAATGTCCTCCATGTTCCCATTAATGTTAAACTTTTGAGGGTTATCAAATGTCTCCGGACTATCCTTAGGGGTGAGATTCAGACCGTCGCTAACTGCCCATAGTGTAGAACTAGTGCGACATAAAATTCACTCATGCTCAACCCCTAAATACTGACCGCATTTATGCTGTTTCGATGTCGGTGTTTCAATGGGACCGAATTTAACCAACAAGTCCAATATTGAACCCAAAAAAAGAAATGCGAATAAAAAAATTAAATTGTCCCAAGATTATCTCATGATTCAAACGAATTTCCATTTTGTTCAATTTTCTAAATTTGGAAAGCTTGGGATCCCCCTTCTCCACTGAAGATCAAAATTGTGATAGCATGTCTCCTTACCCTGCTAGGAGTGAGTCCCAGCCCGGCGTCAATTGCTAAATGCGTAGCTATAGAGTGACGTTTAAAAACAACGTTTCAACCCTAAAATTGCGAGATTACAGAATTGTGTCCACTGCTGGATCTGGCCTTAAAAGTCACGTGAGCCAGTAGTGGACAGGACTGTCCACTATTGGTTATGATGACATATTTCGGTACCAGTAGTGGACACCCATAAATATACTATGTGTTAATACAAGATTTAAAAAACAGCAAAAGAAAAGAATTCTGCATACTTATTTTAGTCATATGAAAGCAAAAGGTAGAAGAAATCAGTTAAAAATAGGCATAGAGAGAGCAAATAAAATTTCATTTCCGTATTCAAAGTGATAAGAAGAAAACGACAAAATCACAAAAAGTGCAATTTTTTTTTTTTTTTTTTTTTTTTTTTTTAGTTAAACTAACATTATTTTAAAACTAATGGCCGGAATTATTTTTAGTTAAAGGTTTTAACAGTAGAGGACTATAACTTCCTTTCTGAACATTGCTCGAATCTTCAGAATTGTTAGGTAGCTTATTTTCCGAGTTTAAAATTAAAAGTGTCCATTACTGGTACAGGATCCACTACTGGTGCGTTTACCTTACTTATTTTTTAATATTTTACATCAGAATGTAATATTTTAATTCATACTGCGAAAGGGCTACTCGATAATAATTTTTACACTTATTTGTATTTTATTCGTTCACTTTTCAATATCATTACAAATATAAATAAACATCCTCCATAAATCTCAGTTCTAGGATTAAAATCATTCTTACTTTGTGTTTTTTTCTTCACAATCTGATCTATTTGAAAATGTAGTATCATAACTTTTTTCCATTTTCATGTATGATAAAACCAGGGTTTTCTGTTTTAAAATTCGATGAGTGCTTCAGATATATTTATGAAAAGTTTGCACATATTTTTAGAATAGTTTGCTGTAGTTTTTAAATAAATATATCATAGAGCCTTAAAATATCAATCAAAGCAGAATAACACTACGCTGAAAAAAAAAATCGAGCCCTGATATCATTCCTTCCTGATTCTTGAACTCCTGAATCCGAATATGACCCCCATTTTGCTCCATCACCCACCATTTTCTCGGGACGTCACCTACTGCCCCAATTTTTATCTTTTGTCAGTAATTTTATGGCCATGAATTTGATTTGGAGAATGGAAAATAATTATTTTAACACTTAAAAATAAAAAATACCTAATGTATAGTAAGTGATAATAAGGATTAATTAATAAAATAAAATAAATGTAACTTATAATTTCAGTGTCAAATCCCCCCTAAATCTCCCCCTTGCTGCAAATGTTCATGTTATAGAATTTTTCATCTCTTTAGGCCCTCGGAAGATGTTTAACAGTTAAAATATACCTTTTCTCCACTATAAATCAAATTTATAGCCATAAAATTACCGAAAAGTGGTAAAAATAGGGGGCGTCCCGAAAAAACGGTTGTTGATAGGGTAAAATGGCCGTCATATTCGAGGAGGTCATTTTACATAAGAATTTGCAAAAATGGTGATGGGGGCAATTTTGATGTCGAGCAGTGTAATTTAACGCTGAAAACATCAGTTTACTGGTAGGCGTTGTAGGCTCTGATTCATAAAAGCCATATGCTGTAACTCATGTTCCACCAAAAAATGACAGATTTAATTCATAGTACAGTCGGTAACAAAAGTCTCCGAACACTAGCGAAAATTTCTATCTAAAGAAAGTACACTTAATACAGTTTTGTTAAATAAATCCTTGTCGAATCCTGTTTTTTAGACTGACTAACAAACAGGATTCGAGAAGGATTTATTTAACAAAACTGTATTAAGTGTACTTCTTTTACATAGGAATTTTTGCTAGTGTTCGGAGACTTTTGTTACCGACTGTACCACAATTTTCCAATGATTTTATTCTTTGACACTGAATAAAAGATATCGAGAAAAATGGATTACTGTTTAGTGATCCACAGAGATAAATAGATACTCAACTTATGCCAAAGGGAAAGACAGTAGAAGAAATACTGAGGAAAGTAATCAAAATTTTATCCAATTTATTGCAGACATGGGATAGATGGTATAAAATATTGCAAGAGAGAGAAAAAAAATCTTTAATATCCTTATGCACAAAAATACTTTTGACTTATATAAGAATAACTATTTATAATTGAAGAAACTGTGTTTATTCATACTCATGTATAATATACTCTGCTGCAACAAAATATGTAAGCACAGAAAGAATTGGTTAGCATGAATATTAATCTTGGTATGCAAACGTGGTTCACATGCAAAAATTTCTTAAAGGTTTTATAGAAATAATAAATCACGCGCAAATCATGAGTATTTTGACTGAATATGCATGAACTGTGCTGGTGGTACAATTTAAAATGGTCGTTGCTTTAAATGATGATATTTATAACTAGATTGATATGTTTAATGCGCCACATTGACGCAAAATATACATTACGAAATACCTAATGACCTTGCGCGCAGTTGGTTGACGATGAGAATGTCACATTATAGGCTTCATAGAGGCTGATTCGTCGAGTATACAAATCAGATGCCATATTAAATGACGCGATATGTTAGTTGTTCAAGGTAGCAACTATTCTTTCAAATAAAATGTAAACAGCTATCATAGTTGATAAGTAGATTCTTGGGCCTCCAACTTGCGAGGGGTTGTATAATTAGGAGAAAAACTACTATCGTGCAGAGAAACAGTCAACGACACAATCAAAATTTGGGCCATTATCCAACACATAAGAATCCAGTGTTAGAAAGAAGTATAATTTGGGAGACGATTAGCTGAGGATGCCCTTAAGGCTCGACGGCATTTACGCCAACTACCTCTCACTTTTCCTTTCCTTTCCAGTATCCCTTAAGTGCTATAGTATACCAGTTGGCAGAGCGTCCATCTCGTAATTGGAAGATTGCGGGTTAGATACTCCAGGCAGCCAAACACATTTACATGCATTAAGAGGGCTTCATAGTAGCCGTTACGTTCCGCTGTCCGGAAGCACTGATATTGAATCTGAAAAATTCATAACAATAAACGAGTTAAAAGATAAATAAATGATATTTTAATATGAAAATTTTTAACATACGCTGTCACAAAGAAATATAGGCACCCAGAACGAAATGAGCTACAATCACGAAACTTAACATGTAAGTACACTCGGTAACAAAAGTATCCGAACACTAGCAAAAATTCCTATATAAAAAAAGTAGAGTTAATACTGTTTTGTTAAGTAAATCCTTGTCGAATCATGTTGTTAGTCAGTCTAAGAACATGATTCGACAAAGATTTATTTAACAAAACAGTAGTAACTCTACTTTTTTTTATATAGGAATTTTTGCTAGTGTTCGGATACTTTTGTTATCGACTGTGGTGTATAAAGTGATAAGCAAATGATTAAAAATTCGGAACAAAAAATAGTTTCATTGAGAAGTTATGGCATGAAAAAGGTTACAAATCATTAAGTAATAAAGCCACCTACAAGCACCGTACAAGCTGAAACACGGCGTGACATCGATTCATTTATGTCACCTATATCCCCCTGCGGAAGATCATGCAATAAACTTTGCAACTGGGCAGTTCATTCACCAGCATTTCGGCACGACTGCAGTTGCCTTCCTAGCATGTCCCAAATGTACTCTATTGGCAAGAGGTCTAGTGACCTGGCAGGCCATAGGAGTTTGTCATATCCTTGAAGACATTGTTGGGAGAGTCGAGAAGTACTTGGACGAGCGTTGTCTTGTTGATAAATGACACCTGGGCGGCTTTATAGCATAGGCACTACAACCGGCGTTAAAATGCTGTCCACGTAATTGCGAGCCGTCGTAGTGCCTTGAAGGACGACTAGAGGTGATCGTGTGTCCCAATAAATCGCTCCGCACAGTCATACCTTGTGTAATAGCTGTATGCCGCTCGACAACAAATGCCAAATCCGACCGCTGGCCTGGCCGCCTCCACACGCGTATGCGGTGGTCATCAGCACTGAGACTTAATCGGAATTCATCACTGAAGATCACACGTTTTCAGTCAGTCCCACTCCAGCTTGTCCTGGGTCGGCAAAAATCCTGTCGACACTTCTTATGATGTGGCAGTGGCAGGCGTTTAATGGACGTCTGCTCCTTATACCAGCGTCAGCAATTCGTCTCCGAATGGTTTCCCTGAATACTACTGGATGCCTAGAAGGTGGTAAATGGCGTTGGATTGATGGTAATGGCGCTGTTGGTGCGGACGTGGCCCCTCTTAAGATTGCACGATCCTCGCGTTCATTTGTGCTCCTGGGATGTCCTGACCCTCCGCGAAGGTTGACTTTCCCTTCCATGATCCACTGTTGTCAATACCAAGCAACTACCACATCGCTCTGACCGAGGTGCGGCTGATACGCCTGTACGACCAACCTGCTTCTCTGAGGACTACTATACGGCCCTCTCACTGTCCGACAGTTGTCTATACTGCCACCGATTACGTCTCAGAGGAATCTCAAGTCACAG
Organism: Salticus scenicus; assembly: GCA_963930645.1. Taxonomy (NCBI): domain Eukaryota; kingdom Metazoa; phylum Arthropoda; class Arachnida; order Araneae; family Salticidae; genus Salticus; species Salticus scenicus. The sequence goes on from OZ005651.1 coordinate 168,379,661, forward strand.
TACCATCCACCAAAATCAACAGATTCGTTTGAATAGCTCTACGGTGCGAGAAATCATGCTTTTAAACTCTCCCAGCTAATCAGTTCAGATGCACATTGCGGTCTCATTTTCGTTGAAATTTTAATTATTTGCATATCTCATACCAGACTACATTTTTACAGAGTTCCATGATTGTGGTTCGATTTCTTCTGGGGGCATATATTTTTTTGTGACAGAGTGTATATGTTTTTTTAACAATTTGCATAGATTTTTAAACTTAGTAAATGTTTTTTGCATATAATTGATATATATTTTTTCCGTTACTTAAAAATGATACACTGCTAAGTATAATTATAAAAAATCATTACAAATGATTTAGTTTAAAATGTTATTAAACTATGTAAATAAACAAAAACATTAGCAGTTACGATTTTGCAAATTTTGACAAGTACGATCTTCAAATAATTACCATAGAAATTTATTGAAAATAAGCTGTAACCAAGGAAATCAACGCATGAGATAAAGCAAGTCACGTAACTTATGTTATACCATGTCTAGAGTTAACAACGTTGTTGGGAAAAGCATGCTAGTTTCAAATGCAGAATTTTGAAACTCGAAAACATAATTTTTCTTTTTTTTTTTTTGCACATTAGAAGGAGCAAATGTGATATATAATTAATGGATTACCAAATTTTGTACATTTTGAGATTCATGTATAGTGAGGTAGTAGTAGTACCCAGGGTTTTTTTCCCCTTATATATATTTCAGCTTTTTAAGATTGATACATAGTAAAGGGCTAAGAGTTTTTATTATAATTATAATTATTATTATAATTATTATTATTATTACTATTTTTCATGTACATGAAGCAATAATGATTGCTGAAATGTAGTGTTTTAATGTATTTTGGGACTTATGTGCAGCAATGTTCATTATAATTCAGAGTGATCTTTGTCATTACATTTATTATACACTATTAAATAGACTTTATAACTACAATTCTGTATAAAAGAAACCATATCTATGATAGAATTGGAATAGATATATATGATGCATGGCAAACATAAATAATGATTATTTGAAGTATAATGTACTTACAATGTTTTCATTTTTGAGACTAAGTTTAAAAAAAAAAAATGTATGCCAAAATAAATAAATAAATTAAATATAAATGGCTTCGCCAACATGTCGGCAAAAATTTAAAAGTTTTCATAGGGGTCCTATGCTAAAGTTTTCCTGTCTGAGGAAGTATGAAAACTGGGTCGTTGAACATGAATTTTATTTTGAAACTTTTATGAATGATTTCGTCTGACTGTGATTAATGTTTCATCGCATAAAATGTAATACGACATTATTCTGGTGAAATAAACTTTTTTTATTTGTTGGCTTATTTTACGAAAAAATTTTTCAATTTAAAATCAATGGAACATATGTATAAAGATTTTGTTACCTTGATATCTGTAGTCGTTATACAACAGATCATGTTGTTTAATGGTTATCCCTTTTAGCGAAAAAAAAAATAACCGGAGCCCCTTTTTTGTTTCAGTATGTAAGGAGTGTGATAACTTCATATTAAATTCAATTCCATTCAATTTCTTATTCAATAAAAAGTTATCATTCCTTGCATTCTAGCCGAGTGCTGGCGAATAACGGAAAGATACCACTACGAAATCCGTTTTGATGGGGGTTTGTAAACGTAAAAATCGCCATGGTTCAAATGACCTCCACGTTCCGTAAAATGAATTCTCAGGGTTACCCAAGAGGCGATCCATCCTCTCAATTCAGGATCAAAAGAGTCAAAGCATGTATCCGTACCAACCTTAGAGGTAAATCCCAGACCATCGCAAATTGCCCATTACATAACTATAGGGCAGCGTTGAACCCATTGAAATTCAGCCTCAAATATTCAATGCCGTCGGGAATGTGCCGCTCTCGAAGAAACTGGATAGTGTGCAAATGGAAGATTGTTAAATTCAATGACGAATGCCACTCTTCATTCGATGCTAATGACCACGATATACATATGGGAAAACAAAGGATCAGCGACCGAATCCAACATTTGTCTCAAGCTGACGCATAGTTATTATAACTTGTGCCACAGTTTGCGAAGCATTCTCCTGATATAATCAGTTACCATAGTTGTGATAGGAAATATTTTCACAGTTCACAGTTATGTCGACGACATTTTTCATTCTGTAATATGTCTATGGTATTTCACCTGAAAGGTTTTAATTTTAAAAAGTATAATTCTGGGCCTTATATTACTCTGGTGTCGCAACTATATATTCGATGTGTTATGGTGTTAATATTCCTAAATGGGTTACCAGACATCAAGGCATTTCACAAATATATTATGTTTAGGATACATTCGGAATAAAACTTCAGCCGTCTTAGAATGCCTTCGAAATAATTTAGAAGTTGCTACATTTATGGAAGGATCTATTTACGACTTAATTGACACCATTTTACAGCAAGCATCTTCTCGTATTGTCATCAGGGGTAGTTTACCATCTATTACATTCTTAGTAATAGATGTACATTCTTTGTTTTCTCTCTTATAATTGCTCTCTTACATTTTCTTCACTCTAATAAAACTGCTCCAAAATTTTGACTATCTACTCATCTACTTGAATACAATAGACATGCCGATTTCCGAAGTTAAGGCTCAATTCTTTCTGGGTGCATATAGTCTTTTGCAACACAAAATATAATTCTCTATATTTAAATAATAGTCCATATAATAACATGCACATTTTCACAACGAGAGTGCATTAAATAACAACGAATTATGTTTAGTTGTGCTTGTAAAATATTTTTTTTTTTCAAAAAGAAGCTTCTAATTAAATGTCACAGAATCCAATTTACGTATGGATATTAAAAATATTGCTATATTCTTTTAATAGCTTTGCCTTTATATTAAAATATACTGAAAGTATATAAATAAATAAATAAATATATATATATATATATATATATATAAAGTATAGCAAGAAAGTATATTTTAATTTTAATATGCATTCAATAAGTATAATGTAGAAAATATATTTTCTTTTTGAAATATTTTAATTTTCTGAAAATATACAGGATGATTCGCTGCCGGTGCGAAAAATTCATAGGATATGCAGGGAGCACAAAGGCGATTTGGAGTCACATAGCAATGCAGTATCGTAAATGTAATCCTAACGAGAAAGGAGGTTATTAGGGGGTATAATTATTAGAAACTCATAACTTATTTTAAGCTTTTAGCCTTTAAATGTCATTCCGCGATCACCATGTATTCATAGTTTTCATTCTAATAATTCTACGAGTGACTGTTGACAGTTTTCCTGTGAAAGTTCTTAACTCATTAAATCTCGTGTGCGTAAAATGCTACCCACCAACATCCTAATAAATATTCCGTAGTACTGTAAGCACACTCCTCCTTTTTTTTCTATATTATATTGTTATTATCTATATTACTATATATGTTATTTCTATATCACTTAATTATTATCTCTCCAAAAGTAATTACAATTAAATAAAAAGAAAAATACTCTGAAAAATGATTGCCGCGAAAAAAAAAAAAAAAAAAAAAATGCGAGTATTAACAATACTACAGAACAGGGTTGCCAGATGTGGCCTTTTTTTATTCAATAGTCACCAATAATTTTTATTTGTAACGTTTGGCTAATCACTTCGAAGATCGATAGTCTATTATGTATATCAAATATCACTTCTCAAAATTATTGGTGACTATTGAATAAAAAAAAAAGGCCACATCTGGCAACGCTGCTACAGAATATTAATTAGGATGTTGGCAGATATGGTATAATACCCGGGATTTGACCCCGCTGTTTATTGTTTCATTGATATTTTAGAGAAATAGAAAACACCAATCATTATCACACTGTTTAAAATGAAAGGTGAATGAATAAAAAGTATCAGACGAATGAAAATACCTATCATTCATATGCTTATTTTAACACAAGAGTCTTGAATTCAATAAAAATTGGAATCATTTGGGTGTGTCTTTAAACTATTATAAGTATAAAAGGTCTAAAAAATCCCCTATCTGGTTAGGATTGCATTTCCGACCCTGCATTTCTATGTGATTCGAATCGTCTTTGTGTCCCCTGCAACTTCTGTAAGATTGACGCACATATAGCGAATCATTCTGTATTTTAATATTATTTTCACGAACGATTTTTGCATTAATGCATGTTCCATATGTAATACATACTATTTAAGAATACAGGGGTCGTACTCTCCGCCTTTTTTTCAGGACACTCTTAGAGGTAAGAAAATTTCACCTTTTTTTGCCACCACTTATTTCGTGCACAAATACTTTTGGTATATTTATAGTAATAGGCAATGATTATACAGGACAGAAATTATTTTATAAAAATATTGGTAGCAATTAATTTTAAATTTTCTCCTTCATGAGAGTGTCCTTAAAAAAAAAGAGTGGAGAGTACGACCCTTGAGAATACATCCTCAATTAAAGAAAAAAATAAATTATATAAGCTTGTATGGAAAATTTACATTTATTTATTTTTCAGAATCATTTGATAAGCCGGTTTATTCTTCAAATAATTCATGAGATTAATTGATTATGTTAACTAAATATAATTTTAACGATAAAAATGTATATTTCCAAATTCATTATTGTTAAGTGGGCAGGATATCTAAGGTTTCGCACTGAAGGTTTCGTATAAAAGCTTATATTTCCACTTAATATATATAAATTGATCTATATTAGGCATGTATAATAAAATATATATCCAGGCAACAATTCTTACGGTTTTTGATACATTTTTTATACGTTTCAAATCTTTAAAACTTCGTATTCTCCGTTTCCATTTTTTCATGAATTCATGTTTTTCAAAATACTTAAACTTCTACAGATATTAAGAAAAGATTTAATTATTATTATATTGGATGTTTAATGGAACTTTCTTAAAAGAATTAGAAATGGATTGCAATACCTTTAAAAGGAAAAATATTAAAAATAAAAATATAACAGTTTTTTTTTCCGGCAAATTTTTACGTAAACATGCATTTTTTATTTTTATTTTTTTCTCAAAAACTAATTAAATCCACCCCTAATTCTTTTAAATAGATTCTATTAAATATCCAAAAATAATTAAGTGTTTTCTTAAGAAACACTTCTACAGATATTTAAATATCTGTAGATGTTGAAGCATTTTGAAGATAATGAATTCATGAAAAAATGCAAACCGAGAAAACGCAATTAAAAGAATTCAAATCTGGAAAAAATGTATCAAAAACCATAAGAATTGTTGCCTAAATACATATTTTATTGACCAGACCTAATATATTTCAATTTATAAATATAAAATGGAAATATAAGCTTCTATATGAAATTTTCATTGATGTAAGTCAAAGGTCTCCTTAAGTAAGCCTCCTTAAAGATGACAAGGCCTAAAATTTTAAAATGTATATATAACTATTTATCACTGATCCTTTTAAAATTGCAAGTAATAATAATAATAATAATAATAATGAAAAGACAGCAATAACATTTCGCCAATCAAGAACAACTTTTTAAAAATATATTTACATAGTAATGTGAGATATCTTTTATAAGAGGTAAAAACTAGATTAGCGTCTTTTTAAAAATTGAGAGAGAAAAAAACATATCTTTGAACTATGTGAAAAACACTTTTTAAATAGTAGAAAGCACTCAGTTTATAAGAAAAACTATGTGTTGGCTATTTAGATAAATTTTTAAACTACATATTAAGAAAATTCTCGTATGTTGTACAGTTTTCTATATGAAGAATGATATAGTACCAGTTACGAGAAAAATATCAAGCATACCTGTTAAAGCTGTGTTTCTTGTTATTCTATATTTAAGCATTGTATCTAAAATTTTGTTTAGCATAGAAATACACAACAAAATGGAAAATGTATGTGTATATGGTGCATTATATGTCGATTGATTTGTGTAGTAAAAATGTAGCTGATGAAATCAGCTTAAAACAATTGAATTTGCTCCCAGCAGTAATCATCTATTGATGGTGTTATCTATTGCAATCATCCATTGCAATGTATCTAAGTTTTCCACCTTCTCTAAGAAGAGCACATTAAATTTCATGCACATCACATACCACAATAAGTTTTGCTCCAACTGGAAAATATGTCACCTTTCTCAACTTACAATTTTTATTTACTTACTTATAAAATTTTTCGCGTTACATCCTGTGTTGGAAATTTATTTTTTTTTATTATTATTTTTATTTTTTTTACACAATTTTCTGTATGAAACATGCTGAAACGAACTACAAAAATGGATATATATCCGTTTTTACTCAATGAGAATAACATCATCAAAGCATTTTTTAAATAATTTTTGTCCATCGTGCAATGATTGTATTACTCTATTCTATAATGCTATATATAGACAATTTATATTGTTTTCATACAACCAACTCTACTAAAATTTAATTTTGCATTTATGCTTAAACTAAAACCGAAAGTCCTCCTCTAGCAATTTCCGACCATACACGTATTATTAACTATGCATACGATGGATATATTTAACATGCTTGTTAAATGCATTAAAATTTAATTATCCAATAAAATTGAAAATACAAGCAAAATAAGAGAATTTTTATAGAAGACAGCATTATGATTATTATACCATAGAATTATTTTATGTTATTTGAAAGAGCCTATTATTACAAAAAGCGCACTTTTGAAAAAATACCACTTATATACTGTAATATACGAAAATGTTTTCCTTTTGTCTCTGTAAAAGAACAATTCATCAATACGCATTTTTTTTTTAATTGTGGTGAATATAAATGCTCCTTGTCAATTTTCAGAATGTTTGAAGTAGTGTAAATTTATAAAGCCATCTTCGTAGGACTTAGTGTATATGATTTCCTTTCTAATGTTTCTGTAAACGAGAATTAATAATATTTGTAACTTTTTGTAGCACAAATAGTATCGTGCACTTAAAAAGTTTTATCAGTTTCGTGCAAACAAAGCACAGTTACTGGATTAGAGCGTGAACAGAAAAACCAACCAAAATCATACATGCACAGAAAAAAAATGTCTTGTTAAAATAACAAAATTTTTATTTGGGCTATATATGTATGTAAAATTGTTGATATAGTCTCAAAACTTCAACAAAACATTTCTTTTTGAAACAATGAAGTAATTTGTTAAATCAATTTTTATTTAAATAAAAAAAAATTTTGACCAGCCCATTTTTTTCTGTGTGTTTTTCACACTTTTATAAGGTTTCAAAAATACTTTCATCTTACACTGAGAATATCAGACTTTCCTTACAATAAAAATGAAATATCATAATAATACCTTATTATGACATTTTAAATATACATTAATTTTATTTCAACAATATATTTTACAGAAAAAATTCTGTTTTAAGTTTTTATGAAAAGGGTTACATTCAAAGTAAATCAAATCTTCATTTCAAGTCATCATTTAAAGATAAGTAGTTTAAATATTTCAAACATATAATCTCTTTAATTAGAATTTGAGAAAAATTCGATAAATTTATAACAACAAAATGTTTAGACTCATGAATATCATATTTTGAAATTGAGATATAAATAAAATAATAAAGAAAATACAAAAACGATAATATTGCTTCGGAGAAAAGAAGGCAAAAAATGTCATTCTTGTGGCATTTTGCTTCATACTGAAAAAAATTCTATTGGTTTTTCATTTAACCAATCTACTCTGAACGCTGCAAATTGCTACTACAACCTGTTTTAAATACCTTCATACATAAATGAAAAAAAAAAAAAGAATTCTAAAGTTATGAGCATCTCTACTCTTCTTTCAGCTGTCTAATCAATAGAACATGAAATGATGCTAGTCTCTGTTTCCTACCCATATCTCTTTCGGGGATTTGTGGCTCATCTAACGCCAAATCCAAACAATAGTATTCATCTCAACCCCATGCCGTGTACATAACATGACCACATGATTTGTTTGTACGCAGTCTTAGTATCTCAGTTGGCGGGCTACCGCTCTATCCATTGGCATCTTTCGATCCTGCTGCCTCTTATTAATTTTCCTTTGCACGATATACCCTCCTACTTGCAGCATCCCCAGGACGTCATGAACCTCTATTGGGCCACCCACTAGAAGACAATACACAACAACAAATAATAATAAAAAAAATAATTAAAGAAATGAAGAAAATGGACATGAGCTACCGATGAAAAGGTTAAAACTGCACTCTACTTTTGAAATACAAAAGAGGAAAAAAAAAAAAAGGAGAAAAATCTTATTCATTAGAATCATTAGTTTCCCCCCTTCGTAAAGAGGAAATAAGTTGGAGAATCGATTTTGTTATTCTTCCGTACTTTTTTTTCCCTTTTTACTTTTATGTTGAAAATGTATATATATACATATATATATTAAGAATTAAGGCAACCATATAATTTCAACATTTGTATTTCTACTCGTCTCTATAATTACTATTATTCGAATACAAATGCATATTTAATCAATTTGTTTAGAATGCGTTCTGCAATTAAAACTATTAAATTTTACAACAGTGTTGACAATAAAATTGAACTCTTATACTGACTACAAAGTGAAGGTTATGTTGATTAATTTATATAATATAACTGAAATATAAATTGTATTTATTAAATTATAGTTGCTTTAATGTATAGTACTTAATTATTACAGTCCCAACATGTATTATTACTGTCCTAACTCATCTACAGTCGCCGTAAATAAACAAAAACAAAACATTTTATCATCTCGTTCTTCGTGTTCTGAATTTGAATACACAATAAAATACGGACGTTCTTTTTGAGCTTTCTTAAATTTAAGTTAAATTCTTCGTGACTTTTTGACAAAATAAACCGTATACATTTACAAACAGCTTTTAGAAAATCAAAACGATCCTGTTAGACTTTTATCTTGTATTAAGTGAAATAAAGTTATATCCTTCATAGATTTTTCTTTCTCACAATCGCACACTGAAAATACATAAAATACTGGGAATCCTCAAAATCAGTTAAAAATATTCTATACGAATATTCTGATATACATTATTCAGCATTCGAGGTAGAAAGATATTAAATTTTTATTCCTAATTTTGTCAATTTATTCTTATAAATTCTTATTATAAGGCCTACTTTTCCTTGCGAAATAATTAAATACAAAAGTCCGTTGTAAAATTAAAATTATAATCTATATTTCTTTCTAAATCTATAACATATTTCATCTGAAATAATTTAATTAAAAGAACTTCCAGAACATTTGTATCTAGACTGCACGAAGAGGACCACTAAACCTAATTGTCTATAAGAATGGTCACAAGAAAAACTGAGAAAGTTAATGTGCACGCAATGTGACGACAAGTATTTCAGTCATTTTCTTTTTCAAGATCTTCCCCTCCATATGTTAATGTCTTGTAAGAAAAATGTTAAGTGGTAAATAATGGGTATTTAATTATTTGTTACATTACGATAATTAGTCTATATTTCGATTTTGGTCATTTTATAAATTAAAACACAATTTATAAAATATGAAAAAATTTTCTTTGAGTTATAATGATGTGTTATTTTAGCAGGTTACACTGTTAAAAATTTGGTGTTAGTTTGAACCAAAACTTGGTACTGAAGTAGCTGCGACCACTGAAAATACGCGTTATTTACGAAAAAATTACGTTGTCAGAACGTATTTTCTCAAATTACAGACAATTTTTGGCAGCAAATAGGACATATTTTTTTACAGTGTGTCAGAAATTCTCTGTAATTACAGAAAAATACGTTTTGTCAACGTAATTCTTCCGTAATTTACGAATTTTTTCTCAAATTACAGAGAATTTCTTGCAGCAAAGTTTTAACAGTGTATAACCGGTGATTTTCAGCGCGTTATCTCCTGAACAGGACCATCAGGACTCTCCAGCACCATCTCCTGAACAGGAAATACAATTTCATGTACGCCGAAACAGCTTCCTTGTGAGTGGATGTATGATACTTCCAAGTTTTGCTGCAACTGAAATTCAATAGCTGAAAGTTGCAAAAACTAAAAAATTAGGGTGAACCATATTATGGTATTGCTTATAACTTTACTTCATATAATGGTTGAAGTTTGAACTGAAATTTTTAACAGTATAATTACTAAAAAAATAGGATAGTAAACTGTCAGTAAAGATAAAAGATAAAAATATGAGGACACTAACCAATGTTTAATTTTTAATAAACTGACGACTTAAATGTTCACTTAATTTATTTATTACCATGTTTTTATTAACTTCGATTCTTGTGTGTTTGTGTGTTTGTCAGGGACAAATCTTGCAATCGATTTTTAACTAACTTCCCGACTAGCTAGATATTTGAAATTTTCAGGACAGCTCACAACACGGTGACAATACATTTTTCTAATAATTTTAGTCAACTGCTTCAGGTTCCGCTGCCTTCGGCAGCGTTTATATGAGTCGGCAGAAAGTTTATTTAACTAACTTCCCGACTAGCTAGACATTTGAAACTTTCAGAATAGTTCAGAATAAGGTTAAAATGCATATTTTTAATAACTTTAGGCAACTGTTTCGGGTTCCCGCTGCCTTCGGCAGCGTTATCAGGACAAAGATTGCAATCGATTTTTTCCTAACTTTCCGACTAGCTAGACATTTGAAACTTTCAGGATAGCTCAAAACACGGTGACAATACATTTTTTAAATACTTTTAGTCAGCGGTTTCATGTCTCCACTGCCTTCGGCAGCGTTTATATGATTCAACAGAAAATTTATTTAACTAACTTCCCGACTAGCTAGACATTGGAAGCTTTCAGAATAGTTCAGAACACGGTGAAAATGCATTTTTTAAAAATTTTTAACAAACTACTCCGGGTTCCTGCTGCCTTCGGCAGCGTTACCAGTACTAAGCTTGTAATCGATTTTTCACTAACTTCTCGACTAGCTAGACATTTGAAACTTTCAGGACAGCTCAGAATACAGTGACAATACATTTTTTTTTATACTTTTAGTCAACTGTTTCAGGTCCCTACTGCCTTCGGCAGCGTTTATATGATTCGAACGAAAACTTATTTAACAAACTTCCCGATTAGCTAGACATTTGAAACTTTCAGAATAGTTCAGAATACGGTTAAAATGCATTTTTTTAATACCTTTAGCCAAATGTTTCGGGTTCCTGCTGCCTTCGGCAGCGTTATCAGTACAAAGATTGCAATCGATTTTTCCCTAACTTCTCGACTAGCTAGATATTTGAAACTTTCAGGATAGCTTAGAATACAGTAACAATACATTTTTTTTAATACTTTTAGTCAACTGTTTCAGGTCCCTACTGCCTTCAGCAGCGTTTATATGATTCAACAGAAAATTTATTTAACTAACTTCCTGACTAGCTAGACATTTGAAACTTTAATAGTTCAGAATACGGTGAAAATGCATTTTTAAAATATTTTTAACCAAATGTTTCGGGTACATGCTACCTTCGGCAGCGTTACCAGTACAAAGCTTACAATCGATTTTTCACTAACTTCCCGACTAGCTAGACATTCGAACCTTTTTTAATAGCTCAAAACACGAGAGCAATGATTTTTTTTAAAAATTTATCCAATTGCTCCGGGTTCCCGCTGCCTTCGGTAGCGTTTATATGATTGAACAGAAAATTTAAAAACATGGTATATAAAAAGATCTTTTTATCTTGTAATTATTTTAATTACTTAAAATATGAAAGTAAAAAAAATTGCATTAGTTTAAAAATTATCTTTAAAACATATTAAGCCGACGCTTCTTTTTTTTTTTCCCGACATAAAAAGAAATATACTATTTATTTACTCGGGAATAATAAAAAAAATAATCAAAACTTGAATTGACTCATGCATCTGATAAAATGAACGTCATTATAATCTTTTATATACATTTATCATTCACGTGTAAATGTATACATATATATATACACCATGTGGCAGAATGTTTTTATGCTTTCTGCGACAAGCCTTGTTCGTACAAATCTTTCCTGCAAGACAATATTGTCATACTTTCTTATTTGCAGGTATAAAGAAATCACTATTATTAATTGACTGTTGAAGAATTCTTCTTAAGTATAAGTCTATTTTCTACTGAAATTGAGGAATATCTTTTCCAGGCAAATCTTTCTGCGAGTGACAATTTATTTTTTTGTGACAATGTCGCTGTGTCGCCTAAATTCTGCCACAGTCGGTAACAAAAGTATCCGAACACTAGCAAAAATTCCTATATGAAAAAAGTTCACTTAAAACAATTTTGTTCAATAAATCCTTGCCGAATCCTGTTCTTAGACTGACTAAGAACAGGATTTGACGAGGATTTATTTGAGAAAACAGTATTAACTCTTTCTTTTACATAGGAATTTTTGCTAGTGTTCGCATACTTTTGTTACATATTTACCATGTTTTTATTAACTTCGATTCTTGTGTGTTTGTCAGGGACAAATCTTGCAATCGATTTTTAACTAACTTCCCAACTAGCTAGACATTTGAAACTTTCACAGTAGCTCAGAACCCGGTGACAACACAATACTTCGAAGTCAGATTTTCGAATAGTTTTCTTTTAATTAATTAAAATGTGAAAATGATAAGCTCCTAATAGCAATAAAAATAGTCATTAAAATATTAGCTATAATTTAATTGTTGCCAAAAAAAAAATTTACGAGTTCATTTTCTTTCGACCTAAAAATAAATACATTTAATTAAGGGGGAACAACACAGTAAAATTTTCGAAAAATGAAAAAAAAATTTATTGTATTTTTTGATAGCCTATACTTTTAAGATTATAATGCCAAAATATTAAATTGATTTTCGTTAAAATGTAGAAGTTACAGCGTAATACGTAAAGCGCGTCATGCGACTCGTGACGCGCTTCAACATGTACGAGCGAGTGAACTTGTTCGCGCGATTAATTGTTACATTTGCTCACTTTTATCGAAACGTTATAGTAGAGTAACATCATTTTAACTGTTTTACGTTTTAACTAAATTAATTCGTTAATTATTTAAAGTTAAGTATTGTAAGCATTTTATAAATTATAAACGAATGATTTTTCATAAAACTTTAAACGTGTTTTACTCGAAACCAAGTTTTTCAAAACGGCTGTCGCTCTAACTTCTGTAATTTTTTACCGATTTGCTTCAAATTTTGATACCGTGTTCACAGTATGTTTAGTTTTCGTTGCACGTAGGGGTTTTTTGATTTGATTTATAGTTTTTCAGTAATCCAAGAATATGTACTCCTTTTTTTGAATATTTTTTGAGTTTTTTTTAAACACTTCGCCATTTTGTGAAAAATTCAAATTTTCAAAAAAACCTACGTGCAACGAAAACTATATTTATATAGTTTAAAAAAATCTAAACAGATTCAGTTTCGCATTCTTTTTACTCAAGTTATGCATACAGCCAATTATCGATAATTGCAAAACACAGTTTCAAAGATTGTGTTATATTAAAAATATCTTTTTTGATTTTTGTAATTTTTACATTTTAAAATGAAGATTAAGGTAAGTAGAATAAGACAAAAAAAATATATAATGTTTTATTTATCTCAATCATTGCAAAATTCATTTTAAAAAAATGTATTTTACAAAGCTTCTACTGTGTTGTTCCCCCTTAAACGTGAGCGTTAAAAAATTGTTAAAAGTTAAATTATGCATTTGGCAAAAATGGACGTCGTTATCATTTTAAAGATTTTCTACACAATGATAAAGTGCTAATGTAGTTCATGATGCAAATATATGTTGTTCGAAAAAGATTAATATTTTATTTTTAAAACCAACTTTTATTTTTAAATTCAAATTTCCGGTAACTCTTTAACCAATCACATTAGAACGTCCATCTTTGGAATATCGATAATAAGAATTTTCTCGCCAAAAGTCGCCAAGGGCAAAAAGTTTTCAAATTTGGCGCCTTAATTTGTAGCCGCCATTTTGAAACAAAATGACGACTACTTGATAAGGAAAAAGAAATCAACCTACCCTTCCGAATAAACCGGAAGGACTTGTTTGTAATTCAATTAATAAATGTTTGAAAGTTTTTTATAATTGCTCTCTTTGTCAAATTTATATGATTCAACAGAAAATTTAAAAACATGGTACATACAATTTTTTTTTTATCTTATAATTATTTTTTATTATGTTTTATTACAGAGCAATATCGTGAATAATTTAATAAAGGTTATTTTGTAATAGTAAGTATTTTCTGTATGAAAAATAAATGCATGCTCGTGCTTTTACTTTTTTCGAGGGAAAAATGCTACTATGGGTAGAGTGAATTGCCCAAAAAGTGTCGCATGACTACAATGAATGACTATTATTCTAAATTAGTACAACTTTCATATTACAAAAGCCTGATGCAAACCATTTGAAATATGTTTAATATATTGATAAGCTTTGCAATCAAATAACTTAAAGAAATGATTTTACATTACATAGCATACGGGTGATAATGTAAATTGTTTTAAAAGAAAATATAAAGGGATACGTCCAGTGCCAAACGTGACACACTGCGGACATTTTGTTTTTTTAATACCTTGGGCAATGCGCGTGAATCGTTCCCACACAAAATTTGATGTCAAACCTCCAGGTCACTTTAGCTGCATGATGCTGTTTATAGTGAAACATTTAAATTATAGCCACCCTGTATATTGCAAATAACAGTAAATGTGCATAAAAATATTACGAAACATAAAATAAGATTAAATAAGGTGAGATAAAAACTGCTCTATAATTTAATTATATTTATCTTTATGTCAGATTAAAATAACACCACTATATACCATTTTCTAAAAGTTAGTAACGAAGAATAAAGTAGAAATACATTAAAAGATGACTAAAATAAATGAAATATTAAATTTTATCAAATGTCTGAAGGAAAATGCAAGTTTTGTGCGAGAAAAATGTGCATTTGTGCATGTGCAGCTTTTGTTTTTTAAGTTAAATGAATGAATAAACTATTTTAACATATCACTTTTCTTCTAAAATAACATTAAACTAAAAAGGAAGTTTTTTCCTTAAAAGTTTTACAATTTTAAAATCAGCAAATTGGTAAAGTCTTACTATTATTTTACTTTATATGTATTAGACTAAAATGAATGCTTTATTTCATTTAATTCTACTTTTAAGTTTTATTATCTAATTATCTTTTTCCGAATACCAAGCAAAAATTCAACATTTTATATTGAAAATTTCCAAGTTTATCACATACTCAAAACTCAAGTGATAAGACTTCTCCAGTTGTTTTATTTTCGAAAAGAAGGAGCCTGGGATATCTTCATTAGAAATATCAATCTTTCCTTTACTTTTAAATGACAACAATAGTTTTAAATATAGGCTGTTTGCCTATATATTTAAAGAAAGCGCCATTACCAGCAGTCATTATTTAAAGAAACTTTTGGCGAAGTATCAAGAATAAAAATAATATATTCGGTTTTGTTTCCAGCTCTCAACAATACTCATTACATTTGAGATCAACGACTTGGTGCCCGTAACATTTATTATTAGATTATTCTAAAATAAATAAAATAAATAAAATAAATAAAAAATAGAGTAGAAAATAAGGGGAAGAAGAGAGAATAGGATCATATTAGCAGAAAACAGTAAAATATCCTCGTCTCTGCCGAGTACCTATACATTAACTCTCATTATTTAAACAATGAAAAAAATATTACGACTATATTTTTTAAGAACTTTTATGTAGATTATCTAAACTCATTTATTTTATATGAAATTTTGAAAAAGGAAAATATTTTTTTAAATGTCAAAACTTCCGAAAAGTGAAAGGAAATACGTCGAGCATAAATAAGTGAACTTGTTTGTATAAAAGTAGTTTTACTATTTTTTTTTTCTTAATTTATGAACAAATCTTAAACTTTCTTAGCGATACTAAAAAAGAAAAAAAAAATTCTCTGTTAAGTATAGCTTTCATAAAATTCTAGCCTTCATTTGAAAATTACAATTTTTGTTAAACTTTCATTTTTAGAAGTGATTAATAAATAATACTTTTTTTTTTTTTTTACTGATAAGTTTTCCATCTGATTTTATGATTAATAATGATAAAACAAAACTGTCCGATTCTCTAATTTATTTACGTATGTAGAGGACTAATAAAAAGTAATGAAAAGAAAATCATGAATTATAGGGAAGGGAAATACGAATAACTAAAATAATAATACATAGTCGATTTTTGAACTAATAATGTTACTATCTTTAACTTAAAAAATAAATAAATAAATAAATAAAGACGAGGAAGGAAAATATTGCAGCATATGTCTTCTAGATAGTTTGAACTCAGACTTACTTAATAATTAGAGTAACTGAAGTGAATGCCCATATTTATTTTATTTTATTTATTTTTTAAAGCAAAATAACTTCATTATATATTTTTATATTTACCAAGTAATGCTATAAATTTATTATTATTATTATTATTATTTTGGACTATGATAAGAAAACCCAATCGACTTCGTATTTCCTTATATTTACGTTATGAATAACTCCAAAAAGAATTAAGTATTTAAATTCCTTCCACTATCCTTTGATCGATTATTAATAATAATAATTAAAAAAATCTGTACATTCTTTCAAGAGTTTTTGATTGTTAAACACATTTACTATACAGTCATTTGCAAAAATTTAAGTCCAGTAGCCGATCTTCAGTATTTTAACACATTGCATAATTTGCGCAGATTACTGCGTCATCTCATGTGCTGATTGCATTAGACGCATTCTATTGCTATAAATAAAGGTGCCCAGCACGTTTATCGCCAGTTGTTTATTGGATTTTGTCGTAGACAGTGCTGTTGTGTAATTATTGTAATGGGTTAGAAACCTTCACTCACTGTTACAAAAAGGTAAAAAATGTTGACTCTGCATAAAATTAGATTTTCTGAACGTCAAATAAGTTCGAGGCCAAATGTGAGCAAGACGGCTGTGCATCAAGCTATTAGTAAATTTAAAATTTCGGGAAAATTTGTTGACCTTAAGAGTCGTTTCTTTTTCATACTTGAGTAAGTCGATGTTTCTTTGTAGGTTTATAGATGATAAACAAAAATCTTTGGCCAAACATCTTGAAATAGTACTCAAACTGACGTTGGTGTCTTTTGCAACCAGAGAATGTCTAATCGTATTGCAGGAGGTTCTTGGATCTCGTACGACGATTCTTATCACATGATCATCATGTCCACTCGTTTTTCTAAGGCGATCGCTTCTCTTAAGGTCCACAAATTTTCCTGAAATTTTAAATTTACTAATAGATTGATACACAGCTGTCTTGCGATCATTTACCATTGAACTTATTTGACGTTTAGAAAATCAAATTTTACTCAGGGTCAATACTTCTGACCTTTTTGTAACAGTAAGTGAAGGTTTTTTTTACCCATTACAATAATTACACAACAACACTATCTATGACAAAAAACAATAAGCAACTGGTGATAAACATGTCGGGCACCTTTATTTATATCAGCAGAATGCGTCTGATGCAATAAGAACATGAGATGACGCAAAAATCTGCGGAAATAATGCAATGTGTCAAAATACTGAAAGTCGACTACTGGTCTTTAACTTTTGCAAATGACTGTATTTTAAACAAAGTTCAAATTTAGAAAATATTTCGATTTATTTAGAACATCTGAAACAGAGATGCTATCGTCAGGTCCTAAATTAAACACCTTGTTACAATATTTTAAATGTAATAGTTTAAAGAAATAAATACGAATATTTCAATATTTTGTCACTAAACTGTCACTTTTTCATTTTAAGTATACATTATGAAAGTACAATGATTTTTTTCATTATTATTTGCCTGTTTTGTTTTTAAATTTTTAATATATATAGTAATTAAAAAAATAAATAAATAAATACAAACTGCTAAAATATTTACGTAATGAAAACAATCTACGATTTTTAATGCATATAAAAAAAAATTTAACTGGAATAAAATAAAATAAAATTTACGTTTACAGATATATCTTTCATTATTATTATTATTATTAAATAACATATATATAAATATAGTATTAAAGTAGGAAAAATTAAGCAAAGTGGTCTGGTATTCCAAAAAACTCTACCATAATGCTTCTATTCATTGTGATGTTTAATACGATATTTATAGAGTCGGCAGTAAAATTATTCGAGCGCTAGCAAAAATTCCTATCTAAAAAGGGTACACTTAATACTGTTTTTTTTTTTTAATAAATCCTTGTCTAATCATGTTCTTAGATAGTCTAAGAACATGATTCGACAAGGATGTTTTTTAACAAAACAGTATTAAGTGCACTTTTTTCATATAGGAATTTTTGCTAGCGTTCCGAATAATTTTGCTGCCGATTATACATAGATCTATATAGATAAAAGAGTACTTCCACTCATTCACTGTCTCACTCACTCACTGCCTCATCAACGCACAGCAAAATTTACTGGAGCCACTGACTCGATACTGGGTCAGATTATAGAACATATAGTATAAGCTCCCCCCCCCCCCCCAAGAAGAGATTTTGCGAAATTCGCTCCGCAAGAAGAAGTAGGGGGCAAAACGTGAGTTCACTAAAACCTTCATATCTTAAACAAAAAAACAGATATATGTAAAATTTTTGCTTTAAAGTATAGCTAACACAAATATCTAAAAACTGATTTCTGGAAATTTAGAAATTCGGTCCCCAAGGGGGGAAAGGGGGCAAAACATGATTTCACATGCACAAAACGTTGTTTCACATAATCCTATATATCTCAAACAAAAAAACAGATATAGGTGAAAATTTTGCCCTAATATATAGCTAATACAAATACCTAAAAACGAATTTTTGGAATTTTAGAAATTCTGTCCCCAAGAGGGTGTGGGGGGGGGACGTGATTTGTAATAATCCTTTATGTCGCAAATAGAAAAAAAGATATATGTGCGATTTTTGCTCTAAAATACAGCTCCCACAAATACCTAAAGACTAATTTCTTTAATTTTAGAAATTTGTCCCAGGCAGGGCGGGAAAGGGAAGGGCTATGGGGCAAAATAATAATAATAATAATAATAGAAATACAATTTGACAGTTCAAAATTGGTACAGATAGGTTTTAGAGGTCCGCAAGTCGAATGAGGATATTTTCTAAAGTGTAACGTTATTAGGAGGGGCTGGAAGGGGGAGCGGACGGGCAAAAAAAAAAAAATAGAGTTAGATCGTTCAAAATTAGTACATAGAGGTTTTTTTATACCTGCAAATCCATTGCGGATATTTTCGAATATGTAAAATTTTTAGGATAGAAGGGGAGGGGCTGTGGGAAAAAAATATAGAAATACAGTTAGACAGTTCAAAATTGGTACAGATAGTTATAGAGGCCCGCAAGTCGAATGAGAATATTTTCGAAAGTATAAAGTTATTAGTAGGGGCGGGAAGGGGAGGGCAGAGGGGCAAAAAAATAAAAATAGAGTTTAGATCGTTCAAAATTGGTACACAGAGGTTTTTTGATACCTGCAAATCGACTTCGGATATTTTCGAATTTGTAAAGTTATTAGGAGGGACAGGGGGGGGCGGAGGGGTAAAAAAAGTAAAAATAGAGTTAGATTGTTCAAAATTGGTACATAGAAGTTTTTTATACCTATAAATCGATTGTGGATAATTTCGAATTTGTAAAATTATTAGGATAAAAGGGAAGGGGAAGGAGCGAAGGGGCAAAAATATAGAAATAAGAGTTATAATGTTGAAAATTAGTATTATTGGGTTTTAAGGCTTGATAAATCGATCGCGGATATTTTCAAAAGTGTAGAATTATTACGAGGGGCGGACGAAGGGGCAAAAATAAAGAAATCCAGATAGAAAGTTGGAAATTAGTATTATTAGGTTTAAAAGCGCTAGAAAACTATTGCGGATATTTTTGAAAGTATAAAATAATTAGAAGGGGTGGGAACAGTGGGCGAAGGAGCAAGCGCACCGTGCGCGCGTGTATACGCTGCTGCAGTCAGTGGAGGCCGGGACCGATTATTCCACCGTTGAGAGATTTTTTTTTTTTTTTTTTTTTGTATTTTATATTTATATTTTCCCCTTACGATAATATAGTGATTCATTAAGAGTGTCGAACATAAATGCGCGCGCTCAGCGCACAATGGCCTGCGCTGCCGATGGCAGTAGGAACCCGGTGCGACATTTTTCCCAAACGGAATTTTTTCTCTCTTTTTTTTTTCCACATGATAAAAATTAATGCAATTTGGAGAATTCATTATATCGATTCATTTAAAAATAGTGACCAGCGAAGCGGGCGTAGCCTGCTAGTTTAAATAATAAAATAAATATCTAAATAATATAAAGACGGCGCATTTCTGTATTACTAGTTCGTAAAATTTTCAACTTAAATATAATGATGTCGATTTTATCATTTATCTCTATTATTAAGTTATGCTAGTTGTAAATAACGAGAATTTATTTTTATTTTACAGGTTATTTTATTAATTTTTTTATTGAAGTTTAGGAAAATTTTTATAACAATGCGATTATAATTTTAAAGTTAAATTCTTTACTCAATAAATAAATAAATATGTAAAGGAACAATAAAATAATAAAATTAATTATTATAGTTGCTTAGAACAATTTCTTTACAAAAAGAAATTAAATAAAAGAGGATGAAATTTTCAAAATCACAAATGTAAAAATTAGCATTTAAAGGGTGTAAATATTTAATATAGATATTTCTGATATTTTCGCTTTTCATTTAGTCAAAGAGAAAATATCTTAATGAATAAATTTCTTTTCATTAATATAACCAGCTAATATATCACTCATTTTGTAATGCATTTTCAAATTTCCCCAATTTTTAATTGAAAAATTTCATAATGTGTTTATTATACTGTAAAGGTTGTTTGCCTCGATGATATCCCGATTTAAAATGCTATAAAGAAGTAACGCACTATATAAACAAAAAATTAATCCTTGTTTTAACGAGAAAATGAGAAATGAATTTTGATTAGACAAAGAATCCAAAATGCAAACAGATAATAATTAGTTTAGATATACTAATTGAATATTTTAAAAAGTACCTATCGTCTTTAGCAGTTTTATCAATTAAAACATTCTTTTTATGGGTTTTCTTTTTTCCTTTTTCAATATAAAGTGAATCTATTTTAAAATATGTCACAAAGAGTTAAGGACAAATGGCATTCTTTAGGTGTTTACCTCTGAATTTTTTTTTTCTTTTCTTCCGAAAGAAAAAAAAAAAAACTTCTGGTTCTTTCATTAATGAGTATGTTATTTGCAAAAAGAGTTGTGCAATGCTAAAGTGAAAAAAAATCTGAGCTTCAATAGGGAGAAAAAAAAATATCCCGACTTTAATTTATGAGCTTATTTTTTATTTGCTACTCATTTTCGTTTTGTGCACGGACGTTTTTTGGTGTAACTCATTAAGAACACTGAATATTTCTTTCACTTAAAATTAAAACTTATATTTCTTTTCCATTAAAGTAATATGCATCCATACATCTATTCAGACATTTAAGAGCGATTTTTTTAATATGCAAAGTACTTACGCTTTAAAAATTTGGAAACGGAGTCATGGGACTTATTACCCTTTCAGTAAATTATTAATATCCTACAAAGCTTGCAAAAACTAGTGAATATGGGCGTGAATAAAACATATTCCGCGAAAAAAAAAAAAAAAAGTATATTATAATTTAAAGTGAAAAAATAGGAAATTAGAGACACAGGAATTTGTGGTAAATGGTAAAGTAAATATTTTTTCGTTGAAATATATTTTTGCATTTCTGTAGCGAGTGAAAAAAAAATGATTTAAAAAATAGAAAAAAATATTGCATAAAAAATTTAAAATATGGAACGTTGTATCAGGAAGCGTACTTTTTTTTTCTTTTGGGTTAACCGAAAATAACGGCGTCATATTTTGCTTTGCGAAATGTAAAATCTTATTATTTGTTTACTACTTAGAAAATAACATCTAGATGATAAAAATTTTTTAGCATAGGAAAAAAGAAAAAAAAAAAAATCAAAATTATTTACTTTAATATTTGTAATGTTAATTCTGAGAACTTTTGAATTTTAAATGATGAGTTTCGAATAAAGGTATAAGTGTTAAATATTAATTGATGAAGATATGCTTGAAAGCGAAAACTCATTAGTGTATTTTATGAAAGAGTCTAATTTTCTATTCTCCAGCTTGAAATTGTTATTAATTAAGGATATTTAATTTTTAATAATTTTTTTAGCTTTTCTCGCTGAGATAGCTGAGATTTAGTATAAGAAACTAGGTATACAAATCCACTAGCGGAAAAAAAAAAAAAAATCCCCGTCACAAAAACACACAAAAACACACACACACAAAAAAAAGCTTAGAGGAATTAAATTTAGGCAAAACAAATATATAGTTAATATATTACATAAATTAAATTTGAAGGTCAAGGGATAAATTATGCGTTAGAAGAGCTGTTTCAATTAGGCAATGGCGGTACGTTAATAACCGATGCCGTCACATTAAATATGAAGGCAAGCATACAAACGTGCTTGCATTCTATAATACAGAAGATGTCTTATGTTATTTTATTCCATAAAATTGTAGTATGTTTGATGCTTGTTTAGTCATTTAGTAATGGTTTATCACTGATTATATATGACGCTGGACTTGCCATCAAATCCTGTCTTATAAATTCTCGATAAGAGAAATAACCAGTGATCTTGTAGACCAAGGAAACATATTCTCACTCTGTAGTGCACGTTGCGTGAAAACAGACGTATGAGGAAGAGCGTTATCTATTTGAGCAATCATGAATACTTTACATGAATGTTAGGACAACAGTGTCAATCTTCAGTACAGATTTGTTGTTAAGGTACGACGATAAAGCTCCTGCTATCATTTGAAATCACTCTCTACACCAAAACTTCTGATGCAGGACCAGTGTGTCTATGTCTATACTACAAACAGCTTGTCTATACTACAAACGCTCACCTGGACCTTCTTTTTACACACGGTCATCACGACCACCAAGACAGAAATGGATCTCATTTGGAAATGTAACAAATCTTCACTTTCCTCTTCATGGATATGGCCGTATGTTGGTAAGAATGAAGCATGTTTGAGGCTTGGGGCCAAGCTGTCTGCGACAAACTTGTATGCCAGACTGCTAACTGAATCCGTTGTGCTGCCATTCATAAGTAGTATTCAAGAGGAAATGCTGTAATAGAATAATGCTCGTTCTGATACTTCTGCTGTCACCTAATGTTTACTACATAGTATCGACATGTTTTCTTAGATTGCATATTCATGAAAAAAAAAAAAAAAGAATAAAGAAAAGAAAAAAAAAAAAAGGTTATCTAAAAAAAAAATCTATACATGATAGGTACATTTAATCATATAACTAATATATCCATTTTATTTGAGCTTCAAAACCATACCAAAGATCTGCACATGACTTTACAGCATTTGGTTTTGAATGGTCTTTTAAAACAATTTAGATAAAATACAAATAAAAACATGTCTTTAAGTTAAGATTTAAGGTAATAAAGTTCTTTTTTTCGGTGAAGAACAATATTAGACATGGCACGTAATAAAATATAAATTCAAACTTTCAAAGAGAACCGAAACTAATTATTTTAATCTTAAATGTTTTCGGAATATACAACTGCAATTCAGATTACTGAGCGTGGGGGTTCAATGCCCATTAAGCTGCATTTTTCTTTTACAACCTGAACTCTTGTTAGCTTTGCGTAAGTGGATTACGTGTGATTTGTGTGGCATTCGCAAAGCCTCACATGACTTCAAAGAAACAAATGCAGGTGATCTCATCATTCACGAGATCAGCAAACAGAAAGTGACAAAAAAAACAACATATATGGTGATTATTATCAGACTGGAAAATGATGTATTTGTCATGTACGTAGTTGGTTTAATTGTCAATAAATTATGTAACGAGCCGATTATGCTCTTACTTGTTGAAGGATACGATATACGGCATAAGAAACAAAACAAGCAGAATTTATTTCTGTGGTTTGATCCTGCAAGGGCGAATATACAGCTGCATTTGGAATCCTGCTATTAGAAAACTAAATAAGCTCAATAATTGCAATTGTTTGTTAAATTAATTTAGTGTTTGGTTTAGGGTGTCATTCTACGGTAACTTTTTGCATAAAATGGCTCATTAGGCTTATATTAATTTAGGAAATAATGCATTTATAGTTTTTTCTTCCATTTAAATAAAAGAAAGAAATAAACTTATTTTGTTTAAAAGTGTGTTTTGATTGGCCGGTGAACATTAAATATTTTTACAGATACATTTTTAGCATTTATTTATTCCCGTAAACATAATAAATAAAACTTCTTTCGAAGTGCAATTGTACCCAATGTAAGGTCCGCGAAAAGGGTTTTCTTTATGTATATAGCGCAATAAATATTGCAGAATGCAAGAAAACAGTATTTCAAATTCCAAGTATATCTATTAAATTCAGAAATAGAGATATTTAATAATAGCATTTTTTATTTTTTACAGGACAAAAACCTATAATACTCTTTTGATAAGAAACTAAAATACCCCCTTCATAAAGAAAAAAAATCATTAAATATTCAGATAAGATTATTTAACAAATAAAAATGAAAGAAAAAAGAAGGATTTATTCAGATATACATAATTTATTTAACAGTAAGGAAGAAATATATTTCCTGAATTGTGTTATAATGAATTTTAACTTTACTTAACATTTTATATCTTGCCTTTTTTAATAAAATGTTTTACAAACTATGTTAGTTTAAAGAGAGTTCATTCACATATATGAACTTAATTCGTAAATTGGTTATGTTCAATAAATAAAACTGTTCCACAAAATAAAATTCTAAAACAATTTCTTATAAATGACTGATAGAATAATGCAATTCAAACACACTAATCAAAAATGTATTTTCAATTGACAATCTTTTGAAAAGTTAAAAAAATAATATACTAGAAGGAAGTTATTTGCCAATGAGAAGCATAACAATTTTATGTTTAATAAACACTTGGTATATTAATTTATAGAATTTAAATTGTAGAAACAGTACACATCAATCATGCTGATTTCGAAAAAATAAAAAAATACAATTTTGTAATTTTCTCAGAATTTTTCTATTCATTGAACAAAATTAAATCTCTTTCAAAATTAAATCTCATCTTTCTCAAACCATGATTTACCAGAAAAAAATTGGAAAAAAAAAATACTGATGAGCTGCTTAATGTTTTATTATTAATGTGAGGCAGACAAATAAAAAACATTTAATTTAAAGGAACAACAAGATATTAATAACTTTATCATGCAGTGTAAAAAGTATTAGAGATTATATTGTTCTAACCTCTTATTTTATTGTAGAAGGCTTATAAATTGTATGATAAAGTTCGATTAATATTTAAACAATATACTTTCATAATACCAATTAAGAGAAAGATGTGTATTAAAATTTTTAGCACATGAAAAGATTCAGGTGATGTGAATCACACTTGTGTTCAAGGCCTGAGCATAGGAGTTTCTACGCAGGGTTCTGACATAGGGCTTCTACATAGGAGTTTTTATAAGGGGTCCTAACCTGTAATCCTGCGAGTTTCTGAGAAAATCCCGGAGAACTCCAAATAGTTAGACTAATGAGCATGACTTGGGTTGGTTTGTAAACCGGCACCTATCGTCGACTATTTTTAATAACAGAACCTCTCGGCTATTGGTAGTGTGCACGTAATGATACAAAATAAAAAAATAAAGTCTGCAGTTCAGTAAACTTTTAGTTTTATGATTAAAGATCTTATGTCAGATTTCAAGACTATAGAAACAAAATCAGAATGATAAATTAACTTCGAAATCGTTGGTTTATTAATACAAACAGTAAAATTTAAGGACGGGAATTATGCAAAGGGGGAACAAAGTAAGTGGGATTCAATAACCTAGTAGTCGAACAGTTAAAAAATTATCTTGAAATAATGAGTTCTATTTTTTATTTTAGGCTAATCAGAAAAAAAAAAGTTACTTAGCATCAATGCATTTAATCGAATAAAATTCTAAATATCGTAAAATCATATTTTTACTACGAAATGTTAAATATGTGGTTAATGAATTGCGTTTAGCACAAACCATGCTTATTGATAAATTACTTTACTTCTTCAAATAATTTTTATTGATAGAATACATAATTTTAAATTTTGGATTATTGAAGTAATAATCTATACATATAGTTGCCAAAACAGCCCCTTTTGGTCACGCGAAAATTTTAATAGAAGTATTTATTTTACTTAATCAACGAATTTTAACGGTTTTCACTGATTAAGTGAAATAAAAATTTTTATTAAATTTTTGCGGTAGCTAAAAGGAGCTAAGTTGGCAACTATGGTTCTACAGAAAAGTGTAATTATTTATTTTGCAATCTGTCGGATACTTTTACACACACACACATATATATGTATGTGAATATATATATGCATATATATATATAAATTTATTTTTTAAATAAACTAAAAAATTTTTAATTTTTAATAAGCTATTTTTTTTATATAAGCTTCCAACACTATGAATTGTCCATTCATATACAAGCCCCTTTGCCTTAGATATATTGCCAAGTTTAACAGATACAGAAAGGGACGAGCCATTTTCTAGTTCTCCGGTAAATCGTTTAAGTGCGAAGAAAAGCCAGAAAAGAGATCCTGGAAGAAGAAAGAGCTCCTCCCTTTCCGTGTCCTCGTCCGTAGAGATAGGAATCGGTCTGTTGACACACTAGCTCCCGAGATAGAGCTAAAATTTATGGATCCATGCACCCGCCGCCAATTATGAAGCTTGAAGACGAGTTGCATGGAAACGACTCGATTACCACAACGAGAAACTTGGAGAACAGCAGCATTAGATCGCTCCGGAAGCAGAGAGAGGCTTTAAAGAGATTTTTTCCCCCTTAAAATCGGAATCAAAAGAAACCTTTGTTGAGGTACAGTAGACACTGCCCACTTATCACTTCATGCTGCAGTCAAAAAAGAACCATTTGCAGCAATTTTATAAAAAATGAATTTACCGAGTATAAACATAAAAAGAAAATGTATAGTACATCATGGTAGATTATAACTTCTATTGATGAAATAAATTTTATATTATTTTGTTCTAAAAAGTATGAATTAAAAAAAAAAAAATCCTGTTCTATAATTAATAGTAAATTCGGTTAAAAAAAATCAAGCAAATAAAACCACTTTGGTATTTACTTTTAAATTATAGTATATGCTTGTAGTTTGCAATAAATGGAAATTTTATTGCAAAATGAATATATTAAAATACCTCTGACATTTTATAAACACAGATTGTTATTGCGTGTTTCCTTATTATTCTATCACGTTAGACAATAGCTGTTAAACAGCATAATTTCTTTCTACAGTTGTCGTTGTAAATATAGTTTTAAACCTTTTTTTTTTTCTTCTTCTTTTTCACAATAGAAAAACACTCCATAATTTACAGCACAAATGAGATTCTACAATGCTAAAAATATACATGTAAAAGGAATGAAAGTTCAAAATTTAATGTTTATTTAATTTGTAATTTTGTGATCACTTGTTTATGAACAAAAGTTAAACTGACAAAAAACTGCGACTTAAGATTGAATCAAACTGCTATGAACAAAGCAAACCATACTGAGAATTCAATATTTTCCGAACAGTAATTAGAATTCTAACCTATAGATTAGTCAGCCGGATTAAAGCTATATACAATAATAAAATAATGAAATTTTCAAAGCAAATTTTGGATGTATTGAGAACAATTTTAACTACAAACTTTTACATATGAATATTACCCTTCACTGAGGAAAAAAATATACGCTTTCTTCTAGAACGAATAAGTAGTCATTTTCTGTAAATTTAAACTAGAAATATAAATTTCCTAATTATGCGTATAAGGGAAACAAATAACCTGGATATGCGAAAAGATCGAGAATTTCTAGTCTACACTTTACTAGATAGTGAAACAATATTATAAATATTGCGAATATTATGAATCATTTGTAGTGCAAGAAATTCTCGCTTGATTTCCTTGAACTGGGTCATGAAACAAAATTATAATTAATAAAACTCGCCTCTTGTATTCATATTTATTCTCAGCCATTTTTGCAATTTTTTCTGTAAAATGACCTCCTGAATTCGAATACGACGCCCATTTTCCCTATCACCCACCGTTTTACATGGTTCCTCTACTTTTATCCCTTTTCTGTAATTTTATGGCTATAAATTTGATTTGTAGAGAAGGAAAGAATTATTTTAACTGTTAAATATCTTCTGAGGGGCTACATAGTTGGAAAATTCTAAAACATGAACGTCTGCAGCAAGGGGAAAATTTAGGGGGGGGGGGATTGCCACTGAAATTATATATTGCATTTATTATATTTTATTAATCAATTATTATTATTATTTATTATACATTATATAAATATATATATATATATATATATATATATGCTTTTTAATGTTAAAATAATTCTTTTCGTTCTCCAAATCAAATTCATGGCCATAAAATTATCGAACAGTGATACGAATTGGGGGAGGGGGTGGCGTCCCGAGAAAACGGTGGGTGATTGGGAAAATGGGTGTCATATTCGGATTGAGGGGTCATTTTACATAAGAATCAGCAAATCAGGGCTCGATTTTTTTTTTTTTTTTTTTTTTTTGCAGCACAGTGTTATTTAGGGAAACGCTCTAAAATTCTAATAGGAGATTTTAGAACTCGGTAGTAAAGAGTGCTAGAATTTATAAGGATGACATGGAACGAGCCACAATTTAGTTTCTAGATGTCACTCACAGAATTTTTTCTCAGTGTTATAAATAATAATAGAAATGAATACAAAGTTACCATACACATTAATTAGTATTTTACAATAAGAAAATCTCTACCTTTAGCCAAGATTTTGTGATCTCGAAGCTGAGACCATCATCAGAGGTTTCAGACCATTGCCAATTATCCACTGCATAGCTCTAGTGCGACATTAAAACTCACTCATTCTCAACCCCAAATTCAGTTCTCGAAGCTAGTAGACAGGATGTGCCAGGATCAATTCCATGTCACGCTCATCGGCCTAGCCGTACGAATATTTTTTGTGATTTTCTTTGAAAGGCGCATAAATACGGTTAAGTACCCTTTAAAAAGACCTCTACGTTGGACATTATTTCCAGACCTTAGGACCCTCGTGTTGTTAGTGAGACCTAACCCCTACATGAGCACACCATACCACATAAGGCAAAAGGTTTTTATCATAAGGATGTAACAAAAGTGATACGGATTTGCTACAGTAATGAATGGGATAGCTGGCTGCTGTAAAAATGCTATGCGCTTCACATTGCGAGATACCTCACCGTCACTTAATAGTATATAGTTCCCCTAGAGGAACTGGAAACTTAAGGTAACAGGTTGAAGCTTTGTTTGAGTCGGTTTACGTCACACTAGAGTTGCCTAATCGGCTATTGGAGACGTTCTGTGATTAACTCCGAGGGGTAGTGTGGAGATATTCCATCACAATTTTGATCCTTGGTTCGGATACCCTCAGAGGTATTCATTTTACAGAGTACGGGTGATATTGCAGCTACGACGAAATTTACGGGCATCAGCCGCCATTGCACATCACAGTTTTTGGCTAGTTGAGAATCGACAATTAACGATGCTAACAACCCATGCAATAATTCCCCACAATGGAAATTTAAGTGAAATATTGTCCTATTGTACCATAGTATGAAATATTTAATTTCGAATAGCTGACGAAGTTTTTGAAGTTAAATGTTGATATTCAATAATGTACACACCAGTATTATAAAGGATATTTTAATTTTTTTCTGATTCTTTACGATGAAAATAATTTTCAAAATGCTTCTTTAATCAAAAATTTGCTGCACTCTGACGCATTAAGAATATTTTAAATTTCAAAAGCTTATTTTCGTTTTTCACCGGAAGCTCGAAGGAACAGCAGAGTCTGAATCTGCTAGAGAAAATAATCTCCCTCTACAAATTACCGTGAAAAGGTTTATGGAAAATATCATTAATAAGTGATATGTTCCATATCATTAATAATCATAAATTATTATGGTGATATTTTAAAATTATCTCCCTAATTTTAAAATATCATTAATAAATGATATTTTAAAACTTTTTGGATTTTTTTTTACCATGACTCATTCTTAAGGTAATGTGTACACAGAACTAACAACTAACTCGATTGTCTAGACTAAATAAGAGTATATTCGATTTATTTTCTTTTGAAATTCTATAATTTTTTTCTCTTTCCTGTTACTCTCTCTCTCTTTTCTTCTTCTTCTTCTTCTTTATTCCATAACATTTATAAATGAAGTATGAGACAGTTTCGCAGCAGACTTTTGCTATTTTAACGTGATTCTCTGCAGATGTATTGGTATAAATGCAAATTGTTAGTGCCTGAATATTATTTATAATATATACAACCTACGTACACGTTTACATACAACAGTTTTTATAAAATTCAATACTACATGAAATATACTTACAATAAAGCAATAACTAATATGTACAACATTAAAAATATTCAATACATGTAATAGGCATGCTACATGTACGCACAAGTCACTATAGCAAATAAGAATCAGTCAGTGATCATTCACTGAAAAACGTTAATTCTTTCCCTAATAAATGCATACTTAAAATGAGGTAACTATTTAATCACAGTGTCTTTTATTATTTACTATTTTTTTTAGTAAAAATGCTTTTAACTTCTAAGCAAATAAATTATATATTAAATTTAGCTTATAAGGTATTTAAATGTGTAGCTTTCAAAATTATAAATGCTGTTTGTTATAAGAAAATTGTAAAACACAGTAAGCGTCAATTATTAAGGAATGTTAAGAACTACTATAAATTTGTACATATGTCAAACCCCCATAAAATTTCAAAGAATCGGTATAAATAAATACACTTTACAAAAAACTTATTCTAGCCAATAAGAAATTACATATAAGCGTATTTATTTATTATTAATGTGAATGGTGAATGTAACTTCATAACCATTTTATAACAGCAAATGGATATGAATCAAATGAATAAAGTTGTCTGGACAGAGTTATCCTTCAGGCAAGTTAGAGTAGATTCGTACAGTCGGTAACAAAAGTGTCCAAACACTAGCAAAAATTCCTATCTAAAAAAAGTACACTTCCTACGGTTCTGTTAAATAAATCCTTATCGAATCATGTTCTTACACTGACTAAGAACAGGATTCGACAAGGATTTATTTAACAAAACCGTATGAAGTGTACTTTTTTTACATAGGAATGTTTGCTAGTGTTCGGACACTTTTGTTACCGACTGTAGCAGTATCATCTTACAGGACCATTAAAATAGGCGAATTGTTGCCATACAATTAGGATAAAACGTATACTCACATCACAACCAAATAATACAGGTGTTTTTTCTTCTTAGAAATTGAGCATAGCTTGTTGCATTAGTATTTTAATTTAGTTCTTGTAGTACTTTCTATCGTACATACTTTTCGTGTGTGCTAAACAAATTTCCCTTCATTATAGGGTATCGATTAAAAACTGCATTCAGTTGTAATTATTCTTTTCAGTTTTAAATATCATTCTAAACTTTACATATTGATAAGACCCAGTTTTAATAATATAAAATAATTAGATTTTTAAAAAATCGCTTGATATTT
Source organism: Salticus scenicus (assembly GCA_963930645.1). Classification (NCBI taxonomy): domain Eukaryota; kingdom Metazoa; phylum Arthropoda; class Arachnida; order Araneae; family Salticidae; genus Salticus; species Salticus scenicus. The sequence continues at coordinate 168,411,260 of OZ005651.1, forward strand.
AAAAATTTTGTAATGTGTATTTTTAACTTAAATTGAGATAAATTGTGAGTATTTTAAAATATGGTAACTAAATGCTGTCCTACAATTATGCAATCTAAAATACTTAATACCATAAGCCATCTCTGCAACATTCCAATTAATATTCCATAAAACTGTTAGTACCGGCCTTTTTTATAGGGTATTTTTCTTCTTTTTTAATCGTAATTAAATTTGGAGAAAATTACTCTAAAAATAAAATGGTGTGGAGAAAGAGCGACAATTTTACAGAATATTAATTTGAATGTTGGCTGGGAAGCATAAGCTAAACCTTTTTAGATGCTGAAACTTTTATACGTTTCATTACATCTCCATTTAAAATATTTGTTCTTTAAAATATTTTAAAAAACGTCGTTTTTCATGTTATGGATTGCCCGTTTCTGGGTTAAATTGTTCTTCATTTTCATAGCTCAATGTCTTCAATTTAAAGATTTTATTTTAAGAGGAAAAAATAAAATGCGTGAAATGAATAGTGTAGCACATGGTATGAACAATTACATATTTTTCAGCGATCTTGTAACAATAGAATTATCTGAATGCCATTTTTTCAAAACTTAGGAACGTGATTTTTGTCTAATTTACAGTAAATCTTAAATATAATGCTGTAAATAACAATTAAATACCGTCACTGTAATACGTATTGAGAATCTGGGAAAAGTAGAAGTATTAATATATCCCTACTGTTGTAACATAATTACAATGTCAGCTTTTTATATTTTATTAAATACATTTGAATAGCAAAGCAAGCAAAATAAGAACAGGTTAATTATATATATATATATATATATATATGCGTTTTTTCTCAAATTATTTTTCAAAATTATAATAAATGACGTAATTTAGTCAAAATCAGCTGTCGAAAAAAAATATTTAAAAACGTTTAATCGCAGCTGAAAACTCCTTCCGTAATGTTTTTTCCACTATATGCATTCTTACCTGTGGCATAAAAATCTATGTTTTCTAATCTGAATATGTTTCACATATATACCATTATACCCATCTACTATCGACATATGTTTAATATTGCATACTTATCAGACACGTCTTATATACTCATAGAGTAATATAATCCTTCGCGTGGCTAAATGGCAAGCCTTCTGGATTTCAGTAAACAAATTGTCAGCTTTAAGTCGCGGTTACAACATGGATGTTCGTAATGGTTCGGAAATACATTTTAAGCAATAGGACCTGGTGTAATTAGCCTAGTGTTCAAGAAGTAACCGTAGAGCGAATTAATATTAATGTATTTCTGTGCTTGTGTGTGTGTGTATATGTGACAAAAAAAGGGACAGTTGCACCGTAGAAAACTTAAACATAAGGAAATTTAAATGAATTAAAGGATTCAAACAAACTTAAACATGTATAAAGTTTTCAGGCCATTGATATAAAATATATTTATATTTTAGAGATTTTTTCTTTTTTCTTTTTCTTTTTTTTTTCTTTTTTTTTTTTTTTTTTCGGACTAAATGCTATATTTTACCTTCCAATTTTAATCAGTTTTATGAAAACACCAACTTTCCATTAATTTCGTTTTACACTTTAATGGATTAATACAGTCTCCATTTGACATACATAATAAAGCATCTAATCAAATTTTAAGTTATTGTTTAAAGTTTGTTATACTTATTGTACATACTATACTATATTGTTTGTTATAATTGTTATACTTACTTAATAAGTTGTTAATATAAATGCGACTACCATTCTTTCTTTTTATAAATTTTATCGAATATACTATTTAAAAAACTATTTTTTATGAAAGTAAGACCGTAGTATAAACTAGATGTACGATCTAAAAAAAGATTTGTTTGATTAGTAAATTAAAAATTAACTACCAAAAAAAAAAAAAAAAAAAAAAAAATCCAGAGCTAAAAACAATAAAACATGAAATTTGTATGTGATAAGTAAAAGAAATTTTCTTTTGCACAAAAAATAAAATTTTAAATTTAAATTTTATGTTTTTATAAAATTTTTAAACATTGACACACCATTCCATTGAGTTAAGAAAAAAACAAAAACCTCTTAGAAAATTAAAATCAACGAAATAATTCCATTTTCCTATATGTTACGCTTAAAACTTTTAAACCATATTTAAAAGAGAACAAAAAAATAAAAATAAAAATAAAAATAAAATAAAAAAATACTATCATTTTTTACTAATACAAGCAATGAATTTTATGAATATAAAACAAAGGACCTTACAGAATGTAAAACTAACATCTATCTAATATTAAAACTAACGTTTAAACGTAACTAACTAAAAAGAAATACCGGAAATTTCATGTACTACTTACTTCAAAAAAGTCACAAAGTATTATTTATTTAAAAAAAGCTTATTATACATATTAGCATAACATATAAACAATCAAAAATTGATTTTAAAAATAGTGTTGAGGATTATTTTATTTATTCAGAAACCTAGTTTGACGCCAAGCTCTATTTCTGTTTTATACTCTTGGAATATTTTTCAAAAAAAAAAAAAAAATTAGTATAAACAAATAAAAAGCTTTTTCTGTTAATCAAACAGAATACTAACAGTGTACCTAAGAAGAAAAAAAATCTATTCACTTTATATTTTATTTGATGAACAAATAATTTAACAAAGAACAGTGAATATCCGCACAACTTAAACAAATAAAAAACACCAATACCTTCTTTAACAAAACCAAGAAATTGCTATCAATACACAAAAATAAAACAACATTTAAAAAAAAAAGGGAGAATGTATTTTACATAATCTGTTGATGTTTTTTTTTTTTTTTTTTTTTTTTTTTTTTAAAGCAGATTATTTCAGTAACAGAAATTTAGGTTTTTAATGAGTTATATTTAAAGTTTAAAGGTATTCCTTTAGATATTATTACCATTGTGCTGTATTATCCTATTTCAATAAACAGAAAATTTTCTTTCTTTCTTTCTTTTATTTTTTTTTCAGTAATTTGAATAAAAATTAAGAACACATATAATTTTCTCTGCGTACGTTTTTCTTTGATTATTTTACCTCAACTCTGTTGAAGTTTAAGAGATTCTTATATATATATATATATATTGACGTAAATACAAAACTTCAGTAATGAATAGTTCTTTTGTTAATGATGTGTAAAAGATTAATCAAATGAATTAAATTATTTTTAATCATAAGCGAATTTCTTTTACAAATGATTTTTATTCTTTATTTAACTTTTAAATGTTTATGGATACCGAACATTCATCGATACTTCGACAGGATGTAGTTTTTACTTTTAAAGGTTATAATTAAGTATACAAAAGTTTTATGGTGCGTTTTTATGTTAGAAATTGTGTTAAGAGCATTATAAAAAAACCTCTATGTAAATACGATATGAAACACCGATTTTAAACGTAACATTATATGTATTAACGATATTATTACAACGTGTGTTTACACTTAACATAAGTTACTATTAACTGGTCATTTTAATTCTTCTTCAATTAAAATCTATTAAACTCATGACTTTTCCACAGAATAAGTTCTAATTACAAATAATCAATAGAAAAAGGAAAAGTGGTAAATTAAACATTAAGGAAAGTTTAAGAAGGTTTAATGTAATCCTAATGTCTGCTTAAACTAGGTAATATTGTATAACAATTATTTGATTGAAAGAATAGATACTTAGTATTTAGATAATGGTAAATAAATTTGTCAGAAACATAAATGAAAATATAATCATTATTGTTTCCCTAAAACAGAGAAATTATTTCTGATTTTTTTTCTCTTCTGTTTCTACAAAAATATATTAATTATTACTTTCGTCTATATACATATTAAGGAATTACCATATTCTTCAATTTTAGACATCCGGTTTTCGATGAATTAACACTTTTTTAGACGTTCTGAATATTATTTGACTATTTTAAGAAAATGTTTGTCTGTGTATGCATTACCAAAATTTTTGGGCAATGTATTTCACGAAACGTTGGACGAATCCTACAAAACTTTCTATCTGACTAGACCTTGAAATAAACTAGTGCTGATTAGGTTTTGGTATATATCGCTCAACAAATGGTGCTGCTATGCTGCAATTTCTACCATGTACATGAAGTTTATATCTTAGCTCCTGTAGTTTATAATTATACCAAAGTTGATACATCAGGTGTATATTAGGAACTCTCTCAAAATAAAATCTAAACTATAAGGGGTTTTACATTATTATTTTGATTCAGTCAATGCCCAGTGGTAATAGAGTGTTGTTGATAGCAAACAAATATTGATAGAACCCCTATCATCTTCCCTTTTATTAATTTTTTTTTCTTGAGAAAATTTGAAATTCATTTCATTATATCTCTCATAAATTTTTGAATTTACACAATATTTGTTTGGGGTTTTCCTATAAATTGCTCAATACCTTTTGTAAATTATGCAAATGAAACTTTTTAAAAGCTATCGCATGCATAGCTAAATGTTATTTAGTAAAAATGCAAATATTTCGCAAGATATTTAATATTTTCGTATTCTGATTGCAGTATACTTTGTCTAATGTTGCATGCCAAATTTCCTGAAAATGGCTTTGCACTAGGTCTAATACCCTACGTTTTATAATTTAAAAAGCGCAATTTTTTTCCAATTAAAATAAATAAATAAGTAAATAAAAATACGTTATATCCCCATGAATATATGAGGTAACCTCATAAAAATTTATACAGATAATGAGAAGAATCCTCATAATCACATGAGCCAAAAGGCATTTAAAGCATTACTTTTTACAGGGTGATCCAAAACATTTTGAATTTTGTTTAATTTTTTACTGGTCCCCTTTTCTTCTTCAGAGCACAACTTTTTCTGAAATATATGAGGTATAACATGTTTTTTACACTACCAAAGTTTCAAGATGATTCCTACAGAACTTTCCTAGATATTTGACAAAACGTCTAAATTCGAAAGTGTCCAAATACTTATTGGTAGATAGTGTATTAAACCAGCATTTATGGGGTGGGTTTTGCCATTTTACAAATATTCGTAACTACGCCGGGATACGAATCCGATATCTGGGAACTTAAGGCCAGAACTCTAACCATTCCGTCATAACGTGGGCAAGTAAGTGAATGTCAAGTAAATAAAGAAATGTAGTAAGTTACTTGCAATGTCAAGTAAATAATATATGTATTACTTTTGTTTTATTTTGTAAAAAAAGAAAGAGGTTTTTCTGTAATCAATTGAATTCACTAAAAATGTTAATCCATACTCCTTTTTAATCAGCATTTTCATCTAATATCTACATCGTTTTAAAGCTGATACATTTTTAGAAGCTTCCAAATAATTTCTTAGTGTTCCAGTATATCCAGTGTCTAGTCTGGATAATAAATTTGTATAATGACTTTAGCGAACTACATTACTGTTTTAACTTTATTGTATACTTTTTTGTAATAAAAACTATAAAAGTACTTTTCTTTTAGGTTAATAAAATAAAACCATCTCTTATACAATAGAAACTACTACCATATTTTTATTATCTTTCAAAAGAAAGAACGATAAGAAGAAGAAGAAGTAAGAGAAGAAGTAAGTTTTTAAGAATTAATAAATAAAACTATATACTATTCAAATATACATTCAGATTTTTTTCTTACTTAAATTTTAAATAAAGAGGAAAAAAAGAGTTTAAATCAATCAACAAAACTTTTCTCCATTAAAAAAAAAAAAAAAAAAAAAAATGCTTCATATCCAACAATTTCGCCTTTTTTCCTTTTTTTTTTTTTTTTTTTTTTTTTTTTTTTTACGGAAAATTTTAATATTCTTCTCTGTTTGAGTAAAAAAGTAATAGTAATGTACCCCCCCCCCCTTTTTTTTTTTTAAACATTTATAGTTCGGCAAAGAGAAATTACATATTTGAAAATACAATGGGCTTCCAAATTAATTTAAATCCGTCAGATGATCCACTTTTCATTTATAGTATTAGCATAATATGAATTTTTAACATTGTCTGCGTTTAAAATGTTCCATGTGAAATTCATTGTATCTACGATTATTCATTATCTTCAGTTATATTGGGGTTTATATATGCTTTTTATGTATGCGTAAACATAATTTACAAGAAATAATCTTCTTTTCAAGTCATTAAAATATAAAACTTTAAGTTATCATTGATTTCTTCCATATATAAAAATATATGAAATGATTATTGCAGAATATTAATGCAAATGTATGTTAAAATACGCCTGGAAATATGCTAATGAAATATGATAATTTTTAAGACTTAAATTTTGCTTATGTGAAATAATGTTAAAGACATATTTGTAAAAATTTGCACATAAATATCTATTTATACCATGAATTATTGCTGAAATGGTCAAATAAAATCATTGATATTTAAAAATGTGTGTTTTAAATGTCCATTTAAACCTTAACTACTGTAAAATGATTTTTCGGATTAAGATAATAATATTAATAAATAATTAAAAGGAGAAGAATGTATGTGAATCAATCATACAATTTCCCATCTTTTACTAAAACGTCGGACTATTTAAACAGATAAAAGACGTTTTGAGCTTTCATTCAACTTTTTGTTACTTTTTATTTCTTTCAAGCATTTACTGAAAAGTTGACCTATATACCCTATTCTTAGAAATCTGTGTGGATTTTCCTTCTACAACAGACAAATCGATAGTGGTTTTCTGTCAACTCCAAGAAAAAAAGTTAATATATATATATATATATATATATATATATATATATATATATATATATATATATATATATATATATATATATATCTTTGAAAAGAAATATTGACTCTTTAAAATCGTAAAAATCTATCCATTTTCTATGTTTGAAAAAGCACTTACTTTTGAAAAATATGAAATAATAATTCGATGTCATGCAGTATTTTTGTCGACTGAAAAATGTTGTACGAAAGCGTAATAAATAACTTATCAACTGGGGTTTCCGGAAAAAGATTGATAACTTTTGGAACATCTAGAATAAAATAATCTATCAAATGTAACTCGTCATGTGCCAGAGCATTGTCAAATTGATAGTGTTATACAAAAAGTTTTCATAGCATAATTCTACTTTTCAATTTTCTAGATAAATGAAGTTGAATATTTTGTTCTTATTTTTGTTAAAAAAAAAAAAATAATAAAAAAAAAAAAAAAAAACATTGTTATGTACGCTTATACTACAATATAAATATTTACATTTTTTTTTTTTTTTCAATTCTGGAAAAAAAAGGGAAGACAAACATTTAATTGTAGAGTAAGTTTTCAATTTACATGCAGAAAGTAAAATCATCTTGGTGATCGATATCTAAACTTAGAGAAATGCGATTGAATGCATTTTCGTTTTTGAAAGGCCTACCTAAAGGGAGTTAGTATTGTCATTTTTTTTTTTTTTTTTTTTTAAGAAAATATTTAAAATAAATTCTTTATCATAAATTCTTATTTTTATGTTTTGGGTACCATATAATTTTTAAATTACTTTAAAAATTCATTTTTCCAAATACATAACAGCTTTCATTTTTTAACCTACTGAGAGTCGTCTAGGGAAAGGGCGAAATAGTAATGTTATTTTCCCTGCTTGTTTTATGAAATTTACTTAAACAATACTTATCTCAACTTGAAACTAAAAATTATGCATATAAAGATAAATCTCATGACTATTATATGTCCTCTTTATACTTAAAAAAACAAGCTAAGAATCTATAATTATGTAACTTTGAATAATAAGTGTATTAGAGAGGAAAGCAACTGCTTCGTGAACAGGAAAAAACGCATCAGTCGCTCAAAGAGTTAAATTTCTAGCTTTAGCATCAGTGTTGTCAATTTTAGGGACATTTTTATTCCATATCTATCACTAACTTTTAATTGTAATGTTTGCCTAATGCCATCGAAGATTGATCCTCTATCATGCATAACAAACATCACATCTCAAAATTATTGGTAATTATTGAATAAAGAAGTTCCTAAATTTAACAACACTGTTAACATCTCTTTTATACTTGTATGTATACAATGTAAAAATAAAACTAATAATTCTATAATAATAATATTTAATAAATAAATGTTGTAAATTTATGTCATGTGTAACTAACTTTCTATACGATTGCATTTTCTTTTATAATCTCTAGTTTAATTAACTATTAAATATGTATTTGTATAAAAAATATTTGCACTTATTTTAATTATTATACATGTACAATATGATTTGTAACTTTGATTTAAACTTTTAATTAATATATTTGAGAATTTTAAAAATATATTTAAGCATTATTACGATCTATATATCTATCGTTTTTATTTCCTGCAAAAATTGAAATATTTTGATTTTAAAAGATATTTAATTCGCTTTTATATTTATAGGATATGTGCATAATTGTATGCATGAATTATAAGTATATTGCAAATATTATAAATTGAATGTGTAAATTCGTGCGTATTGTATACATTTGTCCATTGTATGCTGTATCTATGTATGTGTATTGTAAGCGGAATAATGTATATTTTATAAGATGTATGTATGCATGTTGTAAGTAATATTTATAATGCTGACTAAGAAACATTGTTTATAAAAATCAGTCTCTGTTCATGGTCAGGATAATAAAATAATTGACCAACAATAGTACGATTCAAATCGCGTGAAAAGAAAAAATAATTTTCATACGGATGCTTTAAGATTTTTTAAGTGTATATTTGAGGATTTTTCAAAATACTAAACATAAGCAGGGCTGTCACAGGCGACTTATTTTTAAAATTATTCTCGTACCACTATTCTCGAAAAATAAAATTTATAATACATTTATGTAGATAAAGTGCAGATATACTTGCATAAGTATATTATAAATTGTTTTCCTTGGAAATAGTGGTACAAAAAGAATAAAAAAAAAAAGTCGCCTGTGGCAGCTCTGATAAGAAAATTTCTTAATTACCCCCTTCTTTTTAAAGATAAAAATTAAAAAATTAATAATTATAAAGATGAATTAATTTTGCTAGTAAAAATTTTAGCTATTATAATAAATAAATACGTAAACTACACTGTCAAAAAAGCCCTGTTTGCTGCCAGAAATTTTCTGTAATTCAGAAAAATACGTTCTATCAACGTAACTTTTCCGTTGATAGAACGTATTTTTCTGAATTACAGAAAATTTCTGGCAGCAAACTGCAGCAAACAGGACTTTTTTTTTTTTTTTTTTTTTTTTTTGGACAGTGTAGCTAGATATAAATTCTTATAAATTGTCGATAGTTCTAAAACGATTTTGCATCTCTTATTGTAAGTAATTTCATTCCGTTTTTTACAATTATCCTGTATATATAAAGATATTTGTAAAAGAAATGAAAGGTTTTGTGCGAAAATAAAATGTCCGATATTGTTAGTTTCCATTAATATTCGCTTCTTGTTTCTGCAGTATTTGAAGCACAATTTTGTAATACGCTTACAAATATGTCAACAGCTAATTTCATATTTTCAATCTTTTAAAGAAAGAACGTTTGAATTCTAACGACAATTTATTACTTTTTTTTAAAAATATTTTTAATTGCTTGACTATTATTTTAGGAACATCTTTTGTAATTAAACAGAGCTATTCGAAATATAATTTTATAATAATTTGGAAATAAGATGTTGAGTTTATTGGGAGGGGGAATACTTATAGTAAAACAAAAGTACTTACTATATTATTTTTTACATTTTAATAAAAAATGAAACGCTTTGATTTTAAACAGAAATCAGTATTTAACAACTAAATGCAGCGAATAAAAGAAATTCTCTTTATAATTAATAAAACATTAAAATAAAATCTCTTAAAAAAGTGAAAATTATTTTTTTATTTGTACTTTCTGAGCTTCCGTACGTAACTTTTATCTTTTCGTACATAACTTCGGACCCAAATAGCTTAGGTACTCATTATTGAGAATTTTTCCATTCTTAAGTATGCTGTAATTTAATTATCTACAGTTCTTCAAATCAACAGATATTGGTAATTGGATGTATTCTTTGGGATTACGAGCTGTTGTAAACCATCCACTGATCACCTTTACTGCACTGAGCTTAAGAATTTAAATTAGCCTTTATACAATTTTCACGATACTCCAGGAAGCGCATGGTACCATGAATTAATAATTTTGCAAGACGTTGTATTTCTTATCAGCAAGAGCAATTTCTTATTTTTCCTTTCTCTTGGGTACATTTCAACTGTTACAACCTAAACTATAAAAGATGCATTTTTATGTTCATTAGGATAGAGCGTTTTATGAGAAAATTAGAAATTTTCACATGTAATAAAAAAAGTACCATCATATAAGAATTGATTACACACATTACATTGTTATTCCAAATTCTTATGTTGCGTGTACATACGAATATTGATTAAGGCTATCAACGAAAGAAGAAGTGTACTTCTGGAATTGATTGATTTTTGTTGACTTTTATAAAAACTAAAATATGCATTACTAAAAATATACATTCAGATACATTAGTTCAACTTATTTCAATTTAATTATTTTGAATATTTAAACAATTTTTTTAAAAATATTTATAATACATATTACTTACAAACTTTGAATAAACACAATTTGAAACAAAAACAAACAAACAATTTGAATAATGTAAGTAATATTTTTTACAACGCCAGTTTTGTGGTGCTTTTTTATTAAATTTATAATACGTATCAAACTGAAACCGTAAAAAAGGCAAATATAACTGGTACAGCATATAATACATAAAATGCAAAACCAGTATAATATATGTAGTTTACAATTATGCTAATTTAAAAATGCCGTTTAATTGTTAAGGGCTTATAAGGTTATTTTAATTTGATTGGCCGCTCTGCTTTCACTTTTTGTTCGATAAATTAATATATATATATATATATATATATATATATTAGAACATGTTTGAAATTACAGACTGAAATTTAAGAAAAATAATTATAAGCAATAAGGTAGTATAATTAGTTAATATTGTGCAACTTCTTGCTACAACAAATTTGAGTTATAATTGAGATAGCAATCCGATAAATCTAATTTTGTCGGAATCTATATATTAAATTAGCACAATTTCAACTATTTAATCATATTGTTACTTAAATATACATAGAATACTTTTTCAAAGTATGAATTTAGTAACATGGTATATTTGATGTAAATATATTGTTTGCTTTTTTGAAGTACTTTATATTTGAAAAAGAAAATTCAGTTTTGTCGTAACTTATTGAGGATTTAATTTTGATTTACGAACAAAGGGCTCTAAAAAGGATTTTAAAATATCTTTCTAAGGGCTTAAAGTTTTTTTTTTTTTTTTTTTTTTTTATAATTCTATTTGAATTAACCTATCTGTCTAAAAATACGTATAAAAAGTAAATAAAAGTATTTACTCTTATATACTCTATATTTTAGTAATATTGGTAACAAATGTCTAATAGTAAAAGCAGATATAAGATTTAAATAAATTTTTATATCTCTATAAATTTTGAATTTAAAATACCATACCTGTTTAATTCATTTAATTGTAAAAGTAATTTTCTTCGTTTGTATATTCATCTTATGTAATAATTTTTATCTAGAATATACATTTTTGTTGTAAATATTTAGCAATATTTTTACTTTACTTTCATTAACGTAAGTAACATAACTACACTCATGTTTTTGAAAATTGCAACACCATTAAGGGATTATGCAAACTGAACCAAACTTACAGGAAATGTAAAGTGAGGTAAGGCATGCAAATGATTAGAATTACAAAGCGATTGCGCATGCGTGAAACGAGAACCGACTCCTTATCAGTCGCTTGTTCCAAGTATATAAAGGACTGTAAAGGCGCGTTGAAATCTGTTTATCGTCCTCTGTCTGCGGTAAACGTTTCATTGGTGGTCAATACGCCTCGTCAAATGTGGAGGGTGTCATACCAACAACTAACGGAGTTCGTACGAGGCCGCATCGTTGGTATGCGAGAGGGTGAATTTTCATATGGAGAAATCGCAGCCCCCACGCAGTGTAATGCCACAACGGTGATTCATGTTTGGAAGAAATGGACAGAGGAGAACCAAACAAGCCGAAAACCTGGCAGTGGGGCACGCAATAGAACAACGGCACGAGATGACAGATATATTATCCGTATGGCTCTGACGGACCGTACAGCGTCCTCTCGTGTGTTAGCACAACGTTGGAGCACGGCTACAGGCGTTTTGTTGTCTAGCTCCACGGTTCGTTGCCGTTTGCTGCAGCATGAACTGCGTGCAATGGTTCCACTACGCAGGATTCCCCTCTCGCTGAATCACTGACGCCTCCGACTTCAATGGGCTCAGCAGTACTAAACTGTGACGTGCTCAGTGGCAAAAATTGTTTTCTCCGATGAATCTTGCTACAATCTGGAGTACAATGATAGAAGAGTACGCGTCAGACGTTACAGGGGGGAACGTCTGCTTCCACAGTGTGTTATCTAGCGTCATACTGCACAAACGCCTAGCATCATGGTGGGGGGGAGCTATTGGCTATAATTGTCGATCCCATCTAGTGCACATTGTAGGCAACCTCAAGAGTGATCGCTACATAAGGGAAATTTTGGAGCCAGAGGTCCTCCCCTTTCTTCGAAGTATTCCGGGTGCTGTATTTCAGCAGGATAATAACCGTGCACATGTTTCTCAGACTGCACAAGGCTTCTTCAGTGCACAACAGGTTTCGCTTCTTCCATGGCGTGCTTATTTCTCGGATGTCGCCCATCTAGCATGTGTGAGATTTCACTGGTCGGCGACTCGCTCGTACAACTGGTGGGGCGCATAGTAAGATTGAACTTTGGCATAAAGTCGAAGCCATCTGGTATGCCATTCCCCAAGATTACATTCAGAACCTGTATGATTCAATGCCACTGCGTGTACAGGCTCTCATCGCTCAGCGTGGTGAACACACGAAGTACTGATTTCAGACGTTCTTTTTGTTTTTTTGTCTTGTACATTTGATCGTTTATTTGTACTACTATCAGTAATATGTGGAATAAATTTCATTAATTTCTGACAATTCATTCATGGTGTTGCAATTTTCACAAACATGAGTGTATGTTATTTTTACGGCCCTTTTTATGTTGACATGTTTTTTCTATTAAAACAAATATCCAGATTATAAATAAATAAATACCAATTAATCACATTTCTCACACTGTAGAAAGAATGTTTTTCCATTTATTTTAAATTTTAAGATATTCAAGAATATATATCTATTATTATCAACTATGCGAAATCATTTATAGCAAAAAAAGAATTATTCAGCAAGATAAACATTATAATGGCACGGTTAATGGATAATTTTTAAATAAACAGTCCCCCATAATAATAGATTATAAAAATGGAAATATAATAGCCCATTTAAAATTCTGTACATTATGTGGGCGGATATTAATCATTTTTCCTCAATCAATTTTCAGCCCATCGTCTTCCGCTACTGAATTATTTAAAAGTCATTTATCTCTATTACGAAAAATCTCTGCCACCGCATACAGATTTATGAGTCGAAAGCACTTTAGTTATCAGAATTTTTTTTATTTTTCGTTGCTCTACAATAAGAGTTGTAACTCAAATAAAAAATGTATTTATCATGCCTTTTGAGCTATGCTGTCGTCAGATCTATCTTTTCTACTCATTCTCAAAAGGATACATTGAGCTCTCGATATAGACGCGAAAGTTTTCAATGGCCGGATATTTTATTTGACGTCGAAAATACTCGCACTTTTCCGGCGATTTCTTACTTTCTACTCTAAAGCATGGACAAGATAAATGGTATCATAAACGATAGTTTTATCCCATCTTTTTACGCCGAATACGTCAAATGTTTCCTATAGTCTAAAGTGAACAGGAAATTCTGATATATATAAAAGAATTGATGGTTCAAGAAGAAAAAAGTTAGTCCCCCTTCGAATGTCAAGGTTATGAAAAATATTTTGTTGGAAGATTATGAATTGCATGAATAAAACTAGATATGAATTAAAGAAGTTAATAGAATTATTTTAAAGACTGAGTATTGGTTGTTTCATAAATGTGTTTTATTAAATCGACAGTTAATAAAATAATGTATAGATAACAAAAATAAGTGGGGTTGTTAAGAATAAGGATTGTTATGCAAAAGTTAAAATGGATATTTTATAATTATTGCTGATATTCTTAGTTTTTTTTTTTTTTTTTTTTCAAGATATTTATTTTTTTAGAACTTAAAAAGATTTTTCTTGAGAAGTATATATTTCTATAAATAAAAATTAGTAATTAAATATTCATATATCTGCTATACATTAGTGTGCAAAATAATTTCTTATCTTGCGATAATTTCACAAAAAGTGATATCACATAGAAGACATGAAATTTATGCTAGTAACGCATAATATAGTAATTAAAAGATGACGAGGCATAGTACTAAAAAAATTAATAGAACGCATACAACATGTAACGAAGCAGTAAAAAACTTTATTGAAAAAATGGTGTTGATACAAAAAACTTTCTTAATAACAGAATGAACTGCAAACCAAAGTTCTTTAGTAAGAGATATGATAATCGGTGATGATAATATGACGACCGGCTATCTGTAATGATTACGCGTAACCTTCTGTACATATTCAATACCAGGTTATCTAACAATTCTTGAGCTAAAAATTCCTATTCCTCAATAAACATCTGCGTCAGGATCTTGACTCCAGTCGTTTCATCAATGCATTCCACATATGTTCAATGGGATTTAAATGTGAAAAATAAAATACATTCTGAAGATGTATTTATTTTCTAGAAGATCTTTAACAGCGTGACCTGCATGGTTTCCGTTCATCGTCCTTGAAAACTAAATCTAGGCCAATGGCACCTTGGAACAGATGCACATAGGATAAAAAATTTCGTCAAAGTAATGATCTCTGGCAAATGAACCTCTATCAAAAATATTATCTTGATAGAATCATAGATATTATCTTGATAGATCAAAAATATTATCTTATCGCTTAAAATCGCCAATGGTTAGACTTGTTGGACAGAAGGAGGCCGCTGACCACTGTACAGTAGTTTGGAGCGATTTTAACCACTCCAGCGGCCAACCCGAGATAGTACGTGGAAGTCCTTGTCCCCACAAACTACGGTGGCCGATGAAGTGGTTAAGCACCCCCCCCCCCACACACACACCGTAGTTTATTAAAAAAAAAATGCATCCGTCAATGGTTAATGATAGTAAAAATCTGCCGATGATAAATGGTATGAAGCGTTCTGGAAAGTGGATAAACAGTCAAGTTGTTGAACAATGATACTCGGTGTTTGGTTTCATTTATTTTCGTCTGCACAATAACATACCGGTCATGGTTTAGACGTTGATTTTATTGGGTGGGCACCACAAAAGTTTCTTACAACATTACTTGATTTTGGAAGGGTTACCACGATCATGTAGCAATATTTTAATGAATTCAAAGCACTTGGGCAATGCTCGTCTCCCTGTACTCCTCTTCAAGTTTTCCGATCATTCTACCACGTCTAAAGGTATCCTTATGGTCCCTTTTAACCACATTTTGTCACCCTTACAATTGCAGTGAATATCTAGAACTGGGTTTTTCCTCCTTCTTAAGATGCCTTGCACTGTATGCGCTACCTCCATGCATTTTTCGTGCTCTTACATCACTTTCGACATCGGGCTTCTGATATTTTCATATACATAACCATTCATTTCAGGTCGCTTATCATTGTACTCACAACAAAAGATTTTTTTTTTTTTTTTTTTTTTTTTACATACAATTTCGTGGATATATACTAAAAAGTCATTTCTTTGATTAAGTTTTGCACACTAGTATAGAATTAAAGTAATTTCACTGTTTTTGAGTAAATACACAGCAGTAAAATAATTTTGTAAATTTATTAATTTATTAATTTAAAGCTTGGTTTTTTAAAAGCTAACAATAACGTTCAATTTATATTAAATCATTCAAATATTTTTTTTCATCTCCTAATAAATTTGAAGAATTATAAACCTTTAATTGGTATCAAGTTGTAAACAAATCTTCTAAAACAGTTCTGTTATTACACGTAAGAAAGTAAGACAAAGATATTTCTGGTAAAAAATAAGCAACAGAAGATTTTTTTTTTTTTTTAAATATATCATAACAATTAAAAAAATAATTTTAAAATCTTCACCACTAAAATATCAATAACCTTCGTGTTTAAGGTATCAGGAATAGTAGAGTACAAAATAGAAAACAGAAACTTGCCTGTTAAGTATCACAATACTTTTTGTGAAAGTAAAAATTATATCTCCTAAATTCAAACTATTGTAAATACTCTCATATCAGCTTGCTTTTATTATACTGTTTAATTTCTCTGTTTGTTATTTCTAAAATAAATTTTAGAAAACCCCTATAATGTTGGTTCATAGGCCTTTAAACTATTTCTAGGGTGAGTAAAATTAGGTTTCAATATACAGATATATTATTTTAATAAAAATGTTTATAAAAGCTGAATAAAAATTAAAAAGAATCCTCAAAAAGTTTCTTATAAAGTGTATTTGTCTTAAAATAGTTAATCTTAAAAAATATATAAATAAGGAATAATCACAGTAAAAAATAAATAAATGAAAAACATAAAAATATAAATATGCAGTAAAATATTCTGTAATTACGGCTCTTTCTCTACTGATCATATCTCGAACATTACTAATTATGATTTTAATTTTTAGAGCAAAGGTGCCAATCCTCCGGATTATTTCATATCAATAATGTTTAATAAAAATATTCTCTTTTTTCATCATCGCAAGTTCTGGGATTAAATAAGACAAGGAAATTTCTCCAGAAATACTGGTTAAATAATCCGGAGGGTCAGCACCTCTGTTACACGCTTGTAGCTTTATGTATCCGTTTAACCCTTTTAGCGTTACGCCCGTCTTTTTCTGTCATGCTTAACAGAAATAAAAGGCTGGAGTGACTAAATTTTAAAACATATATTGGTTTCTTCTAAAAAATAAGATTAATGTGTATACTTAGAATACAGTATCAAAATTCCGTACTTATACTGTGGATGTTATTAATTTTTTAAATCATTTAACAAATATACTGGAACACTGTTAATGCTGAAAAGATTTATATATCTTTATATATATATTTCTTTTGTGCGTGTGTATGTCACTGAACTCCTCCTAAACGGCTGGACTGAGTTTAATGAAATTTTTTGTGTGTCTTCAGATGGATTCGAGAATGGTTTAGATTTACAAATGAAAGTTGTAACTTAATTAGTTCTTTCTTAATTAATTTTTAACCAACTCTTTCAACAACTTTTCCACCTAGATGGCGTGAGTTGTCGTAAACACGATGTCAGAATTTATTTAATGTTGAAATGAAAAATGAATTTTTAACCCTATCTTACGAAGTGTTTAAAATATTTTTTCAAAATTAATATTTTTAGAATCGTAACCGTATCTTACGAAGTGTTTAAAATATTTTTTCAAAGTTAATATTTTAGAATCGTAAATACGATGTCAGAATTTATTTAATGTTGAAATGAAAAATGAATTTTTAACCGTAAGTGTTTAAAATATTTTTTCAACGTTAATATTGTTAAAATGTTAAAATTAGTTAAAATGGTATATTCTTTTAAAAAATTCGTCAATATCCGACGGAGTTATTTTATGTTAAAATGAAAAATCTAGAGTGACTCCACTCGACTTTCCGAACATTGAGTAATTAACAGTTTTGTAGATAAAGTAAAGAAAGAGGAGTTGTTAAACAAACAAAAGAGAGAAAACCATAATAGAAAGTTTGAGTATTTTTCTCCATATATTGCACGATATTTTATTTAACGCTGCTGAACTTTTAACCCATAGATCCTAATGATAAAGAATTTTCGGTTGTGTCCCTGTAAAAACCTATAAATTCACCAAATTGCTTATAGTTAGTGCAACAGTGATTTATAGTATTTATACAAATTTTCAGCTCAATTGAATAAGGCGTTTAGATGCTACCGCACTTTTAAGATTTTGATCTCATAGGCCACAATGATAAAGAATTTTTCTTTGTGTCCCAGTAAAACAACTATAAGTGCTAGATTCACCAAAATCTATAGGGTTCGTACTATGGTGACTTACAATATAAGTACCAACTTTCTGCTTATGCGAACAAAGCGTTTAGACGCTAGCGTGTTCACTCACATACATACACACATACATACACACACACATACATACATCATCTCAAAAATAATGGAAACGGTCTCAGGGCACCTCGAAAGTATAGAAACATCAAAATATCCAATTCGGATTTTTGACATGATTACAATACTTTCCTCACTATAGTGTTCGGAAAGTAAAAATGAATTTTTAGGCCATTATTATTTGTGCAGATGGAAAATGTACTAAAAGTTTTCCGAAAAATTTCACGATCACAAATGTTGACGGATATCCAATATATCGTCGAAGAAATCCCGATAATGGCGGACAATCTTATCATCTATGGCGGTCATCTATGTCAACAACATAGATATTGACATTCATAACCGTTGGGTAGTCCCATATTCGCCTCTGCTGAGCAAAACATTCAATGCTCATATTAATGTTCAGTTCTGCAGTTTAGTGAAGAGCATCAAATACATTTGCAAGTATGAGAATAAAGGCAGTGATATGGCTGTATTTCGAGTTGAAAATACCAATGTGAATGCTCCTCCGGTGAAGAACAACGATGAAATAACACTTTAACAAATTGGCCGGTACGTCAGCTCCAATGAAGCTGTTTGGCGTATCTTTGGTTTCCCAATTCATGAACGGGATCCAGCAGTTCTTCATTTAGCCGTCCATCTTGAAAATGGCCAGCGCGTATATTTCACGAGCGAGACAGCGATTGATCGTGCTATAAATCCACCAAAAACTATACTCACCGAATTTTTTTAATTGTGTAATCGTGCGGATGCTTTTGGTGCTTTTGCACGGACATTACTCTATTCAGAAGTACCGCGCTATTTCACATGGGCTCCAACAAAAAAATGGATGCCCCGCAAGCAAGGCACGCCGATTGATGCATGTCCCGGTTTATTCAAATAAACACCTTGGGACGAGTATTTACAGTCAATCCAAGGCAGACTGAGTGCTTTTATCTTCGACTGTTATTGGTTAATGTCATCGGCCCTTTGTCATTTCAAGATTTACGTAAAGTGAATGGACAACAGTATCCAACGTATAAAGATGCATGCCTTGCACTCGGCTTGCTGGAAGACGACAACCAGTGGGAGTGTATGCTTGCCGAAGTAGGACTGAACTGTACAGCAAAACAAATTTGTCTACTATTCGCTATAGTGTTGACTACATGTTTCCCGGCCCGAGCAGAGACATTATGGGATAATTACAAAGATTCAATGACTGATGATATATTGCATCAACATCGTTCACGGTGCTACGATCTAACGATAGTATTCAGTGACGCTATGTAGAATGAAGCATTGATTGCTATTGAAGATCTTTGCATTATCATTGCCAACTTACCACTCAGTCATTTCGGTATGCATTCAACAAATCGAAATGCATCTGATTTAATAAGCACTGAATTGAATCGTGAACTACAATACAATACTGTAGAAATGGCAGCGATTGTTGCTCGCAATGTCCCACTAATGAATGAAGAACAAAGAACCATTTACGACCGCATCATGCTCGCAGTTTTGGCAGGACAAGGTGGATTCTTTTTTTTTGGGAGGGGGGGGGGTGCACCAGGTGGAACTGGCAAAACATTCCTTATATCGCTAATTTTCGCCGAAATACGATCAAATAATGGCATCGCATTGGCTGTTGCATCATCTGGCATTGCGGCAACTTTATTGGATGGAGGCAGAACAGCTCATTCATTATTTAAACTGCCACTAAATATTCAAAATAACCCAGACGCAGTGTGCAACATAAAAAAACAATCGTCCATGGCCACAGTGCTGAAATAGTGTAAAATTCTTATCTGGGATGAATGCACTATGGCACACAAACATTCGATTGAGGCGTCGAACAAGACATTGAAAAATATAAAAAACAACGACAAACTATTTGGCGGCACTCTGTAACTCTTTTCAGGTGATTTCAGACAAGCAATTCCCGTTATTCCGCGTTCAACATTCGCTGATGAGATCAACGCGTGCTTAAAATCATCGTCATTGTGGCATAATGTTGAAAAAGTACAACTGAAAGTAAATGTGTGCGTTCAAAAGCTTCAAGATCCATCCGCTGAAACAGTCTCAAAACAATTGTTAGATATCGGCGATGGAAAAGTTACTACAGATGAAACTGGATGCATAAAATTACCGACCGATTTCTGCACAATCATTGATTCTCAAGATGCTCTTATTGACCAGATATTTCCCGATGTACACAGACGATACACAAATCATGAGTGGCTGGTAGAAAGAGCAATTTTAGCAGCAAAAAATGTGGACGTCAACGAATTGAATCTCAAGATATAACATTTGTTACCAGGAGACTTGGTGTCATACATATCTAATGATACAGTTTGCGATGCCACCGAAGCTGTAAAATATCCAACAAAGTTTTTAAACTCATTGGATTTACCAGGCATGCCACCGCATATTTTACAACTGAAGGTTGGATCTCCGGTTATTTTGCTTCGTAATTTGAACCCACCACGGTTGTGCAACGGCACGCGATTAGTCATAAAAAAATTAATGAAAAATGTTATCGAAGCCATCATTTTAAATGACAAATTCCGAGGTGAAAATATATTACTACTGCGAATCCCTATTATACCCACAGATGTGCCAATTCAATTTAAACGCCCTCAATTTCCAATTAGATTGGCATTTGCAATGACTATCAATAAGTCTCAGGGCCAAACGATGTCTGTCTGTGGCTTAGATTTGAGCACATCATGTTTTTCACACGGACAATTATACGTGGCTCTCGAGTGGGCAAACCATCCAGTTTGTTTGTATTGGCGAAAGATGGGATTAAAAAAATATATTGTACACTCTGTTGCATTAAGGGATTGATATTGTTTTTCAGTAATATTGTTATAAGTAGCGATATGTATATAATTTTAAAGAATCAATTTTAATAAATTAAAAAAATAAATGATTGGTGTTTTGTTATTTTTATATTCTTTCACCGTTCACAGCGCTCCATACATCTTCCACTTATATACCACATCCTTACACACTTACAATAAGTTAGTTATTTTTTTCTAGCAAAATATTCTCTAGAAATAATTTATATGACAAAACAACGTTTGTCGGGTCAGCTAGTATATATATATATATATATATATATATAGAGAGAGAGAGAGAGAGAGAGAGAGAGAGCGTTTTTAATGAATAGAAAGTTAAAATATCAATGTTAAAACTTATTTCCATAAGTATAAGAATATTTTTAGAAACAACTGCCATACTTTATATTTTTAAAAAGGGTTACATGGGTTTCAAAGGCTAAAAAAAGCATATTTTCTCTATTTTTTTTTTTAAATAAAATAAATACAATTTTTTATTCAAAATTCTGAGCATATAAAAGAACTACATTCAAACAATATTTTTAAAAGTCTTCATTAAAATTTTGGAAAAATCAGCTGGTATTACCTGGATGCCGGAGGTCTTTTAGAAAAGCGACGGACACGATTTCTCAAAAATTAATGCATTGGTCTCATTGAAATTTCACATATTTTGCATACAACTATGCCAAAAAATCAAAATTATTATCATTATTTTCTTTAATTCTTCGTTCAAGCACTAGTCTTCTTTACCATTTTGAAAAATTGGGCAAAGTTTCAATAAGGTGCATTAGTTTTTGCAAAATCGTGTCCACTGCTTTTCTGAATGGTCTCTGAAAACCAAGATTCACTGATTGAATTTAAAAAAAAAAAAAAATTCATAAAAATTTCATAAAATATTTTTTTAAATGTTGCTCTTTTGTATGATCAAAATTTTGAATAAAAAAATTTATTTATTATATTAAAAATAATAGGTAAAATATGCATTTTAACCTTCAAAATCCATGTAATCCTTAAATGTCAGCATTTTTTATTAACAGCTAAAATTGGGGGCGGAATGAAAAGTTTATTTAATCATTTACCTGACAAACTTTTACGATTTGGTATTATTTAATTACATTAATTGAGTGAACTTTAAAATGTGGTGCTTTAAATTTTGTTTTCGTTAAAAAAAAAAAAAAAAAAAAAAAAAAAAAAAATGTAGGGAAAGGCTACTACATGGTGTGGTAGCGGTCCGCACCTGATTATAAAGTTTTATACCAATTATTTATTTTTCTATATATTTAACGAAGTTTTGACACAATATACTTGTTGTTAATTGTCATAGACTTTCTCACTTTAAGAAATTATTACACTCTTAAAACTGTAGCTCTTAAATATAAGGCACAAGTAAATTATGCCTTCTATCAAGAGGCTCACTGTCAAAGTGCCTCTGATACTGGAAGAAATATAGAAGGCACAACAAAATGAAAAGCACCGACTGAACTTCGATCTCGGTGAGAGTCACAAACCTAGCCCAAACCCACGTTTGTGCCGTTAAAAACGCTGTTCTGATTTCTAAGCGCTGCATATAACGGAACGGAGCATGTGTAACAACCGAACCCAGCATGCATCAGTCTTTATCATGGCGCGGATGTTTACGTTGGAAGAAGATTTTTACAAGATATCGTGTGTGCACCTGTTTCTTCTGTAAAAATATTTATCAGTCGAGTGAAAAGTCATTGTAACTATGCCTCAAAGCTTTGAAATAATGTCAAATTGAAAATGTGAAATAAATGCCAAAAAAATGTGAATTGAAGTTTGAACGCTAATAGGTACGAAACAATTTCTTGGAATGGAAGTAGAGTAGCCATTATGAAGAGTGGATAGAAAATTATTTAAGGATAAAGTACGTAAGTACCTTTTGCTAAATAATAGTTTCATTCGTTTGAATTTTATGTTAAAATTTAAATGTAGCTCGTACGTTGTATGCCACAAGTATATATGTTTTTTTTTTTTTTTTTTTTTAAGTATGGTAAAAAATATTTTAATTTTAAATTCAAAGATAAAGTTTATTAGGTTTACAATAATTTATTTTTATTCTCCCTGTAATGTTGCTCTCCGTTGGGGCCTTTATAAGGGGACCTATCCTGTATATTTATGCAAGTTTCAGAGAAAACTATAGAAAACTTTAAATGGATAGGTTGTCAAGGGCAACCCGTGATCAAACCCAGCACTTCATGTCTACCAGTTTGGAGCACAACCGCTCGGCTACTGATGGAGCACTTATTTTCTTAATTTATTTTCTTTGTAGGTGTGCATTTTACATATTTTATTAATTGCTTACTCTCCTTGATGCTAAACTTAATCCGGTATTCCGGAATTCCTGATAAATATTGTTTTTCTGCAGGTAGATGCAGGAAATTCTGCTTCTAGGCGCATAATAACAGTTTGTTGCATTTTAAGTTGTTTCATATGTGCATATTATTTAAAAAATTAACTAAAATATTTTAATAAGATATTTAAATTTATCATAAATAAATATAAAATCGTGGGCATTTTTCTTTTTTTATATTTATAGGTGAATGTTCTCAGAAGAAGAGGCCAGTGCCCATTTTTTTTTTTTTTTTTTTTTTTTTTTTTTTTTTTTATAGCGAAAAAAAAAAAAAAAGAAAGAAAGAAAGAAAGCTCAACAGAGATCAAGTAGCAGTTTTACATGTCAAAGTACATTGTAATTTGAACTTTCCCTGTAACAATAGTCAGTTTTTTAGATTGGTTCAAAATGTTTAAGAAGTTTTCCAAACCATTTCTATCAAATCATTTTATTAAAATATTAAAAATGTTGATGTGTATGTTAATAAAATATAATTATTTAACTCGCTTGTATTGTATATTTACTATATATTCTAACTACTCAGCAGCAAAGATTTACAAATTTATTTATTTATTAGGTAATCAGTGATAATTAAACATAGTTAAAATTAATGTTATAATGATTATAGTAAGGAAATCTAAAGTAAGTGTTAACATTTCATGTTTATCTCCCTTGAGGGATTAGCAGTTCTGAAATTTAAGATATTGAATGCAGGAGTCGCAATGTTTCTATATTTTTATATGCATTTTAATATGTTGTTACCACTATTAAAAAGAAAAAAAAATAATTCTTGAGGATTCAATGTTATATTATTTTATTTAAATTATACTTCTGAAATAATAGTGACAAAAGAGTAAAATAACACATAAAAATAGAGCAACACTGTGATCCCTGTAAATGTTCTATATAGCAGAAACGATGGATTGACAAACAGCAAAATAATTAGTTCAAAAGAGTTTATTTTTCATCAACATTTTTCAATCAAATAATCTTTATTATTTATTTTATTTATTTTTCCAAAATTTAAGTACTTTTGTATTTAATAAATTATTCTGCAATTTAGGTTAAACTACTTTTTTAAAAGGAAAGTAAGGAAGAAAGGGGTTTGCAAGTGTGTGTTTGGGGGGGGGGGGATAAAATGTAAAGGATTTTTAAAAGTATTAATTGCTTAATAACAGTAATTGACAAACATTTTTAATTTTATGATTATCATTTTCATAAAGGTAATGTGATTATGTGAAGTTAAGAAACAAATTAGAAATTATTAGATTTTAGACTTAAATTTTATTCATTTGTATATATTTTAAATTTAATATGTTAATATTATTTGAACTGAATACAAAATAATTGGAAAGTGCATGCACACGCACACACAACAACAGCACTTTAAAGATTAAAAAAAAAAAAAAAAAAAAAAAGTTTAAAAAAAGCCATTAATGGGGAAAAATCAAATAACAGTTATTTTGGGTGAAAATTATTAAGTTTGATGCACCATCAGGAAAAAGAAATGTAGGCTAATTGTTTTCAAAATACAGAAATTTTGCATCGAAAACAGCATGACAGCTGCAACAAATGTTGTGGCTTTCATGCTGCATCTTGTTTTTTTTTTTCTTTTCCTCCAGATGAATGATTGCGCTTAACGGCCCTCTTCACTTACCGTCGCCGGAAGCCCGAGCCAACGTTATTCTATGGGGAAATTTTCTTTACAAAAAACTTACTAACTAATCCATTATTTTTAAATTCTGTTTTCACATGCAGAAAATTCCCAACTGTTAAATTGACGGACCTTTTTTAAAAATGTGCTTGTTTAATTATTAATATTTTATTTTAAAATTGCAAAATGAAAAAATTTCACATATTGAATATTCGCATTTTGCATATTCAAAATAAAATATATAGGTCAAGGTCAATTAACAAGCTTCGAAAACTTAATATAACAACATTTTTACTGAAGCCAATGGTTTCGGGTTAATTTCCTTTTCTAGACACTTTTTTTTTCCTTTAGCAAGAAATTCTCAGTTTGTCTTTCTATTAACATAGCTTGCAATAATTTTAAAATGAAAAGATTATGCATACATCATTCAGATATTTGTTATTTTGATGTATTATGAGTTGTATATTGTCAGTACAGTAAAATATCATTAACAAAATATTACTGAAATAAATCTGTGTCAACTAAATAGTAGAGCATTGTCACGCGAAAATTTTGGGAAAGATTGCTATTACACGTGATTGACATTTTACTGAGACTTTTATACTATAAAAGCATTGTAACTTTAATTAATTCCAGTTTTTATTAGAGTAGATTAATTAAATCAGATTTATTTATATTATACATTTTTTAAATAAGTTTTAAACAATTACCTACATGATTCTCCGTTTTATACAGTCATTCATACATTTTTTGTCAGATTATCATGTCCATTTTTAAGAATGGATTAAAAAAAAAATTACTATAAATTTTCTTCTGCAAAATTGTAATTTCCATTCATCAAAGTTCTAATGTTATCTATCTATAACTTTTTCACCTCCACATTTATTTAATTTAAAAACCTGTTTAAAATAATTTCAATAAGTAGTTTATCTACATTATCTATATTTAGCATTCGCTTTTTTTAAAAAAAGAGGGGGGGGGGATAAAAATTATAGTTTTAGGAGGAAAAAACAGTCGTACTAATTACATCATAAGAAATGTCATCATATTATTGAAAATATGTTAATTAGAACTACTGGTAGAAGTCACTGAAAATGAACTGTCAAATAAGAAGTACTTAAGGCTCCTCAAAACCCTCTTGCAATTTCCTTGTCTTCAATCTACAAATCCAATGAAGCTATATGGGGAAATTTGTTTATAGAATTATTTATCACAACTCTTTTTTTTTTTTTTTTTTTTTTTTTTTTTTTAATCAAAGCTCCATTCAAAAAAATTACAACCATTAAATTAATACTTGTTTACCAAAATTTTATTTTTTACTTTATTTTAGAGACAAAAATATGAGAAAATGCACTTAGATAATATTCGCATTTTTGAATTCAAAAATTATAATTCTAAAAAATCAATTTTTAGAAAACTAGTACTAATTTAACTGTTGTAATTTTTCCGAATGGAAAAATGGAATTAATAAAAATACATTAGGAAATGAGTAATTCTATAAATAAAAATTATCGCATACAGTAGATAGGATTTAATGACGGGGGGAGAAAGAAGAGCCTCTCCGTATTAACTTATGGGAGTTTTGTTGCTTCGTATTGTAAGGATATTTGATTCAAAAATGAAGTTTTCAAATTATGTCTTTTGAATATATCGCCTTTTAGTTTGTGATAAGTTTTTTGAAAAATGTAAATTATATATTTTATCTCATTAAGTAAATTTAGAACAGTAAGTTTGGATTTCTAAATAAAATATTTAAATTTATTTTTTAAACAATTGTTCATAAGCTAAAAGGCAACTTATACAAAGAAAAATTCTCAAAAGACAGAATTCGAAAAATTCATTTTTGAATGAGATATTCTTATATAAAACGAAACAACAAAAGTCCCATTCGATAACACGGGAAGATAGAAAGAGGTAATCTGACTGTGATGTACAGCCTTAACGGCCCTCTTCACTCACCGTCGCCGGAAGCCCGAGCCAATGTTATTCTATTGCAAATTTCCCTTACAAATAACTTATTAACTAGTACATATTTTTAAATTCTGTTTTCATATTCTGAAAATTCCCAACTGTTAAATTTACGGAACTTTTTTTAAAAAAGTATTTTTTTAATGTTTTATATTTAATTTTGTAGCTGAAAAATACAAATTTTTAATATGTGAAATTTTGTATTTTACAATTTCAAAATAAAATATTAAAAAAAAAAAAAAAAAAAAAAAAAAAAAATACATTTTTAAAAAAGGTCCGTCAATTTAACAGTTGGGAATTTTTAGAGTATGAAAACAGAATTTAAATATATGCATTAGTTAATAAGTTTTTGTAAAGAAAATTTCCCAAAGAATAACATTAGCTTTGGCTTCCGGCGACGGTGTGTGAAGCGGGCCCTTAAGTTTAAAATCAAGGCTACGATGTGCCTCTTTCAAGAAAATGTGTGCCTTTTTAATTTCAAAGGCACCAGGTGTCTCTTAATTTCAAAAGCACCACGTGCCTCTTAAATTCAAAGGCAACAGGTGCCTCTTAATTTTAAAGGCACCCGTGCTTCTTAATTTCAAATGCACCCGTGCTTCTTAATTTCAAAGGCACCTTCGTGACTCTTATTTTTCAGAGGCAAAAAAATTCAAAATGTGCCTCTTGTATCAGAGGCACAGTTTTAAGAGTGTACTTATTCCCTATGCTATATTTTAAAAGATTTTCATAACTATGTAATTCTGCATTCCAGCCATAGAGATAATAACTTTTTTTTTTTTTTTAAGCTCTTTTAATATGTGTTGAATTCATTCGATAGCTGACTTAAAATCTATTAGAAAATCTATTTTCAAGAATCGTTCTTGATTTTAAAATGTTAATGTTTATCGCTTTTTAGAAACTCTTAAAATATTTTATCGCTAAATGAAACAAAAATTGATAATATAACTTCAAGCTTGTTTAAAAACTGTTGTGAACTGTCACGAACTGAGGTACAAATAGGCTGTTCAGTGGTAACGTTCTCGCCGGCTGCGCGCAATTCTTCTGGTTCGATTCACGATTCACATCCGAACTACTAGTATTTTATGTTGTAAAATTAAATGAGTTTTTCAGTCTTCAGCAAATTTTAAATACATATACCTTAAAATAGGGTTTAGTTAAACGCTATATCAATATACTATATACGAATATGAAATTATTTCTACTGTTAATCTGCTTCCTTAATATAGTCTTGAAATGCTACTTTCTACTTGGAAATGTAAGTCATCAAGATTATAGTCATCCTGTTTAATATGGGTTAAACTTCACCTTGACGATGTAAATAGATCCACTGTTAAACTATTTAAAATCTCATTCCCTGATATATATATATATATTTCACAATTTAAAATTGATCGCTGTAAATTTTATTTCCATTAATACATAATTCAATAAGTCTAAGGACTAGTCCCCAGATAGCGTTGCAAATGAAATATTTCTGTGTGGGTAAAGTAAACCAAGCTTTCAAAAGATACACGTTAAAGTTTCATGATATTTCGATCATTTGTTGCCGAGATATCAAAGTTTTAGTGACTCTACTTTTAATGTTTTCAAAATGAGGGACAAAGCTGAATTTCACGAGTTGATTAATCATTGCTTTCTGATGGGCAAAAATATTGTTGAAATTTAGTGTCATGCATTATCAGCATGACGCGCTTACCAAAAGTCAAAGAACAGTCAAGAAAAGTCATAGAACATGCTAGAAAAATCTAACAAATAAAAAAAAAAAAATAAAAAATAAAAAAATGTTCTTGAATGCTTTGTAAAATATTTTGAATAATTAAAATTTTCATCTCTTGTAAAAGTAAAATATCTATATTTTTCTTTAAAATTTTCTTATAGTTGAACCTTTTATTTTTTATAGCATGTCTCGGCAAGAATAAAATTTTATTTTATGCTTTTTAGGGCTCCACAAAAAAAAGTTTCAGCATTTTTTTTTTTTAATTTTTACTTTTTTCTTTTTAGTTACTAAAAAAGCTTCTTAAAAAACTAATCAAAATTTCTTAGGATATTATGTAGACATAAAAGGTTTTCTTTTAACAAATGACATCTTTTCTATTAATTATCTGCAAAAAAGTAACATCTCGGCCTTCGAGGATCGAATCCACTACCATCGCGTCATTAGCGTGACCCTTTAACTAACTGAGCCAACGAGCGACGTAGAAATTTGTTTATATTTGCTTTAAAGTGGAGACGTCTTGTTTTTTAGCGTGACACGAAGACGTGATGACAAAATCCAATTTCAATAAAAAGCTTCTAATAAGCATAATTCATTTAAAATATTAGTTATGTTAAAAGTTGTAATTAGTTATGACTGTTCATTAGTTGGTATACTATTCTATGTTAAATTTAACACTAATAGAATAATATGCATATCAATAGAATATCTGAAGAGAAAGGTTTTTTAATTAAAAGAATAATCTGCATATGTTTATTTTAACGACGAAAACGAAATCTTCTAAACACTATGAAAGTTTTTTTTTTTTTTTTTTGAGGGGGGGGGGGGGGGTGGGGAGTGCGGTAATTCTCTACGTTAAATTTCAACCTCACCTCCCAAATAAATAAATAAACAAAATAAATAAACTCTCATTTTTGGTGGGAGTACCATTGTTTTAACTGTCATTTTATACATTTATTGACATCTCAGTACTTATAAATTTCAAGATAGCATAGAACTATCAGACTCAACTTAAGAAAGGGGGGGGGGCGGAGTATAAAAAGCTAACTGGTAAATCACTTCCAATCTCTTCCGTTTTCGAACTGAGTCATGCATCCCCCGGGAACTTATGTACCCCCCCTCTCTCAAATATGAATAATATCTTGATTGGGGTTTATTGGGGTCGCGCCCCCGTGTAATTGCGTAATTACCTGTGACGACAGTGCCCTACTCAACCTTCGTGCACGTGTCTGCCCCCTTTATTCCCCTGTTTCTGTCGTGAGACCCTGCAAACACTTTCGATTGCCATCGAGGGACGGATTGCTCTTCATAAAATGTATTTTAGTGGGGGAGAAGGGCAGACTTTTTAAAATCGTAATTCACCCATGTTTCCAAACATGAGTATATATTATTTTATTGATTAGAGCTCATTTTTACTTGTCTATTTTCTTTTTTCAGGGAGGGTCGTTTTTAAAATCTCCGACACAGTTCATTTATAACAGAGTTACAAAAAATAAATACAAAAGAAATTCCGTTTTATAATAAGTGGTTTTTATATTTCATTGTAATTTGTTTATTTTCTTTTAAAGGGTATTTAAAAAAATAGTTAAGATACAGCATTCGAAAAAAATAATTTATATAACTAAAATGCAGCATTATTTTAGGGATTAATTAATATTACCCGTGAGCAAATATTTCCAACAAAAATTTAAATTTGTTTAAAGTCTTTGTTTTGAACAAATTTTAACTTTTTTCTTGGGCAACACATTTTTATGACATTTAATGACTCAATTACTAAGTTTCTTAAATTATATATTAATATTCACATTAATTGATATTTTATTAAGTTTCAAACATGCAGAACATTAATTTCTGTTCTAGAAACCGAAAAAAAAAAAATTCTAAAACATAAATTTTATAGTATTATTAAATGTATTAGTATAATTTTTTCATCTTTTCTCTTTTGCAGTAATATCCATATCTAATAACATATTGTATTACATTTATCTTACATCATATAATAATATTTTTTTTCTTTATAACTATACATTGCCATAATGATTAAAAAAAATAAAAAAATATATATATTTTTTTTTTTATCTCTATGGTAAGAAAAAAAAAAAAAGGTTCTTATATATTATTGACATGTAAATATTTTTTAATTCAGATCGTGGTTGCATAATTTTTCAGTGTATTTTATTTCACTTTTTTTTTTTTTTTTTTAATTTATAAGACTATGTTAAATCTATAATAATAAAAGAAGATGTCTGTCTGTCTCTCTGTCTGTGCATCTATACGTTCAGCCACTACTGAACGCAGAAGTGCAGAATTTGACATACGGGTGCTCAGAAGCCTTCTCGAGTTGATAGTGAAAACAGAATTTAAAAATTTTAATTAGTTTACGAGATATTAATTAAAATGTCGACCCATGTCGATCGAAAAATGATCGAAAAAGAACCATTCTATTTTATTTCACTTTTTTTTTTTTAATTTATAAGACTATGTTAAATCTATAATAATAAAAGAAGATGTCTGTCTGTCTCTCTGTCTGTGCATCTATACGTTCAGCCACTACTGAACGCAGAAGTACAGAATTTGACATACGGGTGCTCAGAAGCCTTCCCGAGTTGAGAGTGAAAACAGAATTTAAAAATTTTAATTAGTTTACGAGATATTAATTAAAATGTCGACCCATGTCGATCGAAAAAGAACCAGTCTATCAGCAGACTATTTCTAAGCTGTGTCGACCGGAAACAAAACACATGCGAGACATCTGTCTGCGATAAAAAAGGAAATGAATGTAACCAATTAAGATATCACGTGTTTCATAGAGTGGGGATAAAAATTGCAATTTTCTAACTTTTTCAAATTTTCATTCACGTTACATTTAAATTAATATTTGGCCTAGACAGCATATTATAAAGCTACTGATCAATTTTCATGAAAATATATGAATAAATAAAAAAAATGGCGTATTTATTGGAAAAAGATTTCCTTTTATACTTTGCAGTATTTTAAATTGAGATATGCCGTTGAAATTTCGTAGTATTTGGTTTTAATGCCCGATAATTCGATTGTTAATATTTTTGGAAGAGTACGATTATTAGGGAGGGCTGAAATCGATCAAAAGCAGAACTTCGAAATTGCCGTCATTATGGCTCACCTGTATGGAGTTAAAAAATCTAAAGTATAGCTTTAATAATAAAATAAATAGACACATTATATTTATTTAAATTCATTTTTATTTCATCTGTTAATGACACCAAAAGTTACTTTTAACAGAATAATATTGATTTTTTTTTTTTTTTTTTCTTTTTTTTATGAATTTGGTTGTAAAAAAGCAGTTTTGGAATTCTTAAATTTTAGACGGATTTCAATAGAAATCGTTAATAGCCCTTGATAGATTAGCCATTTTGAGTCTAAAATATATCAAAGATATTCATTATTGTAATACATAATACATTATTCAAAAGATATTTTAAAGTATTTTTATTGCAGGCTATTAAAATGATATAAGCCGTTCAAATTCTGTACGAAACTTTCGGAGAAAACTACGGAAAAACCAGAAAATTTTTATTCTTTTATATTTTACAGAGTTTCAAATTCAGATTTTCGCTCACATTTCGTACTAATAATTTTTAACGGTATATAGCCCGGAATTAAGCAAGCTTTGGAGAAAACCACAGATAAGTCAGACACAAATCTTTTAAAAAAATGTTTGTATTATCTTTGTATTTCAGCTTCTAATTAGTATAATTTCATTTTCATATTATCGAAAGTGGAATTCGAGATTTCACCTGATTTACACGTTTTAAGGTGTCCTGATTAGGTTTTCTTTTGTATCTCACCTACTAATTAAAATAATTTCATAAGTAATACATCATTTGAAAGCTTTGCTGATTTGGAATTGAACAATATATTACAGAAATTTCTACTGCCAAATGGCGCTGTAATAGTTTAAAATTTCAAAATTTCAAAATTTCAAATTCTAATGAGCGAGGAAGGTGTTGTAAGTTCTAAAACGGGGATAAGGCGACGCAGGCGCCACCGAGCGGGACTTAGCTAAAGTCAGAAATTTGAAAGATCATAACATGTTGAGCGAACAGGCTGTTTCAGATATTGAAAAAGGAAGAGGGCGCCGAAGGCGCTACCGCACGGAAATTTACTGCGATTTCAATAAGCTATTTTCACGATATATCAATAAGCTGTTATTAGACCTGAAACGGGAAAAAGGCGCCGCAGGCGCCACCTAGCGGGAGTTTCGTAAAGTCGGATTTTTGAGGGATCGTGAACCAGCTGGTCGCCAAAGGCGGCTAGTATTTTATAAATGTAATTATGTGTAATTTAAATTTACGTAACTTGATTAATTAGTGTTTATATCGTTGTAAAGTGACTATCGTATAATAATTTTTCTAACCACAGTGCCCATTAGGAGGGGAACAAAAAGCACTTCGCTGTTAAATAGTTACATAAACTACAATATTATGGTCTAGTAGCATTCCTAAAACTTTACACGCGTTTTATCACAATGATTACCACCATTAAAAAAAAAAAAAATCGAAGGTTTTAACGCTATACTATTATCTAAAAAATCGCTGTTTAGAAATAGTGGTCACAAAATTATAAAACGCAAGTAAGAATTTAAAAAAGCTACGAATTCTGCAATATTATGTTCTAAAAACAGAATCAAGCTAATGTTATAGCATAAGGAAAATTGTAAAGCATAATGGTGTGAAATGTAGATGCAGATATGGCCTCACTTAGAGGATCTTAATTACATTTGAAACACCGAAAGATGAATGATATGCAATTTCCATATTATGTTCTATTTGATCAGTTAAAAGGGAATTAACTGTAGCTTTGAAAGCGTTAATTGAATTCCGGCGTAGTTTCGAGAATTCAGTTACACATTTTCAACCTTGTTATTCTCATAACTGTTCAAAGCGGCCAGTAATATATATTCAAAATAACTGTTACGTATATAATATTGATAATGTGAAATTTCTTCGCATAAAATTTGCGAGACAAAAATTTAGAACTTAAACTTTCCGAAGTTAGACTTTTTTTTTTTTTTTTAAATAAATAATAAAAATAATCTAAGAATTCAATATTTTATTTTATTGACGTTATGTTAGACATTATTCACGTCACCTACGTTATATTAGATTTCATTTAAGTAGAAATCTAACAAGCATTGAAAAAAAAAATATTTGGAACACTGTAACTTTATTTTCAAGTTCGTTTGAAATTTTCTTTCCTCAGAGATAGAAATTTGCACAGAGCTCTTACAAATATATATGTAATATTTACCGTTATTAAATATTATATTTATGAAGAAAATATTCCCGCTTAATAAATCTTAGATTAAATAAGAAGAGAATATCATTTGGTAAATAGTGGTTGGTAAATAATTATGTGCTACATTTCCATCCCTGCTTTCTTGATGTTACTATTAAAACTAATGGAATGATTATTTATTATATCACATATTTTCTCGTTTCTTTCATTGCAATAATTTCAAAGACATTTTTATTTTTTATTATTTCAGCAAATCAATCATAGTTTTCTGATTCTTTGAACAATTTTCTCCTTGAAAGTACAAGAATCTAAAAATAAATAATTCGATAAGAAGAACATGATAACATTATGAAATTACGAACCACAGTTTTTTGTGTACTTTTATATTTTTAAACTTATTTAATTCGTACTTTAGAATATATTAGAATTGTTTATGTTTTGACTTTTTAACCCTTTATCTACTGACACTACTTTAAAGTACCATAGATTTAACCATTACCATAACTATACTTTAACCATTACCATAAATTTAACGATTATGGTACTTTAAAGTACCATAGGTTAACCATTAGATTAAAAAGCGCAAAAATTACAATGATGCAAGAAATGCCAAACGTATTTATAAAAATAGAACGAATTTACACCACTTTAATCTTACTACATGGTGCTACATGGTGCCAACTAGATGCTACATTTAGCCATTTTTGTTTAAGAAGGGAATTTATAATGTAATGTTGTTGTTTTTGATTGGCATTTTTCACGATCTTCATGTGTGTTGCAATTAATTTATATATTACTCGAAGAGTCTGTGATTAATCTTAAATCTATATATATGTGGTAAGTAATTCCTTGCACAGTTAACAGATGGCGCTGTCCCGGATGTATCCAGAGAACGATCTGACAAGTGGAAGAGATAGTTGGGATACGGTTACCATGGAGAGCTGTTGAGACCGTCGGCGCGAAGGCTGATGTGATCATTTTCTTCTAATTAGAGCCTGAAATGCTCTGAGTAGTTGGGTAGAGCCATGGAAGTTTCATTATTCCAACCTCACTATTTGAGATAACACGCGTAGGTGCTTTTGTGCATTATAGCACGCGTAGGTGCTTTTGTGCATTATAGCACGCGTAGGTGCTTAAATGTTGCTTTATGATATTCTGATGAAGAGAGCTTAGTTCTGTGTATCAAGCCAAAAAACCAGTAGTTGGTTAATAGTGATTCTGCTGTTACATTAATATTTATGTGTTATTTGTGTTTTGCGTATCTTTAAATAAATGTGACGTTATTTAATTTGCATCTCATCATTGACCCCACCTCTAGACGCCCAGCCAAGATCTTGCATATATATATACATTTTTTTACAAACTTTTTTAAGGGTTTTAAACTTTTTAAAGGGTTTTAATCTCTTTTTTGGTCTCTGTGTATGAATGATACACTAAAGTTTCACCTCCCTAAATCTTCATTAAGTACAATGATGTGGTGACATATATAATTTTTATTGCTTTTATCTTTAAAAATTATTGTTAAGTAACTAAAAAAAATTGATTTCAAATATATTTTTTCTATTTCACAATAAAAAGTTAAACAGTAAATAATTTAAAATCTCACGCGTTTTAGTTTTTTTTCATGAATTAAAAATAGGTCATATATTTCCATAAATATTTCAAGAAATTATGAAATATATTTATTTTACTATAGCTATTATTTTCAGAAATAAAAAAAAAAAAAAAAAAAAGCATTTATCATCATATTATCATTATCATATTCATTTAAAACTTTCAATCGTTTTCATCATGAGCAATTCATAAATAAGGATATTTTATAATATTATAGAATTAAAAGTTTCAGCTGACAAAATTTGTAAACATTTATACATATATATAGCTGCCAACATTTCTAATTTTTAAATCATATTTATCACCACCATTTTCAAAAAAGAATCCGTTACATATATTTTTGACGAAAAAATAAAATTGAATAAACTGAAAGTATTTATAAAGAAAAACTTTCTGGTTTCAAGTCTCCGTTGAAAATAAATGAGACCTGATACTTGTGTATATAATAGACGTTATTTCTCACAAAGAGAAAATTATTAAAAACACATGTATTATACATTATATATTAAAAGACGTAGATAAAAACATTTAATTTTATTTTAAAAAATTTACAATAAAAATCACATACATTGAAACCCTTCGCTTTGATCAATTAAAGCATCATCTCCATAAAATTTTATTTACAAAAAATATTATATATTGGCTTTATTTCAAAAACTTTTTCATAAATAAAATTTTTATTCTGATGATGCTTTGATTGTTCAAAGCGAAAAGCTTCAATGTATATTATTTTTATTGTAAATAAATTTTTAATTAAATTAAAAGATTTCA
Source organism: Salticus scenicus (assembly GCA_963930645.1). Lineage (NCBI taxonomy): Eukaryota > Metazoa > Arthropoda > Arachnida > Araneae > Salticidae > Salticus > Salticus scenicus. The sequence continues at coordinate 168,447,549 of OZ005651.1, forward strand.
CCAACTTGTTTTGAAGTGTCTTTTAGTACATGATTTATGGATATATTTAAAATATTAGCATGATAATATATAAAAATAAGCCAAATTCTTCAGGACAACTTAAAATTCTAGTTAGCATGGGTTACATCTATCTATAACGACTTCACAACGAACTGTTCAACAAATGGGTAATTATAGTTTTACTACGCATTCAATTACTATCATAAAGATTTCTTTTGACGATAACATCAAAATAACCTGAAAACCACTGTCAAGATAGCGTGTTTTTCATTCAGTTCCTTTTCTTTGTTTTATGATGTATTCATATCAGGAACAACGGACAAGTATTCTTCAGATTAAAACAGCAGATAGTCTGGGGGTAGAAGCAACTTTCTACTGAGTTAGGTACATGCACGTTCTGCTTAGTTAGAAGTAGTAAGAGTTATATATGTATATATAATGAAAACTCATAATCAAACGTTTATTGAAATATAGGAATGTTAAGAACATTTTACACAATTAAATCTTCAAAGATTTTAATTTAATATTTTACCAGAGACGCCTGTATTTCTGATTTATACCGCAAAATTGTTAGTACTCGCATTTTATTCACACCATTTATTTATTTTTTTTTTTTTTTTTTTCCTGAAGAGTAATTTTATTCCTATTTAATCGTAGTTACATTCCGGATAAAATTATTCTACAAAAATAGGGTGTGAAAATAAAGCAGGTACTCAAAATGTTCTGGAATAAACTAGAAATTTTGGAAAATTTGATTTTATATGCATTTGAAATTTTTACACTGAAAAATTTTCATTCTGGTAATTTTTAATGTGTTTATGAGTAATTCTAAAAGGGGTGATTTATTTCTCGCAGAGTGGGAAATCATATATTTATTATTACTTTATTTCGTTTTTGGAGATAAATATGCAATTCCCATCGGAATTTAATAAAAGCAACTAATGGGCGCTAAAACACGAAATAACTTTTCGTAAACAAACCCTTTTATGCGGAAATGCCTACATGATAAAATCCTTGTTATTGCTATATCATTTGTCGTATCAACTCTTCCAGGAGATGACTCTGGTCCGTGGTATGAACCTATAATATGTTTCTCTCATCAATTACCTAGTGCCAATATTTCCCTTCTTTCGGTCATTGCCTCTAGAAAATCACAAACATAAAAGGGGTAGAATGTTCGGAAAAAAGGGTAAATGAAAAATGAGCCCTGTTTATGAAAGGAGCGTGTCAAAACATTTTTCCCATTATTGAAAAGGGTTGAAAGCTAAATTGTAATAAATCTATATGATATAATCTTCGTTATTCGAAATGAAAAATTATGTTTCCGTATTCAGTGATGACAAATAAATGATAATTCTACATGCATTTTATTTTTATATAATGTGCAAATTGTTCAAAATCAGAATAAAAGAAGATTTGTTTATAAATAAATTTTAGTTACAATGAAATTTGTTATGAAAAATCTAATGAAAAATCTAAATAAATTACAAACTTAATATGAAGCTTCTAGGGCGAAAATTATATTAACCATTTACTGGTCGTATTTAATTTCACTCCTCAGGTCAATGTCAAATTTCGGGACTTTTTTAATTCAATTGTCCCCACTAAGTTTTAACTGTAATGGTTGCCTAAACACATAGAAGGTTATTCGTCTATTATATATATATCAATATCACTCCTCAAAGTTACTGGTGATAGTTGAACAAAAAAGTCCATAAACTTGGCAGCACTGTTTAGAGCGCTTTAGAGCGTTAGATCCGGAAAAGAGTTAATATTGTTTAATCTACGGAAATGTAAACAGCAGGAGCAAAAAATAAGTAAAAATATAAATGCGGAGCGGCCAATCCCCCGAATTAAAACATATCGCTATTCCGCTAACGTTATCTTCGACTTATTTAATCACGGGATTCTCGCTAAAATATAAGGGATATTTCTATAATATATATATATTGGTATTTAAAAATCTACAGAATTGACTAGTCTGTATATACAATTTGTTTCTTTGTTAAACAAACATCCTGCACTTAAAAATTAGCAATACTATGTTTGTCTAACATTAATATAAAATATTATAAAAATAAAATACAATATCACAGCGTGTAATAATAAATGGTATCTACGTCATATTATCTCAGATAATAAAAAAATTAAAGATTGCAAAAGGAAATATTTGAAAAAGTTATATCATTCATTTAAAAATTAGCAATACTAAGTGGCTTGCTTATAATATTTGAAGTATGAGAAAGAAATTCATTTTCGTAAAAGCAGTACAGTTAAATGGATTTTTAATATTTCGTCTTAGTGTGAATAAAAGTAACAACTAACCCACTAAGTACAAATATATATATATATTTCAATGCATTTTGTCGCTAAAGTTTTAATTTATTTTTATATTTTGGTTTCTATTTAGGAAATAATTGACGTTCATATCCTTTCTTGAGATTCTTAAGCTAAGAATACTCACTGTATGTACTCTTATATACAAGTCACCATATCCCGTACTTCAAGAAAAATATTTCAGGAAAAAAAAAAAAAACATTCGTGCATGGTCGATTTTCCTACGTACATATAAAAATTTAAAAATAAAAACAAAACCCTCACATGTAAGTAATCAAACTAGGCCCTTAACCCTGGAAAAAAATTATATAGGTTGAATTGGGGTAAGTATAACGACGAATAATAACAGGAGACTTGGCGTTGGAATATTAAAACCCGAATAAACTACTACGTCAGAAACGCCAAAAGAAAAATATTTGCGATGCATACAGCTGTTTCGGTAGCCTTAAGCGTACCGTCTTCAGTGCAAAAAGAATTCTGAATCTGAATACGAGCAATTCTCCAGATTCAGAATTCTTTTTGCACTGAAGACGGTACACTTAAGGCTACCGAAACAGCTGTATGCATCGCAAATATTTTTCTTTTGGAGTTTCTGACGTAGTAGTTTATTCGGGTTTTAAGTATAACGACGATTTGGCATGTTCGACTTCGACCCCATTTTGCTCAGTTGCTACTATACATAAACTTCTGAAAATTTTTAGATATAACCTACAACTATTAGGTATATGCTCTTTGTAATTTGACAGTGTGAAACTTAAAGGAAGAAAAATTATGAATGTTTTGTGTTTCATTGTTACGCTTACTCCTTGGTGTGGGGCAAATGTATGCCCACCCTACTATACCCATATATAGCACATTAACAGATATGTAAATAAAATTTTTTGATAGTTGAAACCTTTATAAATTTGGAACTTTTTAAATTTTTAGAATATCTTGTGTCGTTACATAATTGCGAATTTTTACGTACACGCTTACGTGATCACTTTACAAAAAACACATAACAACAATATGCAACTAAAGCTAAAAATTATAATAGAATTAAGTAACCAGTGTTGCCAGATTGCGCGACATTTTTATTCAATAGCCACCAATAATTTTTATAAGTGGCATTTGATATACTACATAAAACGCGAATCGAATCGAAGAATCGTCGATTATGTATATCAAATATCACTTCTCAAAATTATTGGTGACTGTTGAATAAAAAAGTCGCGAAGTCTGGCAACACTGTTAAGTACTTGTATTGTACTTTTGGTTGGTAGACCTCTGTGGATTTTTATACAAAACCAAGAATGTTTTTAATTGTGGTATGGTGTATTTAAACGTAAAATATAAAGTTGGGATAAATGTAAGATAATTAAAAGAAGGCAAAAATCTCTTTGGGAAAAAAGTTTGGACGAATTATGGTTGGTTCAAGGAGAATTCTGACCTTTGAAACGTAAAATATTAAATTTCGTAAATATAAGAAAATCAAAAGTAATCAATATGAATTTGGCTCTATTGAATTCTGTAGCAGTTTCAAAACCCAAGATACAGTTTTCCTTTACGTCCTATTTAAGGCCGGGAAGAATTGTGGTGATGTCATTTGACTATACTTTTATCTCATCTTTTAATTTGGGCCAGTAAGGTAAGTAAGACCGTAATTTGACTATTTATTGGGTGTAACTAGGGTGGTTAAACTTGTCCAACATGCAAAATTCTTGTGGTAAGCGTAATCATGTCGGACATTAAAAACGCTTAAAAAATAGAACAATTCTGACATTATATTAGAAATCTACATATGAAACATAATTTGCTTACTAAAAACTGTAGTGTTTACTATACAAGTAGAGTAACAGCGAAATTCCAAAACACGACATAAGCACTCTGTCGAAGAGAGGAAATTAATCAGATTTTCAAACGTTTAAAACTATCACTTTTTCATATTTGATTTTATTTGCTAAGGCTAATATAACAAAGAAAGATTCAAACAAACAGATATGATGACTATTAGCTCCAAATTTAGCTTCTCAGTTGAATCATAGTCTCCTAAACTAGATGCCTGTTAAGTTGCTCGTAAACTTGGCAACAGTTCAAGCGGTAGACAGTGCCACCTGGTACAGATTGCGCGACTTTTTTATTCAACATCCAGCAAAAATTTTTAAAAGTGGGATTTGATATGCATAAAAGGCGAATAGAATCGAAGAAATGTATATTATATATATCATATATTGCTTCTTAAAATTATTGGTGACAGTTGAATAAAAAAGTCGCGCAATCTGTACCAGGTGGCGCTGTCTACCACTTGAACTGCTGCCAAGTTTACGAGCAACGCGACAGGCATCTAGTTTATGAGGCTATGGTTGAATTATAAGCCGAGTTTGTACTTACCCCTCTTCACTTTGCATATTTTCTTTTACAAATCGGAGGAGATTAAAAATTTTAAACTCTAATAATCTGTAAGTAAATGTTATAAATATTTACTAACATGTACATTTACGTGCATTACAATAAATTATTAAGCAAAGGGGCGAATGAAAGAAAGGATATTTATTTATAAACGGACACTTTTATAAGTACCCTTCCAAACTTTCCAAACTTAGTTACGCCATGTGGTTGTCCAAGAAAAATAGATAACTTGAAGCTTACAGGTATGCAGCAACATTTATTAATACTAGTTATATGGATTAAATTAACTACTTCTGTTTTAAATAAAAGTAAAGGAACACCAAGGTTAAATATACATTAATATTAATTAGTGTCAAAAATGATTTTTCTATAATATAATATAAAAAAATAAAACGGGAGAAAAGGCACTTCAAATTTATATATTCTTTCTGATTCTAATACGCGAGTATGTACTGTTATTACTATTTTAATTTACTATAAATAAATTAAAGGTTTCCTTTGGCAAATTAAGAGGTTGAAAAAAGTTTATTTTGGTTCAAAACCTTAATTTTTGGAAATCAATCAGCAATTAATTAAAATTTTAATAATAACTTTTTAATAGTTATGAATCTATTACAATATTATGACAAAGAAATGAATTTTTAACATCATTTTTTAATTGTTTAAAAATAAAATATTTCATTAACTTATTATAAGTGTTATGTTGGTCATCTTTGAATGATCCTATTCTTTTCTAAAGGGAGGATTCCCTTCGGAATATTATGTATATATTTAGAGGGCGAGAGAATAAAACAATACAGATAATTTAATAATACTAATATATTTTTTTTTATATTATTTTCATAATTTTACAATATGTGTATATATCACTTGTACTTGCATATATATGTATACAGGGCTGCCACAGGCGATTTATTATTATTACTATTATTATTATCTTCGTACAAATATTCCGCAACCTTAAAATTTATAATAACTTTATGCAGGCAAAGTGCACATTTATCTGGAAAAATATATTATAAATTTATTTTTTGGAAATAGTGGTAAGAAAAGAACATAAAGTCGTCTGTGGCAGCCCTGTATATTTATTTCATGTTTTATTAAAACGTAAAAAACAAAAATTAATCAACAATAAATCCCTATTCTAGTTTAGGAAATTTTCCCATTGATAAATCAGCTTTTCGGTAGCCAGCAATAAAAATATTCCGGCCTTCATTCACTGAATTCATACATCCAAGCACTTTATTGTACTTCATTATTGAATGACGGTCCGTGTAAAAGTTCTAAAATGATTGAAATAATTGAAATTTTGACACAGACAGAACAGGATAGTACGAAAGATGGTAAAACACTTCTTATTTGAGGTCTTCAATCGCAGCTTTTTTCGGACGGACGTTGTCACAATGAAGACGTCGGGATGAATAGAATAAACAGATAAAAATAAAGATTTCATAAATACTGTACATTTTACGATACTTGTGCCGTTTTGATCCGGTACGGTGTAAACATACTATTTTCGATACATTGAACGTAAAAAATATGACAGATGTACCCCTTTATTCGTAAACGGCATACAAACCGTAAAATAAAAGTATTCGAGTAAATATAATGTATATATACCGCCAATTTACGGTAGTGTTAAGCAAAATGCAATCGGTTGAACAGTTGACGATTAATCAGTTGTTAATCATAAATTTTACAATTGACGATTAATCAATCATTTTCTGCAAATTTTGCAATTTAATACAACTACTTGTATTCATGATAACAGAAGTGTTGATTGGTCGATCAGTAATCATGAAAATACATTTAATTATTGATCAATTATCTTCAGAGTCGTAGGGGAAAGTTGAATTTAAAAAAATTTGTTTTATTTGTTTTTAACGAGTAAATATAACTACCTTTCTATTTTAAATTATTAAAAAGCACTAAACACATTTAAAAAACACTACAAAACATGTCATATTTATTTATTAAAATCATAAAATTATGTGTGAAAATTTTACGGTACATGTACGACCGATGTAAATTACGGTGCATGTACTGGTTCAATTGCTGCCAGTACACGAACCGTAAATGTAATATTTTTACAGTTTTCTTAACTTATTCAACATGTAATATTTACTTTTATGTGTTAAGTAACATGATGCAAAATCACGTTGACTGCTTAAAAAACGAAAAAAAAAAAAAAAGGTCAAGGATAATAGCGACCTACTTTTTCATTGTCGAATTTCTGCGTTTAAATAAAGAAAAGATTGCCCTAAAAACTAGTGTAATTGAAAGAGTATGGCCTTACAACACCGAAGATACTTCATTTATATCCTATAGCAGTGTTGCACTGTTATATTCAATATCTATCACTTATTTTAAATAATACTGTTTGAATAATTGTACAGTCGGTAACAAAAGAGTCCGAACACTAGCGAAAATTCCTATGTAAAAAAGTACACTTCATATGATTTTGCTAAATAAATCCTTATCAAATCATGTTCTTACACTGACTAAGAACAGGATTTGACAAGGATTTATTTAACGAAACCGTATGAAGTGTACTTTTTTTACATAGGAATTTTTGCTAGTGTTCGGATACTTTTGTTACCGACTGTATGTTTTCTAACCTATTGTCATACATATCAAACATCATTTTTCGAAATTTGTGGTAGTTATTAAATAAAAATGGCCCTACAAGTTGACAGCACTGCCCTATATAACCGTGTTGCCTTTTTATTCACTATTCACCCCTAAATTTTAGTTGTAACGGTAGCCTATTCTCGTCGAAGACTAATCGTCTATTATGCATATCAAATATCCCTTCTGAAAATTATTGGTGACTGCCCCCAAGTCTGGCAACACTGTTATAGCATGTTGCCGGGTGAATAGTTTACTTTATTTTTCTACAGCATTTTTTTTTTTAAACACTTTCGTGACCGCATCATTTTGACTTTTTGACAGTAAGGTCCGTCTGTGGGCGTTATTCTCCCAAGTTACAATATTTCAGAACAAAATTTTCTGTATTCACATTTATATTACAAATGGATATATTCATTACAATTATATTCTTTCTAATCAAAGTACTTGTATCCATAGTATATTTCATTGTAAAAATGGGAATATTGGTTATACAAATTGCGAAAGGAACGCCCACTGGTGGAGTTACAGATTTTCAAATGACGTGAATCTACGTCAGCGGTCACGAAAGTGTTAATACGAAAACGGTCACTTTATATAAAAACCTAACTAAGTTGTAATTGAGCCAAAAGATTGGTACTTTACAAAATCAGTGGTGTTAAAAATAAAATTGTCTTATATACTTGGCAACCTTGTCCTATAGTTTCCACTCTTTCATTTCAACAAAAGAGAATGAATATTTCATTTACACTGTTCGAGTTGCACTAATTATATGGATAAAAAGAAATAAAATATAATATAAATTACCGCATGGCATATCTGAAAATTCAAGGTTAACATAAATTTATCTTATTTTTTAGCTATTTTCGTAAAACTTCCATTAAGAATATTGTAGAGTTTTGTTTCATTTATAAATGTACGACACACTTTTATTAACAACGGACAAGTAGTTATTATAATAATTAGAATCCTATATTAAACAGGATTAGAAGACAGGCTTCTTTTCCCCTTGGAAACAATGTTTTGTTCAGAAGATTATATTACGTTTTATGACGCTGTTCTAATTACAGACTCTTCGAAATAAACAACAACAACAAAAAATAATAATGATACAATAATCTATATTTTACAATTTAAAAAAACAAAATAAAATCACACGCTCTGCAAGAGGATTCATTTAAAAAAGGAAAAAAAAATGTTCTATACAAATAAAATACATCACACACATTTTCAATAATTATTACTTTGAAACTCCCGAAAACGTTATCTCTAGCGAAGTGTATGCATAGCAACGGTGTCTTTTCACCCTAGTTTATGACAGATCCCATTTATTTCATTTCATTGACTACTTTAGTGGCATTATGTTTGAAGCTATCTAATCCATAGTCAATTATTTTATGCCACCGCCTTTCTTTCGCAGTCTGCCGCAACGTATTATTACAGTTGATTTCACCGCATATATAGTTCTTCATCTGCTGTACCGCCCATTAGCTTTCATTGCCCCACCCCTTTCTTTAGTAATAAGAGACCAGTTAACATAAATCACTATAAATAATAATAAAAAAAATAAATAAATAAATAAATAAAAGAAATTACGGGGGAAAAGTACTTAACTACGACTCATGCTTTCTATCGGAAGCCGAAAGGACCAACTGGTGCAATGTAGAACTCATCAATTTCATACAAGCCTTAAATCTGTAAGTCGGAAAGAAAAATTTATAATATCAAACGGAATTACAGTCTCTGGATCGGCATAAATTTCAACCACTCCTATTGTTCGGCCGCTTCCTCTCAACTGAAGCTTTTTATAGGATTCCCCCATTAAAGTTTACAAAAACAAATTGTTACTTTGCTGTTCTACCAAAAGATGTAACATTGTTTCGGAAGATTTATGCGTAACGAAAAAATTGCTTATTATTTCACAATTTTAGAAGGAGCATAAATTTATATTAGATACTTCCTCTAAAAATCGAAGTCACTGATGCAAGGCTTCATCCGGCTGAATCAAATTTATTATGATTTTTTAATGATGTTTCATGAAAGGAACTCAAAGTGTTCTTAGAATTTACAATTATAATGTACGAAAGCTAGTTGATTTGTGGTATAGAGTTCAGCAAAAATAAAGGAATGTTTTGAAACGCGACTGTACGTGAAAAAATGCTTAAACAGCAACATTTTGATGCAGGTGGGAAAAATTTCCGCTATCAATATTTTCGAACAATCTCTATCATATTTAATCTCAAAATGTTTCTATAAAATTAAGATAAAGATTCCTTTATGAAAATTTTGGTATCAACCCTGTAGATGGCTACTCTCTACAATTTCACTTTATTTAATCGTGAAAAATTAATATGAAATATTTCCATCAAAATATGATTTAAAAATTAGAAATGTTGGCAAGTATCGTGCGGTTGACGACGCTGATTCAAAATTAGATGTTTCTCAAATTTAAAAAGTAAAATTAGTAGCGTAATTTTCGGTGTAGACGATAAGTCAATTTTGCACCAGAAATTTTAATCGACAAATACAAAGATATTTGTACGAGCTGCTTCTTCGAAAAAGCATAGATTTTGCAGTTAAATAACATTTCTGGTGGAGGAATGACATAACATACCTCTGGATTATATGCCGAAAAATGCGATATATTTTTCAACATTAAATAATTTATTTTCAATTATAATAGACATTTTATTTAATAAAATTATACTTTTAAAATATTGTTTAGTTATTCATAATTAAATATTAATTTAATAACGACTATAGGTAATTTAAAATATTTAATAATTTTTAGATGTTCTACAGTACATATAAATTATGAAATTTAAACGTATTAAATATTATAATGTAAAAAAAAAAAAAAAAAAAAACATTTAAATGTATTACATTTAATTTATTTTCAATTTCATTTTATTTTTGAACAACCGTGGCTTAATATCCATGTGGTTGTAAAAGCTGTTCCATTTATGTTGGTTGCAGTCCAGTCTTAGTAGATTGATATGATCTTCATTGTAAGCTTTATTTATTTTATTTTTTATGATCTGTATTTTCTTATTTGTCTTTTGATAGATGTATTATTCCGGTCAAAATTACGAAAAATATCATTTTCATACCTTTCCGTAAATCGAAAGAATACACCTATTTTTGCAGACATTTTATCTGCACGGCTAAAGATATATGGGTTGTCTGCAACGAATAAATAAATAAATATATATATAAATATATATACAGTTTCTTAGGTTACAACCATTGGGATATTTTTCAATTTCCTTTCCTCGTGATTTTTAAAAATATTCTTTAATGATAGTTTTTCATAATTTTTTTCTCTGGTATCCTTCCACATAAGCATAATTTATTGTTAATGGCATTCTCATTTCATGAATTCATTACTTTCTGTGATATGTCTGAAAAGGTATATATACAGGGTGTTTCAGTACTACGGTTCAGAACTTCTAGGACAGATTAGGTGTATCATGAAAACTCAGAATCATACAGTAATGCAGGGTCGGAAAGGCTTTCCTGACACAATGATGTACACAGAAGCAGAAACAATAAAAAGACCTCACGTAAGCAAATATTTGCTGTAATAATAAATGTGCATGAAGAAAAGGAACATGGGCCAAAGATGGTGTTCTAAACTTCATCCACAAACTTCAATGCGGTTCTCATTGATTATAAAAATGATGTAAATCCATTATCAAAACGAATAATTACTTACGCGTCGTTACTTACTTTTCACTTCTGGTGTTTCTGTATATGCCACCACACCAGCAAAGCATTTCTGACCCTATATTTTACATTATTCTAAGTCATCATGATGCATCCTATCCCTCCTAAAAGTTCTGAAACGTGATTCTGAAACATCCTGTATATGTATGTACATATTATATAAGATTTCAAATAACAAGAGCAGAATCAGACAAATAAAACAGAAATAACATAACGAATGAAAATTAATCCAAAGTAAATAGGATAATTATTTTGAAATACTTTCCCACTTACAACATCGTTCTCAAGAGCAAATTCTTGCAAGAGGTAAAATCTACTATTATATTTTAACCCTTTCAGGGGCGGTGGTTTATACCACCTATTTTATACCACCTATTTCAGACCACCTGATTTTAATGTCCAATTTCAAAGATTCACCCGGAAATTTTTAATAATTTTTTACCTTTTTGACTTTGCCATGCATTTATTTCTCATCCTCTAACTCTGTTTTCAAATTATGGTGGCACATGATATTACGTGAACGTAATTACATTGCCCCTGAATGGGTTAAAAGATAAATTGTTTGTAGAATAGTTATATAATAATTTTAAATACAATAATATAATGTAGGGGAGACCCGTGTACCTAGGGCCGCTTTTTTTCAATGCCCAAAAACAGAGCCCTTGACCTGTTTAAAATTGTCAAACTGATATGTACATATATTTAGGACTAATTACTTCCAATTAGGATTAATATAAATACCTAAAATAATAAATTCCAACAAATAGAAGGTTGTTAAAAAAACTTCACGAGTGGCCCTAGGTACAACACCCTAATTGTACCTGGGCCAGACCTCATTGTACCTAGGGCCATTCTTTCAAATTTAGATTTCACTTTGTAGTGAATAGAAAATAAGCATAAAAACATGCATTTTATAAAAGAAACAATATCAAGTAATATATTTATTTATCATATAATAATTATCATGTTGTTGCCTTAATTTAAAACACGAAAATTTTCACTTTCTTTTCTTTTTTTTTCTTGGATATTCTAACAGAATGTTTTTTTCCCCCTTCAATTTCATTTTTCTTTCTTTCTTTCTTTTTTTTTTTTTTTTTTTTTTTTTTTTTACTGGAGTTTCTCTTGGATTTCTAGATCTCTCTGGTTTTCGGTCATATCTTTTCTTTGATGTGGGAGGTTTTGCTTTAGGTAAAGGTTTTGCTTAGGTTCGTACCTGTTAAAGCATAACACACGAAAAGATGTTAAATGTTGAAGGTTTCGAAATTTCATTAGGAATCGAAATAGAGACATCCAATTCTATCATTGTTGGTTCACTTTCTTCCTGGAAAATCTTTTTTTTTTTTTCTTCTTCTTCTTTTTTAAATTATGGAGGGGTTTTGTCTTTCAGTCTCATTTGAACTTAAATATTCATCCTCAGTGAATGCGTTTTGATTCATTGGCTATACGCCGGATACACGAAAGCCTGATAGAATGTTTACAGGAGTAAAGACCGACGGATAGGACTTGCCAACACTTTCAGCAACGTCACATATATTAATTGGTTTACCAGGGTTTTCCAGCCTCCAATTACTATAGGCTGTACTGTGTTTCTTAACATTTTTTCGACCGCTGACATTGATTCACGTCATTTGAAAATATGAAACTCCTTTGCAATTCGTATTTTATTTGTTTCTAAAAAATATACACAATATTCATATTTGTACAATCAGTATACTATGGATGCAAATACTTTTATTAGAGAAAGAGTATGATTATAATGCATATCCATTTGTAATATAAATGTGAATACGGAAAATTTTGTTTTGAAAAACTGTAACTTATGAGAAAAACGCCCACAGGCGGACTTTACTGTCAAAAAGACAAACACATGCGGTCGCGAAAGTGTTAAAAGGTCCAAACACACTGGCCTTAGGTACAAGGCAGCGATGTGGCCCTAGGTACAAGTTTTGGTAACTTCATTCAAAATGCCTTCCACTAAAAAATCCACATGCAGAGAGGACTAATTAAATATCTCATTTATTACTCAATATAACAAGCGAAATTATACACTAGAAATTAAAGAAAAATATTTGACTTGCCTTTGTAAAATAGCAAAAGAGATGAACTGCAAAATTTTACTTCAGACCATGTAAATTCCATTTCTAGATGTAACTTGTCAAAACTCTCTCCTCAAAAGTTCCAAAGTAGTTGTAAAAGTAGCAATTGGTGTTGTTACTCGCCCAATTTAGTATTAAAACTTAAAATTAAATTTTATTCAAATAAAGTGGGGTGGCCCTAGGTACATGATGGCCCTAGGTACACGGGTCTCCCCTATATATTGTGGTTTAAAGTCTGTTCATTTATATTGGAAAAACTTATAGCCATTTAAATATGAGGAGTGCGCTCTAAAATTATTTTTATATTAGGAAATAAAAATAAATTTTAATTCGAAATAAATGGTTTTACTGCTATTCTCCTGCTATTATTTTTAGTGGAATTAGAAATAAATGTCTTTCCTCTATTCTGTATTACGTTTTATTTTACTAATCATGTGGTAACAAACACTATCAGAAGCACAGCGAAAAATACATACAAATAGGAGAAATAATTATTCTAGTTGAAAATACTAAATGCGTTGACTCACCTACCATTTATAGAATTATGATTTTGAGAGTGTGCCATCCATTAATTAGATTATATAACGGAAATTTTATGAATGCTAGTTATACTTCAATATGCAAAAATCGAAAGCTTAATATTTTAATACTTTGTTTTAAATATATACACATATGTATACATATATATATATATATATATATATATATATGTTTAATTTTGTAACAGTAACAAATAACAAATTTTGGTATTCTTTAATTTTAGAATGCACTTATTTTGTAGCAGAATCCGAACCACTCTGGAATTTAACTACATATTGGTACTTCTCAGTTAAAATTTAATTTTATAATCACTTACCCATCTTTTTTCGGCGACTCTTCCCATACTATATTTCTAGAGTAATCTTTTCTTCGATTAATCACGGAAACTTACTACGGAACTTTACAGTATGTATAAATGTAGTGGTGGAAAAGTCAAATAAAATATCAGGTCGGTAGAAGATTGTATAATAATTTACTCTTAAAATTTAAAGTATTTAAGAACTTCCATTTTTCCTTTTTTAATATAACGGTTTCAATATATTAATAAGATACCATTAACATTGAATTACTAAACTGGTAACTTAACATTTTTATTCTATCTACAAATGCAAAGTCAAAGAAAAAAAGAAAAAAAGAAAGACGTGAAATCTTAAAAGAGTAACTATTTCAAAATCAACAAACTAAACCAAAAAAATAAACAATTGTATTTTTACTAAATATATAAAAGCAATGAAAGAGCTTAATAATAAAATAAAAAACATATTTAGCGATGTCTTAACTAAACTCAGACATAATTACTCAAAGGAGAAGGAAAGGTATGAAATTCTTGTTATTGTTTATCGAATTCATCAATTAATGAGTCTTGAATTCCTACTGTCGACATAGAAAACCTAAGTAATCAAGATTTTATTGATTCAACAGTGGTGGAAGAACAATTAAATAAATGCGGATGTGCTTCCGATTTATATCCGTTGAGATTCAGTGAACGTATTGTAAAAGAAAATTAGATCTTTGAGTATTTTTAGAAATTGACGACATGATAAAAACCATTTAATTTTAAACAATAAGAGTTTTAAAAAAAATTGTAATATAATTTAACATTTAAGATTGAGGTTTATGTTTCAAGTAAAAATTTTTCAAATTAATTTTTAAGTAAAGAATAAACTCCGGATTTTTCATATTATTTTACGATTTATTAACATTATTTAACCCATTACAGAAAACTCACTCATAAATGTATAAGAGATATTTTATGAGTCACAAATAGAAAAAAGTGTAAGTATAATGGTAACATTTTTATGTATTTAAAAATATATATATATATGATTATTTATGTTCTTATTTAACATTAACTTATATAAAATGAAATAAATATAACTGTGAAAAAACTTATATTTACCAAAATTATGGGAAATGTTCTAAATCTGTATACAAACGAGTTTTTTGGAAAGGAAAATAATTAAAGGCGTCATAATTAGAATAACGGTGAGCTACTGATACCTCGTAGAATATATATTTAATTTAAAGTTTTTAAATCTTCTTATTTTATAACGCAAAATTTTTTTGCATAATTTTTCTATTTTTTACAAAATACATACTTGCACTTTTTTTTATATTATAATATATTATACAGTCAATATTTTTTTAATAAATGATTTTATAATACTTTTGAACATGAGTTCAAAAAACACAATTACTTGTATGTATTCTAAAAAATAAATATTTGCTTTTTAAAAACCGAAATTAATAACATAATACATAAAACAAAGTATTCCCCTTCCCCCAAATTTTACTATAATAATTATTTTAAGAACAATCAGAACTTTTTTTAAATTAAAATTATAAGCGAATAATTGTAGATCGGTATACAAGTCAAGTAATTTAGCTATAACTTTATTCATTTATAAGTTTACATTTGTTTACAACATATTGCATTACTAAAATACCCAAAGGAAAATGACTTGCGAAAGGTGCCGTTTTCACAGAGAAGAAAAATTTCAGTTCACAGTACATATAACTAAAGAAATTTAGAGATTCTTTCGAAAGTGTGATTATATGTGGAATTAAATATTGTGTGCAGATACCTAAGACGCATTATTTGTCTCGCGAAAAATGTTTGCTGTTAAAAATGCCAGTAAATTTGATGGAAGGGTTTCGAAGTTAATAACTATGGCTGTATTAAATAACACTGTGCTAAAGTGAATCATATTAACTAGCATTTATCAGGAAACATAAAAAAATATAAAGAGTGTTAAAATGGATTAGAGACATTGTTAACTGATTAAATGTATATTTTTGGATGAGAAACATTTTAAGCTTGATGGACATGATAAATTTAACTTATGGGCACGATCTCAAAAAAGACAAAATACATCAAAGAGATGTTTTAAAAGCAGATATTTGATGTCTTGGGGGAGATATTTCAACTTTTAGAAAACAAATTTAGTTATGATTCTTACTGGTATGAATCCTGAGAGGTGTTTACAAACTTTATACCTCCAACTTTTTCCCCTTTGGGGTGTAACAGCTTTATTTTTTAACAAGTTAACTTTTTGATACACATTTAGTAAAAGAAATAATTTGAAGAAATAAACAAAAATATTTTAACAAAGTCATCTAATTTCCTCACATACCTGAGTATTATATAAAATGTTTGGACTTATTAGAAAAGTATGTGCAAATAGGGGCAATTTTATATACAGAAATCCATGGGGTCATTTCCACTGACGTATACACAGTTGCAAACTATAAGTTCTTATATAAAGAATAATTTTCATTACATTCTTATAATTTTTTTGCCAATACATTTAGCCGTAGATAATTAGTAGAAAACCGTTACTAAATTTTTTTTTTAATCAGTGACAATTCATTTTACGGAAAAAACAGAAATGCGCACAGAAATGGGCAACTATGAACTATATGGCATTTAAAAAGCTCGTGGATAATATTTATGCTCAATAGAATTATATTGATTCCGAATATTTCAAAAAAATTATTATGCCATTAAAGAGTATGCCAGCGGAATGACTGATTCCTTTTGAAAAAGAGGTCACACAAAAAAATTAACTAAAAAATTTAATATAGAACAATTATAAATTTTTTATAATTATGACATTGGCATTCACGTTAAAAATTTTTGCTTTTTTATTGTTATTCTCGTACTAAAGTCTCAAACGAATATTTCGTTTCATCATGCTTATTTTATCGTATTATTTATAGCATTGACGTAATAAAAAATTTATTTTGGTATACGAACGACATACAAATGATCAACTAAAACAAGGTACCAGTAAGTGTTAAAATTAAGTCTTAAAAGTTCCAAGTTTTACTTCTGCATGAATAAAGGATCACTTTAAAATGTTTGTGCATAAAATCAAAAGTGCCAGCAATTCTAATTTATTTCGGAACATTGATAATACCCACTCTTTTTTATATATTGGAGTAAATTGCTAACAGTACATAGAATGGTGTGAAAAAAAAAAAAAAAAAAAAAAAAAAAGACGTGTACCAATAGTGCTCCAGAATAAATTAGGAATGTTGGCATGTCTCTATATTTATTCAAAGTTTCTATAAAAAAAGCAAATTAAACATATTTAAAGATGGATTTGTGACTGTTTCACTGGCAGATAAAATTATGAATAAGCACTTTCCGAGGATTTCACTAATTTTGGCTTGTTTTCAATTTTTTAAAACATAATTTATTGCGTATATGCATGTATATGTCTCTCTCTTTGTGTATGTGGAAGAGAGAGAGATTTACAAATGTGTTTGTGAAATTCTTTTTATTTATAACAAGCATAGCTTTGTATTTATTACAAACGTAACTCTCTAAAATAATAATTAAAGTAAGTTTATAAATAATGTAATGAATGATATAATAAGGAGCAGCATTTTGGGGTATCGCTATATTTTCAAAACAGAGCTAGCACTGGAAAAATCAGTTAATAATTTAAACTCGCGTAAAAAGTAAATAAATAAATTAAATAAATAAATAAATAAAATGCAGAAGATCGTTCACACTTTATGGAAACGATCTTATATATACATATATATATATATATATATATATACATATATTTCAGTTTGAGATAAAAATTTGGCAACTAATCTTCTGCTACATTTATCTTTTGGTTGGAATGTAGAAATAACAGATTTATTTTGAAAATAGCTCCTAAAATAAGGAGAATTCTTGAAGATTACGTAACAGCAATTTCTGAGGAGAAATATTCGTATCACCAAATTATAAAGCAGTGTAAAAATCGCGGTTATTGGATTTCTAAAAATGTATTTTTAAAATATTAAATTTGAAATGAAAAAACGTCTAAGTAAAAGCAAAATGAAAACATGACTGCGAAACATCATCCTAAGACTGTTCAAACGCAGGTAAATATCAAGAAAGGAAAGTCTCTGATTCCCCTAAATAAATAAATAAATAAATAAATAAAAATCCTGCGATTAAAATGTCTATTACATCGAAACTAGAAATGTCTTCTGGCTCAATAAGTAAAACCATTCATAAAGGTTTCAAGTTATAAAAGATGTTTAAACGTAAAGTTCATCTGCTTTTGCCAAAACATATTACAAAAAAAAAAAAAAAAAAAAAAAAAAAAAATTGTAGAAAATTATATGAAAAACACCTATCTGCTGAAAAATAAAAATTTGCAGTAACACTCTAAGAGCCATATTTAAGTAACTGTAATAAAAAAAAGATTAATTAAAGCTGAGATCTGTTGCTCAGCTGACGGGAATGACCGTACAAACTGGATTTGTCAGTGTGCAGAAAAGTTCCCAAAGGTATTCATGATATTTTTGCAAGAATTTTTACAACGGGAAATTAAAAAAAAAAAAAAAAAAAAAAAGAAGTCTCAAATAAACCCAAAATTAATTTACTCTACTATCAGCAGAACATTTTAGAACCAACTTTTGAAGTAGAAATTCCAACCTTTTACGCACAGGAGCTTGATAAAGTTTAGTTTCATATGGCCAAAGTCTCTAGTGACACATCTAAATCAACTGTCGCTTATTTAACAAAGAAATAATCAAAATCAGGAATAAAATGCAAGACAATTAATTAAATACTTGTAAAACCACCTGACTCTTCTCCAATGGACTTTTGCGCTTTTGATTAATTAAAACGAACCTTAAGAAAACGGCATCCTTGAACATTGAACGGACTTTGGAAAACGGTACAAGAGGAAAGGGAGGAAAATGGCATGACAATACTAAAAAAAAGTTTACTATCACCGAAAATTCGAGCTAGAGATATTATCAAGAACCATGGTTATCAGATATTATGGTCACCAAATCGACATAAAAAATACGGCATTTATACCTAAAACGCAACTACTAAAACCGTTTCCATAATTTGTAAACGACCTTCTGTATAAGAGTCTTACGAAATAAATTATTTTGAATATTTTATTTTTTAAATAAAACAAAAGTTACGGTGTAACATTCTATTGTTATTTTTTTAAACATGAAACAACGTATTTTAGTATGGATAAATGTACTTTCTTAGTAAAAAATATTAAATGAACAAAAATCGTGAGTTGTCGCGGTATCGGCAGTACCAGATTGCTATATTACCACAAAGAATTCTCTTAATGAAATATTTGAATTGCAATGCTGTTTTTGCATTACATAAATTCTTAAAGAAACGCATTGCAATATTCTTTGAAGTCATGAAAAACATTTTAACTATTCAAAACGCTTAAGAGCAAATATCAGAAACAATGGAAAAAGAACTAATTTAGCAGATCATGTAAAAGAAACAACAATTAAAAAACAAAAAAATAAAGTTGTTCTAAAGATTAAAAAAAAATAAATAAATAAATAAAAAATCGAAAAATCGAGCCAATGACATTGTAAAAAGAATAAATATATGTTCTTTATTATTATTATTATTATTATTATTATTATTATTATTTAAGTTTTACTAAAGCGGATATTTAGAGAAAGAGTTCAAGGTATTTTCAGTTACGCATCAGTGATACATTAACCAAATGACGGCAGAGACATAATAATAAAGGAAGTGGGATAATGAATTTGAAAAAAAATATATGTATATATAAACAGATGATACGGTTTCTTATATATAATTTTTCTCTGAAACCTGCTTACTCTTATTAAATACATTAAAAAATCATTAATTGAAAGCCATATTTAGTGCGAAATTTTTATACTTAATTTTTGTTCCTATAGCATGTGTTCAAATATGCTCCAAGAATAAATGTACAATATTAAAAAAATCATATAAGATTACGGGGAAAGCCCGGCAGCAGAGATTCCAGACAATGCCCGAAAAAAAAAAGTTTAGACGGTAAATTAAGTATATAATGACCTTAAAGAATCTCTGCTGCCGGACTTTCCCCGTAATCTTAAGGGATATTTTTTCACAGTGTACTTACATATATTTTGTAACAAAGTAGTATAATTAAAAAAAAACAAAACAAAAAAAAAAAAAAACAGATGTTAAAATGATACCACAATTCTCAAAAGCCAAAATAAATTAAAAAATAACTAAAATAAAAATAATGAGTTACAACTTAAAAAAAAAAAAAAAAAAAAAAACATTACCTGTAATAATTTTAACAAAGATATGAAAACAACCCGAATACTCACCAGAACATGATGAAAAGAATTCAATAAATAAAAAATTAATTAATTAATTAATTAAAATAAATATTGTTATCCATCTATAACGTTCTTTAACAATAAGGATCTGATTTAAAAATAGCGAAATTACATATAGGTAGTACAGAGCTTGCCACAGGCAACATTTTTTATTATTATTGTACCACTATTTTTCCATCACATAAAATTTATAATAAATTTATGCAGGCAAAATGTGGATTTACCTGCAAAAATATATTATAATTTTTAACTTTTGGAAATAGTGGTACGAAGATTCCATAAAACAAATCACCTCTGGCAGCTTTGTAGTACTCAAGCGTGTCCATCCAGATAATACTTAAATAAAAAAGAACAATAAAAACTTACTAAATATTTAAATATTGGAAAAAGACACAGAATTAAAATGTAATCATCAGTGTAACACCGTCTCTTCAGAAATCAACACAATGCAAGGTTTTATACTATAGCATCTTTTTTAATCATAATGATATAGGATTGACTAATCTTGCAAGGAAAACCAAACCAATTTGAAATTTAAAATTATCAGTTAAAAGAATAATGAAAATGAGAAAATACGAAATACAGAGCTATGAGAAAAAAACAAAGGAAACTACATGTATGATTGCATTCATTTCTTATTAAGAGGTGAGTTATTTTCAGCAGTTACATAAATAAGATGAACATTAATAATGACCAGTAAAGTTACACAAATAATTTAACTTGCTGTGAGACGTAGATAAACCTAGTCATGATAATAATAATAATAATAATAATAATAATAATAATAATAAAGTATATTTTTAAAAATATTAATTAAATGAAATGAACGAGATTTTTTTCTGTATTTTTATTATTAATAAGTACAAAAAAAAAACAAAAAAAACATTGGTAATAACACTACCGCAATTATTCGACTGAAACTGCATTTATAGATATTTTCTAAAACATATATGATTTAATATTCTTATATTTTAAGTTTAGTGAGAGAATTATTTAAAGTAGATTACTTTCATACCTTAATATTGTAATAAAAGTAATTTTGATTAGAATTTTGATTAATTATTTATTAAAAGTTGCAATTATGTATGCAATTTTCTGATAGTTTGCTAAATTAATATACTATCGCTATATTGAATTTTTTATTACATTGTGATAAGAAGCAGATTATATACAATAGCTATGATGGAAATTTAACGTGGGAAGTAATTTTTCTGTAATTTAGAAAATTGATTTTTTTATTTCAAGATGTGTAAAAAATACTTGAAATGCGTTTTGTTTGTAGGATTTTCTTATGAAGCTTCTTCTAATTACCTGCATATATTTTTATGAGGCTACCACATGTATTCATGAAGGTTAACGGTTTCTGGAAAAAAAAAAAAGGTCACTTTTTTAATTATAACATCTAGGGTATTAGAACCAAGCAAAGCCATTTTTTTTAAACTTAGCTAACTACATTAAACACCGGCTACTGCAATCAGAATAAAAAGTGTTTAATATCTTTTGAAATATGAGCATTTTTACTAAACAATTTTTAACTATGCATGCGCAAGCTATAACGAAATTTTATTTGCATAATTTAATAACCAAAACTATTGAGCTACTTATATGAAAATACCAAACAAATATCGTGCAAATTAAAAAAAAAAAAAATGTCGGCGATAGAATGAATTGATATTCAGTTTCTCTCAAAAAGAAAGCTAATCTATAAGAGGTTTATAATCATTTTTATTTTGATTCAACCAGTAATAATAGAGTGTTCGCTGACTGTGTAAATAAATATTGATAAAAAACCCAATCATCTTCCTTTTTTTTTTTTTTTTTTTTTTTTTTTTTTTAGAGGAACTGAAATTTTTTTCATTCTATCTCCCATAACTTAATGAGTTTACAGGATATTTATTTCAGGCTTTCATATAAGTATAATAAATTATGCAACTGAATTTTTTTAAGGGTTGCGTATGCATAGTTAAAAATGCTCATATTTCTTAAGATATTTAAAATTTTTGTAATCTGATTGCAGTATGCTGTGTCTAATGTAGTATGCGAAGTTTCCTAAAAATGGCTTTGCACTGCGTCCAATACCTTATGTGTTACAATTTTAAAAAATGGTAATTTTTTTAAGAAACCCTTATATCTTCATGAATATATCTGATACCCATAAAAAATTATACAGATAATTAGATGAAGCCTCATAATCACATACTACAGCCAAAGTGCTTTTCTAGCATTTCTTTTGACAGGTGATCCAAAACATTTTGACTTTTGTTTATTTTTTTACAAGTTCTTTACTTCTTCTTTCTTTCTTTTTTTTTTATTTAATCTTTAAATCGAAAATTTTTGAGGTATTATTAATTAAAACATTTTCAGTTAATGTTAAATTAGGAAGATAGTTGATTTTTTTAACATTAATATTTCCATTATCTGTACACATTATCGATATATCAACAATATATCGATAAAATTATGTATTGTTAAAAGTTAAAATTACTTTTATAGTAATAAACATAGAGATGTTCTATCAAACTGAAACTACTACCCTTTATGAGAAGAAGGTATTCCTTATTTTAAGAAGGTAATTGTGATTAATTTTATCGATATTAGTTAAAATTTATAATTGATTTTTATATGAACTAAGTAATAAATTTATAACATTGTTAAGTTCAGTTACTCACATTATTAAATAAATCTTTAAAATGTGAGTAACAATAATTTTTCATAAATTACATAAATTGATATTTTATTTACAACAGGAGAGTACACGAAATACATACAATAACTGTAAAAACAAAATTCAATTGAATGTAATTAATTATGTTAAATGACAATAAAATGAAATCAAATATACAAAATTGCTATATATAACAAATAAAAAAAAAAGTTTAGAAAATAGTTATTTACTTAAAGGCACAGAGAAAAGATTACTGTATGAAAAGAAATAATAATTTATTATTATTATTATTATTATGTAAACACGTTTCTGGAAATTAGCTTTGAAGACAAGTCTTGGAGGGGTGCCAAATTGACCGACAGGTTGAGATTTAGTAAACATCCAGTAATTCGGCGTTCCGCTATCGCTATTTTCTCTGAACTAGAAGAGTTATCACCCCTATTTTAACACTGGACTCGTTGAGTCAACGCTTGCGCAGAAGCTCTTATGGTCGCAAGAAAAATGGTTATACCGAATATTCAGAAAAGAAGAGACGAGTTGAGTAATTTTAAAGATATCAATAGTTATGTTGTATAACACTTCATATTTTTTCAAAGGTGCGATTTAAAATAAATTTCAATTTGGTATAACAAGTTAACTGTTATCTTAAACACCTTCCTAAATAATCTTACTTTTTAACGTATATAGTTACTGTGATATTAATTTAAACATATGTTATTTATGAACGAATTCTATAACCGTCATATATATAGAGAGAGTTATACCTCTGTTAATTTTGTTAAAGTTTTTTTAAATGTATTTTTATATTCTTTCAATTCTAGCGTATTAAGATGACGTCTGGAATATTCATTTAATGATTAAATGCAAGCCTAATTATAAAAAAAAAAAAAAAAAAAAAAAATACCGAAATAAATTATGAATAAATTACTAGTGTAAAAATTGTAGATTTAGTTAACTACTTTGTAATGTAACATTTGACGACTTTACATCAAGGTGATAAAATATTTTCCATCATCAGATACTAAATCTGTTCATTCATTACATACTAAATCTATTCATTCATAAGATACAAAGTCTATTCATTTATCAGATGTAAAATCTTATACATAATGTGATGTCTAAAACGATATACTAAAACAATATTTTTTTGGTTTATTTATTTATTTTTATTTAATTCACGATACCCTTTTTTTTTTGTTACAGTTTTTACCACATGCTTGAAGGATTTTAAAATAAATTGACAAAACAAAATGTTATTAAACTGAAAATTAAAAACTGAATTAATTTATGTTAAATAAGACAAAGTATTACCTTTTTACTCCAATTAATTAAACATAACAAGCTGCTTGAATTCATAAAATTACGTACATATTTTTTAATGTCTGCATATGACTGTATTTTAACTTTTGATTATTTTTATTAAGTATTAATACATAAATAATTTTGAATTATTTGTTCTATTTAATGAAAACAGTTTTCTATTAATTGTCGTTGTATACATAATTAAATTATAATTTACTTTTTACCACTGATTTGAATTTTGTTCTTAAAAATTAATTAATAAAAATAAAATTTGTGTTAAAGGTCTTCTGAAATTTAATTTAAAATTAAATTAGCTTTAAGTAATTTTTGATACAACATTAAAACGGACGAATATTTCTGCACTCTGAATTTTTTCTACTATAAATAAAATTAAAAAGAAATTAAACCTGGAATGGAGGCGCGGTGCACAGAGTACGCCAGTGCAATCTTTTGGACTGTGATTTTTTCTGATATATTTTTTTTTCTGATATCATTTCTAACCATCTTTCCTGCTTTTTACTTCCATTACCCTACTACCGTAGGTAATGGAAGTATTGTATTCGGTCTGAAAATTCGATATCGGGTTTTCACCTGATTTACACGTTTTAAGGTCCCCTGAGTCCAAAAAAGTGGTTTTTGGCAATTGGTCAGTGTGTATGTATGTGTGTGTGTGTGTATGTATGTATGTATGTATGTATGTATGTGGAGAATCTTCTGGCTATTATAGCTCAGAAACTAATAAAGATAGATCTACGAAACTTTAGAATTGAAATACATCTGGTGTACAGATAAAATTTCCAAATTTTGGTGAAAATTGAAAAACCGGAAGTGGGACATCGGAAACCGGAAGTGGGACCGTAAGTCCGTATCTCAAAAACGGCTCTAACGATTTTCTTCAAACTTGCTATATAAACACTCTATTAGATGTCCTTTCGAATGATATAGTTGGTTAGTTCAGGAAAATTGATAGGCGGCCTGTATAATATGCTCAATTTCAGGCCTCGCAAACGCGTTCCTTTAAAAACGGTTGTACGGATTTTTTCAAACTCGCCATTTTAACTCACTTTTAAATATGCTTTTGTATGTAATTATTGTTTTCCTGTCAATAATTGAGTTTAACCGGAAGTGGGTCATCGGAAACCGGAAGTGGGACCCTAAGTCCATATCTCAAAAACGGCTCTAACGATTTTCTTCAAACTTGCTATATAAACACTCTATTAGATGTCCTTTCGAATGATATAGTTGGTTAGTTCAGGAAAATTGATAGGCGTCCTGTATAAAAAGCTCAAGTTCAGGCTTCGCAAAGGCGTTCCTTTAAAAACGGTTGTACGGATTTTTTTCAAACTGGCCATTTTAACTCACTTTTAAATATGCTTTTGTATGTAATTATTTTTTTTCCGGTCAATAATTGATTTTTTGTAAAAGTTGGTATCTCAAAAACGGCTCTAACGATTTTCTCTTTAGGTCACTTTTATGTTTTCTGATCACATTATCTCTCAAAAATGCATATAATACATGTAATAGCGGGTAATGGAAGTCGTGTGGTGGTTTCACACCAGATTTTTTTCTGATATTCTTTTTATTATATCATTTTTACTATGACAAAATACTTTATTAATGTAATGTATAAGGTTAAATAGTTTCAAACATCATGCAGAGGCTCGAAAAATGACCTGGCATACTTTATACGTCACTCCTAAAAATTGTACCATACGCCCACCCCTCCAACTGAGGGTTAAGGGCATGTTGGATATTATTTGGTTATTTATTCACATAAAGTTTTATTTCAAAAAGAGAAAAAAATGCAATTTTTTTATTATAATGTTTTTAAAGTATTAAATAATAATAATAATAAAGAAATTTCACCATTTTCTTTTGAAAAATTATTTTCATAAAATTAATTCATCAATATTTTATATATAATTTTTAATAGTTTTACAAATAATGTTGAACGCTTGAAATTGAAGCGAAATTTTAATTTTATTAAACGTAGTCAAATTCTGAAATATGGGAGAGTGTTGTACCTTGGGAGACTTTTTACATTTTAATTTTTAACTTCTAAAATTGAAGTTAGATTTATATTCTAAAGACAAACAAGACTCCAACATTCTCCTCTATAATACTTTATGTAAACTGTCCCAAGGTGCAAAACCATGTTGTACCTTGGGACATGCTTCAAAATTCAAGCAATGGTTTTAGCCTAAACCAGTTTCATATAAATAATTTAAAAAATTACATTTTAAGGCATTAAATTAAAAAAATACAGTTTCAGATGCATTACAGAAATAATAAATTTGAAAGTTCAAATCTTATTCGTAAATTAACCAAGTACTGATAAAGTCCCTATTTTAACATTATAGGATGTAAAATCAACTATGAGATTTCTCGTTCAGACCTCAGTGGGAGTATAACACTCAATTTCTGATAAAATATCGTAATTTGCATATGCATAAATACATTTGTTGCTGGTCCCCTGTGCACTTTAAAAACCTCATTGCTAATGACCTCTAATTCTTCGGATAAAGGTCGTAAACAAGGGATATTTCTGGAGGTTCAAACATTGAAGTTAATATCTTTATATTATTATTATTATTTAAGATACTTTTGTAAAAAAAAAAAAAAAAAAAAAAAAAAAAAATCTTTATCTCTTTTTCTAATGCATCTGTGGTTTAATCATATTCAATATTGTCATCATCTGTACTTGATAAAATAGATTTATCAATATCAGATTCTGAACTGTTAATTTGTTGTGTAGGGGATTCTTTCCCCCATTCTGAATGAAGTAGTTTTCTACTCTGCAGCCTCAATTTCAATTTTACGGGAGAATCTGTTAAGCGCAAGATTTTGCTTTTCTTATATTGCAATTGTTTTTCCAAGATGAAGCTTTGGGAAATGCCCAAATGATTATTGTTGATGTCACATCTTAAGAATCTGAAGATGAACATGCTACACATACTGTTAACTCATTTGTCGTATTTACTGTTGTAGATTCAACAGCTTCACTTAACACTTGAGTTGAATCAATTGTTCTATTGGATATATATGGAGTTACACTAAAAGGTTATTAATTATTATATTAAATTATTACTATTAGAATGTTATATTAACACATACTAAAAGATATTTATACTAAAACAACACCTAATAGAAAACTATGTGTATGACATATGTTGTTCCTTGGGACATGTCCCAAGGTACAATCACTACACAGTTTAAATAAAATCGAATTTGTGGTCAGTCAAAATGCAGTTTCATTACTTTCTCATAACCAAAACATTTAAAAATCTTCTGTTCAATATACATTTAAAATTGAGCAGAATAGTTTTACAAATACTAGTTCAGATATCGAAATTAGAATGAGATAAATATTTACTTTTAAGTGATGAAATTTTCTTTCACTCACTAAGTTCTGTGTTCAGCGTTTTTGATGCTGCTTTTTACAGTGCTGTTATCTGTTTGTTAGAGTCGCACTTAGAAATAAAAAAATATTTGATGTTGCCAATAGGCTTTTAGAAATTGCCAATGTCCCAAGGTACAACACTTTCCTCTATTATCATTACTAGTTTTGTTAATTCTCAAAAGCTTTAAAAAAAGAATAGTGCGTTCCTGACATGTATAAAACTTTGAAGCAATGAAAAAATGTTTAATACTGTTCAACAACCAAATAATAAATAGATTTTTAATGAAATCTTCATTTTCATACAAAAGTTTGAACAATTTTCAAATAAATGCACCTGTATTATCTTTCACATAAATAAGCTTAAAAAATAATATAAGCTTGTATCAAGCATTTTGTTACTTTTTTTTTTTTTTTTTTTTTTTTTTTTTTTTATGGAGCAAAGAAGTTTGTTTAATCAAGGCAATATATCTTTGTATTCTCAAAAATAAATAAATCATACATAACATGCATGTTTATATCTGATTTTAAAACTTTTCGTTAAATAACACACACACACACACACAAAAAAAAAAAAAAAAAAAAAAAGAAAAGAAAAGAAAAAGAAACGTAGCATGAACTATCTGAAGCTGCTGTACAAGCAGTGTTGTCAGATCTGGCGGATTTTTTATTCAATAATCAACAATAATTTTTAATTGTAACTTTGCTTAATAGCTTTGAAGATTGTATATTACGTATATCAAATATCACTTCTCAAAATAATTGGATGTTATTGAATAAAAAATACGCCAAATCTAGCAACACTGTGTTTAGCCAGAAACAGGAAATATTTGTAATTCTCTGCAAATAGGTAATATTGATGAAATTGCAGGATATTTTAATTTTTTAAACAGGATAGTTAATAAATTATGTATTCTGTGTATAGTATAAACCTAGTTTTATTATATTACACTGACGTAAAATTTAAGGAACAACCGGTCTTCTTGTTTTCTTCTTACACGCATATATTTTAAAGAAATGAAAATATGAATATAAAATTTAGATGGCATATTCGTTAGTTGGCATATTATTTAGTTCAAATCGTTAGTTGAATATTACATAACTTCAACAAAATAGTAATTTTTAAATTGATAATAATTCAAATTTTTCAAAAGTAAACTTTAGAATTTTTTTTTTTTTAGAATAAACTAAATGAGACATGGTGTTAAGGATGCATTACAGATAAGTGAAGATGCACATGCATCCAAACGTTTGACTAAAACCAGATTTTTCTTTCTGTAATAACTTTTCTGTTTTGTCTTCTTTCTTCGTATGTGAATAACTTTAAAAATAATATAAAAAGAACGTGAATATTATATGAGATGTTCGTTTTAAAGTTATTTATTGACATTTTTATTATTTTGACGATGCTCAAAGTTTAGAAATTAATAATTATATTTTTCCAAAAAGTTCCTTATGGAAGAAAAAAAAGTGAATACATGAAGAAAAGTCATATTTTATTTTAACATTTCGAGAAATTTGTACCTTCGCTTATCTGTAAGACACCTTTGACACCATTTGTCATTCACCATTTGTCAAATTTTCACAAATTAAGCTTTAGAACTTTTTTTTTTTTTTTTAATAACCTAAATGAGACATGGTGTTAAGAATTCATTACAGATAAGTGAAGATGCACATGCATCCAACTGTTTGATTAAAACCAGATTTTTCTTCCTGTAATAACTTTTTCTGTTTCTTCTTCTTTCTTCGTATGTGAATAGCTCTAAAATAATATTAAAAAAACGTGAAAATTATATGAGATGTTCGTTTTAATGTTATTTATTGACATTTTTATTATTTTGACGATGCTCAAAGTTTAGAAATTAAAAATTATATTTTTTCAAAAAGTCCCTTATGGAAGAAAAAAAATCTGATGTGGGCACCACATGACTTCCTTATACACTTTTATAAATATACATAATGTTAAAAAACAATGTCATTGGACCCGAAACAGTTGGCAACGAAACAGTCATATTTTAAAATATGAATTATCACCGTGTTCTGAGCTTTTCTGAAAGTTAGTTAAAAACTGATGCAAGATTTGTACTGGTAACGCTGACGAAGGCAGCAGGGACCCGAAAAAATTGGCTAAAAGTATTAAAAAAATGCATTTTCACCGTGTTTTGAACTATTCTGAAAGTTTCAAATGTCTAGCTAGTCGGGAAATTAGTTAAATAAATTTTCTGTTGAACCATATAAACGCTGTCGAAGGCAGCAGTCACCTGAAACAATTGGCTAAAAATATTTTTAAAAATGCATTGTCACCGTGTTCTGAGTTTTTTTCAGAAGTTTTAAATGTCTAGCTAGTCGGGAAGTTAGTTAAAAATCGATTGCAAGATTTGTACTGGTAACGCTGCCGAAGACAGCAGGGATCCTTAACAGTTGGCTAAAAGTATTAAAAAAGTGCATTTTCACCGTGTTCTGATCTAGTCTCAAAGTTTCAAATGTCTAGCTAGTCGAGAAGTTAGTTAAATAAATTTTCTGTTGAATCACATAAACGCTGCTGTAGGCAGCAGGTATTAGAAACAGTTGGCTAGAAATATTTTTAAAAATGTATTGTCAACGTATCCTGAACTTTTCTGAAAGTTTCAAATGTCTAGCTAGTCGGGAAGTCAGTTAAATTGCAACATTTGTCCAAACCGTTTTTGAGTTATTACCGTTTTTTGATACATTTTGGCCATTATGAACCTAATTTTCCTAAATATCTCCAAAACGGAAAATCATACAGAGTCCAAAAAGGGAGGTGCACAACTAGATGTTATAACAAACCTATGTACCAATTCGCAACTTTCTACGTCCAACCGTTTTTGAGTTATGCGACATACTCACACACACACACACACACACACAGACACACATACATACAGACGTCACGAAAAATCGTGTAAAGTCCCTTATATCTCTAAAACGAGAGCTCGTGTTAAGACGACACTTACAGGTGTACAACTAGACATCATGGCAGTCACACGTATAAATTGGCAACATTCAGCGATGATTCGTTTTCGAGCAATGTGAAATGCAAAATCCATTTCGCAAATCGGGATTACTATACTTCCTTATACTTTGTATAAGGAAGTAAAAAAATGAATACATGAAGAAAAATCATATTTTAATGTAACATTTAGAGGAATTTGTACCTTCGCTTATCTGTAAGTAAGACACCTTTGACACTATCTGTGATTTATTTTCCCTTGCTAAATTCGTTTACAGTTTTCATTTCTTCCAAAGCTTACTTTTGAGAAAAATTGATGTTACAGTCGGTAACAAAAGTATCCGAACACTAGCAAAAATTCCTATATAAAAAAAGTAGAGTTAATACTGTTTTGTTAAATAAATCCTTGTCGAATCATGTTCTTAGTCAGTCTAAGAACATGATTCGACAAGGATTTATTTAACAAAACAGTATTAACTCTACTTTTTTTACACAGGAATTTTTGCTAGTGTTCGGATACTTTTGTTACCGACTGTACATGAGTTTTAAAATTATTACTTGTGTCAAAATTACATAAAATTCGATTAATGATTTGATGACGAACATGCTATCTAAATTTTATGTTCACATGTTCATTTGTTTAAAAGTTGTGCTTAAAAAAGTAAACGGGAAAAGAAGTTGCTCCTTAATTTTGTATGGCAATGTAATTCATAAGTTTGAAGCATTATATATATATATATGTATATATATATATATATATATATATATATATATATATATATATATATATATATATATATATATATATATATATATATATATATATATTATTTTAAATTTACTTTCTCAAAAATATACACTGAAGAGCCAAAAAAACTGGTACACCTGACTAATATCGTTTAGGATCCTTGCAAACACGTTTAGCACTTGGCATGTACACGACTAATGCTTCAAGGCTTGCTAGATTTAATTTACACCATGTATCTTGCAGGGCAATCCATAAATCGATAGGAGTGTGAGAGGGGGGAGATCTTTTCTCAACGGCACGCTACAAAGTATCCCATATATTTTCAATAATGTTCATGTCTGAGGATTTAAGTGGCCAATGAACGTGCCTAAAATACAACGAGTGTTCCTGGAGCCATTCGGTAGCAATTATTGACGTCTGGGGTGTCTCATGGTCTTGCTGGAATTATCCAAGTCT
The DNA here is from genome assembly GCA_963930645.1 of Salticus scenicus. NCBI lineage: Eukaryota > Metazoa > Arthropoda > Arachnida > Araneae > Salticidae > Salticus > Salticus scenicus. Next base: position 168,479,436 of record OZ005651.1, read on the forward strand.
GTCTGAATGCACAATGTGAATGAATGGGTGCAAGTAATCGGACAGGATGCTTACATATCTGTCACTTGTCAGAATCTTAAATAGACGTATCAGGAGTACCATCAACTACACACGCCCTACGCCATGTCAACTACACACGTTCCATAATATAACAGTGCCTCCACTAGTTTGAAAATTCCCCTGTTGGCATGCGTGTCCACGAGTTCATGAGGTTGTATCCATACCCGTACACCTTTATACGACCGATATAATTAGAAATGAGACTTGTCAGACCAAGTAACGTGTTTCCAGTCAACAACAGTCCAATAACGGTGTTGACGGGCCCAAGCGAGGCGCAAAGCTTTGTTCCGTGCAGTCAGTAGTGATGCACGAGTGGGCCTTTGGCTCCGAAAGCCCATATCAATAATGGTCCTTTTAATAGTTTGCACGCTGACTTTTTTTTTACCCCAGCATTGAAATCTGGGGGAATTTGAGAATGAGTTGCACGTCTGTCGCGTTTAATGATTCTTGTCAGCGGTCGTTAGGTCCCGTTTTTTCTGGCCTCAGTGATGTCAGAGATTTGATGTTTCACCGGATTTTCTGTATTCATGGTACACGGAAATAGGCGTACGCGAAAATCTAAATTTCATCGCGACCTCGGAGATGCTATCACCTCTTACTCGTGCACCGATCATAACGCCACGTTCAAAGTCGCTTAATTCTTGATAACCTCTCACTGAAGCAGCAGGAATAGATCTAACAGCTTTGACAGACACATGTTGTCTTATATAGGCACCACCGACCGCTTCGCTTTACTCTGTCTGGTTCCATACCTTATTTGTTATCTGCAAACGCACGCCTATACCAGATTTTTCGTTTTTCAGTGTATTAACACAGAGTTTCGTTTTCCTTAAAAGAGGAATTTAAAAATATTAATTAGTCTTTTGAATATTATTTATGATTACAAATTTCAGAAGTTAATACTGTAATTTTTTCAATCTCTCACACGTCATTTCAACACTTGAGGGTATCATGTTTCCTACGCAAATTATTATATTAGTTTTAATAGTAATAATAAACGAGCATGTCTATATAACAAAGATAAAGCTAAAAAGTAATCCTACAAACAAAAAAGAAACAAATATAAAACATCTAAAGTAAAAAACAAACAATCAAGCGAAATAATTTTTTGATATAACTGAGTGGTAATTAAAAATAAAAAATAAAGAATGGTAGAAAAGTTTAGAAAAATTCAAGAAGAATACAATAAAGAAAGAAAAATTATCAAATAATTTAGAAATCTAAAATGTATAGTACGGTAATGTGCCCTAATTTCGCCACCTTCCCGAATTATTACCCCTTTACTTCTCTGCTTATCCTTGAATTGCGCCACCTGTCACGCAAGGCAAAAGAAGCGGGAGATATAACGAGTCAGTAGTGATAGATTCGTTCGCCAAGACACTTACATCAGTTATATAAGTTGGATTTCATGTATTTAGAAGAGGTGAGTTCTTACTATGTCCTTTGTAGAATGTTATTTAGTCTACTGCAAGTTTTTCTTTCTAATACATTTCATGTATATTTTATGTTGATAAGATGTTAATAATAGCATACAATGAGTCTTTGGATGTTTCGTTCATCTTACGAGAACTGAAGCTCAGCTATGCTGAGAAGTAGCGTGGTCCCAATTACGCCACCCCTTTTCCCCGTCCCCCATGCGTCGAAAATTTCATGGTAACTCATCAACCATCATCAAGTGGCCATGTTTAGCAAACTGCTGTTGACATCAACCCTAAAGACATCACGGAAGTGCTAGTGATCACATCATCAACTTCTAAAAAAAAAATTCAACAACATTGCTCACTAGATCTTCGTATAAGAAAAAAGTTGAAGATTCCCAGGCAAAGAACACACTAGTTCAACTGAAGAACAACTTCTGTAATCCATCTTATAAGGGAAAAAGGAAAAGTCCGCCATCTAAAAAAATCCAAACGTGACCTACACAACGACTCAGATGAAGAAAGTAATTCTTCAGTTGATATTCCTCATTATGATACAAGCGATAATGATGACGACAGTGATGCAATGTGCCCTATCTACTTGTACCGTTTCTCTGACGATAAATAAGGAGAAAAATGGGTCCAGTGCATTGAGTGCTAAACTTGGTCACACGAACATGCCCAAGAGCCAAAAAAATATATATATATATGTGTGTGTGTGTGTGTGTTCCTCATATTTAATTGCATAATATTTCTTTCAGTTATTCTTCGATTGATTACTACAGGTCTTTGTATCCTTATTTATTTGGAAATAAAGTTTGATTCATAAGTAAAGTCTCATTTTATTGGATTTTTTGAGGTGGGGCGGGGGGGGGCTGAAATTGGGGCAATATTTTACTTTTGCCAAATATAGGCAAATTTGAAACACATGTTTTTTTGGTAAAAATATTTATGTAGTCAATTTGGCTATGTTTAGATGTTTGTGGATAGTTAGTGAATGTAGCATCCAAATCTGATAGGTCTTCAGGAGAAATTATAGCTTCCAAGGACCTAAAGGTGATTGGGGGTGGGGGGACGAAATTAGGGCCCTTTACCTTAATATTGTACTATTACGGTGTTAGAGTGTTTTTTAATATTAAGTATGGCTCTTATTTTTTATATTAAGTATCTTTGCTAGCACATTGCTACAGAAAAATAATAAAACAAGAACGAAAAAAACATGCTGTACGCATTGAATATTAACACTTTCCAACTGTACGTACGTGCTGTATCGTATAACTTTCAATGTTCTTTGCCTACGTCATAACACAAAGGATTAACAGAAGCTCTGAAAGGCATACAGATAGCCTAATCGATTTCATAATCACTTTTAAACATTGTTGAAAAGTGTGAAAAATGCTTAACGTAAATGAAAATGCAGCCCTTAAATTTTAATTGCAGCCCTTAATGTATCTGAATGTTTTAGCGTAACCCTCTGAATCTGGAGGTTAACCATATCATACTCTATACAAAAGAATATTTTAGCATATTAACAATGAATGTCAATTTTCTTATATTCTTTACAATTGAAAATTATTGAAATGTGATTTATAAAAATGTCTCCAATAAAATGCAATGCATTCTCTTTTTTCTTGTGTGTGTGTGGGGGGGGGGGGGAGATGTACACAAAGAGGTTATACAGGACCCGTTAATGTCATTTTATATTGAGAACACTCCATAGTGAACTTGAATAACATATATCATTTTTGTAAATTCTGAAAATATTTACGGACTCTGGGGCCGGGCCGATGGACAGATAAACAGATGGATAGTCGGACAGACAGACACACAAACAAAACTTATTCCCACGAAATCTTATTCACACTTAAACGGAATCATATTCCCACTTAAAATTTCTTAGGAAGTGCTAAAAATGCTTAATGTAAACGAAAATGCAATTCTAGAAAAATTTCCAATAAAAGCCTTCAATGCAACTGAATTGCTTTGTGCGGCCCGGTAAATCTAATGCTAATCATACTAAATTCTACAGAAAGCATTTTTTTGTGTATTTAAATAACATATTTCAATTTTATAAAGATATTTGCAAAGTAAAATTATTTAAATTAGGTTTATAAAAATATCTCTAATAGACTACAACTCTTTGGAATATTTTCGGATGTCCCTGTACACAAACCAGAGGTGGTATTTGTTCCATTTTCTATAGAAAACATCCGATAGTGAACTTGAATCACATATTTCAATTTCCTTAAGATTTGTGCAAATTAAAGGTATTAAAATTTGGTTTATATAAATACCTCTCATAGAACACAATGCTTTGGAATACTATTGGGTGTCCCTGTACTTAAACCAGTAGAGGTTTGTGTACAGTTTCACTCCATTTTCAAAAGAGAATATCCACTAGTGAACTTGAATAACTTATATCAGTTTTAAGAAATTCCATGAATATTTACGGGAGTTAGAGCGCGGACAGACAGAAAAACCGAAGTCATTAACACTTTTCAACTTTGTTGGAAAGTGTTAAAAATAGATACGTGTGATTTTTTTTTCTTTTTTTCTTATTCCTAATATGAAAATGATGTATTTTCTGAGAATCACACTTATGGTAATTTATTTGTTCAAATGTTAAGGGAAAAGAGAAAATCGTTCAAGTGCTGTTTTCCCACCATATTTCGATAAAAGTATAAAGAAATTTTTTTTATCTTCAAAGTCGCATCAGAGTTTTATTTGACTATTAAAACTGTATCATTATTTTTTCAGTCTTTTTATCTGGTATATGTGGTCTTTCAAAATTTTCTGTTATTTCTTTTATATGGTGTTATAACACCATATAAACCAGAAATAGGTATCGGTATTACTACAGTGGTAGATTAAGGCTTATATTTAACTCGTGGGACTTATGCTTTTATGAAATGCCCTCCATAGCAGTCTTCATAAGGGATTCTAACTCGTATTCTCATTAGTTACCGTGTAAAGCAGGGAAACCTCCGAACGTCTAAACTGACGATTATAAACTTCGTTCGATACAGCACCCAGTCCTTTAGCATTAAGAACAGCGTTGCCAGATGTGGCCTTTTTTTAATTCAATAGTCACCCATAATTTTGAGAAGTGACATTTGATATACATAATAGACTATCAATCTTCGAAGTGATTAGCCAAACGTTACAAATAAAAATTATTGGTGACTATTTGAATTAAAAAAAGGTCAAATCTGGCAAATCATATTAAGAGTCTCTGGAACACTAGTGAGGTTTTCTTTCAGATAGTATTCACTACTGAATTTCTGCGAAAACTTTTTATGCAAATTCATCATTGAGTAACTTTTCTTTTTCGTTCCAATATATTGAGCGAAATATTATAAGAACAGTTTTCAAAATCATTAGGGCCTCATATGCGGTACAAAATTTTGTCAATTGTACCTGATCATATTTACAAGATCGCTCTACCGACTTTCTGACTGTTGCATTATTTTCTTCAAATAAATTTCAGTATTTAATTCTCTTACATACTTTATATACAAGCTCGTCTTCAAATAATTAGATTTTTTTTTTTTTTAGTTCAAATACATCATAGAAATCCTTAAATATGTATCTTAAATCTAAAATATATTGAAGTTATAATATTTTATACATTTTAAATTATTATATTTTAATAATTCTAATTGATTTCTATAAAAACAAATAGTATAGTATTATTAGAAATATGCGTTTTTACCAGAAATAGATACTAGTAAAAGGTTTTTAAAGCTTTAGTTGGTTTGTTGGGTTTAGTGTTGCACTAGTACTGCTCAATGGGTTATTGGCGACGGTCTGGGCCGCACCCCTAAAGATGGTCCGAAGACATGCCATCATAATTTTGATCCCCGCTTCGGTGACCCCCAGATTTAAAAGCTTTGGAAGTAACTGCAAGTGCCATTTATAAAATATCTAAAAATTAGACTAATACTAAAAAAAATAAAATAAAATAAATAAATAAAGTAATAATACAGTTATATTTTAAAATAATTAATACAGTTTCTGCATTTTGAATAAAAGCAAAGTTTTCGATGAATCTTAAAACTTAAATATTCCTACTTCAGTCACAATTTATTAATTACTAATTTTCTGTTATTGCTCTTTTCGTTAGTATCTAATTTATATTTTTACTACAAGTGAAATTATATTAAGTCCTTTTAGTCCAATTCGTATCTCTGGAACGTAGAATTTGTATAAATTTTTCAGTTCGAAATCTAGATGAAATAAACAAAAATATGCATATTATAATATCTCAAAGCAACGATATTTTACGATTTCGTTAATAACTTAAGATGTATTTATAACAGAGTAAATAGAAATATCTTATTTAGCTTTGCTTTTCTTCAACTTTCCAACACAAGTCTTAAGTTCATGTCAAAGTAAACTAGCAATATATAAAGCAATGAAGTTCTTTGTAGAGTATATATATGCATTCAAAGTCAAAAATGAATACCGCTGAATCAAAATAAACTTCTACCAAACTCAAACATAAGTACTAAATTTGAGCTTCCTGAAGAAACTACCTTATTTTCAGATGAGGAGTGCCTTCTAAACTGAGGCGAACGAAGATTAAATTTTCGATAAGTAAATAAACTTTAATTCAAAACTTTGATTAGAATCTTTGTATCATTTTCCAAGAAAATCGATTTAAAATTCATCTAACATTTCACCCTGAATGCTGTCGAGGTTGTTTGAATTATGTGTTCAATTATAAAAGCGGTGCAGGCAGATGTCATTTTTCAAAGAGCATTATGCACATTTCTTGAAAAATCATTTTTAATTTTACTTGAATTAGTTTTATAAAATGACTGAATTATTTCATTTGAAGGATTTTAATAATTTGTAATTTTTCATAGCATTTTAAAATAATTAACCTTTCATTTTAATGTTAAATAATTGAATTAAAATATCGCGAAGAATATTGGTAAGAAAGCAATTTGATTAAGCCGATTTTAGTTTTATTACTTGTTTCCAGATGATACGAAAATGAATTTTAGAACTATACAATATTGGTGAATTACACAATGCATTGGTCAGAAGTTTGTACCGATGCTAAAATGTAGAAATATATATATAATATATTTAAGTAATGATAAGTGATGACATGAAAGTGAAATGTAATAAACAACAAGAAAAATTATTTAACAATGTTAATAAACAAGAAAATTATTTAAAGTTAAACACTATTTAAGCCAAAAAAATTAAATTATGCTGTGCTATTCTCTTCAGCAGGTGGGAACACAGCTATTAATAACTATGTAGTACTAGCAGGTTTCAAAAGATGTGCAGGCTAGCATACTCCAATTATATTTCAAACTGAATAGTAATGAAAAACTTAAAATTGTAAAATATGAAAGGAGATTACAAAAGTATTTCTATTTCTTGAAAGTTACATATTGAAATTTAAAAACCATATATTATAGCTCATTGAAACCAAAAAGCTGTTTATAATAAAGCTTATTTATATAGATTTTTATATGAAAATGCTAGCCAAACACACCCCCATCCGAACCTGCCAGAAAAAAGAAGAAAACTCACCACCTGCAAGAAACAACAACTGCAAAATCCATCCTAGCTTAAAAACATTTTAAACATTGAAATTCTTTTTCAATACCCATAGAAGTCCAAAAAACTTTCCAGGTCTGACGAAACAAAATAACTCCAAACATCAGCAAACGATCGTCCAAAAATGGCTTTAAATCGAAAGCATCAAACTGGACACCTATATGGATCACCAATCATAATAAAGCTAGTAGCTGCGGTGCTGACACTAAAATTTCAAATTACTAGTATAATGAGAAATGAAACTTAAAGGATACAAATTTTTATAATATAATAAAGCTTGAAAATTATATACTTGTTCATTAAAATTGGATTTCAAATTACATAATCTCTTAAATCCTAAAATTTGATTAATAACAATATTTATGTAAATTCTATGTCTCAGATTAGAATACCAATGCGTCATACAGTTAGTAACAAAGTTGAAGTTTTTTCTTTTGTCAAATAAATCAGTACATAAATTATTATTTTTTAAAACAAATGAAATATTCAAAAAATCAGCTTCAAAATTATTATTCTTGGCTGTATTTAATTTTAAAATGTCTGGATAAATTAAATTTAATACATTATCAAAACCAATGTTAAAAATAATTAAATCATCAATATATCGATAAGCATGTAAACAAATATTATGAGTTACAGTGAACTTATATTCAAAGAAAAATAAGAAAAGATTAGCCGCACTGGAAGAATAATTAGTTCCCATACCAATACCATGTGATTGTTTGAAAATTTTATCATGAAAAAAGATATAATTATTATTTAGAAAAAAATGACACACATTAATTTATACAAATTAATTTTTGACATTTATATTGAATTTAATATATATATATATATATATATATATATATATATATATATATATATATATATATATATATATATATATATATATATATATATATATATGTATATGTATATATACATATTATTTTAAAACACCATCGTTCTAAGGATGAAGAAAAAAATATTTTTTTAATTATTATTTTATTTATTTATTTTTTAATTCAAGAAATATTCCATATATATTTTTCATTTAAATTAATGTTCAAAATAAAAATTAAATCTTATTTTATAACAATTAGCTAATTAAAAATTAATTAATTAATTTAAACCAACTTCAGCAATTACCGAAATAAAAGAAAATACTTAAGACTGCTTACACGCTGACTTGGAAACGATAAAATAAAATAAAAATAAAAATTTTAAATGGCATATTCTATCTATTCAGTATTATAATTAAATAAAAGTTAACATAGTTTTTGTGATACACCAATTTCAGTTAGTTTTATTGCAGAAACGTCAATGGAGGCCTCTGTGAAGACTCAAAAAGATCTTGGGTTCCGTCTGTGTGTCTCTTTGTCTTTCTCGCGATAGAGGCCGCAAAAATCACGCTATTGACTTGCAGTTTGGTATACATGTTCATAAGCCCCACTTAATTAGCTGTATATTTTTTGGGGGGTGTATTCTATTTGTAGTTCTTGTACAGAGACACTCCAAAGTTTTTCTTATCATTACGGCCTATTTGAAGATTTCGTATATACAGCGATAGCGGTCGCAAAATTTACTCTATTGACTTGCAAATTGGCACACACGTTCAGGTACTGTGTAGAAATAGCTGTCTAATTTTTTGTGTATATATTGTTTATGGATTGTGTACGAGAAGACGCCAAAATTCTTATCATTACGGTATATGGGGTGAATTTCATTTACACGCATTTTAACATCATTATTTTGCAACGATTTGGAACTAATCTTAGTCGTGGCCCACAGGCGTGTGAATCAATTTTGATTTTGTATGGAGAGGATTGAGAAAAAGGAAAAATGTTGAGATTGAGGTTGAGTGGGTTTAAGTTTGCATTAAAGCTACGTAGGTGGCAATTGGCCCTACAAGTAGTATGGAGACATGCCATCAGTAGCGTATCGTGAATGACGGTTTGGGTATGCTCCATTCAAGTAGTTAGAAACAGTGCATTAAAAAAGTTATTCAATCATCTTATTGGTTAATTCGCTTATTTTGAGAAATAATGTAGGTATGACGACATTTCAACAGGCAATCAGAATAATGAGCTTTTTATTAAACGAACTGTTTCTAACCACCCGTGTGGAGCATACCCAAAATGTCATTCACGATACGCCACTGCATGCCATGTACCCTTATCTTTTCGATACGTCATTTTTAAGCAGTCGAAAAATATAAAAAAAAGTCGAGATAAAACACTCTAATCTCTTTTTAAGCAAATAAAATACATATGTATATTTTTTCAATTTTCGCTTCAGACATATAGTCAGCAGCAAAATTATTGAAGCGCTAGCACTAATTCGTATTTAAAAGATGTTCGCCTAACACTTTTTTGTTAAGTAAATATTTGTCGAGTCATGAACTACCCATAGCGCAGTACTAGTACGACGTTAAACCCAACCAACCAACAACCTTGTCGAGTCATAACTTTACTCTTTTAGCTGTTTATAAAAATGTAAGTTGATGATAAAAATTAGAGATCAAACTAAAGCCTGTTTCAGAGGTATTATTTTCACGAAACATGAAGGATATTGCAGCCACGACAAATTTTACGTGTACAAACTATTAATAATGTACACGATGCTCTTTTGAATTCAAGTATATAAGAGCATTTCTCCTATTAAGAGCTCGAAGCTTTGCCAACATGTGTTTCACAGCCCACTTGAGATCAGTACACTCAGAAAAACAAAGCTTTAAGTAAACGCGATTTAAACTCAAGCTAGACGTGCCTAACGGAAGATATTTATTCCATGAATTATGTATTAAATATTTCAGAATTTTTTTCCTATGTTTTTCCCTGTATATGGAATTACAGACGCGCACACAAATGACTTTCGAAGACTTACAAATGTTATTGTATTTAATTTAGAAACTTACTTGTCGTATTCAAAACCTGCTTTCGAGCACAACGGTATCTATCTGATATGTTAAAAGAGGCTGCCAGGTAAATGGGCGAAGAGTTAGTCTATTTTACTTATAATCCTTATAAAATTGCTCTAACTTTAACCCTTGACCGTTCATCCCACATTTCCTTTTAAAAATTGAAAATTTCAGTAATGACTATAAGACACATAGTTGATTACAACTATGTAAAATAAATTAGCATTTTTAATGATAGAGAAATATTAGGTTTGAAACATGAATATGCTAATCTCCATAAATTTAAATAATACTTAATTTCATAAATAAGTATGTTTTCTGTAAATACTTTAAATTGCATAAAACGTCAACAGTTTGTTTTAAGTCAGAATAATAGCCCGGCCTTTTTCTCAAGTGAAAAAATTCCGCAGAAGTGCATCGTCAAAGTAGTAGGGTGCATTCGCGCTTACTAAGAACCTGAAATTGACTTTTGCATATGGATTCCTCTGAAACACTATATAACGAACAAGGAAAGAACAAAAGTTTAAAAATTGTTAAAACAAGGTCAAAATAAAGCAGAATTGTTGCATAAAACAATTTTAAATGTTTGGTTTCAAAGAGAAACCAATAGGCATTAAAGGATTAAAGAATTATAAGTTCGTCAGTGTTCATGTAATAATAAGTGATTTCTTCCTACATAGTATTATATTAAGAAATCTTTACGAAATATAAATTGAAAGACTAAATAAGAATTTTAATTTAGTAATATTTACTTGCATCTATTAAAAAACCAAGCTTAAAATAACATATTGGAAAATTAAATCATTTTTCTCATGATAAAGGCTTCAGGGATTAATCTTTGAATATTCATAATACTGAACATCTTGTTCAGTAAATAATTTATATGATAATAATTTATATAATAATAAATTATATAATAATTTATATAATAATAAATTATATAATAATTTATATATTGATCTCATAATTTTTGTTTATTTGTATATATATACCGTGTGTCCCATAAGTGTGTAGACATTTTAAAAATTCATAAAAATTAAAGGAATGTGTAGAATTGAACGCGGTTTGCGAAATAGTTATTCTCACGAAGGGGGACTTTTTAGTTAAAAAAAAAAGTTAAACTTTTCGTCAATAGAGAGTGGACACGGATGCATAACGAGAAATATAGTTTTAATTGCAATGCTGACTTGGTGGATAAAGCGGTATCCGTGAAAATGTTCTCCCTGAGGTAAGAACCGCCGAATAAAGCTGCAGTTAGCGGTGTTTTAAATTGTAATTTGTAATAATAGCGAATATATACACTAGGATTTATATGCGTGTAAACATTTGCATAAAAATAAATATAGTTTTTCACGGAAATGTAGATTCGCTCTCGTACAGAGCCCTCTATCGACAAAATTTTAACTGTTATTTTTTTTTTTCTTTACAATAAATAAATAAATAAATAAATAAATAAATAAATAAAAATAAATAAAAAAAAAAAAATCCTCCGTCATAAGAATAATGTTTTCGTAAACTGCGTTCAATTCTACCGATTCCTTCAATTTTTATGAATTTTTAAAATGTCTACAGACTTATGGGACACCCGGTATATATATATATATATACATAAAATTTTAAGTTGGGTACAGGCCTGATCCTCTATCAAATGCCACTGAATTCCGTCCAGCGACTTTTACATGATACCCGGTGGGAAAAAAAAAAAACAACACTTTCGCACTTTTTTCTCCTTTAAGGGGTTTTACTGACGAAAGCATTATTGCGCAAACGCAAACGCTTATTGTTAATGCGCAAACTATATTTCTATATATAATTCTCATTAAAGTTTTTAAATGTTCGATAAATATAATTTTAAGTTGAGCACAGGCCTAAGTCTTTGGTAAGTATCATTGAATTCCGTCCAGCCAATCTCACGTGATACCCGGACAAAAATAACTCTTTATACAGGCACAAAGAGCCACAGAGATACAGAAAGCGAGAGAATTTTTTGAGGGCAGTTTTGGCTTCCTTATGTCCAAAATGGGAAGATATCTCAAATTTTTCGATTCAATAACATTACCGACAAAAGTCTGATATTATTTATATAGAAACTAGTAAAGCGCTTCAAAAATGTATTTCTGTTAAAATTTACTCGTAGCTAAACTCTGTAATACCTAGTATGTAGGTCGATGTAGATATCTAAGTCATCAAGGTGTATGCAAAATAATTTATCAGTTAAAAAAAAAATAAACTGCTGTTAAAATTAAATAACTTAAACGAAAATTAATTTTTTTTTCGATATTATAAAAGCTACATTCTTAATTATTATTATTATTTATTTATTATTATTTTTTTTTTCGAGATTTGAAGAAAAAAAAAACCTGCCATGTACTACAATGGGATATGAGAACTCAGAATTCTTTACAAACTCTTCGACCAATTTCCCAATAAAATTTTATGCAAGAGCTCTTTGTTTTATTCCACTGGTCTTTTAACTTCTTATTTAGTTTAATTATTCAGAACAGAACCTTTATTCAATTCTAAAAGGAACTGTAAGTAAAGAAACTTGAAACATTTATGTCTGAATGTCTTTCGATATGCAGGTTTCTGTATACGGCTTATTTTACTTGGTTAAAGCGTCGTATTTGTTTTTAAATGCAAAGTCTTTGAAAAGATCCATGCTAGGAATACTGAATTTTAGAATATTTAAGTTTCTCCTTAACACTTTTGGGACTGAGTAAGATATAACTTCGATATACTGCATATTTGGGGCGTGATAAACAAATTCTTAAAAGCTAAAAGTATCTACGTAGAATTTATCTGATTGATTTGAAACATACGTATTGTTAATTTTTTTCGTTCATCTTACATTTTTTTTTTTTAATTATAGTCCTTATATGTCGATATATGAATACGAAGATAAATAAATATTGAATCGCAGTTTCACAAATTAAAGTTATAAATTTTAAGATACTATTAAGAACTAACTATGCTTAATGCATTATATTAAATAAATATTTTATACATTACATGCACTGGTATAGCTATTATGTTTTTCTAATAAGTGTAATTTAAAATTTTGCAATTTTCGACGAGTGTTAATTATAACTCGAAACAACTATTGCTGGTTTAAAAAAAAAAAAATACCCTTAGCAAGAGCACAAAATGCACAAAACATAAAAACGTGAAGAACATTATAATTTCTTAAAACTTCATTTTCAGTTTTGAAGTATGTAATTATTTTTTATCGCTAAACAAATGCGTTTAATACTTACTGCGCATTCCTCTTAGATATATTCATAATATTAAATTTACAAAACATTGCAATTTTTAAACTAATTTACAAACTCATGAACGATTATGTTGGCGTGTACGTAAGGGCATTGTAACGATTTACTCATTTCTAGAAAATTATTTCCATATCTAAAAGAAAAAAAAAGTTTTGCATATTAATTAATTGTTACGTACATAATGTTGCAAATTATAGCTTATAATGCTAATGCATATATATATATATATATATATATATATATATATTGACGGGGAGGTCAGAAAGCTTTAGGTTGAAATAACCTTCATTCGTACTTTCATCCAATTCAACAAAAAGAACCTTTATAGTATCAAGAAATTCCTTGAGAAATGTATAACTATGGATAATCATTATATAAAGAAGTCATAAAAATTACAGATAAAAATCATGGCTCTATCTGGACTGTATTATAGTAATAATTACAATTATATGATACTTCCTCGTACATGGTATTTCTCGTACATTTATATCAATGATGTTTCCACTTGTAACTTGCATGTAACCCCTGAAACAGTGTTGGGGATAACTGATTAAAAAGTAATTGAATTACAATTGAATTACAATTATAATTATCTTACTGTAAACCAATTAACCCTTCAATTCCCAACTTTTTCCCTCCATAAAACAATAAATCTTATATTTAGTCATAAATTTATTTCAAAGGTAATATATATAAATATTTTTGTTAAAAAAAGGAGTAATAGCATAGTACAAATTAATATAGCTAACAAAGCAACTGACAGATGTTCATTCATGTTTAATATAACCACTGATGCCAATAAAAATCATAACTTTTCAATAAATAAAAATATCAAAATTCTGGAAGAAATACATATTGCAATTAATTAAAATATACATTATAAACATTAAAGAATAAAATAGAAAATATTTCAAACAGTTGATTTACTTAAATTGAACAAAACGGGAAACTGATTCCGATATTATTATCAGAATAGCGTAAAATATACTTTCAATTATCAACAAAGATAGTGAAATCATCTAAAATAGGTATTTTTCGGTGGGAAAATGTATATAGATTTTAATATTGTTAATTTTGAATCAGCGGGAGTGTTAGATGGTAAGAAAGAGAATCTGAAATGTTATGATTCCAATTGGAATCACGGGGAAGGAAAGGGTTAACAAGTAACTGATTACAAATAAATTGAATTACTTATTCAATTTATTTGTAATAGTTCAATTTATTTGCAATTAATTACTTGTTAATCGATTGACAGTAAAATAATTATAATTGTAATTTAATTGTAATTAAATTGTAATTAAATTGTAACTAAATTACTTTTTAACCGTTTATGCCCAACACTGCCCTGAAACGGTGTGTTAGTTAAAAAACGGTATGTTTATGTCTGTTGGATAGTTTCTGTAGAGACATTGAAATGGGATTTAGTTCTATTTTTTTTAAATTAGTCATATCGGAGACATCTTATGATAGAATGCTAAAATTATTTATTTCACATTATTTTTTTTATCGGGAACTCGAAGAACAGTGGCAATAGACATCGTCATGCGCACGAAACCTGTGCAGGTCAGTGTGTGGAGAAACCGACTTGCATGTTATAAGCAGTTCAGACAGGTTTCATGTAATTACTGAAATAAGTAACGTTGTTAATTATGAAAAAAAAAACAATTAATATAACAAAAAACGTGAACTGGATATATTTATAAAAGAAAAATTATGGTTTCGAACAATCACAGACTAAAGTTTCGGGAATTCTGAATACGCTTCAGTTTATGATTCTGAGACTGCGGCAGAGATTTCAAATTAAGAAAGGTATTAACCGATGACCACTATCAGGTCAACCACGTCTCACAACCTTTCGTCAGATTTGATTTATGAACATAATTGCTCAATGTCAGAGTGACAGTAGTGAACAGAGAATTAGGTACAGTGTTCACAATTATTTTTTTTTTATAAAATTGTTGACAGGAGATTTCATGTTGATATGTATGCAAGTTTGCATTACTCGCACGTCTGAGCATGTAATAATCGCTAGTTTAGACTTTAGCTTAAAACATCAGTTTTGAAATCTGTTTGTTATAATCCTTTATCGTCTGTTTTGACCCCCTTCGTATCCATTTTTTAGTTTTTTTACACTTTCCAACAAGGCTGAAAAGTGTTAATTATTTTTGTTTGTTTCTCTGTCCGTCTATCCGACTGTCCGTGCTCTAACTCTCGTAAATATTTATGGAATTTTTTGAAACTGATATATGTTATTCAAGTTCACTATCAAATGTTCGTTATTGAAAATGGAATTATTATCTCTACTGGCTTGTGTACAGGGACACCGGAAAGTAGTCCAAAGCATTGCGCTCTATGAGAGGTAATTCTATAAACCATATTTTAATACATTTACTGTACACAAATCTTAACGTTTTACGGGCCAATATAACATCAAATTAAAATTATTTAAAAGATTAAATTGCTCCAATATTGACTTGAAAAAATTAGCAGACATATTTGAAGGATGTCTTAATTTTTTAAAAAAGCAACAATCCTATCATTAGTTGGCAACTGTACAAAAAATCTTAAAAATGATCATTTTCATATATATATGAAAATTATCATTTTTAAGACTTTTTTTCAGTACAACTAAAATCGAGTACAACTAAAAAAAATGTATAAAAATATGAAAGTATCCAATGCCTCTGAAAATCGGTTCGTTTATTGCTGAAACGTCAGTGGAGGCCCTCTGTCGAGACTCAAAACGGTTTTGGGTTCCGTCTGTGTGTTTGTCTGTGTGCTTGTCTGTCGCGCGATAGCGGCCGCAAAAATCACGCTATTGACTTGTAATTTGGTACACATGTTCATGTTCCCCACGGAATCAGCTGTATAGTTTTGGGTGTGTATTCCAATTGTAGTTCGTGTACAGGGACACGCCAAAGTTTTTCTTATCATTACGGCCTATGGGGAGAATTTGTATGTATCGCGATAGCGGGTGCAAAAATCACGATATTGACTTGAAATTTGGTGCACATATTCATACGCCCAACGGAATAAGCTGTATAGTTTTAGGTGTGTATTCCATTTGTAGTTCGTGTACAGAGACACGCCAAATTTTTTTCCTATCATTACGGCCTATGGTAAGAATTTGTATGTACCACGATAACCACTGCAAAAATCAAGCTATTGACTTGCAATTTTTGCCGAAACGTCAGTGGAGGACCTCGGTTGAGGATTTTGGGTTCCGTCTGTGTGTCTTTCCGTTTGTATGTATGTCGCGCAATAGCGGCGGCAAAAATCACGCTACTGACTTGCAATGTGGTACACATATGCATGAGCACAATGGAATCAGATGTATAATTTTAGGTGTGTATACCATTTGTAAGTTTGTGTACAGGGATACGCCAAAGTTTTTCTTATCATTATTGCCTATGGAAAGAATTTGTATGTACCGTGATAGCCACCGGAAAAATCAAGCTATTGACTTGTAATTTAGTACACATGCTCATGTGCCCCACGGAATCAGTTGTATAGTTTTGGGTGTGTATTCTGTGTGTAATTCGTGTACAGAATACACCAATTTTTTTTCTTATCATTACAGCCTATGGACAGAATTTGTATGTACCGCATTAGCAGCCACAAAAATATTCGAAAAACAACGATTGACTTGCAAATTGGTAAACACATTCAGGCTCTGTATAGAAATAGCTATATAATTTTTTATGCCTATATTTTTTATAGATTGTGTACAGGGATACATCAAAATTCTTATCTTTACAACATATGAGGAGAGTTTCGTTTCAATGCATTTTGACATTATTACGTTGCTATCAACAAAATTAAAATAGCGTACATTACTGATATGCTTAAACTTGTGTTTTCTGCAGAAAATATGTGCTCTTAGGCTTCCTAATTACAGGACCATACAAAAGTGTTCTGACAGTGTAAAATAATCAGCCAAATTACGTCAAGTTCCGAACAATTATTCCTGAAAAAGGTATAATAAGCTGAATAATTTTTACTGGTGTATACAATGTTTATGGTTCGTTTACGGAGACACACAAAAGAATTTCATGACATTAAAGACTATGAAATTTTTTTTATTTAAGTGCAATTTAATGCGTTTATGCTGCATTCAACGTAATGGAATTAACATACATTTTAAGAATGCTTAAAAGCATGTTTACCCTAGAAAAAGGATGTGTATAGACTAAATAATTTATTTACGGGACCCCGCAAAAGAATTTCGATGACGTACTGTATCATCCAAATAATGTCAAATCAGGTTGAAATATTAATGAGTCATAATTAATTAAATAAGTGTATTCTTTTTAGTGTAAGTAATTACTGTGGCTCCTTTTCGAGGATACATAAAATAATTTCGTACTATTACGGTCTATAGTCGGTATTTCTTAAAAGTGTATTTTAACATGCTCACACCTCGTTAAATATAATGAAATTTTATTAGAATTTTAAAAGAATGCTTTTCAGTGGAGAAGTGGGGGCATAGAATTAGTAATTCATTTACAGGGTTACTCAAAATAATTTCGATATGTAATCATTTTGCATGAAATTTGGTACAAGTATTTATGAATTGCAGGGAATTAATACATGACAATCAGTTATTAGGAATATATATATAGAAAGATAGTTATAGAAAGAGAGATACAGTGGGGGGATTGAGTGTTGCGGCAGCTCCCCTCAGAAACCGTTCTGTTTATGTAGCAAATCAGTCGAATCAATATATAATATTATATAATAAGGAAAAAAAAAAACATGATTTGTTGAATAATGCGAGATGCAAATAGGACGTTGAGGCTTCTGATCTGCAGATCCACTAGTTTTAAACAGCTTTTATTATCAAAAAGGGCATGAAACTTGATAATATTAATCAGATGATATTAATAATCTATAATATTGATCTTAATAATCTAATAATATTAATAATTATTATTAATGATAATTAATATTTATGTATACATTTTTTTCCCCATTTAAATGATTAATACAACTTAACTAAAGCATTATATGGTAAAATATACAAAAAACTAATGAAAAGTATACCTGTAAAACGTTAATGAAATTGAAGTATGTTATTCAAGTTCACTATCGAATGTTTCATATATAAAATGGAGTAAATACAACTACTGGTTAGTGTACAGGGACACCTGAAAGTATTCCAAAGCATTGTGCTCTATGAGAGGTATTTCTATAAACCACATTTTAATACCTTTATTGTACACAAATCTTAATGAAATTGAAGTATGTTACTCAAGTTTACTATCGAATGTTTCATATATAAAATGGAGTAAATAGCACCAATGGTTTGCGTACAGGGACACCCGAAAGTATTCCAAAGCATTGTGTTGTGTGAGAGGTATTTCTATGAACCACATTTTAATATCTTTACTGAACACAAACTTTAATTAAATTGAAATATGTTATTCATGTGCACAAAAGAATGCTTTTTATTGAATACAGTATGATCAACATTAGATTTACAGGGCATCACAAAAATATTCAATTACTTAGGAGCTTTAATAAAAATTTTCTGGAATTGCACTTTCGTTTATATTAAGCGTTTTTAGCACTTTCTATAACAACTTTTAAATATGAATATGACTTCAATTTGCGTATCTGTCTGTCTGTTCGTCTGTCTGTCTTTCTGTCTTCGCTATAACTCCCATAAATATTTATGTAATATCTTGAAACTGATATATGTTATTCAAGTTCACGATCGAATATCCTCTATTGAAAATGGAGTGAATACCTCTACTGGTTTCTGTACAGGAGCACCTGAAAATATTCCAAATCGTTGTGCTCTATGACAGGAACTTCTATAAATAATATTTTAATAACTTTAATGAAATTGAAATATGTTATTCAAGTTCACTGTCAGATGTTTGCTATGTAAAATGGAGCAAAAAACAACACTGGTTTGTGTACAGGGGCACTTGAAAGTATTCCATAACATTGCGTTCTATGAGAGGTATTTCTACAAACCAAATTTTAATAACTTTACTTTGCACAAAGCTTAATGAAATTTAAATATATTGTTCATATGCCCAAAATAATGCTTTTTATAAAACATAATATGATTAGTATTAGTCTTACAGAGCCACACAAAAATATTCAGTTACATTAAGAGCTATTAATAAAAATTTACTGGAATTGCATTTTCGTTTAGATTAAGCGTTTTTAAAACTTTCTAACAAATTTTAAGTGTGAATATTATTTTAATTTGTTTATCTGTCTGTCCGATTGTTTGCCTTTCTATCTGTCTGTCTCTCGCCCCCAGCGTCCATAAATATTTTCAGAGTTTAAAATAAAGGATATATAGTAATGAAGTTCACAATGGAATGTTCCCTATTTATATATATATAATGCCAATGCATTGTGTTTTAGGATAGACATTTTTAAAAATCACATTTAAATAACTTTCTACTGTAAAAATCATAAGTAAATAGACATGTTTTGTTAATATTCTAAAATAATATTTTGTATAGAATATGATTTGATTAACCTGCAGATTTACAGGGCTGCACTAAAATATTCAGATACATTAAAGGCTGCAATTATAATCTAACGACTGGATTTCCTTTTGCGTTAAGCCTTTTTAACACTTTACAACAATGTCTGAGAGTTGTTTAAAATTCAATTAGTCAATCTGTATGCTCTTCAGTCCTTCTGTCTGTCTGCTGCATAATAACGTAGACAAAGAATATTGAAAGTTATACGATACAACCAGTACGTACAGTTGAAAAGTGTTAATAATCAATGAGTACTGCATGATGTTTCGTTCTTTTTTTTTTTTTTTCCTTTTTCATTTTGGTTTAAAAATTTACGTCTAACAAGACGTTATTTTTTTATGAGTTCGAAGTGGTATTTTATCCACAATAATTATTTTTAATGTAGCACCACATAACTTATTGAAGGGCCAAGAGATAATTGAAAATATCAAAACAGATTCAGTTAAAAATATCCAAATAGTTATTATAAAATGTATGAAGCTATGTAATACACTACTGGACATTAAAATTGCTACACCAAGTAGGAACTCAAATAAGAGAATGATATTTTTTATTGGACAGATACATTATAGTGGGAAGAACAATTAATTACATCTTGAGGAAATTTCAGTTGATATATCCTGACAAATCTGTATATGAATCAGCGTTCTCTGGCAGAAATAACAGCAGTTATCGGCCTACGCATTGAATCGAACAGTGATTGGATGACAAGTACGAATACAGCATTCCATGCAGCCTCAACACGATGCCACGGTTCTTCAAGGCAGTTACTCGAGAGTGGCGACGTGCCTATCGCTCTTCAGTTGGTGCGAGATCAGGAGAACGCTCTCGCTAAAGCAACATGCAAACATGAGCCAGTATTCGGTGATCATAACTTCTTCCTAGAAGCTGCATCATAAACAGGAGAGCCTTCAGTTTGTGATCATTGACGAAGCGGGACGCAGAAATGGCGTGACGTCATCCTTTCATACGAATCACAATTCTGTTTACAGATTCGTATTTTGCGGCATCGTGAGAAACATCCTGAGAAATGAGTGCATGAATCAGTGACCTCTGGCAGAAATAACAGCAAATATCTGCCCAGGCACTGAATCGAACAGCGATTGTATGATATGTACGAGTACAGCACTCCATGCAGCCGCAACACGATGCCACAATTCATCAACTGCAATTAATGAAGAGTGGCGGCGTGCCAGTAGCTCTTCAACAATTGACCACATGTTTTCAACCTGTGCGAGATCAGGAGAACGCTCTCTCTAAAGCAATATCCGAACGCATTCTGTATAAAAGAAGGTTAAAAACATACAACATGCGGTCGCGTACTTTCCGGCTTAACTGTTGCTTTACGGAGGCCTCAAATAGGAGGCAGAGACATGTACCTTAACTCATCAGAAATGTAATGGTCGCTATTCAGAGTGCTGGAAATGCGAACAAGAGGTTTACAAGACTCTTATCCAACGGCTCCACATGACATAATTTCCGAAATGAGCCAGTATCTGGCGACCATGACTAAGACCCTAGAAGCCGCATCATAAACAGGAGTGTCTTCAATGTGTGATCAAGGACGAAGCTGGACGCAGGAATGCCATGGCGTTATATTTTCAAACGAATCACAATTCTGTTTACAGCTTCGTATTTTGCGGAATCGTGAAGAATACACATTGTCAGATGGCATTCGACATCATCGTACTGGCTATAACTTGGAGTGATGATATGCGGTGCCTTTGGATGCACGTCTCGACCATCCCCAGTTTGCATTTCCGGCACTCTAAATGGCGTACATTACATTTCAGATTAATTAAGGCCCGTGACTCTGCCCTATATTCGAAGCCTCCATAAGGCAATATTTAAGCAAGGCAAATGCATGCCCGGACCTTCTTGATACAGAATGTGTTCCGCTGTCGCTCTTATCAGCAAGTTTTCCTGACCTTACACCAACTGAAAACAACTGGTCAATCATTGTCAAGCAACTGGCATGCAATCACTCTCAATGAACCAGTGTTGCCAGATCTGACGGATTTTTTAATCAATAATCACCAATAATTTTGAGTTGTGATATTTGATATGCGTAATAGACTATCTATCTTCGAAGTGATTAGGCAAACGTTACAATTAAAAATTGTTGGTGATTATTGAATAAAAATTCTGCTAGATATGGCAACACTACAAGGAGCTACGGTCAATGAACTGTGGCATCATGATGAACCTGCATGTTGTGCTTGCACCGTGTTGAATCTGTACTCCTACATGTCATCCAATGGCTGCTCGATTCAGTGCCTTAGCGGATAAGTACTGTTATTGCGGCCAGAGTTCGGAACTTTATCTCAGGTAGTACATAACGTTGTTATAGCGTTGCAAATATGTCTGAACAGTGAAAAATTATTTTTAACAACGTTATGTGCTACCTGAAATGTGCTGACTTCTGTGGATATATACCTCCAAATTTCTCGAAAATTTAATCAATTGTTCTTCCCACTATAATGTATGTGACCAATAAATTCATTCTACTATTTGCTTTCCTTCCTGGTGCAGCAATTTTAATAGCCAGTAGTATATATTTTTTTTAATAATATTATTCCACAGTTAGTAAAGCATTACTTAATTCGGAAATAATTAATTACTTATAATGGCTCCCTGCGAATTTGTTTTCATTAAATCTTTTTAAAAATTTCCAGGAGTGTTAATCGGTGTATTTGTTACAAAACTGGGCAGTCATTTTGAAATGAAGAAATTATTACGTTTATTTCAAACTCTCAAATTCAGTCGCATGATAAAAATTTATGAGGATTTCAAATTTTACACAATGCTTTGTTTGTAATTGATGCTGTAATTGAGATGTAGAAAAATGAATGCACAAATGTCTTAAGTTACATATAAAAAACACATAGTTAAAAATAACAATGGAAAAATTGTAGGAATGCTAATTTAAGGGAATATAAGATGATAAAATAGCAACAGCATCTTAAGTTAACCTTGAGTTCAGTTCACAGAGCGTTTCAGTACTCGTTAGGTTATAGGGTTTTTTTTTTTTTTTTTATTATTATTATTTTATTTACTTAAAATATTTGTTAAAAATAAATAATTTGTCATTAAAATTTAAATGCTTATTTTTTAAATATTTTATTTATAAAGATATTTTATTACAACTGAAACAAACGACAACAACAAAAAAAAAGGTTAATTTTTTTCTGTTAAATTTAGCTAATAATTATGGAGAAAATATAATAATTAAATTAAATTAAGAGTTATACATATATACCCAATAACACGAAAATGTATATATATATATATATATATATATATATATATTTATAAAGAATAAATTATCTGTAAGTTTATGAACTTAATTTCTGACTAATAAAGACTATTATTAGAAATAGAAAAATGATCAGGTATTTTATTTTTTAAATATTTTATTTAAATTGGAAAAGAAATTTGTTTAAAGTTAAATTCATAATTTAAGAGAAAATAATTATCAAATTAAAATAAGAAACTTTTTTCTTTCTTTTTTTTTTTTTTTTGTATAAATATACTTATTAGTGAAATATTAAAAGCAATAAATAAAGAAAAAAATATTTATTCATAAAGAATGAAATTATACTTAAAGTTATAAAGTTACAAATTTAGTATCTGATTAATAATGTATAAATTAGACGTAGAAATTTTTTTGAAGTAATTATATACATATATATTATATATATAATTTTTAATCTAATTTTTCATACTTTTCTTATTAGTAATATTTTTAAAAAATCAAAAAATCAAAAATTACTACATATATGATCTAGGGACTTATTTTTAGGATACATTTGTAATATTGTGTTAAAAAAATATTTAAAACTTTTTTTTTTTTTTTTTTTTTTTTTACGTATTTAAAGGAAAAAAAAACTGTGCTTTGTCGAGTATTGAATATTTTATTTGAACTGAATATATATATATATATATAATGAAGAATTTAATAACGTTACAAAATTTAGCAATTAATAGATACATGATGATACCAACAACAATCAAATAAAAGTCACTGTATAACACTAGGTCCAACAAGATATGATTTTTGTCTTGCAATATTCAAGAAAGTTATCAAACGTAAACCAATAATTTTATAAAAATATGAAAATAAAGATAACTGGAAATGAGAATTGAAAATGGAAATGGAAATGCTCAAAAAATAGAAGGATTCACTCTTGGAGGAATATGTCTTTCTACGAGCAAAGAATTCGCAAGATTTCGGAAAACTGTATATCTAAATCAAGCTAAAAATACAGTTCATGTTCCTATCTTGCGACAAAATCTAAATTTAAAAAGGAATGAATTAAATTTCAACAAATCATTAACACAAACCAAAAATGGATCAAGGTAGGAAAATATTTATTCATGTGTCATTCGGACTCAGAGAGTAACACATAACAAGTTATCAACAGGTCTATTCTAATAAAAAAAATTCCAATCCCGATTAATCTATAAATGTTCTATAAATGAACAGCTTCACTAATAATTAAATTCACTATTTTAATGTATTTTAATTTTAATTTTAATAATTCTTAAATCTTTGAATGATATATATATATATATATATTTCAACTGAGAGAGTTTATATTTTATTTTAAATTTAATTAATAATTTACAATAATATAATTATTTAAAAAAAAATCAATACATATATAATCATTAGAAAGGAAGAAAAATGAAAAATAATTTATTTAAAATAGAGAAAATTATCTTTAAGGTTATATATTTAATTTCTGATTAATAATGATTATAATCAGAAGATTAAAAATGAGGAAGCATTTTATTTTAAAAATATTTTACTTTAACTAAAAAAAAAAAATAATAATAATTAATTAATTAAATTAAATCTTAAATTAAATTAATCATTTAAAAAGAAATAATTATTAAATTGATTGCAGAAATTTTTTATACTCACATTGCCATAAAAATATGCGCACCATGAAAGAGTTGTCAGAAAAAAACGAAATTTTACATACGTGAGTACAAATTGATATAAGTAAGTGATTACAAATTCAAAGCAAATTTATGATTTAATGCAGAAAGAATTACAAATGACTAGAGGTTTTATTACCCTCTTGCGTGAATGCTCGATACGATACGAGCGGACATTGAGGCATACAAGTCCCTTGCAGCATCTCGTACCACATTTGTTGTAAAACTCGTAGGTTGTTAAATATCCGTTCCAAGTGATCCCAGATATGCTCGATCGGTAAGAAATGGGGATCGAGCAGGTCAGGGAAGAATGGTAATGTAGCGCAGGCTGTCCTCTTACACCCATGCTGTGTGTAACTGAGCATTGTCCTGTTGAAAATGGCAGCCCTGCCATGAGTGGCAACACATGTGGCCGAAGGATCACAGGCAAAATTGAAGCGTTCACCACAGGGCCTCCACACACGTACACGATTTTTATCACTATCCAAAGAGAATTTGAATTCGTTGCTGAAGACGACCAGGTTGCATTCGATTGCAGTTCAATCCGGTCGAGCACGACATCACTCCAAACAGAGGCAACGAGGGGGGGGGGGATACCATTGGCAGCACACGTTACGGGCGCCGAAATAGGAAGTGGTCTTCCGCCAGTCGCCTTGCTATGGTACGGACAGACATAGGGACCCGTGTTGAAAGTGTTGCCAGTGAGTCAGTTGGCAGACATTGAAACAGTTAGCAATATGCATGCTTGTCGTATGAAATAATGATCTTCTCGGCTATTGGTGTGTCAAGGGCGTCCTGAGCATGGGCGTCATGAAAACGACTTTCCTCTTGTCCACTGGTTCAAACACCTCCTCACACTAAAATCAGAACGGCCTAGATGTCGGGCTACTCACCGAGCAATGCATTGAGCTTCCATGATCCGATGATTCTTTCCTTTTCGGACTCTAACAGCTGCTGATATTGTTTTCGATGACGGCGTAACGACATCTCTATTTAAAATGCGTCATTCTGCGACAGGTTAAGTACACGCAAACAAGCTCTGCTTACCTTTTTTATACTTCACTTTTTATGCACAATCACGCTGCATATCTGCTTAACGCTTACATTCATGCCAAGTTTCGTTACGATCGTACAATTACTTCTTGGTGCACAATTTTTTACGGCAATGAGTGTATTTATATAACTATACACTTACTCTTAGCAAAATATTACAAGAGATTAATATAAAATATATTTATTTATATAGAAGAAAATCATATTTAAAGTTAAAAACATAATAATTTAGTTTCTAATAAATAATGAGTATAATTTGAAGTAGAAAAAATATCAAAGTAAAAAAAAAATTATTTTTAAAATATTTAATTTCAATTGGAATTTTTTTTTTCTTTCTAATTATTAAATTTTATTTTCGTACTTCTTTTGTTAGTAAGATTAAGAATTTATAATATTTGCACAAAATAAACTTTAAAGTGGTCTTCACAGTGTTTTTGAAAGATTTACTCATTTCTGAGTTGAAAAATAATAGTGGCACATTGAAGCGAATCTCTTAAATTTTCCTCGGCAGATAAGGGGTTAACTGAACAAAAGAGTTACATATCTCAGAGGTGTGTTACAAAGTTAACATCTTATATTATCTTAAATTAGCGTCCCAACATTTCTATGAAATAGCATAGTTTAGTTTAAAATTTAATGTTCTGAGGACTTTAAAACTGATTATTTTTAGAAAACTATTCTTTTGTCTTTAATATTAAACAGTATTTTGTTTAATATTGCACTTTCTGTTTTAAAATGAAATTAACACACTTTTCGTCACTCGTAATGTTTCTAATTGAATATCTTTAGCTGCTAACCTTTACACTTTTTTGGCTACCAGAAAATTTTAATAGAATCATTTTATGTATTTCTGCAACAGTTTCTCTGAATTTATATATTTCTGTAACAGTTTTCACTGATTAGATAAATAATAAGTATCTATTAAAGTTTTACGGTATCATGATAGCGTAAAAAATGGCAAGTATGTTAATGTTTAAATGTATAAAATGTTCACATAAAAAAATAATAGTTTCGTAAGATTTTTCCAGAGAGTATAACGTATGAACATATTTTTTTGTTTTTTAATTTATCAGTTTTTTTTAAATTAAAAATGGCTGAAAAAAATGTCTTTATCTCACTTTCGGAACGATGTTTTCACTAGCTGTACACGTAGTGAGATTTTTGAGATAGATCACAACCACAGCTAGAGTTGTCGACAGTGAGACCTGGGTAAACGATTCGTCGTAACACATTTTTCGAATCGTAGGAACGTGATGGGCACAGCCAAGAATTCCCGATAGTTAGATAAACTATAAGTATGTTCGTTGTAGGGTCTCTCATTTTCTATTAATACGGTGTTTGTTATATGTTGTTCTGCAAACCTTGAATATATTGAAAAATGATTTTAAAAACTGCATGTCTTCTATATATATTTTCTCACAAAAGTTTACATTTAACTGAAAATAATTAAAAGAAAGCTCGATATGAACCCATGAGTTTATTCTTTAATATAGCAGAGATTCTAAGTCATGGCAGGTAACACAATAAAATAACTTTAAATATTAGTAGCTTTATCTTAGGATTTGCTTTCTTGTAGTGTATGCTACGTATAATTTTAATTCATTTAAATCGAATACAAATTTTAAATTAAGTATTGCTGAGTAATAAAATATTTAAGTGTAATGCACGGGAGAAGAGCATGTCAAATATATTAATAAAAATTATTTTTTGCATTCTTGCTCATATTGTGTATTAGAATAATAGTGATGATTGTTTAAATTGTTTCAATAAATTAATTAAAAACACTTTAAAAACACGTTAAAAATACATTTATTAAAATATCCAAAGCTTTTCGCCTATATACAAGAAGGCATTATCAGGGAATTTGGTTTGACACATACTTCCGAGCAGTTATATGTATTTTTGAATCACATGGTTAACAGTTAAGTTCATACATAAAATATATTCAACTGGAAGTCAGAGGCTGGATCTATTTCAGGAAGAGGAGGTGCTACACTTGGACGCTGGAGCTATTTCAAGGAAGAGGAGGTGCCACACTTGGAAGTTGGGAACTATTGCAGGAAGAGAAGGTGCTACACTTGGAGGTTGGAACTATTGCAGGAAAAGAAGGTGCTACACTGGAGGTTGGAACTATTGCAGGAAGAGAAGGAGCTACACTGGAGGTTGGAACTATTGCAGGAAGAGAAGGAGCTACACTGGAGGTTGGAACTATTGCAGGAAGAGAAGGAGCTACACTTGGAGGTTGGAACTATTGCAGGAAGAGAAGGTGCTACACTTGGAGGTTGGAACTATTGCAGGGTGACGAAGTGTTACACTTGGAGGTTGGAACTATTGCAGGGTGACGAAGTTTTACACTTGGAGGATGGGGAGACTGTAGAAACATCAGATTGCAAATGCAGGAAATGAAAATTTATTAAATATGTGTTTTGAAGATTCGCCTGAGGCTATTAAAGAGTAAAACTATCTTGAACTGGAAAAAACAAGCTATTAGTTATTTTATAATATGGTGCCAAATTATTGGCAAAATTGCAGCATCTTTTGAATTTATTGAATTTTTATGTTTAATTATATTTATAGCTTCGCAAAAATATAGTTCTTGGATCGTAGGAGGGGCTGAAATAATTTTGGCGTTATCCCACATAGGAGTATCGTTAGGGTTATCATAAATAAAATCAACTAGAGTAGAACTTCTTCCTTCCTTTAAATTACGCTTATGTTCTTGAATTCGTTGTGTTAAAGTTCGCTTAGTTTGTCCAATGTAACAGAAAAGTTCTTTGTTATTTTCAATGGTTATTTTATATACTCCTCCAGTAGGTCCAGTTTGGTCACGATCACAAAGAGTTAATTGTTTAATAGTTAGGGGGGAACTGAAAGGAATTAATATATTAAATTTACGTTGAATATAATTTTGAAAACTATAGAACTCTTTACAGTAGGGAAGACTATTGGTATAATGTAATTTACAAGTTGAATTCAAAGTATGATTCATAAGATTAATTGACATGCTGCTTTTTATTTTATTAACAATTTTTGTAATATAAGATTTACTATACCCTGCATCATTACCGATTTTAATAATTTTGTTAATTTGTTGTTTTTCATTAAATTCAAAAGTTGTATAATTTAAGGCACGGGTAATATAGGAATTGAAAAAAGCATCTTTATATTTAGTAGGGTGAGCTGAATCAGCCGAAATAGGTAAGGGAATAAATGAATTTTTGAAAAAAACGTCAAACCATATAGTTGAATTATCAGAATTACGATGGATCCTTAGGTCAAGAAACGGTAGAGTACGATTAGTTTCAGTTTCGTAAGTAAAATTTATAGATGGAAATTGGTTATTAAAACTATAAATTAAATTAAGAAGCGAATTTTTGTAGCATCTCAAGTGTAGCACCTCCTCTTCCTGAAATAGATCCAGCCTCTGACTTCCAGTTGAATATATTTTATGTATGAACTTAACTGTTAACCATGTGATTCAAAAATACATATAACTGCTCTGAAGTATGTGTCAAACCAAATTCCCTGATGATGCCTTCTTGTATATAGGCGAAAAGCTTTGGATATTTTAATAAATGTATTTTTAACGTGTTTTTAAAGTGTTTTTAATTAATTTATTACAATATGACACGTGTTTTTAATGCAACTCTGAATTGGAGTTTATTTATAAATTGTTTCAATTATATCATATTCAGATCAGATATATAAAGATTATCATATGAAGTTAATATTTTCACATTATTTGATATATATATATATATATATATATATATATATGAAATAATGTAAAACACTTTTATTAAAATATATTTCGTTTAATTAACATACATGATCAGTAATTAATATTACAAACCTATAATAAAATCGCCTAATCAAAAACCTAATAAAGACATCTACGATAGGAAGATTACGCTCTAATTTTTGTTTCACATAACTGCTAAAGATAAAATACAGATTAATCATAGACGCTGAAAGCATATTTATGTAAACTTTTTAAAATGACTTTTCATAAGCATTAAATGCGAATTCATTTTACCTTTTTACAGTTATGTAAATCTTAGCTCATTAGTTATATTCCTCTTATAAAAAGAGAGTCATATTTCTGACCATTGCTAATTTTTTCATTCATTTTATATAAAAATTTATTTTCAAAACACAATTTTTGTATCGTTTCTTCAATATTTGTAAAATATTTATGTATACACATCTGGCAGTCTGGTTTAGTCTTATTCATTTATTTTTATTTTTATTTACTTATTTAAATACAAATTAACTTGTAGAATGGAAATATTTTTCTTTTTAATAAGCTTATCCAAATTCAATTTTTTTTTTTTTTTTTTTTTTTTTTTTTAAGAAAACTGTTTTTCAAACAGCAACTTTTTGTAAAGTATTATAATTCTCAAAGATTTTTTTGAAACTTACAAATATGTTATTCTTTAGTAATGTTGATCTAGGAAAAGGTTTGCAAGAGTATTATCAAAGTATTAGTAAGATATAGAAATTTCTTTGGCAAAACCTCCAGATTTCTTCCAGAAGAGAAGCCCATTAATTTTTTCCAGTGCTCGATATTGCAATAAATATTTAAGAATGTATAACGCTAACTAGGGGTATTTGCGGATGCCGTATTTTGTTTTTCCTCTACTGAAAACGTGCATATACCATTTACAATCTGCTTATGCGGGACACAGTAAAATCTTCCCAACAACAAACTGCTTTCATTCGGTATCACATTTGTTCGCTTTCTTTTTTGCATAAGCAGCTTCAGCGAGCTTGTTTGCGTTTTATTTCATTCCATTTTTTCGCTTCACTTACTCTCTATTCCATTTTTCTTTCTTAAATTTTCTTCAGTGTTTGATGTCAAGGTTTAGTCCCCGTACATAACATATTTAAAGAAAGAACAGAAAAAAAAATCTTTCCCTAAACTCCCGGTTCGAGTGAAGTGAGCCTCCGACTTTGGAATTCGAAATTGGTAGCTTACACTCCCTTTATACATCATTCATATTTCTTGACGACTGGTGGTAAGGTAAAGAAAAGCGTGGGACGGGGTAGGGGGCGAGCAAGAAATCCAATAAGATTTGGGACATTTCCGAAAGGCTGGCATCAATCTGTGTTGGGCTTGAGGGATGGGAGCCGTCCGAAATTGGATCTCTGTCTTAGGAGGCGCGCGATTTGTGGCTTCTGATGGACAGCTTCCGAACGTCAATCTGCATATAGAATATTTGTCTCCCTCCAATGAGATATAAAAGGATCTGCCGCATTTCCATACACCCGGTTTCAGTCGCAGCAATTTGTCTCTCTAGCAGCGAAATATTTTTTTTCTGGACGCATTCCCCCCACTCCTCGTCTCGATTGGCTCGAATAAGAAACTAATATTCGATTCGCACTTTAATCTTTCAAATCTGCTTCCTTGAATTTATCGAAACCCACGTGTTTAATAGTTATCATGTTCAATATGATAAAGAACTGGGTGATTTTATAGAATCTGTATAATATTGTTTTATACTTTTGTCCAATATTTAGCTTTAAAATTCTATGCATGAATGCATTTTTTTCTTAACTGATATTCGATTCGCATTTTAATCTTTCAAATCTGTTTCCTTGAATCTATCAAACCAAGTAACGTATTTCATGGTTATCATTTTCAATACGGCTAGGATCTGATTGATTTTATGGAATTTATTTATTATTATTTTATATTTTTGATTTAATATTTCTTCATAAAAACCTGTGCAAGAATGCACACTCTCATTTTAGAAATAGGGTAGTATATATATTGATATAATTCATTGTAAATAAATAAATGATGTAAACAATAATAGAATAAAAATTATGTCAGTGTTTTAACTTGTTCTGGACATTTCACATGGTATAGATCAATTCTGCTTTAGGATTTGTATAAATTACAGTAAATCCACCAATAGGATATTCGAATTGATTTTAGTCGTTGCAAAATTAAAAATTGTTAAGAAATTGTAATCTTGAATTCATACAATATCAATTAATAAAATTAAATTTTGTTAACTATGGAATTGTAACTATGATTAAAAAAAAAAAAAAAAAAAAAAAAAAAACTTTCTCTTTTTGGAGAGAAATACCTATAAAATTTCAAGCAAAAGGGAAAAGAATCTTTTGGATCTTCTTGAAAACTATCCGATTTTTGTCCCCAAATAGCATGGTTTATTGTTATTATTTTTAATTAAATCGTATTACACACCGTTCAGCGTTTAGATAGAGAACATCATTTTGAGAACCACACAGATAAAATGCGTCAATAGAATGTGTCAACGACAATTGGCCAAGTAACCTTTATACGAAAATACTTTTATTGCTTAAGAAATCTGAGAAGAATATATCGATGTTACAGTAATTCTTGCAGATATTTCACTTTTTATAATCATAAATGTGTATAATTATTTATTATTTCGCATTAAATAATCAGATCAAACTAGCTATTCTACAAAGATGACTTCATCTTTACGATCACTGCTTATTCCTATCGTTCTCTTGTATAAAAAAATTAAAAAGATTATTCGGAATGCAATTTCTAACTGTCCTTGCAATTTATCAGGCTATTTTCGTTTTGGGATTGTGTTAATACAGTTTTAGTCATTAAGCATTTTTTCAAAGTATTTGAGCTGCATGACTCCGCTATGCTCGATAATTTTGAATTTAAAGTATGTAAAATAGGAAGAAAAAAGGTTTGATTTGTATCCTGGGGCACTAAAACATATCCGGTGAGCTGTCGAAAATTATTTTATGCATAAAGACAATACTTTATGGAGCAAATAAAGTATGTGTGGGAGAGGGGGTGCAAGGAGGCATCTTGTCATCCTAGATCCCCATCTCCCCGACCAAATTATTCCCGCCCATTGGTGCGCGCGGACAAGACGTTTCATTTATTTGACGACATTAATTTTTCTATAATCTGGTGACTGGTTTTATCTTATCTGGACCGGGAGGGAGTGAAAAATGAGTTGCATCGCACCGAATGGATTTAATTACTGCTCCGCTTTGACATTTATTACTGAAGTAAGAGAGAAATAGCAGTTCTGGCAAATTTTTCATTTAGCTTTCTGCTTCATCAAAGTGTCTGTGTTTACGGTGAGGGGAGGAGCGACGAACAAGATTATGGCACCTCACCGGCGCTGCAGTTCTTCTTTTTGCCCTCCCCGTGTTAATCAAAGAGATCGCGATCGCGGCCTTTTAAAATTATAACCACGAAGCGAGTGCGACGAGCTTAATGAAATTTAGCCGAGAACCTTCAAAAGTTTTCTGATCGAGGCATTTTTATTAAAGTTTCGTGCCAGCACCTGCAACACTTGACAAATGCAGCGCTTCCCAAGTTTTAAATGAAACTCATTAGTACGGATTGTCGATGGGACTTACAATCATTTACCGAAGTCTTTCGGGAAGCTGGATATTAGAATTGGAGATTGATTTTGCTTCCTGCAGCACAGAAAAAAAGCTCGAATTAAAACGATTCATTTCGAATGCATTAAATTAAAACTTCGCAGATCGGCATCAAAGGCTACAGAAAGAAATATTTTATTATGCTAAAAGGAGGAAAAGTCTAGCGGGAAGATTTCGGTGTCAAAAACCTGAAATGTAAAATATCGCTTAAAAATGCTGATGTTGATCGCATAGAGCTTAATTGAATGCCCTGAAACAATGTCAATTAGTCACACTCTAAGAAAATTGATCCTGTTTCAAAGCTCAGAATACTTAATTCAAAACAGAAATAAATTATAAAATAGATTAAAAAGTATCAAAATAAAATAAAAGGATTGACCGTTGGATCCTGAATCTTTATAAAATTTCATTTCAAAAGTGGAGTTGTCTAAAACATTTATCTCAATCTTTATTATTAAACTCCATGAGAAAAATACATGAATTATTTTTGTAAAAAGAAAGATGGAGATATTTCATTAACCTGATATAAAACATAATAGAATATTTTCTTTTGTCTGATCATTGAAAGGAGAAGTTTGATACTACTTCTAAAACCCCTTCTTACAAAACAGGTACTGATAAGAACAAGCTTAATGTAATCCTTTAGAATGTTTGTCAATTAGACTTTACTTCATGCCAGAGATTAATTCAATTTTAAATGCAATAAATTCGTGGAAATACGTAAAAAATATACAAGAAATATAGTTGGATAATTTAGAATATCATCTGTTAAAGTTTGCTGAATATTTGTAAAAGAGAAAAGAAAAATTTTGCGCCTTTAAGATTACATTTGAAATAACTAGCAATTAAATAAACATGAGAAGTGTAATAAATTCATTTCTGAATTTTCTTGCGTAATTTTCCAATTTATTATCGATTGTAAATAAATTTAATACTAGTATTTACAACCAGTAAACTCCGTCTTACTTAATTCAGATAAATATTATAAAAGGGTACTATTAAAAATTATTGGTATAAAGGTTACGGACAATCCGTAACAAAGTGACACCTATAACAGTTCAGCAATAATCAGTTCCTTAGAAATCTGTCACGAAAATTTATTTTTTGCATACCCAAAAAGTTCGTTCTTTTTAATACTTAAAGTACGGTATAATAAAGCCACAATGTTTTCTACCCTTGAAAAATTGCGCATTTGACCTAAAGTTTTCTAATTAAGAGAAAATAGAGCATGTACATTTTTAAAACATTTCGATTCAAACAAAGTATTTTTATTTATTTATTTATTATTTATTTATTTTATTATTTATTTTATTTTTTATTTTTATTTTATTTTATTTTTTTGCATATTTTAACTTTTTTCTAAAGTAATTTACGTTTTATTACTTAGCTGGTTTGTGTACTCTTTGTTCATTGATCACTACTAAACTTTATGAGATCATTTGTTTTAAAGAATTATCAGATAACCTGTCAACATGACGAGCAAAAGAAGCGGTGTTATGCTAAAATAACTTTGAAATATATATTCAAATACACATAACCATAAGATCTAAAATTCAAAAATTAACATCTTACAACACAATTAAAACGATAAACTAATTTAATATATATATATATACAGGGCTCCAGGAATTTGGAAAAAAAAAAAAAAAAAAATGTCGCCAGCAAAAATTTCTGGTAGATAGTAAAACATATCCCCCACCCCACTTTTATTTTTTATTTTTTAATTTACTTGAATATAGAAATTAAAATTATATGCATAGCAACCAAATATCTATTACAACATAATGATATATCAGGAAACACTGGTTTAAATTTAACATTATGAAACAGGTTTTATTATTTTAACTAAACCGATACACCATCGGCATCTATACATCATTACACTGGCACTACGATTCAGCACAAGGTCGCAAAGCACGCACAAACCGGAAGAAAGTAAACAATTTCCCTAAAATGGTGCACTAATTCAACAGCGAGTTGTGAATCATGCACGGAGAAAAGTGGAGTAAATCCTCTAATGGTGTATTGGTTCAACACAGTGTCTCAAAACGTGGTGAGAAGAGCGGGAAGGAAAACAGTGAGAGTTAGCCTACATCGGACGTGGAATCGGAGACCCATTATAGGACCAATTCCCCCCCCCCTACCCCCCCCCCCCAAAAACAAATAAAAAAAAAATTAAAAAAAAAAACCAGTCTCTTTAAAGTTGAAAACATAATCGCCAGTTAAAATAAATTAGTCGCCTAT
This sequence comes from Salticus scenicus, assembly GCA_963930645.1. Classification (NCBI taxonomy): domain Eukaryota; kingdom Metazoa; phylum Arthropoda; class Arachnida; order Araneae; family Salticidae; genus Salticus; species Salticus scenicus. The sequence continues at coordinate 168,514,822 of OZ005651.1, forward strand.
GGAGATCGTATATCCCAAGCCCTGTATATATATATACACACATGAAGATTGCATTTTAAACATTATTGACATGCATAATAAACATAACCAATACTGTATTAAATAACAAATATATTTTTTGTTTCCATTTAACTCAAGATTAGTTTCCATGTTTCGTGATAGTCATCTCTATTTCTAGGAATAAGAATTAAAAATTCTAACTTACAAGGATATCTTATGGAAAATGAAACTACACTAATACACATATCTGCTTACAAATGTACTATAATTCGATTCAGTATATATATATAATATAGATGTGCGTATATATATTTACGATAGCGCCGCTTCCCATTTTCATCTCAATGCAAGAAAACACAATTACTCCCCTCCTCTTTCTAGCACAAAAAATGAGAAGAATGATCTCGCTCCTCCGCTCTCAATCGGTTCATATTCGAAAACATTTGTAGTCAGAAAGAAATAATTAGAAAGAAAACTGTTTGTTACTTAAAAGCATGATAAATGCTTGCGAAACCTGTCTAAAATTTTTGAATAAATAAATTTTCAAAGAATTTACATTATGGTCTGTATAAATATAAAAAGAGATTTCAGAGAAAAGTGTTGAATATATAATTTGTTCGTTAATTTATAATGTGTTTATATTTATACCTGAAATTTTTGATAATTTTGTCTAAAAGGAAAATATAAGTGTCTAAAATTCAAACCAAAATATTAATAACACTTATGTGAACATATTCAATAATGCGATTTACACCACGAGATTAGAATCGAACTAAGGACCTATAGATGTCAAATTTCATGTACTAGCTTTATTTAGTTTTATTTAGGTTTTTTTTTTTTTTTTTTTTTAATGATTGACAATTTTGCAAAAATCATAGTCTCTAAAATTTGTATTTTTTTCTTTTTTTACAATATTAAAATGAAAGCAAACTTTGTGCATGAAAACCAGATAAAATGTATTTTTTTTTTTTTTTTTTTTTGAATTATTGGTAATCATACAAAAGAAAAGAGTTCTTAAAAAAATAAATAAATAAACATAATTTTGTATAGATCGTCCAAGATTGTTCAGTTAAATTTTTAGGTGAAAACATAGTTACTGGTTTTGCTCATCCTTATATTTTTCTTTTATTATCTGAGAGAGAATTTGTTGCTTAAAAGTAAATGAGAACAAAAATAAAAAATAAAATAAAATCGCATCTAAATATGTTATTTTATCAATTATTTCAAAGATAATTCCATTCAAATAAGATACTCATCAGTAGAGTATTATTATTTGAAAATTTAATTTTATAAACTAACAAAGTTTATAAAACTACTTATTATATAAAAAAATATTATATTTAGCGATTGAGAAAAGTAATTTGAACATCATATGCATGTTGCTTAAAATATATTCCATGAAAAAAAAAAATGCTAAATAATAGTGTCCGAAATTGAACTATAAAATGGCTGAATTTTTAAGTGTCTAAATTGAAAAATGTCTTCATTTCTAAGTGTCTAAACTGTAATATTGTCTTAATTTCAGACATATTAGCACTATTCAGATGCATATCTCAGTTCATTTTTACAAAGACACCAATGTGTTTTAAACTCAGGCGCATGGGTTGACTGATATTTCGTTGCAAAAATACGTGTTTCTGGCATTTTTCTATCTGAATTTAAGACACGTCTATTTACAATGTAAGGAATCATCGGCTAGCAAGTAGAATGGGGTTGAAGGCGTTGACAAGAACATCTCACATCACTCTTTTTCTTAACATATTGTTTGTTTTACTCCACTGTTTGTAGTTTTTCTCGAAATAATAATAATAATAATAATATTTTGTCACTGTCATTCATTCATTAATAATGGACGGACAGTGGCGGTTCGTCATTGAGGGCACCTGGGCTTGGCCCCGCTTGAATTTTTCTCTCTATTAAAAATCAAGTAATATATCTTATTTATTTTTTTTTTTTAATTCTAACGCTTGTAAAAATGTATCTATCAAATTAAAAACGTGCATCAAATTTCCTCTTATTCTTCTCGGACATAAAGTTTGCTTGACCCTTTGTCCGCTTTTTTTTTTACCGAATTACAGCTAGTTCCTACTTGGAGTTCAGCCGTTTGGGCACTTTGATTTGTGCCCGATCTCGCGCATTAATTAGTATAGTATTTATTGCTTTGCGCATGGATCACTGGGTTAACACATTTGGAGAAGTAGAACTTTATCAATGTTAATATTCCCATACTTTTAAAGTGTTAGGGGCACTTGGCGAATTAGCCCATGTAACGTAGTTTAATGAAAAATAACTGTGAAAGAATTTGGCGACTTTCACAGTACTTTTTATTTATTTATTTTTCTACTGATAGTGTAGAGGAGACTTTTGCGATGTTTTCTTTTCCAAATAAATCTATGATTTTTTAAAAATTAACTGTGATAGAAAGGAATTCTGTTGAAAATTTATTGACAAAAGGATTAAAACATTTTGGAGAAATTCTATGGGACAGACAAGTTTAAATGCACTTGCGGTTATCGCAATCCACAAAGACTTTATTTTCACAATTCCTGAATTTAATGAGAAAGTAATTGGAAGGTTTCCTCGACAGAAAACTCGGTGAGCAGAATATTTATTTTTGTATAAATATTAATCAGATTTAAATACTTGAACAGTTTTGGCTGCCTAAATTTGTAAATCTTTTTATTATATATTAAAAAAGGAATTTTTTTATGTGATTTAGTGTAATATATTTTATAATTATTGTTTTTTCAGTCAAATATTATTTGATTAAAGTATTTTTAATAATAATAATCGCTTTTACATGAATTAATATTGGTTATTTGAAAAATATATTTCTAAATTATTATTAAGGGATAAATCAATCCTTTTTAAATATATATATATATATACACACTTTTTTCTTTTTAAATATAGCGATGGATTTTTAAAGTGTCTTTATTTGCGTATTTTTAACTTGACATTATGCAAAAAACTGCAAAGAAATAAAATGTCAGACATCAATTTTTTATTGGGACAGTTATAAAATTTTGTATTCTTGAAGGAATATAAAATTTTAAACTAAATTTTCTGTACAGGCTTAATTTTTAATTTTGATATACATTACAAATTCACCTAAAGGTTTTAAATTTTACATACATTTGTCCTACATCATTATTTTTAAATAAGCTATAATATAAAAAAGTAAAATCACAAACACTTTAATTTATAAATTCGACATTTTAAAAATGTGTATACATTTTTAAAGTACCGTTTATGAAATTTCTAGGCTGTGCTTTTAAAAACAAACGTGCAAGAAACATATATATTAAATATATAATGTTTTCGTTTATACTTAAAATATTTAGAGTTGTTATACACAAAAGTAAAAAAAAAAAAATATATATGCATGTAGAAGAATTTTAGTTTAATAATTTTGACATTGTAACATTGTAAAATTTTATAATATTCACAATGAATTATAATAATAATAATACACATAAAACACCCCGAATATTAAAAAAAAAAATAAATAAAAAAAAAAATCTATTAAATAACTTACTCTTTTTGCGTTTGAATTATGAATATATTTCACATGTCGTGCAATGGACCGGGCCCCACCTGGGAAAGTTGGCATGAGCCGCCACTGGACGGACTCTTTTATCATTCTTAATAGATATAATGTTTTAATCTTTCATCTCAATAATCTTTTATCATTCTAATCTATATTATTGAATGCGTGAGATTCTGTGTTATTTTGCTTATTACAGTTGGCAGCAAAAGTATCCGAGCACTAGCAAAAATTCCTATATAAAAAGTACTCTTAATACCGTTTTGTTAAATAAATCCTTGTCGAATCATGTTCTTAGTAGAACATGATTCGACAAAGATTTATTTAATAAAACAGCATTAAGAGTACTCTTTTTATATAGAAATTTTTTTGCTAGTGTTCGAATCTACTTACCTTGTTTATGAGTATCTAATCTTCATTTAATAGTGCGTGTGCACGGGAAATATCATCTTGGTCACTTATCATATATTTATCATGAGATGTAATCTCTATATGAGATGTAATTTTATATCAAAAGGTAATGAGTAATTAAATTCTCTGAAGTACGTGTATGATAAAAATTAGAGTCAAATAGGTTTAGATTAATATGAAAAGAAAGTTTTAATTAAATGTTCTTTGAGTTTATACCTTACCAACAACCCATACACACCAGTCTTCGTATATACGTCTAAAATTTGTTCAGCTACATCTTTATATTATAGCCAAGCAAATCCATGGCCATGTATAGTAGTAATTGAAAAAATATTTTTTATTGTTTTAATGTGTTATATCTCGTAACACATCAACAGGCAACAGGCTATTCTTTACCTACATGTTCTGACACTACATTTAAGAATACATGTTATATCTTTCAAGCAATATTTATATATTTTAAGTTGATATTACTGATATTCTGGTTTAACAATATACTTTTGGAAACTTCTCTGCGAAGTCTTCATATTTCATTAAATGAATTAAAATCTAAAATACTTATGAAATTCCGTTCATTCCATTAAAAGAAATTGCGTATTTGTAAAGAAACTACCTTTTACAATATTAAAATTCTTAGAAAAAAAGTAATGCTTATTTTTAAAGAGAGACTGTCTTAAATTACACACAATCTGTACAATGTGAAAAATATTTACATTTGCTTAGTTTGTTCAATCCAGAGAAAGCTATATGTTTTCCATATACAACTGGTCATTAAAATTGCTGTACCAGGAAGGAAGGCTGTGTGAGTGTTCACACATATGTTCTATAAAAGTTAATTAATTTTACAAATTTATTAAAGCAAACAAAAAAAGAGAGATTAATATAATTAAATTAAAAAAATATCTTTTTAAATTTAAGCAATACATTTACTTAATTTAATAAAATTTCCGGTTTTATTTTCAAATCAAAACTGATTTATTAAATAGCATTTCATTTTTTTTTTTTTTAATAGAAGCATTTTATCCTCAAAGTAAAATAAAGCAATTTTTTTATCGGGGTTTTTAAAAAGTAATTTTCTTCATACTTCTTCCCCTAAAGAATTAAATCGTTTGAGCTATAATTTATTTATTTAGGAATGTGTATTTCAAAATCATTACCAGCAGTATTTCTAACATATGTCTGTAGTAATTAAAAAAAAAAAAAAAAAAAAAAAAAAAAAGAGGAATTTTCGATAATAGTTATAATGCTTCTGTTTACATAAAAAAAGCTATTATTAATTTTGATCAAACGATTATTGTTCTAAAAATAGATTTTTAATGGATTAATGTCAACTTACTAGCGAGGGTTATACGCTCATCTCGGATTGTCTGCGTCCGTTGGTTTGATTGACAGCTGGTGTGTTTTTTTTATGCCAAATTAGTTTAAGTTTTGGTAACGACAAATGATCTTCAAAAGTTTTGTATTAAAATGTACGGAAAACAAAGAAATTGTTTAGCATTCATTTTGGCTTAATTTTAACTACGCCAACTGTTCGGTTGGCGCTATCGGCTTTGAGACGGGCAGATTTCATGGCACTTCTCCGCTTGCCTTGATCGAGTAAACTATTTTTTGATAGGTTTCCTCTCCCTCCCTTCCTGAATTACTGCGGTGGAATTTTCATCGTCACCTTTGTTCTGCAGTTTTTGATGAAACATCAATGATTTTATTTGTGTCTAATGACATATTTTTTTGAACTTTATCTAAATAAAAGTCAGTACATTTGAACCATTTGCTGTTTTTTCTAAATTATAGAATTTTTACAGTATTTTTGCCAAGAAATATATTATAGTGGGAAGAAGAGTTGATTAAATTCTCAATAAATTTGGAGGTATATATCCGCAGAAATCAGCACATAAAGCAGCGACCTCTAATTGAATAACAACACTTATCCTCTTAGGCATTGAATAAAACAGCGATTGGATGACATGTAGAAGTACAGCTTCAATACGATGCAAAAACACAGCATGCAGATTCATCATGACGCTACAGTTCACTGTAGTTCCCGGAGAGCGGTTGCGTGCCAGTTGCTTGGCAATGATTGACCACATGTTTTAGTTTGTGCGAGGTCAGGAAAACTCGCTGACAAGAGCGACATCGGAACACATTCTGTATCAAGAAGGCCCATTGCTTTGCTTAAATGTTGCCTTACGGAGGCCTCTAATATAGGACAGTGCCAAGGGCCTTAATTAATCTTAAATGTAATGTATGCTATTCAGAGTGCCAGAAATGCAAACAGTAGGTGGTCGAGACGTGCATCCAATGGCACCTCCTATCATTACTCTAAGCGATAGCCAGTATGACGATGTCGAATGTCAGCTGGCAATGTGAATTCTTCACGATGCCGCCAAATACGAATCTGTAAACAGAATTGTGATTCGTTTGAAAATATAACGCCATGGCATTCCTGCGTCCAGCTTCGTCCTTGATCACACATTGAAGACACTCCTGTTTATGATGCGGCTTCTACGGTCTAAGTTATGGTCGCCAGATACTGGCTCATTATAATTATGTCATGTGGAGCCGTTGGATAAGAGTCTTGTAAACCTCTTGTTCGCATTTCCAGCACATTGACCATTACATTTCTGATGAGTTAAGGAACATGTCTCTGCCTTCTATTTGAGGCCTCCGTAAAGCAACAGTTAAGCCGGAAAGTACGCGACCGCATGTTGTATGTTTTGTTTGAACCTTCTTTTATACAGAATGCTTTCAGATAATGCTTTAGCGAGAGTATTCTCCTTATCTCGCACCTGTTGTAAACATGTGGTCAATTGTTGAAGAACTACTGGCACGCCGCCACTTTTCATTAATTGCAGATGATGCATTGTGGCATCGTGTTGCAGCAGCATGGAGTGCTGTACTCGTACATATCATCCAATCGCTGTTCGATTCAATGCCGAGGCAGATATTTGCTGTTATTTCTGCCAGAGATCACTGATTCATGCACTCATTTCTCAGGATGTATAACTTGAAATTTCCTCAAAATGTAATTAATTGTTTTTCCCACTATAATTTACATGTCCAATAAATATCATTCTGTTATTTGCATTCCTTCTTGGTCTAGCAATTTTAATGTCTACTAGTGTATTAACAAGAATTACATAAAACTTATGATTTTTTTTTTTCGAAATAATTACTTCTTATGATTATTTAATTTGTGAAAAAATAATAGAAATATTGTTTGTTATCCTATACTTAAAATTAAATACGTCTAAATTTTAAGTCCGACTTCATGATCTCTACATCCATTTTTACCGAAAAGCTTTTAACACAACTAACAGAAAATAACAGACATGATGTCTTCATCTCCTTCACTAATGATCAAAAATAATTTTGATACTTGAGTTTTATATTTAATTCTTTCTCGAAACTGGACTCAAACCTAGCAACTGGCAACTGAAATCCAGAGTGCTAACTATTACAGTCGGCAGCAAAAGTATAGGAGCGCTAGCAGAAATTCCTATATTAAAAAAAGTACACTTAATACTGTTTTGTTAAATAAATCCTTATTGAATCCTGTTCTTAGTCAGTCTAAGAACATGATTCGACAAAGATGTCCCTGTAGACAAACCAGTTGGTGATATTTATTTCATTTTCAATAGGGATCATTTCGTAGTAAAATTAAATAACATAACAGTTTCAAGGAATTTCCTAAATATTTTCGAGTTTTACGGAACAGAAGACAAACTGAAGTCATAAACACTTTTAAACTTTGTTGAAAAATGTTAAAAATACGGATATTTTCAACATTATATATTCGTGCAACGGATTAAATCCCTTTTCTGCTTCAATTGGGCTGTTGCTGTGAAAGTGAAAATAAATCGCATTGCCTTTGACTTCTAGTAGGGTGACTAAGTGATGAATTTCGCGACTTGGCGGCCAAATTCGGAGAAAATTGTAGCTTAGGGTTCTCGAAAGTTCGAGGCTGTACATTGAATAGGAGCAGAGTTCTGGAATTTTTTTTTTTTTTTGGATTCTAGCACAGACGTATCGCCACGAACCATCCCAAAAAGGTATAAATAAAAGCAAGTTAGCTTCTGCGAGTCAGAGAGTGTGTTCAGAGAGCTATCCTGAGCGATTGCCTTTTGGAAACTCTGCTACAAACGATTGACCTTCGTTCGTGAATTCCTGCTTTCCGCAGTAACGCTGTTTACTTTACTCTTGTGGATCAAGTGACTGTCTTCTTGGATTGTTTCGTGAACATTCTTCGAATAAGGACTTTTGAGGCCCAAGTGAAGCTTTATTGGACTGTTTCGAGAATATTTGTTGAATTGATAGTTTTATTGGATTGGTTCGAAAATATTCATTGAAATCTCAGTTCTGTTTAACTGTTTCGAGAATATTTATTGAAATATCAGTTTTGTTTGACTGTTTCGAGAAATTACGCTGAATAAAGTGTATTCATCGACTACAACTTGTCTATTTCCTTTGCTTTTTTCACAGAAGAAGGTCGACAAATTTAATAACATTTATTGTCCAACGTGTGGCAGTTCGAGTGAATATCAGTAACTACCACTGAATGTTTCAGTTATGTTTCAAAATGCATAAAACTTTCAAAAACGTAACACATTTTAATATGCTCTCTGATATCTTTCTGAAACATTCGCCTTTTTCAATGTTCTCTCTGTTATGTGATTGAAAGGTTTTTGTTACGTGTCTGATTTTTACTTTCTCTTACCCATAAGGTAGAGAAAGTATTGTTTTTGGGTCAAATTTTCGAACGCGAGATTTTGTTATATCTACACGCTTTGAGGTCCCCTAAATACGGAAATCATGTTTTTAGCAAATAGTCTGTGTGTCTGTGTGTGTGTCTGTTATCAGCATATCTCAAAAACAAATTATGGCAGAAAGTTCAAACTTGGTATTCTAAATGTGTATCATATAGGGATGCTACAGTAAGCTTTTCGTTAAGATCAAGCAAATGGTTCGTGTACAGGAACAATCAAGAGAATTCTAATACATTACGTCTATGGAGGAAATTGCAGGAAAATAGAGTTTAACGTCTATAGACTGCACTAAACCAAATGAAACAAATATATATTTTTTGTAATAGAGACAGTTAACTGGAAATTTTTTTTTGTGTATGTAGGAGCCTCGCCTCCCCCCCCCCCCGGGGGGGAAGTCCCCCCTCGAGAGGAGTAAATTTTCATGATGGGTATCTTTAAAAAGAGCTCACCAATACCTTTAAAACGAATGTTTGAACCATCGATCTGCGATAATTTAAAACAAAGTTATCGATTTTTTTTACTTTTAACAAAAAAAAAACTGAAAAAAAAATCGTACTTTTTTTTTTTTTAATATTGAGAATAAAATGGACTTTTTTTGGATATTTGGTGTTTTACTACTTCTCTAATATGGAAATCGTCTGCCTTTTTATAAAAGATAATTTTTTTAAATAATAATTTTAATAAATTATTTTTTAAAAAGAGAAATATTTTTTAATAACCGAATTAAATTCTATATAAATGTAGGTGCATTAATGAAACGGGGGGGTTGAGGGGGGCGGTAGCCCCCCTGACACAGAACTAATTATCGTATAAAACTCTTCTGAAGCCTAATTTGAATTGTTTAGCATAGGTTTACATGACAGTTCTCGTTATCTTACCTCTTAATCTGCAACCTGTATTTATAGTACTAAATTTCAGGGTAAGAGAAAGTCGTGTAAGTGACACACCAGATTATTTTTGTTACGATCGCGGACATTTCTACGTTTATGAAAGTAATCGGAAAGCTAACTGAACGTTTCTGTAATATTTACAATGTTTCCACGTTATATGACTGTTAAATTTCTGAAACATTTTGTGCTGTTAGGATAGAAGTATGTCTGACACAATAGGGAGACTTTAACTGAACAGGTAAATGAGTTAAAAAGTGATAAAAAAAATGAAAACTGGACAAGAAGAGATAAAAGCTGGAGAATAAGAGATGCAAGTCTGACTAGATAAGATAGAAGCTAGACATACTCACCTGAGAGAGAAGAGGAAAGACAATTCAGACATAGACATTTAATGCATTTTTACAGAATCGGACAAAAGACTCACCGACAAAAAACATAGTGATTCTCTCCAGGTCTTAGCAGCAGATATTGAGAGACTGTCCCACCTTACCTGTTCGGATTGCCCTATGAAAAAAGTTTGAAGGAAAGTTTGGCATCACAATTCTTTATTAGCACTATTCTTGATAAAGGTACAAAACTTTCAGCACGTCTCATATATTCCAAAGACCTGAAAGATGCACTAGTCTAAAGCATGAAATATGATGCTATCAAATTTGTAACAAAATTTGCAAGGCTTATGAAGACAGGAGAGATAAAAAATGATAAAAGTAATCTGGAGATGATAATGGAAACCTATTATCCTAAAAAAAGAAAACAACCTAAATAAATTGCTACGTCGTACCTCTGGAATTACATGTTGGAAATGTAGACAGAAAGGGAGCATGCAGAGGGACTGCGCCAGGAACCGAAAGTGAACCCTCCAGAAAACGAGTCATTGGCTGTCGTGTTAGCTGAAAGTTGCCTTCTTCTAAAGAAACTCCACTAAATGATTTGAAAATGAAAATTTCATCTATACATCTCCTATTTCCTTAAATAATGTTCTATTTCCTTAAAAAATGTGGTTCCAGAACCTTGGGACACCAGGTCTATATTGAAGACATATCAGTGCATTCTAGGATTATATTTTCTCGAGGAATTCCGCTTTACGTTGGACTTAATGAAGAGTAAATTTTGAACTGATGGTGAAAAAATTCCGTTGCTTGTAGCAAACACAAGGTACTTTAACTCATACCATGCACTTGGGCTAGAAAATATTATGTTTCCTGCAAAATATGAATGTCTGCTAAATGAAAACCTTAAATGTTCTGGTGCGTTAAAATTACTAAAAATTTTTTTTAAATAATAAAAAATAATAAAAATTCAGTTACTGATTTTTTAAAGCCATATTCAAATAAAGGATTATTGGTACAGAACGGATCCCTAAAAAATTAACTCAGTAACTGATTGGCCTCACTCAAACACAATGCAAGAATTTCAAAGTTTTCTCGGACTCTCCACATACTAAAGATGCAGCGTCAAAGGTTTTTCAGCAATAGCAACACCTCTTCGTCAACTAACAGAAATCAAACATGCGTTCAGCTGGACTGATGAATGTAAAAAATCGTTCAAATGTTTAAAACAGTCTTTAGCAGCACCGATTTCGGCATACTCTGAGAATGGCAAACATTTTTTTCTGGATAGAGTTGCCAGTAAAGAAAGTATTGGAGCAGTACTTTCCCAGAAGTTTGAGAATGAAGGACGTATAAAGTTTGTTTCAGCAAGAATTTGTCAAAACCGGAAAGAAACTATTGTGTCATAAAGAAAGAGCTGCCAGCCATCGTAAAGACAAAAAAAAAAAATCCACCATTATCTTTAAGGCCGAAAAATTACTTTTCGAACGGACTATGCTTATCTGAAGTGTTTGTTTAGTTTCAAGGAACCTAACATCCAAGTGACACAGAGACTTCAGGAATGTGACTTCGAGATATTACATCGAAAAGGCTCAAGAAACAAAATGCAGATGCATTTCCACGAAAACTATGTTCTAAGAAAAGTACACATTGCGTATATGCTGGCATGAATATGGAAATCACTGTTAACGAAATTTCATCATCTATTACAGACCCTTGGTATCCTGACGAGCTTCAAAATACGCAATTAGATGAACCAGACATCAAACCCATTCTAGAGAGAAAATACGTTCTGCTAGCCTACAATCTTGGCAAAAAATAGCTCCATAAAGCCCCACGACCAAGTGAAATGGGGCATTGTGGAATTCCTTGCATTTTAGAGATGGAGTGCAATACCATAAGTGGGAAAATGAAAACATGAAAACATTCCGATGACAATTAATCCTCACAAATTGCAGAGTTAGTGACGACCAGAAAGACGTGCATGATAGTCCATGTAGGGAACATTTCTGAATCTTGATAACCCCTTATAAGACCAGACGAAAGAACGATTTTTCTGGGATCGATTTCAAAGCGATGTAGAAAAATAATGGTGTTGCAGCGTTACAATATTGGAGCGCCTTTTGAGGGAATCGCTTTGAACATATTCGGACCGTTGCCTCTGACTTCTAAAGAAAACCGATACGTTATCGTGATAATGGACTATTTAACAAAATGGCCTGAAGTGGGGCCTATACTTATATCAAATCAAGAAGCATAAAGTGCTGTGAATATCCTTGTGCAAGATTCGGTATTACGTTACGGAGTTCCTATTATTCTTCATTTCGATCAAGGTAATAATTTCAACTCGGCGTTTTTCATTGAACTTTGCAGATACCTTGGATTACAGAAGGTTCGGACAACATCATTGTATCCTGACTCCGATAACATAATTAAGAGATTTAATCGAACTTTTCTAAATCGTCTGTCTCTGTTCTCTTCAAGGAAAAAACTGACTGGAATTTACAACTTCTGATGTTTCCTCTTCACTATAGAAGTGCTCTGCATGAAACCACGGGATGGATGCCATCCAAAATGTTGTTTGGAAGAACATTTCGCTTGCTTTGTGATATACTGTTCGGTATACTATGTGATATGCTCTCTTCTTCTAACGATTAACAATAAGATTTAGAGGAACGTTTTGAAACAATACATCAGTTCACAGAAAAGGATTAAGCTGGTCAGAGACAGAATAAGCACGCTTTTCGAGCAACTGGAAATCGTCTGAAGGAAGGTGACTGTGTATGGTTTTACAACCTAAAAAACCAAAAATGACAGTCTCCAATGTGACAACAAAACTGAGAAGGTCCTTACGTCATACCAAGTTTACATTGGGTTGACGGGAAAGTTCTGTCGTACTGCCTGGAGGTAAATTTAACTGTCAGGTCCAGACAACCAGGTAGAATGCATCACATGAGATTTTATTATTTATCATGCTTCTTGTGGGTCATACGGGAAATACTTTCATTACCTTTCATCAGTTATTTTTGAAGTACGGAGTAAATAAGGTGCAGTTGATAAAGTGCATTTAAGGTAGTGGATAAAGTGCATTTGGTATGAGTTCCGTAAAGAAAGCAACGCATTGGCTGCTTGCAAACAGTTATGTAACATGTTGGGAAGTAAAGTTGCAAATGTGCGGACCTGCCACAGATTTTTTTCCAAATTTTGTTCCGGAGATTTTAGTCTCAAAGAAGATCGTAGATCTGGCCGGCCATCCATGGTCGATAATGACATTTTTCGATCCATGTTCGAGCGTAACCTTTATCTATCCACTAAAGCAATATCAAAGAATCTCGGCACCTACCATTCGACTGCTGAGGAACGCATGAAACATCTTGGATTTCTTTTAAAACAGAGTATTTGGGTTCCGCATAATCTCACTTAAAGAAATCTATCGGATCGTATGAGAATCTATTCATCTCTCCTTGTTAGACACAATGTGGAGGTGTTTGTGTACCAGCTCATTACAGGAGATAAAAAATAGATCCTTAATGAGAATATAAAGAGAAAAATGCTAACTAGAAACCTGGAACCTCCGTCACAGTTACTACAAAACCAGATCTTCCTCAACGGAAGGTTATTCTCTGATTTCAGGGAATAGAAGAGGTCCAGAATATTTAAACTGGGGCAAACTATCAATGCGAACATTTATTGTACCCAGCTTAGTAAACTGGATGCTGCTATCAAGATAAAGCGGATAATATTAGTGAACAGAAATGAAATTCTGTTCCATCAAGATAATGCAAAACACATACTGCAATAATGACGCAACAAAAGTGGAATGAGATTCGACGGGAAGTTAGTCATCCACCAAATTCATCTGACATAGCTCCATAGGATTATTATCTATTCAGACTGCTTTAAAATAATCTGACAAAAAAAAAATTCTTCTTTTGAAGGAAGAATTTATCATTTTCAGGAAGATTTCAATGTTCATCTCTGGATGGAAGTTGCTGAATATTTTGTGTGGAACGATAAGAATTTGAGGATATTCTGAGAAAGGACAAAAAATTCACTGTGGAAGGATAAGATCGACAAGCTGCATAAAAGATGGCAACGAGCTGTTCCAAATAATGAATATTATATTATTGATTAAAATGTAAATAAACGTTATTAAAACAGATTCATTTTTTTTAATACGGCAGAACTATTTCATCAACCTGCTAATTTTGACTCTAGAAAATCTCCACGGGAGTAGAGATTATTCAAAGAGAAGGATCATAGGACTAGAGATGGGCGTTATTTCACTTAACGTAATAAGTAATATTATTATTGCATTGTAGCCTATTATCATGGTAATATATTACTAAAAATATCCTATAAAAAAAAATATTTTCAACTTCATCTCTGCACGCGAAATAGACGAAGAATTTCTGGCGACAAAACTGATATGATACACCATCATACACGTAAAAAGCTTGAATTATTTCTTTTATATAATGAATTTATAAAATACAAAAAAAAAAAATATTATCAAAACCGGCTACTATCGAAATCCAAATCATACAAAAACTAGTAGTCCAAATCGCGTCATACGGGTAACAAAAAAGTACCTAGTAAAGAACAAAACACCCATCTTTTCGCATCTAACAATCCCCGCACCCCGCTCCCCGCATGTTAAATGCAGCATCATACACATAAGGATAACAAAGAAGTAACAATCCCGCACAAATGTTCTAACTTTGCTCTGTGATATGTGGACGATAAGATCCCTGCGACGCAAGTAACGAGAAACGAAACAAATTCCAAATTACCAATTCGTTACTTCAAGTCTGAAAGAATAATTTTATCTCTGTAACGAAATACATGCGGTATGATACAGCTCCGTTTATTCAGTGATAGTCTCAGTCAGTAATCTCTTCCCATGTTCATAAAATTATCGGTAAAAAAATAATACAGATGAGCTCTCGAATATTTTCTAGAATATATTACGGAATATTCCTTGTAAAATATATTAATCAAAATAATTTTTATAAGCAAGATAATTTTAACATTTAGGACAAATAACATCGTGCTGATATTAAACACCCTTGATAGATATTAACATAGAAATGAATTTATTTGGTGTTGATTGTTATTTATGGGATAATAAAATCATTTGGGTATGGAGATATCATGAAGGTGAGGAATAGGATTACACTTGATTGGTTTGGATTCGCTTGCGTATTGGAAACAGATGTGTCGAGAGTGTGATAAGGAAGGAGTGAGTGTTTGTTTATATTTTAATTGCTTATAGCAGATGGAATTGAAAATGCTTAAGGATAGTGTTCGGGAGCATTTATTTATTGTGATTTTATCAAGTGTATTCTTTATATTTAATTAAGAATAATTTGAGAAAAAAATTGAATATTTATTTATTTTTACTGTTTAGCTTCTCTTTACTCTTTTTTAACAATTTCCAACAAAGTTGAAAAGTGTTTATGACTTCGGTTTGTCTGTCTGTCCGTCTGTCTGTCTGTCAGTCTTTCTGTCCGCGCTCTAACTCTCGTAAATATTTATGGAATTTCTTGAAACTGATATATGTTATTCAAGATCACTATCGGATGTTCCCTATTGAAAATGGAGTTTATACCTCTACTGGTTTGTGTACAAGGACCCAAGAAAATATTTCAAAGCATTGTGTTCTCTGAGAGGCATTTCTATAAACCATATTTTCATACCCTTACTGTACAAAAATCTTAATGAAATTGAAATATGTTATACACGTTCACTATCGGATGTTCTCTGTTGAAAATGGAGTTTATACCTCTACTGGTTTGTGTACAGGGACCCCCGAAAATATTTCAAGGCATTGTATTCTATGAGAGGTATTTCTAAAAACCATATTTTCATACCCTTACGGTACACAAATCTTAATGAAATTGAAATATGTTATTCAAGTTCACTATCGGATGTTTCCTGTCTAAAATGGAGTAAATACCACCACTGATGTGTGTACAGGGACACACAAAAGTATTCCAAAGTATTGCGTATTATGAGAGATATTTATATAAACTAAATTTTAATAACTTTACTTTGAACGAAGTTATATGAACTTGAAATGTGTTATTTATAAGCACAAAATAAAATGCTTTCATAGAATATAGCATGACTAGCATTAGATTTACAGGGTGACACAAAAATATTCAGTTATACAAAGAGCTAATTATAAATATTTGCTAAAATTTTACTTTCGTTTACATTAAGCGTTTTTAACACTTTCTAACATTTTTAAAACTTCCCAAGAAGGTTGAAAAGTGTCAATGACTTCGGTTTGTCTGTCTGTCTGTCCGTCTTTTTGTCTGTCCGCGCTCTAACTCCCGTAAATATTTGTGGAATTTCTTGAAACTGATATATGTTATTCAAGTTCACTATCGGATGTTCCCTATTGAAAATGGAGTTTATAACTTTACTCATTTGCATACAGGGACACCCGAAGGTATTTCAAAGCTCTGTGTTCTATGAGAGGTAATTCTATAAATCATATTTTCATACGTTTACTGTACACATATCTTAATGAACTTGAAATATGTTATTCAAGTTCACTATTGGATGTTTCCTGTATAAAATGGATTAAATACCATCACTGTTTTACATACAAGGACACTCAAAAGTATTCTAAAGCATTGCGGT
This sequence comes from Salticus scenicus, assembly GCA_963930645.1. Classification (NCBI taxonomy): domain Eukaryota; kingdom Metazoa; phylum Arthropoda; class Arachnida; order Araneae; family Salticidae; genus Salticus; species Salticus scenicus. The sequence goes on from OZ005651.1 coordinate 168,531,413, forward strand.
CTATGAGAGATATTTCTATAAATCAAATTTTAATAAATTTTCATTCCACGAAGTTTTAGGAAATTGAAATATGTTATTTATATGCACAAAAGAATGCTTTACATAGAATATAGCATGATTAGCATTAGATTTACAGGGTGACACAGAAATATTTTGTTATATTAAGAGCTATTATTATAAATTTGCTAGAATTCTACTTTCGTTTACGTTAAGCGTTTTTAACACTTTCTAACATTTTTTTTTTTTAATTTTAGTAACTTTACTTTCCACAAAGTTTTAGGAAATTGAAATATGTTATTTATATGCACAAAAGAATGCTGTGCATAGAATATAGTATTGTTAATGTTAGATTTACAGGGTGACACAAAAATATTCAGTTATATTAAGAGCTATTAATAAAAAATGGCTAAAATTGTACTTTCGTTTATATTAAGCATTTTTGGCACTTTCTAACATTTCGTTATTGTGAATAAAATTTCAATTTGTGTATTTGTCTGACTGTTCTTCTGTCCGTCTGTCTGTCTCTCTGTCTGTTTTTCTGCGCTCTAATTCCTGTAAATATTTATGGAATTTCTTTAAACCGATATATTTTATTCAAGTTCACTGTCGGATGTTCCCTACTGAAAAGAGAATGAATACCTCTTGTGGTTTGTGTACAGGGACACCCAAAAGTATTCGAAAGCATTGTGTTCTATGAGAGGAGTTTCCATGAACCATATTTTAATAGTTTTAATGTATAGAAATTTTAATGAAATTCTAATATGTTATTCAGTTCCCTATCGGATGTTTACTATGTAAAACAGAGTTCATTTCTAACTGTTTGTGTACAGGGGCACTTGAAAGTATTCCAATGCATTGTGTTGTATGAGAGTTATTTTTATAAACCAAATTTAATTAATTTTATTTTCCACAAAGCTAATGCAATTGAAATATATTATTCGTATGCACAAAAGAGTGCCTTCTATGTAATATAGTATGGTTGTCATTAGATTTACAGTGCCACACAAAAATAATCAGTTATATTAAGAGCTATTAATAAAAATTTGCTGGAATTGAACTTTTGTATACATGAGCGTTTTAACACTTTCTTATAATTTTAGTGCGAATATGATTTTTATTTGTGCATCTGTCTGTCCGATTGTATACCTTTCTATCTGTTTGTCTCCGGCTCCTATCATCCGTAAATATTTTGAGAATTTTTAAAAAATTATACACTCAAGTTTCCTATGGAATATTCCCTATTTAAAATGACATTAATGGGTCTTGTACAACTAGTTTGTTTACAGGGACAACAACAACAAAGAAGTCAATGCATTACGTTTTGGGACAGAATTTTTTAAAAGTTATATTTAAAAAACTGTCTGCTATAAAAATCATAAAAACATTGACATGCAATATTAATATTCTAAAATATTGTTTTGTATAGAATATAGTATGATTAAGTTTCAGATTTACTTGGCTACAGTAAAATATTCAGAGAGATTAAAAGCTGTAATTATAATCTAACGGCAGCATTTTCTTTTGCGTTAAGCCTTTCTAACACTTTCCAAAATGCCTAAGAGTAATTTTTAAATCAATTAGTCTATCTGTATGTTTTTCAGTCCTTCTGTTTGTCGTGCGATAACATAGGCAAAGAATATTAAATGTTATTCGATACAACAATTGCGTACAGTTGGAAAGTGTTACTAATCAATGCGTACTAAATGATTTTTCTTTCTTCTTTTTTTTTTACTTCCTCTTACCCTTACGGTAAAGAAATTATTGTTTTAGTGTCAAATTTTTGAAAGCGTGTTTTTGTTCTACCTATATGTTCTAAGATCCCCTGAATACGAAAATCATGTTTTTAGTGAATGGTCTGTGTGTGTCTGTGTGTGTGTGTGTGTCTGTTATCAGCATATCTCAAGAACAAATAGTAGCAGAAATTCCAAACCCTTACTATACACAAATCTTAATGAAATTCAAATATGTTATTCAAGTTCACTATCGGATGTTTCCTGTATAAAATGTAGTAAATACCACCACTGATTTGTGTACAGGGACACACAAAAGTATTTCAAAGCATTGTGTTCTAGAAGAGGCATTTCTATAAACCATATTTTCATACCCTTACTGTAAAAAATTTTTAATGAAATTGAAATATGTTATACACGTTCACTATCGGATGTACCCTGTTTAAAATGTAGTTTACACCTCAACTGGTTTGTGTACAGGGACCTCCTCAAATATTTTAAAGCATTGTTTTCTATGAGAGGCATTTCTATAACCCATATTTTCATACCCTTACTCTACACAAATCTTAATGAAATTGAAATATATTATTCAAGTTCACTATCGGATGTTTCCTGTATAAAATGGAGTAAATACCACCACTGATTTCTGTACAGGGACACATAAAAGTATTCCAAAGCATTGCGTTTTATGAGAGAGATTTCTATAAACTAAATTTTAATAACTTTACTTTGCACCAAGATTTATGAAATTGAAATGTGTTATTTATAAGCACAATAGAAAATGCTTTGCATAGGATATGGCACGATTAGTATTAGATTTACAGGTTGACACAAAAATATTCAGTTATATAAAGAGCTATTAATAAATATTTGCTAAAATTGTACTTTCGTTTACATTAAGCGTTTTTAACACTTTCTACAATTTTTAACACTTCCCAACAAGGTTGAAAAGTGTTAATGACTTCGTTTTGTCTGTCTGTCCGCGCTTTAACTCCCGTAACCATTTGTGCAATTTCTTGAAACTGATATATGTTATTCAAGTTCACTATCGGATGTTCCCTATTCAAAATGGAGTTTATACCTTTACTAATTTGTATACAGGGACACTCGGAAGTATTTCAAAGCATTGTGTTCTATGAGAGGTATTTCTATAAACCATATTTTCATACCTTTACTGAACAATATCTTCATGAAATTGAAATATGTTATTCAGGTTCACTATTGGATGTTTTCTATCTAAAACAGATAACATACCACCACTAGTTTATGTACAGGGACACTCAAAAGTACTGAAAAGCATTGCGTTCTTTGAGAGATATTTCTATAAATCAAATTTTAATAACTTTACTTTCCATGAAGTTTTAGGAAATTGAAATATGTTATTTATATGCACAAAAGAATGCATTGCATAGAACATAACATGGCTACCATTAGATTTACAGGGTGACACAAAAATATTCAGTTATTTTAAGAGCTTTTAATAAAAAATTGCTAGAATTGTACTTTCGTTTACATTAAGCGTTTTTGACACTTTCTATCACTTTTTTAGTGTGAATATAATTTCAATTTGTGTATCCGTCTGATTGTTTTTCTGTCCGTCTGTCTCTCTCTCTGTCTGTTTTTCTGCGCTCTAATTCCCGTAAATATTTATGGAATTTCTTTAAACCGACATATTTTATGCAAGTTCATTATTGGATGTTCCCTATTGAAAATGAAATGAATACCTCGTCTGGTTTGTGTACTGGGACACCCAAAATTATTCGAAAGCATTGTGTTCTATGAGAGGCGTTTCTATAAACCATATTTTAATACCTTTAATGTGTAGAAACTTTAATGAAATTTTAATATGTTATTGAATTCCTATCGATGTTTCCTATGTAAAATAGAGTACATTTCTAACTGGTTTTTGTACAGGGGCAATTGAAAGTATTCCAATGCATTGTGTTGTATGAGAGTTATTTTTATAATCTAAATTTTAATAATTTTACTATCCACAAAGCTTAATGCAATTCAAATATATTTTTCGTAAGCACAAAAGAGTGCGATTTATGTAATACAGTATGGTTAGCATTAGATTTACAGGGTCACACAACAATAATCAGTTACATTCAGAGCTTTTAATAAAAATTTGCTGGAATTGCACTTTTGTTTACATGAGCGTTTCAACACATTCTTATAATTTTATTGGGAATATGATTTCAATTTGTGCATCTGTCTGTCCGATTGTCTACCTTTCTATCTGTTTGTCTCCGTCTCCTATCATCCGTGAATATTTTGAGAATTTTTAAAAAATGATACACTCAAGTACCCTATGGAGTGTTCCCTATTTGAAATGTCATTAATAGGTCCTGTACAACTAGTTTGTTTACAGGGAAAAGTATAACAACAATAACAAAAAGCCAATGTATTACGCTTTAGGAGAGAATTTTTTAAAGTTATATTTAAAAAACTTTCTACTATAAAATCATAAAAACATTGACATGTATTATTAATATTCTAAAATATTGTTTTGTATAGAATATGATATGCTTAACTTTCAGATTTACAGGTCTACAGTAAAATTCTCAGGGAGATTAGAAGCTGTAATTATAATCTAACGGCTGCATTTTCTTTCGCGTTAATCCTTTTTGACACTTTCCAAAATGCATAAGAGTAATTTTAAAATCAGTTAGTCTATCTGTATGTTTTTCAGTCCTTCTGTATGTTGTGCGATAACATAGGCAAAGAATATTAAAAGTTATTCGATACAACAATTGCGTACATTTGGAAAGTGTTACTAATCAATGCGTACTGCATGATTTTTCTTCTTGTTTAAATTAATAATGGTAATAATAAAATAATAAAATCACTTTGTTTGAAAAAGTAGCGTTTTAAGAGTTTTATTTCGGGAGGAAATAATTACTGTATAACATGTCTAATGTTTATTATTAAAAGGAAAGTTTTTGAGAGCTTTTTAGAAAGCTATTATACATTTCATTAATAAAACACAGATTATCATCGAACCTATATTGACAGAATTAAGATGATGAAAAAAAAAAAAAAAGAAAACTAAAATCAATATAACTTACAATCTAGGTCAATTTATTAGATCATTATTTAATTTTGTCCTTTTTTTTTTCATTTGAACGAAATGTCCTTGAATTTTAGACATGTAAAGAATATTTATAAACTGACTTTTCCAGTGTCGATTTAACCGCGAGTGTAATTTTAGGACTAAACATAAATTGAAGAAAAGCTCAAAAACTTGGACAACCCTGTATCATAAAAACGATAAATGACTTATAATTTTAACACATGATTTTACTTACTACTCATGATATTTGAATGCTTTTTTGTAGGAGTCACCGGATTAGACACACACACGCACACACACACACACACACACATATATATATATATATATATATATATATATATATTGTAAAGTTATTAACAATTTTAACAAGCTTTTTGCTTATAATACGAAGGGATTTTACCAAAATTTTACAAGTTTTGCGCAAAAATGTCAAAAAATTACAGAAACTTTATTCTGAAACATAATATGAATAGGTTTAAGTTTCGCTAAGATTCTAGTATTTGTAATAAATATTTTTTCACTGATGTGTGCTAAATGTATTGCCCAACTTATGTGAAAAGTTCATATTAATACCGTGAAATGTATGCAAATTATTAGCAAAATAATGAGTTCGATTTTAGATATTTTCTAGAGTTGCAATCTTATAAAGTGTTTTCCACAAGCGAAGTATTTTGCCACATTGCAAAAATTCGTTTTTTTTTTTTTTTTAACTTTTTATTAACTCAAAAATCTTAGTAAATATACTCTATAAAAAAAAAGAAAGAAAGAAAACGACGAGGAGTGATGAAAACTGGAGACAAATTGACATACATACAGCTTTCGATTGAAAATGCAAAATTTTAACATTTGGCTGCCACCGAATGAGCATGCGCATCATAACTACGCAATTGGAAGAACATTAAAAATGAGAAATTTTCATTCTAGGTTATAAATTCTTTGAGAATTTTATTCCGTCTACTCAGAAAGACAGTAACTATGCCTCGCATACAGGTGCACAAGCAACATGCGCAGATGTCAGCATTTGAGTGTGGTGTGTAGTTTGACTCAAAGAAGCCGGTTGGTCTAATCTGCGAATTTTTTGACAATTGAATAGGCGCGGTACCACTATTAGATGATATTGACAGGAATAGGTGAACCATAGCCGAACACAGCGTCAGGGAGGAAGCGGTCGGCCTAAAGAGTGGACAGAAAGTGAGAACCAGTCAATCGCAAAGCGGTACTCAAAGCTCAAATTCACCATTATCGTCGATCCTACGTGCAACTGATACTTCAGTGACTTCAAAGACCCTTAATAGGCGGCTCAGTGAAATGGGGTTGAGCTCAGTCCCCAGATCTCTCTTCCACTCAGGACGTTTGGAGCATCATAAAAAGGGCCCTACAGCCAGTTCTGGATTTTGCCAATCTAACGCACCAATTAGACATAATTTGGCACGATACTTCACAGGAGCACAACTGCCAACTCTATCATTAATACCAAGCCGAATAACTGCGTACATAAGGGCCAGAAGTGGACTAACATTGACTTGTTTACTTTGTGAGGCACTTTCTCTTGATTAAATCATTTAAATTTTCTGAAACTGTAATCAATTGTTTTTATCCACATGTACATCACATCTACCAATTTTTTTTTTTTTTTTTTTTTTTTTTTTTTTTTTTTGTTGCTATAGAGTGTAAATATTATTATATTAGAATTATTTTATTTGTTTACTAAGATTTGTGAGCTCATGAAAGGTTTTTTATAAAACAGATCTTTCACAATGTGGCTGAAATAATTGGATTTACCAAAAAAAAAAAAAACTCCTAACGAAATTTCATCTCTTTAAAATATCTAAAATCTAACTCATTCTTTTGTCGATTATTTGCTTAATTTTTACTTCATTCAAATGGTTTTTTAACATAAGTTGCCCAATATATCTAGCTTCTTTAAGTCATATAATAAATAAATCTACCCTTTGACGCATGCGTAGTAAAAAATATTTTCTGCAAATAGTGACATCTCACGATTAAACGCATGCATTTTATGTTTCAGACTAATGTTTCTCTATTTTTTTATTTATTTGTCTACAAGTGTTGTAATATATATATATTTTTTATATCTATTCTTATCGTTAGCAAAAAACTTGCCAAAAAATTAATAATTAATGTATATCTATGTAAATATTCGTACGATTTGCACAAAAACGCGTACAAATATTGTAAGTAGTAATTACAATCATGTGTTAAAGTTACAAGTCATTTGTAGCTTTTAATGATACGGGGTAATCTAAAGTTTTTGTGCTTTTCTTCAATTTGTGGTTGATCTCCCAATTGCAACGTGGCTAAATCGATTCTGGAAAGTGTAAGTTTATAAATGTTTTTACATGTCTCATGTCTAAGATCATTTCGTCTGGTATTGTTTTAGAAAATAGAAAAAAATGTTTAAAAAAAAATCACCCGTTTCTCCTTAAAATTTTCGTTACTTATGAAACAGAATCGTTTATTTTATGCGTTTATTATGGTCGAAGAAGGAATATTTCTAAAAGTTTTAGTTTATCTTTCAAACCCAATTAAGTACGTATCTATGTCACGTGACATATTCACGTAATACTAAATCTGAGAAAACCCACACATTGTGATGCTTGAAAATATGTTACAACTCTTGTGCTTGATTTTATATAAGCACAAGATGCAGGAAATTTATTGTAATTTTACAAATAAATTAATTACAATGTAACAAATTTCCCTACTTTGATATTTTTTTTTACTTAAATTGAGTCTTACATTTTTCTCTCTTCGCAAGTGATAACACTTGAACAATACTCTTTGCTGCTATTTCTTTCATATTTTTATGAGCTTGATTATGGCTAGATCAAGATAAGGAATATCTTGACCACCACATTACAAAGTATTAGGACTGAATTATCTTATCCTTTGTTTTAATAGGCTGAACGCTATGAATTTTTTCTAGTAGTGAGTCCACGATGTTTCTTAGATATTGATATTATCTGTTCACAAGATAGAGCACTAGTAAATGCAGCTGTTCAACACTGGTAATAACATAGAAATACTGGTAATAACATAACATAGAATTAGTAGCGAATACACTTAGAAAAAACATTTGCTATAACAAAATAAAACATTTAGCAAACAAAAATGTACTCTATATACTTACTTTAGTCATGTGAAAGCAGAAGTATAATAAATCAGCTCAAAGCATAAGCGCATGCAAAATAAACAAAACTGATAATACCTTTAATCAAAACTATAATAAATAGCGATACAATTCCAAAAAGGTTTTCACCGTTGGAGTTAAATTATTCTTATTCTAAAATTGATGACTTAAAATCATTATAGTTGGCGATATTAAATGGTATAGGGTTGTAACTCCAACTTAGATATTGAGGCAAAACTATGCATTTCAAAGAATTCTTAATTTTAGAATTTAAATTTAAAAGCAACTACTACTAATAGGCTTATATTTATTAGAATTCATCTAACTTGGCACTTTTCCCTTTGAACTACTGACGGTATCATATGAAAGCTTATATTTTCATTTAATATTTACAAATTGAACTATAGTAGGTTTGTTGAATAAAATATATATTTAGACAACAATTTTTGTGGTTTTTGAGATATATTTTTGCAGACTTAAAATCTTTAAATTGCGTTTTTTCAGTTTGCCTTTTTTCATGAATTTGTGATGTTCAAAATGCTAAAACCTCTACAAATAATTAATAAAAGATTTCTCTCTTCTTTTTTTTTTTTCGGGGGGGGGGGGGGTAGTTATTTTGGATGTTTAAAAGAACCTACTTAAAGGAATCAGGGATGGATTTTAAAATAAGTGCATGTCGACTTAAAAAATCTCCCTCCTTCCCCCCCTCATAAAAAAAGAAGAAAAAAAAAACATGATTCTTTGTTTTCTTTTAAAGATATTGTAAAATCCATCCTTATTTCTTTTTAGTAGGTTCTGTTAAACATCTAAAAAAATATTAAGCCTTTTCTTAAATATCTGCAGAAATTTTAGAATTTTAAGGATCATGAATTCATGAATAAATGCAAACTGAGAAAACGCTATTTAAATATTTTAAATATGTAAAATGTATGTATAAAAAACCATAAAATACGTTGCCTTAATATCTGTTTTATTGAATAAACCTAACAGAATTGAATTTCTAAATATTAAATAGAAATATAAGCTTTTATAGGAAACCTTAAGTTGTGCCAAGTCAAAGGTACCAAGTCCCCTTTAAATAAAAGATAAGGTACTATTTTGCCTAATCAAAATATCGTGAATTTTCCACTAAATTTATATGTTATGTTTCATTGCGCTCTCTGTTTAAAAGAAAGTCTATTTCGCAATTCAAAGCAAATTGTTTGCGTTCAGTATTCACTTTCGTGTACACTAGGTCATTTGCATGTAGTCAGTAAAAACTCTGTTTGTATTGAGTAAAAACATTTTCTTTTTGATTACTCACTTTTCTGTATGATGGATCATTAAAATTCTGGACAAAACAATTTGTATTCAGTGAAAACGTTTATATTTATTATTCGGTTTTCTGCATACTGGATCATTGAAAAGTTATAAAAACTGTTTGTTTTCAGTAAAAACATATCGCTTATGTTTAGTATTCGCTTTTCGATATAATGGATCATTCAAAAGTCAGGAAAATCTTCTAATTATTAAAAAATCTAACTATAAAAAAAAAAAAAAAAAAAAAAAAACATTTTGAGCAGAAAACGTCATTTTACCACAAAATAAAAGGTTAGTTCTGAGTAAAATTGATAAAATAATGTTTTCTGCTACAGTTACTCTTTTCATTCAGTAAGACATGTAATTGGTAACGTAAAAAATGCCATCTTTGCGCCATGAAAAGAATTTTTTTAACATTACTGTTATTGTAATCATTTTGATAAAAATCTCCCACATTCATCTCATTTTTTCTAGGTAAACAGAATATTTGGGAACTTGTTTTTGAATTATACTTTATTAATTTTTTTAAAGATATTTTTTTGGATAGTGAATTACGGTGTACATTTAAATTTAAAGTTAATTGGTTGCTACAAAATATTCTACTTTTGTTGAAATATAGAACAGATAGAAAATTTCTATTTAATAATATAATATTTAAACAAAAATTGCATTGACGATATGAAATACATTTCAAATTAAACACTTAAAAAATATAACATCACTTATGCATATATTATTTATCTAATTATACAAACTGTCTATTTTGATATATCAACCGTTTTAGAATTGATTAACGATATACGATTCAGCGACAAACATTTAACTACACTTAACATTCATTGATGTTAATACTATTATTGAGGTGATGCTGCTTTGTTTTTTGTATCTAAAAAAAAATAACGCTTTTATACCTGAATAAGATAAAATTGGTTTTAGAGATTTTCACTAATTATTGTTATTAGGTTCTGTATGAATTCATTTCTATTTCTTTATTATTCATTTCTATTTTGCCGAATAATTGTACTGAAAACAGATTAAATAAAAAGGAATATATACCAAAATGCCTTTTCTTTATTATTCTTAATAATGCTTTTACGATAATTTCAAAGACTGTAATTTAAAAACGGGTAAAAATATAAGAAATTAGGAAGCGCTTGTAAATGTTCATTATATGTAATGTATTATCTTAAAACTGGAACATTTTGCTCTAAATTCGTATCTTATATATGTTTTTTTTAACTGTTTTTTTTAAATTGTCTTTAAAAAGACAATTCAAAAGTAATGATTTGAAATAAAACTTACATACACATATATTTTTTAAAGCTTGATGAATAATGTACATTTATTATTATTATTATTTATTTATTTATTTTCAGCTTTAATGTTAAAAATTAAATGTGCTTTAATATTTTATCTCTCACGGGTAAGTGTCTAAAGTAAAGTGCAAAAATGTTCAAAGTAATGTAGGAAAAAAGATTATATTAATATATGTATATATATATATATATATATATATATATATATATATATATATATATATATATATATATATATATATATATATATATATATATATAATATTTTTTTTAAACTTACACTTTTTAAATGTTTGCTGGATCCCTTTAGATAAATTTCATCAACTGAGAAGTTTTCCTTTTTTCTCTAACAAAACAAACAGAAACATGTAAAACGCTATCCTTTAAGCAAATTGGTTTATGATACAGAAAAACTGATTGTTTCTTCAGTAAAAGTAGGAACTACATACGAATTTCGAATTGCAACTTTTAGATGAAATATACATGTGCCAAAAATTGTCATGTAAACTAGTTACTAAATTGGCTTTTGCGGGTTGTTGTGATGAATCATTCATTTGTTTATTTTTCGTTCTCATTCTAATTGTTGTACATATATACGCGGGGAGGATGAAAAGTTCCGAGCTTTGACCTTTTCGAGTTGAAATAGAAATACAAATTTGGTGGCCTGTAAATAAATATCAAGTGATTCTGATTTTTAAAACTTTTTTATCTGTAAAGAAATGTTTTAACACTAGCCAGAAGAAAGAACAAACTGATACATGCAAACCTATTTTGGACCATTTTGTAGATTAAGAGGACTATCTGCGTAAGTTAGTGACAGGAGATCGAAAATGACTGAACAATTATTATCCTGAAACAAAGGAGCAGTCAAAAAAAAAAAAAAAAAAAAAAAAGGGTGTTACAGTGATTCTCCGCGGCCGAAGAATTTCCGCACCCAGAAATCGACTAAAAAAGTCATGGCTTCGGTTATCTCGTACAAAGTTACGATTCTGCTGGTGGACTCCTTACCTCAGGGCTGCAGTATAACTGTAGAGTATTATTTTAACCTTCTAGACTCACCAACTAAAAGAAGAAGCATTTAAGAAGAAACGCGGGGGGGGGGGGGGGGGAAGGGGTGGTAAGTATATCAAATGAATCCTGCTTTTGCATAACAACGCATCTGCGCACACTTCCATTCCGTAGTTCGAGCTAAATTGAACACCCTAGGTTTTCAATGGTCCACCATACTCCGTATTCATCTGTCCTAGCCTCTTTTGATTATTTTATGTTTCCTAATTTTAGAAGCACTTTAAAATGCAACGTTTAGGGGATATGATGCTGCTGAAAGCTGGTTTCAAGAACAACCAAAAACAAATGTTCGCATAACGCTGTAAAAAGTGTATCAATTCCCAGGCATATAATGTTGAATAAATATATAATTTTATAGCTCTGACTCTTTTCTTTCTGGAAAGGCTGGTACTTTTCAGTCTCCACTCGTATATGTAGTTGCACCTTAAAATGAATTAGTGCTTATCAACTTCTGGTGCAAATCACTATACAGATGACGCTGCTATACAACGATTCCCCCCATTTAAGGGGATCCTATATCTCAGATTCTATCATATAATAAAACAAAACTTTATGTTAGAGTGTCATAATGAAATATTATGTTTATTCTATTTAGGTGCATATCGGCCGATAAGTGGCTCTGCTATAATGCAATTTTTCTCTTGCACAGGAAGTCTATATCTCATGTTCTATTGCGTATAATTGCACAAAACCTGATATGTGAGAAGGCCATCAAGAGACGCTGTATTGATTTAATTTGTCTGTCAGTCAGCCGATAGGTGACGCTGCTGTACTGTAATTTACCCAGTGAATGGAAAGACTAAATATTTACTTCTACTGCAACTGCACCAAACTTGATATGTGAGATAATCATTGTCAAAATGATTGTTGACTTAATTTATGTGTAAATTGGTCTACATATGACACTTTTGTTACTCATCTGTTCTGATTAACCATATGGCTACATCTCAGCATATGTTGATTAAAACTGCACCAAACTCTATATATAAAATTTTATTGCGAGAAGCTATGATTAAACTTTTGTTAATATTAGTAAATGGCGCTGTTATATAGGATGACATAGGAGAATATTTTGTGATGGCCACAACATACTATTATTACTTTGTGACTGATATGCGTATGTAGAGAAAAATATGTGAAAAATAATTTTCATAAAGAAAGATAATTGTACCAACATTGCATTGAAACTTAAATACTTACGAAGGTAGTTTCATTAAGTTTTTAAATCCTATACCTATGTGCAGTGAATTTTACCTAATTATTACATTTTGAAATAAGAACATAGATAAATTACGCATTTAATTGCTGAGTTAATTGCATTAGTGAACTAAAATTACTTAAAATAAGAAATTGAACTACTTTTATACTCAAACAGAAATTTCATACACTGTAAAAAATGCTGCAGTAAAATTACGGGCAAAGACCGGCAGCAGAGATTCCAGTCAAAGCCCGTAAAAATACATTTAGACGATGAATGATGTATCACCAGTAATTTTACGTTGTGATGAAACATGCAACCAAACTGCAAAAAAAGTAGCATTGACCGTAAAATTAAAAGTTAAAGTTTGAGTTTCTCGAATGCTTTAAAAAAGTTTCTTGCATTTATTACACATGTTGCAGGCACAACACTAAAAAACTTATTTATTTTTTTACACGCAGAAGCTAATTTATTAATTTTCACGCGAAGTAAACCGTCTTGGGTAACCCGGAATTCGAACTCACAATCACCTGTGTCAGAAGCCAGCGCTTTGCCAACCGCGCCGTTGGGATCACAGAGACTTTTCTTTACAAAAACAGATAAAGTCAACATCAGAACTGGCTAGTTGATAAATCTTGTCATACGCACCAAAAGATTTCTGGAAAAATTTTTAAACCGATTTACAGCACAATGTGAAGTAACAAATCTTCAATTATTTTTACAGAACTAGCTACACAAATTTACAGCAACCTATGCTGTATTTATGTTAAGAAAAAGTGCTTTAATTTTACAGAAATTTTTTACAATGATTAAATTCTTAACGTTCAAACTATGCATAAAAATTATTTTATTTTAAGACTATTTTAAAATCTAAATTAGCTATTTTTGACAAAATTAAGAAGTCAGTCGATTCTCATACTGAAAAAACAAAAGCTTTTTTTTTCCCATAAAGACTACGATACTGAATTTTGTGAAAGAAAATCTAACTAATTTTCGAAATCATTTTTATTTGTAAACGGACTGGATTGGAATTGGAAATAAGGCCGATTGACTGCTGTAGATCCTAGGCCTGAGGGGGAGTGCCCTCCTAGGGGTCTTTTTGAGGGGTCCTAGCCCGTATTTACACAAGTTTCGGAGAAAACCACGGAAAACTCCGAACGGCTAGACCGACGAGCGCGACCTGTGATCGAGCCCGGCACCTCACGTCTACCAGCTTTGATCGCAGAACCGCTCGGCTGCTGGTGGGTCTTTTTTATTGGTAAACACTAGCACTAAAGAGGTAGTCTTATTTGAAGGCTCTCATTAGAGGTAAATAATGGGTGAGAATTTCTCACCCTTTTTCAAAAACAAAATGAAACTTTTGAAAACTATGTGAGATCTCTGAAAATTAACCGAGACGCAGAATAAACTTTGAATAATAATAATAAATCTTTTACATAAATACAGAGAATTTGCATCTCCAATTAATACGATTTTTTTCATGGTTTTCGATCTTTATGGTTTTAGTAGTGCGTGCAAAGAAGAAATAACTGGAGCCTAATTCTTATTCATCCAAACAAGTTTTCATTATAAGGCCGATTTCAAACTGTGTTTATGAAGTGTTAAGCGTATTTCCACTTTCAGAATAGCAGAAGAGGTTTTTTTTTTTTTTTTTTTTTTTTGGGGGGGGGGGGGAGCCCACCAGCGGCCGAGCGGTTCTGTGCTCAAAGCTGGTAGACATAAGGTGCTGGGTTCGATCCCAGGTCGCGCTCGTCGGATTAGCCGTTCGGAGTTTTCCGTGGTTTTCTTCGAAACTTGAATAAATACGGGCTAGGACCCTTTAGAAAGACCCCCACGGAGGGCATTCCCCCTCTGGCCTAAGACCTATAGCAGTCAATCGGTCTTATTCCCAAAATCCAAATCTACTGAATGAAGAAAAGACTTAAGTATTTCGAGAGCAGAACCTGCTATATATGATGTAATGTACATATCTGATTGTCATATTCAGATAAAACAGCTTTGATTTTTAACAGTGAAGATCATACATAATAATCATAAGACTTACTTTCAAATGGTTAATTACATGTTCATTTCATATTGAAATAAACTTTATTTTAGCATATTGTAAAAAATGCATTGTGGAAACAACATTAAAATTTTCCGTTTTCTAAGGCTTAACTAAAGGGTTAAGAGCAATTAGAATGCTGTATCTTTAAAAAAAAAAAAAAAAAAAAAAAAACTAAAATTTAATAAATGCGTTTAGTGGATAAAACAATTATTAGGTTGTACAGTCGGTAACAAAAGTGTCCGAACACTAGCAAAAATTCCTATGTAAAAAAAGTACACTTCATACGGTTTTGTTAAAGAAATCCTTATCGAATCATGTTCTTACACTGACTAAGAAGAGGATTCGACAAGGATTTATTTAACAAAACAGTATGAAGTGTACTTTTTTTACATAGGAAATTTCGCTAGTGTTCGGACACTTTTGTTACCGACTGTAGTTTGTGCTTTAGAAATCTGGCTTCAAATCAAGAAACCATTTTAGAATTCTTTTTTAAATGTTTTCGTGTTAATAGACAAAGAAAATCAATTTTATCAATATCAATTACTCAGTTTCAGGCAGATGGAAATTTTTTTAATTAAATTAAGAAAACAATATCTCATTAAAACCAATGGATGTTTCTATGCGTCATGCGTGCATAATTAAACACATTCAATTAGTATATAAAAAAAAATCATAGTTTCAATTTTAAAATGGAAGAAAATGGAATTCTCTCTTGATGTCACTGAAATGATAGCATTTGAAGAGATTTTCTCATAAGAAAATGGTTTGGTGAAAGATGAGAGTAATTTGCGTAGATTAACGGCTTTTTCTCGTAAAAATTCAAAAAATTATACTTTCGAAACATCAATTTACGGGCTACGACCTCTTAGCTAGCAAAACGGTCATTTCTCGTAAAATTATACGGTTATTTCCTAAATTATGCTTCCAAAACATTAATTTACGGATTATGACCGTTTAGGTAGCAAAACGGTCATTTCCCCTAAAATTATACGGTCAAATACCGTGATTTTACAATTTTTTTTACAGTGTAGATTCATTGTACTTACTTGTTAAACAAACAAACAAAAAACTGTTTCCCATAAAATTGACATATAAAAAATAATGTAAAAATTAAATATTGAACGTAACACATTTTGAACTGCAAAAAACGCATAAATTATCATATACACTAAGTCAAAATGAAACTGATACAATATGCTTCCCTGTTTAATTCGAGATTTTAAAAGTGAAAATTACAAAATTAAATATATCATAAGTTTTAAAAGTATTATATTAAATATAAATAATAACTAAAAACAACTACAAATTTTATTTATTATACTGACTGTTTATTTTTGCATAAAATTTTATTAAACATTCGTAAATAAATAATTAAAAAAAAAAAGGTCCGAGATTGGTTTTGTAAACATCAAATCACTGAAAATAAAGAGGACAAAATGATATATTTGGCTTCTGATATCACACATCTGCAATTTTTTTTTTTCATTAACAGTTCAAAACTACAGATATAACTTAAATCTCCTTGTTTATGATATCAAAATAAATATGTAAAGTTTTCTTACGTATATAAGATCTTTATAATTATATATGTATTTTAAAATTTAAAAATTTAAATTTAAAACTTTATGAACATGTTCAATAAATAAGCCACTCACAATATTTTGCTATCAGAAAAACCAAAAATTTACTATTTCATGTTAGTCCGAATGACATATAAATTGTGATGACGTCCGGCAGTGTAAAATTTCAGCCAGCGGTGACTTTCCCTCAGCGGGAACTTGAAAGTTCCCTAAAAATTTTGCACTCAATATAAAAAAGCTTCCCGCTAAACAGAACATAATGATGTCATTTTTCACTCTATTAAGGTTATGGTTGACATAAAAAATCCTTTTTATATATTATTGTTTTAAAGTTATATATATATATATATATATATTAAATAAGATTAACATTTCTTGAAAACTCTTTAAATAAAAAATCAAATCAAATTCAAAATTTTTAATTTTTAAGAAAAATTAAAAGTGCATCCTGATATCTATTTTATTTTTTTCATCCATTTTCCATCATTAACTTACCAATGAATCCATTAAACTAACGATGTGAAATGGAAGAAAAAAATTAAAAATTAATTAGTCATGAATCATTTTAATCATTTAAAAGAATTTTTTTTTTAATTCTTTTTTTTTTTTAACTTTCTGAGGAATTTTAATAGAATATTGCTATATTTCATTGCATATGTATGCATTTCATAATGTTATGCCAGTTATTTACAAAAAATATTTATTATATCCATCATCCCCGTAACATTACACTAATTTAGAACGTTCAAAACAGGTTTTTTAGAACGTTATGTAAATGTATTTATAGAACATTATTGCCGAAACGTCAGTGGAGGCCCTCTGTTGAGACTCAAAACGGTTTTGGGCTCTGTCTGTGTGTCTGTCTGTCTGTCTGTCGTGCGATAGCGGCAGCAAAAATAGCGCTATTGACTTGAAATTTGGTACACATGTTCATGAGCCCCACGAAATCAGCTGTATAGTATTTGGTATGTATTCCATTCGTAGTTCGTATACAGGGACACGCCGAAGTTTTTCTTATCATTACGGACTAAGGGAGAAATTTGTATCTATCGCGATAGCGGTCACAAAAATCCTGCTATTGACTTGCAATTTGGAACACATATTCATGATCCCAACGGAATTAGCTGCATAGTTTTAGGTGTGTATTCCATTTGTAGTTCGTGTACAGGGACACGCCAAAGTTTTTCTATCATTACGGCCTACGGGAAGAATCTGTATGTACCGCGATAGCCACCGCAAAAATCAAGCTATTGACTTCCAATTTTTGCCGAAACGTCAGTGGAGGCCCTCTGTTGAGACTCAAAAGGATTTTGTGTTCCGTCTGTCCGTATGTATGTCTGTCTGTCGTACGATAGCGGCCGCAAATATCACGCTATTGACTTGAAATTTGGTACACATGTTTATGATCCCCACGAAATTAGCTGTATAGTTTTGGGTGTGCATTCCATTTGTAGTTCGTGTACAGGGACACGCCAAATTTTTTTTATCATTACGGCCTATGGGAAGAATTTGTATGTACTGCAATAGCGGCCGCAAAAGTCCTTCGATTGGCTTGCAAATTGGCGCACACGTTCCAGCTTTGCATATAAGTAGCTGTATAATTTTTATTGCTATATTGTTTATAAACTGTGTATAGGGACATGCCAAAATTCTTAACATTACGGCGTATGGGGTGAATTTCTTTTAAACGCATTTTAATATCATTACTTTGCAATGAAGAAAATTAAACTAGCGTACGTGAGTAAGATGCTTAAACTCATGTTGTTTGAAGATAATATGTGCTCTTAAGCTTTCTAATTAATGTACAGGAACTTACAAAAGTGTTCTGACAATGTCACGTAGTCATCCAAACGATGTTAAATTTGGAACATTTATTAATTTTAAACGCAAAATAATCTGACTAGTTTTTACTGGTGTATACAATGTTTATGGTTTATTTACAGAGACACAACAAAGAATTTCGTAACATTAGAGCCTATGGACAAACTTTTATTTAAGCGCGCACTTTAATGCGTTTATGCTGAATTGAACTTAATAAAATTAACATACATTATAAAGATGCTTAAAATTATGTTTACTCTTAAAAAAGGTTATGTATAGACTAAATAATTTATGGGACCACACAAAATAATTCCGAGTATGTACTGTAATCATCCAAATGATGTCAAATTAGTTTGAAAAATTAATGAGTTAAAATTAATTAGGTTTATTCTTATTATTGGCTTTTATAATGACTGTGGCTACTTTTCCGGGATACATAAAATAATTTCTTACTATTACGATCTATCGTCGATATTTCTTAAAAGTGTCTTTTAACATGGTTACACCCCATCATATATAATGAAATTTTATTAGAATTTTTAAAGCATATTTTCCTGTTGATAATTGTGGGCATAGAATTGGTATTTAGTTTAAAGATTACGCAAAATATTTCCGATATGCTATGTAATTTTTTTTTTTTTTTGTATGAAATTTGGTAGTTATGAAATTTGGTATTTATGAATTTCAGGGAAATAATACAAGACCGTCGTTTATTAAGAATACATATTGTTGTGTACTTGGGGGTCCGTAAGTTGTCCGTGAATGAAAGGCGAAACTTGCAAAAATTCAGTGATGTGTTCACAGAAAGTTCCAGAAAAATACAGGTCTATAAACCAAGTATCAGCTTCAATTCATATAGTAAACACAGCTTAAACAACAGCCGTTAACAGCAAAACAACAGTACAAACTGTTTAGCAATAACACATAAAGAAAGTCTCATCCAAAGAGGCTCAAAGCAAAGCAAGCATTTGACGAAACTGACACAGATCTGAGACTGACCGCCTTGGCGAAAAAATGCTCCTTTTATACTTTTCTATCGAACACAGACTGTTCTGGAAAATTCTCTTAATGAGATTAGAGCTTCCATATTTGGTATATCCCTAATAAGGATTTTCTCGCCAAGGTCGCCAAAAAATCGCCAAGGAGGGAAATAGTCGCCAAATTTGGCGCCAAATCCATTTCTTCCCTTATTGGAGCTTTTTTATGGGGAAATTAGGCTATTTTAACGCTAAAACGACTAGAAATGCACAAAGTTAGCATTACTAAACCTCTTTGAAAGAATTTATACAAGCATAAGTGGAATTATTTACAATTCCGTAACATTTTATAAGATATACAAATAGACAGCGGGGGGTTGAGGGGGGCGGTAGCCCCCCTCAGGAATGTATCTGATTATGGTAACAAGTCGATCGAATCAATATATACGATTATATAATAAGGAATAAATAAAAATGACCTATTGAATAATGTCTGATGTAAATAGGACGTTGAGGCTCCTGATCTGCAGATCCACTAGTCAAAACGTTTCTGTATAATTTTTCATAGAACTGAACTTTCTGTAGACCGTACTATTAAACGTCTTCCTGATTAACATGCCAATAATACATACAATTTGAACGTTCGTAGAATACTCTTGAAAAACTTTTTCTGAACGTTCCAGTTGTACTTGGGGCCTTTGAAAACAATATGAACGCTTGCTTTGACTTACACAAGCCTCCAAGTATTAAAAAGCAAAGGGCTGTTTGAGATTAACTTTTGAAACAATGTAGATACATTTCTAAAAACTTGAGCCGTATAAATTTTATACATTTGTTTATTAAATAGCATATTTAATAATCTCAATTAAAAAATTAAACAATTTTAAAAAAAAAACTAAAAAGAAATTCCTTTATTTATTTTTTTTTTTTTCGTAAAATTTAGTTGGATGGTTTTAACAGTTTTACGAAAGTTGGAAATTTAATAGGATTATGATTTACACTAACTCTGATGTATGATCTGCCTTAGTTTTCCATCGATAAAATTAAATTGTCGAAACCATGAACTAGTATAAGACCTAACTTGGTGCAACCTTTGTTTCAACTCCTAGTAGCTCTTGTGTTGCAACAACTCTGCACCCAAAAGAGCTCTGTCGGGATTTATGCCGGGTTAATGAGATGGCCACTTCCTACATCCAATGCCTAGAACAAGAAAATATCTCAAAAAGAGCATAGATAGTTGATACCGACTATTATCGTCCATCAGAAAGAAATTACTCTGTGCCAGTAGCAAGAGCTTAAAGTCTTACATGTCATTCAAATATTTAGGATTTTATGGCAATTAAGACTGCAGCAAAATTATTGAAGCACACATCCACACTTTTAATTTTTTTTTTTTTTTTTTTTTTTAGTTTAATCGCTAATTTTCATTATTAACTTACTTTTTTATAAATAGTATACAACTAGGATCAAGATTCGATAAATATGTACTTAACAAAACAGTATTAGGTGCCCATCTTTTAAGTAGGAATTATTTCTTTGACCATTAACAAAGTTTCCACTGAATGTCTTCAAGTCTGTACGGTCTCTTAAAAACATTCTGGTATATACCAGGGTTCCAAGTCAACTATACAACTGTAAGCAAGTCTTTCAGAAAAATAGGGATCAGGGTGACTCGTTCCTTACTCTCTTCAGATCAGAATGTGTCGAGAATCACTTTTTAAAAGGCTCATAAATGAAATACAAAGACCATTCCTTGTCTAATCAACATGTTCTCCAACACAATTTAATCAGTTCTCTAATCCAATCATGATATGACATCTACACTACACAGCTTAATTTTGTAGAAATTTTCGGACCGTGATAGTCGAAATTCTGCGTTTGGTTGTTTCAGATTACCATGAAATGGATTCAGTTACAGATGTCTTTGTGTTTCTTCCCGCAGAAAGAACTAAAAATGATCCTCGAGTGTTAAAGACTTTCATGAAACTGAATTTTCAGATTCAATGTAATTCCAAAGTCGTTCCAACAATTACGAAAGGCATTAAGCCATCCAGCATTCTGAACATGTAATAAGCTGATTTCCAACTATCTGATCTCTCTTTGTCTTTATAAATGAGGTAGATGTACTTTGCTAAACCCTTAAATACCTGATTATTTTTAAATCAATTC
Organism: Salticus scenicus; assembly: GCA_963930645.1. NCBI lineage: Eukaryota > Metazoa > Arthropoda > Arachnida > Araneae > Salticidae > Salticus > Salticus scenicus. The sequence continues at coordinate 168,552,845 of OZ005651.1, forward strand.
AAAACGTTTTACTTCTTTCTTCTATTAAATAACTCACAGGAAAAGTACTTTTAAAAATTCATACTTTATTTTAACTATGGTTTACAGCTACAAAGCAATTTGTTACCAATCGGCATACATGAAGCATTAGAGCTTCAATATTATTCTAATAATACTTCAGAAGACAAAATTGGGTATGTTGCCGAAAGGCAATACTCGGCATTTAAGGGTTTGCGTAATTAAAATATTTTAAGCCAAAATTCTGCGATTATTAAAACAATTTTAAAATAACTTATTTAAAAAATTATTTTTCTTTTTGGTTTCTTTTATATAATATATTTTTTTCTTTTCTAAAGCAAGGTTAGTAACTACAAAACATTTAGACTTCAATATTAATGTGATGTATTATACTTAATAAAATTTCAATTTTCTATCTTTTTGAAAAATTTTGTAGAAGTGCAACCTGAAATATACGGTGCATCTTAACTTTTAAAGGCTTGTGTATTATAATATTTAACTATTTTTCTATTCCTCATCTAAGTTTTATTGATGTAAATTTATTATTAAAAAGAATAGTTACTGAGGTATTCCATTTAGTTTGTTGTATTTTTTGTGTATAGTCTCGCCTACCTGGCTCCTCTCTATGCATCTAGAACTCGTCTAGATGTATTCTATCCCCTCTAGGAATTTGGGAACCTTATGCATGACACTTTGTGTAGTTGAAGAAAGGAAATACGAAGAAGAATTGCATTGTGAAATAATTTCTCTTTTTTATACCAATTTTTTATTTAATTTTTAGCTATTTTAAAGAAAATAATTTTTTCTTGCGTCAACACTTTTATAAAAATAATGAGTCATGTTAACTTATTCAACAAAATTATAAAAGAAAAAGATGACACTGATATGGTGAAGTACATCGGTCTTGACTTTCTTATCGATATTGATGGATTGTTGCTCCTGAAAGAAAATAGTCAACCAATAAAACTTCGATTAGTTGATTGGTTGGGTTTTACGTCGCACTAGTGCTGTGCACTAGGCAATTGGCGACAAAACTTCAGTTTACATCAAAAATTGCATTTAACAATAAGAGTTGTAGCTGTATCAGGTATTAATATATTACATATTATTACGCAAATTTTCTAGTGTAAAACAGATGTATATGACCTGCGGTTTATACGCCAGATTTTACGGTGCATAACCAATCGGAAATAGAAAATAAGATTTCTAATTTATACATTTTTTTTTTTTTTTTAATAAATCACTAATATTAAGATTCAAGTTCTAAAGCCTTGTTTCTTTCTCCTTCTTTTTATTTTAAAATACAGACTTTTTACAAATTTCTTGTTTAACACTGAGGAATTTTCCAAGGAGTCCTTGCGAAGAAGATCCTATTAATTAAACGCAATTATTTGCGAACGATGTTAATTAAAAGTAGGAAAGTATCTTTTTTTCCTTGTGTCGTCCATAATGCAAGACATTTTTGTTGGCGGTCGCAGGAAAGATTCCGGTGGTGAGGAAAAATGATGATCTGCTTGATTTCCTCGGACAGGATGCCTGGGGGGTAAAGAGCATCTTGCTGTCGCCGCTATCTTTACTCTTGATGCATTTTTTTTTATTCCTTTCTTTTTATTTTTTTGTCAATATATTTCCTCCCCAAATAATGTCATCTACACAAAGACGAAGAGAAAGTTTCAAAGCGAAACAAAATAAATAAAGGAGAGGCTCAGATAGTAAGGAACGAGGGGGAAAAACGCCGCAAGAAAACCGAAGCAGTTAAAGAAAGCGGAGGAGGAGGAGGTCTGTCCCTTTTTGCCCCAAATGGAATTGAGGAAAAGGTTTCAGAGATATAAATGTTCCATTACTTTATGAGAAAATGAAAGAGCTTCATTTTTTCTTTAAATAACTGAGCTATCAATAACGCCAAATCGCCATACCACAAAGCTGCGACTGTTTTTCTCTGAAATCGGAATATTTTCTAAGCACAAGAATTGCAAATTGTCTCTTGTATTTGCATTGCATATTAATAATTCTTTTATTTTCTTCTTTGCATTGATTTAAGTCTTTTTTTCCCTCTGGACTATCATTGGCTGAAAATCGAGTCACCGACTTTTATATTTATTACTTTTTTTCTCCTTCCAAATATTTAATATAAATTTACAAAGCTTTTCAATATTCTTTGCATGCATGAATGCGATGAGTACTGTCAATTTTAACTGAGTTATGGAAGATTATTTTCAAGTGCAGTGACTGGTTATTTTGTGCTTAGATGCTTGTTAGACAATATTATCTTCATTAATAAATTACCTAGTATTACATGCTGGAATCATACCGCATATTGCAGTAAATTTGTTTTTTTAATGGTTACAATTATTTTTTATTAGCAATGTAAATTCATAGCGTTAATTTTTAAACTGTTCCTTTCCAGGTTTATTACTTATGTTGATGATAGTAATGATTTATGCGAGTATCTTGTAATTTATTATAAAGCGAACTATCTAAGAAAACGTGCAAAGTATTTCAAGTGGCAGGATTTTTCTAGTTCTTTAGTTCTACTTGTAATCGATTGTTATTGCATCTTATATATTAGTCTAAATAATTTTTCATTTTTATGTGCTTCAGTAATATATTTAATGCAGTCTGCATTTTTCGATTCTTTCTCAAATTCTATGTTAATTTAGACATTTTTCATTTTTATGGGTATATTTTCAAACAAGAAAGTTCACGCAAATTGACAGAATTTTTACATTCGGGAGTCTTAATATTCAAAATTAGTTGCATTCCTTTTATAATAAGTTTATGCATAACACTGCCGAATCCAAATGACACATACTACCTTTTCATAAATGACCGGACACTTTCGATTTCAGACATTTTGTCAAATATGCAGAAAATTTCTTCATGAATTATCCTGAAACTTAGGGTGCGTAAATAATATTTTATCCCTCATATATTTCAGCAAAAGTTTTACCCCGAAAGCAAAATGTAGACTAGAAAAACTGGGAAAAATGTTTTCGATGTTCTTTTACCCTGTAAAATGTAATGCTTTGAAGTGCCTTCTGGCTGTAACATGTTATTAGAGGTTTCTTCCAATTATCTATAATACTTTATATGAGACTTGCACATACATTAAGGTTTCTTCAGAAAACAACAACAAAAACAAAAATTAAAACTTTTATTATTATAAAATGCAGGGTATTTAATTCTACGAAGTGTCATTTATCGGAAATACAATTTTTCTACGTCTGAAATCCAAAATGTCTGTCTATTTATGGAAAGGCAGTGTAGATATACAGAAGAATTATCTCTCTATATATATATTTACTGCTATATTTGAAATTCTCCACTTATACAAAGAAAAGAGCATTTATTTTAAGATTACTGTAATTTCTTTTATTTCCATTGCGTTTATATTAATTTAATGGCAAAGTGAATTACAACCGTACTGATGGCTTTATAATTATAGAATGTCTTTTCTCGTTACTAAAATCCAACAAAAGTTTCCATGAATTTAGGTAGTTCAGTAGGAATCGAACATATACAACTCTCATTATTTCATTTTTTTTCCCTGACATTTTACTCTCGGCTCATGACCTTTATAAATTTCTACATGCGTTTTAATATTTTGTCACAACAATTTCAGAACAGCCGTTTTTTTAACAATATTATAGCAATAAAACTTTAAGGAAAAATTTATTTTTTAAAACAGAACTAACAACGTAATGCAACAAGCGAAAAATTTTAAGAACGCATCGAGCACTGTTTTACTGTTTCTTTTGAAGTGTCACTGAATTTAGGATAGACAAATGTATGCAAATTATGTAGCACTGCACCGCATTTTTGCGCACATGAGGGCGCTGTGGTAACTACTTATGTAGATAGTACAGTGGTTGTTGTTAAATAGTTATTTTAATTGCAAGTGTGGGTAAAACGTCTGATTTAGACGTTTTAAATAGAGGGCTAATAGCACTAGTCCCAAACAAAATTTTTGGGGGGTAACAGAAATGAATCTAACTATTTTAAACTAATTTTGTAGTGCAGAATTAAAAAATAATAGGGAAAAATCTGTAACACGTATAGTCTTTTTTGTTATGATTATTTAATCTGTACTGGAAGCAATGTACAAAAGTCTTTAGAAGACATGCCTTATTATTACTATCAATATTGTTAATTTAGCATGGAATACTGTTAATATGGAGATAATATACATATTGTAGACTAAGTAGAACATAAAAGCATGGAAAATACACTAAATGATTGAATTCTTATTATTTGTTATTTTAAAACCAAAATACAAAAAATAAGCTTTTTTGCGTGTTGTGTTAAATGTCTACCTTGTGATTTTATTATGAATATTTCACAAATACAGCAAAACTTATCGGGTACGGTTTTACAAATTCTACACTGAAAACTTGCCATTTTGAACATGAAACTTTAACTATAAAACAGCACAATCATACTTAACAAAGAATATCTGTTAACTAAGAATACCAGAAAGAAAAAAAAACAGATAAGGTACGGATACAGGGTTGCCAAACAGGGGTTGCCAGCAGAGAGGATGGCCAGGAGGCAGGGTTGATAGCACGAAAGGTTACCATGTGTGATACAGTCGGCAGCAAAAGTATCTGAGCACTAGCAAAAATCTCTGTCAAAAAAAAGTACACTTAATACTGCTTTGTTAAATACATCCTTGTCGAGTCATGTTTTTAGTCAGTCTAAGAACATGATTCGACAAGGATTTATTTAACAAAATAGTATTAAATGTACTTTTTTGATATCGGAATTATTGGCTAGTGCTCGGATACTTTTGCTGTCGACTGTATTGTAAAAATCATAAAGAAATAGTGAAATTTGCCATTTTCTGATACTTTAACAAATAAAAAAAGAAACAAAAATGAACAAACATGGTTGCCGGGACTCTGGGCTGCCAGCAGTAAAGGTTACCACCTGTGATACTGTGAAAATGATACAAAATCGTGAAAATTGCCATTTTCTGATACTCTAACAGTAAAATGTGACGTGGTGGGACTTTTTTACTTGCAGATATTTAAATAAAAATTCGAATTTATAATAAAAATAATAATTTGACCGTTGTTACCGAACCACTGTAGACCAGTGTAGTAGGCGATCGACACATCAGCCTCTAAAATTCGAAATCGTCAGAGAGATAGATTTGCAACAGTGTCAAGAGTATACCGAGAATACATGGATGGTGGGAAAAAAGAATTAGTGATCGGCCAAACTGCAAAGGACAATTACAGTCGGCAGCAAAAGTATCCGAGCACTAGTCAATAATTCCGATATCAAAAAAGTAGACTTAATATTGTTTTGTTAAATAAATCCTTGTCGAATCATGTTCTTAGACTAAGAACAGGATCTATTTAACAAAATAGTATTAAGCATACTTTTTTAGATAGGGATTATTGCTAGTGCTCAGATACTTTTGCTGCCGACTGTAGCCTTGAACGACCGTGGGTGAGGGATTATACAAAGTCAGCAAAACCAAACATGAATTCAAATTACAATTCAGTTCAATTAAGGTAACAGTCGCACCATCAGTAAATGTCCCTTGCATCGTTCGTTTCAACATATGCACTTTGGAAGCCATATGCCCATGAGAGTACCATTCCTCGATGCACGCCATTGAGATGCAGGCCTTGCCTGGGCAAGAGATCACAGTGGATGGACTCTGGAGGACTGGAAACGAGTAGCATGAAATGATGATTCGCGATTACGACTACGTAATGCCAAAGGCAGGCTGAGAATATGGTGACAGTCTCATGAAGGCATGGATCCTGCATGCCAGGTTGGAACTCTACAAGATCTTTGGTACAGTCGGTAACAAAAGTGTCCGAACACTAGCAAAAATTACTATGTAAAAAAAGTACACTTCATACGTTTTTTTTTTAATAAATCCTTGTCGAATCCTGTTCTTAGTCAGTGTAAGAACATGATTCGATAAGGATTTATTTAACAAAACCGTATGAAGTGTACATTTTTTACAAAGGAATTTTTGCTAGTGTTCGGACACTTTTGTTACCGACTGTACTTGTACAAACCTCTCTGAATGCGATTTGGTACGTAGACTTGCTGGGTCATCGCCTGCAGCCGTTCATGTTGTCTTGTCATTCACATGGAAATGGAGTATTCTAGCAAGGCAGCTGCACCTTTCACCATGTCCATATTGGCTACTGCCTGTGTGGATGAGCATTTCTCTTACTTCTCTCTAATGAACCAATAAACCCCCTAGGCCTAGGCAACGTAGAAGCCTAAACTTAAATCCGATTGAGTACCTTTGAGATTTTTTGGAGATAGTTGAAAAGCACATTACACAACACCAGCGACTCTTCTTGAATTATGTACAGCTCTAATTGATGTTTAGCTAATCAATTTCGTGGAATGCTATCGCAAACATGTTCAATTTATGCCTCGTCGTGTACAGCTGTAATCAAGGCCAGAGGAGGACCAACTCGTTATTAATTTGCTATCCCTAATTAACTGGTACTTCATTATGTACTTCATGTGTATTAGTAATTTGATTTGAATAAAATTATGATGTAAAATTTAAACTAAAAAAAATTAAATCCATAACAGTTAACACCATATAACAAGGGGTTGCTATATATGATCTTAGATTGTCTCTCTTCAATTTTTTCTTTCCGTTTATTTTCTTATTGTTTTTTTCCTTTTGTCGAAGCTAACGTTTAATTTATTTTTTATTATAAACATTTTCTTTTAAATTATTTAAAGAATCAATAATTAATAAAAATTGCCCATATGATTAAAAATTGAAACGTGATATAATAAATATAAAACGAAAACGGTGACATATGTTATAGAAATGCAAATAAATTATAAATGTCTGCGACTAAAAAACTGCAAAGGTTCTTTCTTGTTTCTTATAGATTTTTACTCAATAAAACTAAAAATAATAGCAAAAAAGTTCCATCAAATTTCAGTTTTTTTCTCAGAACTCATTTTTTTTTTTTTTTTTTTTTTTTTTTTTTGCGTGAAGTCATGAAATTTAGTGTCTTATTGTTGATCATACAAACCATATTCAATAATTATTTCTTGCTTTAAATCAATAATCATTGAGGTAAATCTAATAAAAAAAATATAAATTGAAAATAGGTGGGATGTGGGCGGCATCGAAAAGGGTGAAAGCAAAAGCCTGCTTGGAGGGGCGTTAAAAACAGAAGATAATGTTTCACAGACAAAAAAAGAATACAAATTGTTAAATACAGTGCGGTGTAAAATTTTAAGCACAAGCTAATTTTTTTAATAAAATGAAAAATATACACCGGAATTCTTCGAAAGTTTTACTGTAACTAAACAATTGGATTAAAAATTCATGTTTCTAATTCGGAAAGAGTTAATTAAAAGGACAACAATAAATTTAAAAAAATCAAAATTGTGATGTCACAAAATTTTAAGCACGAATGAGGTTTTATGCAAAAAACTCTTTAAATGTGATTGGTGGAGGATTGGTGAGTCTTATATTCTAGACTATAAAGTATAGGCGATAAGATTCACCGCTGTACGAATTATCAAATACCGAAATCGCTGCAATTCCCACCTGAAAATGTGCGAAAACTGAAAACGGAAGGTAAATCCGTTTTGCAAATGTCACTTATTTTAAATCGGTCCAAACAAGAATGGTTACAACTAACAATTTGTCTCTTAATCAGATAAAAGAAATCGACTTGGATCAAAAACATCACAAGACACCTTACTCAGACAAATAACCGAATCAGGATTCATAAAATAAATAAATAAATAAAATAAAAATAAAAATAGATTATAAACCTTTTTTTTTTTTTTTTTTTTTTTTTTTTTTTCTTCTTGAAACAGACCCGCAAACAACGAAGATTTTAATGGGCAACAACACATGTATCATTATGACGAATGGATTACTGTTATTTTCTCTGATACAAGAAATGGAATTTGGACGGTCCAGATGAGTTCTAATTCTATTGGTGTGACTTGAGGAAAGATACGAAGTACACATTCAGCAGGCAGCAAGGTGGGTATGGGACGCTCATGGTATGGGACGCATTTGACTAAAAATGACAAATGTCTCTTTGCTTCTTAAATGGCAGATAGAATTCAAAGGAATATCAGGAAACTCTAAGTGAGGATTTGTCGCCGTTTGGTGAACTCCTAGTTGGTCCCGATTGCATCTTTCAGCATGACAATGCGTCGATGCACACTTCTCGTTGTACAAGAAAATGGCTTAGATCTCAAAATATCAGTGTGATAAACTGGCCAGCAATCAGCCCAGGTCTCAATCCGATAGAGAACATCTGGAGAATCTTCCCACGTGACGTCTACAAGAATGGGAAGCAATATTGCTCAGTGCAAGAGCTTAAATCAGTGATCGTGGAAGTCTAGTACAGACTCGCTCTCGAAACCTTCCAAAAGCTCGAGTTATCAATGGAAAATCGCGTATTTGATCTCATCAGGTGCAATGGAAACACCATAGACAACTAAAGGAATTTTGTACTTTGTGAAATGTAAATATTTTGTATTTGTGCGTAAACTTTTGTGATATCACAATTTTAATTTTTGCATAAATTTCCTTTCAATTAATTGTGTGAATTCGAAACATGAATTTGTAATACAGTAAATCTTTCGAAGAATTCCAGTGTATATTTTTAATTTTATTAAAAAATAGCTTGTGTATAAACTTTTGCGCCGCACTGTTGTTTTAAAGGAATTGTTTGTTCAATTATGAGAAAATATATGTTTAGTTCAATGTAATAAAAATATTCCTGATTTTTTATAGTAAAACGCTATTATTTTGCAAAAAAAATGTCTACGTGATTAAAAACGTAGGTCTGTTTTAGAGTCAGCATCCTTGAAAACATAAAATTTACAAAAAAAAAAAAAAAAAAAAAAAATCACACACCTATTATTTTTTCCCGACCAGTGTTAATAGCAAAATTGTTATTCATAACTGGTGTTTATTATTTTTTACTATGTGCACCGTTTGAATAAATACGTTATTTTCGCTGTACGTAGTAAAAATTTGAAATTATGACATTCATTTTGACTTATACTCTATAACCGACATCCATTATATTTTTACTGAAACAGTTTTAGATCAGCCGGTGTAAAGGCTGGTTTACAGCCTTCAGATTTTCATCTTTCTTAACTACTAGGAATGCCTGTATAATTCAATAAAGACATCTTGAATATAAACAAACTTTTTTCATTTTTAAATTTAAATAAAGAGGAAGAGCAGAATGTCACACATGTACAGTCGGCAGCAACATTATTCGAGCGATAGCAATAATTCTTATGTAAAAAAAGTACACTTAATACTGCTTTGTTGAATAAATCCTTGTCGAATCATGTTCTTAGTCAGTCTAAGAACATGATTCGACAAGGATTTATTTAACATCCGGATCATCCTTAGGGGTGCGTCACACAACGTCGCCAATTACCCATTGCGCAGTACTAGTGCGACATTAAACCCAACCAACCAACGAACCAAAAAACACAGACATCCAACTGAATATGAAAAAGTTCGCAAATTCCTTTAACGCATCCCATATTTTCGCTGGAACCAAACGCGAAGCTAAATTGCCAATATTTTCTTACACTAACTCAACCCTTCCATGGACAACCTTACACTTTCTCTGAGACCATCGCCAGCTAAAACTAGATTTCACTGTTAACCTTACCTCTTTCAACCGAACACTCCATGTACAACTTCAGCGAGATTTCGAGCAATTGAACTCGAAAACGTTTGAGTGAAGCCTCACATTTTACAACTGTACTGCTGCGCATCACGACTGGTTGTCATCAGTGACGAGAACTATTTGAGCTTTGAAACGGGATATATACGATAGAGTTTTGTATGGGTTTTAATTCTGGTTTGCTGTCCGGTTTCATACACAGGAAACGGATTCGAATCTTGGTTGAGGTATAGATGTTTGTAGCTATTCGAAATACGCTTTAAACTGTAATTTCCTGTAAAAATGCCACTAGTGTGCAAATAAGTTTCGAAAACAGACAACCCAAATTAAACCAAAGCATTTTTTTTTCTGTTGATTCACGTACTCCATCTATATAATTTCTAACATTTCAATCCATTTTATGAAACAAAATTTCACATCCCCAGGAAATTTCTGTGGGATTAAGTCAACATGATGGATAGTATCAGACAGGAAGTTCATAGTCTTTCTTCAAATATTAAAATTTATTTATTCTATTTTACAATCTTCCAGTGCTGTTCCACTGTTTTGGAATGCCATTTATAAATTTTGTTTTATATGTCCAGATGTACAATAATATATTGGACATATTGGGAATCGTGATTGAAATGCGCTTAAAAGAAATTATCTATTACGTATTAAATTTTAATATTTTTGAAAACAAAAGCAGTAGACTTAGAGGAATAATTGACAGCTATAACATGATGAAGAAACACACAAAGCATAGAAATTTTTCGTTCTTTTTTATGCAAAGTGGCTGAATGTCTTCTTTAAAAACTGGTGTTAATATTTCCGATAGTAATTTGGGTTAATCTATGTCTCTATCTATTTATCTGCATATGCATTAGTTTTTAAGAAATCATGCCCACTGGTTTTCTGAAGGGCCTCCGAAAACCAGGATCTATCGGCTGAATTTTCCAAAATTTTTATCGAAAATTTTATAAAATATTGATTAAAGGTTGCTCTTTAATATGCTCAAAATTTTGATTAAAAATTTTGATTTATTGTATTTAAAAAAAAGAGAGAGAGACAATATGCTTTTTTTATGTTGTCGAAACCCATGTAATCCCTTCAAATAAGATAATACTGCATCTTACAAAATGGAATTGTGTATTATGTTGTATTTATAAAACGACAACGATAAATTTGCAATAAATTCAATAAACAAATGTTCAATTAATATGTCTCAATAGACTCAATGACTAGTCATATTAGAACTCAGACCCGGAGTCTAACGAGACAAAACTTTACAATATAAATTATAATTTTTTCCCTCTCAATAAGCTGTCACTAACAGTTTGTTTCCATTAAAAGACAACTATTTAAAGCTGTTGTATATTTTAAAAAGTTCTAAGAATTTTATGAATTCAATTTTTTAGTGTAGAAAAACAAAGCATGTGTCCCTTAGTCCACATTCTGCCTTATGTCATGTATTTTAAATTTATAAATATTTTAATCATGTTTTTAGAGCTCTTAAAAAAATAATAATAATTGAATAAAAGTATTTTTCTTCATAAAACGAAACAACCATTGATTACTATACAGTGACATAGTGTATTTAAAAAAAAATATTTTTAATGGTGTAGTTGGAAATTGGATTCTCTTTGGAATTAATGCTAGTCAGTGGGGTTTCTTTCCTCTTAAAATTTAATTTACGAAGAAAGTCAAAATCATTACAAAAATCTTTGAACGCCCTCTATATACGTCTAGTTAATGATTTAGTCATTTATATTTTCTGAGCTTATGAGCAGTGTAATACTTGCCTATTTGCAACCATAAATATACAGGTAACTAATTTGAGGGTTATTGCTTCATTTGTCCTACTCGATTGCTCTATTTATAACTAAGGGTGTGCCTCTGAGACGTCAAGGTGGTTTCCTCCGAAACTTGCGTAAATACGGGCTAGGACCCCTTAGAAAGACCCCCACGGAGGGCATTCCCCCTCTAGGCCTAGGACACATCAGGAGTCAATCGGCCTTAAATCCAACAACCAACCAACCAACCGTGACGTCAACTTTAATAGCTACCATCGTCTGATGATCTAATTATAACAAATCTGGAATTATATGTACCAGAAAGATTAGTTTATATGATCGATTTTGTTACATTTGTATACCTTCTTTCAAAATACACTTACAAAATATTTAAGCCTCCTATTATAAGTTTATTTTTAAGCAATAAATTAGCAATTTGCGTTTTGTAAATATTTATTTATTTAAATTAAGAGTTCAAAATAACCCTTGATTTTAGATTTCGTTTCAATTTTACCATTTTTTCTTGGCGCAACTTTTCTGGACCTAACGAAATTCAATTTTTACATATATAATTGGAGCGAATGGAAACGAAATTTGTGACACGATAGTTATTTACTAAATAAATAAAATTATTTTTACATTCAGTCATCATTTTCTTCTCATAATCTTTCGCTAATTCAATCGATTTTCACAAAAACTTTAAAGATAAAAATATCTATACATCCCACTATTCATAATAATAACAATGATAAGTTACTAGCCCTCGCTTTTATTTTGTGTTCCTATTTTCAAAAGAGCGAGGTGATCCTCTACGTCACGAGAGGTACTGATGATTGTAGAATAATCGAAAAAACATGTTTCTTTCCGTCTGAAATTTCCATCACTCAGAGTTGCAACATTTTTAATTTATTCCGTAAATTTGCTAGTGTCCGCTTTTTTTTTCGCACCATTCATTTTGTAAAACAATTTTCTCAAATAAATAATTGCGATTAAATCATAAGAAAATTATTCTTTAAAAAAAGTGGTGTGATAAAAGGTGGATACTAACAATGTTACGGAATATATTTAAAATGATGCAACTCTGTATCACTTAAATTAATGAAGTTATCTATTAAATACGTTAAGAAAGGTACTGTATTTGATATCTTGCAAACAATCTCTCCTAATCGTTGTTTCTTCTGTCTAATAAACGGATTTGAAATAGCTTCGCTTCAATACCGTAAGCTCTCTAGATTATTTCTCAATTTAAATTTCAGTAAACATTTTTGAATTAAAAAAAAAAAAAAAAAAAAAAACACTAACAAAATTGAAGAATCGAACAATTACTGTCTTTGAAGGTTCATTAAAAAAAAAAAAAAAAAAAAGTGCTTTTACTATTTTTAAAGTCTTTCATTTTTCTGAATTTTTTAAGTATTTATTTAGAAGTAGGTTTTTTTTTTTTTTTTTTTGTAAACAAAATTGTACATATAAGTGATTGCGCAATCTATTTCAATAAGCTGTCACTAACAGTTTGTTTCCATTAAAAGACAACTATTTAAAGCTGTTGTATATTTTAAAAAGTTCTAAGAATTTTATGAATTCAATTTTTTAGTGTAGAAAAACAAAGCATGTGTCCCTTAGTCCACATTCTGCCTTATGTCATGTATTTTAAATTTATAAATATTTTAATCATGTTTTTAGAGCTCTTAAAAAAATAATAATTGAATAAAAGTATTTTTCTTCATAAAACGAAACAACCATTGATTACTATACAGTGACATAGTGTATTTAAAAAAAATATATTTTTAATGGTGTAGTTGGAAATTGGATTCTCTTTGGAATTAATGCTAGTCAGTGGGGTTTCTTTCCTCTTAAAATTTAATTTACGAAGAAAGTCAAAATCATTACAAAAATCTTTGAACGCCCTCTATATACGTCTAGTTAATGATTTAGCCGTTTATATTTTCTGAGCTTATGAGCAGTGTAATACTTGCCTATTTGCAACCATAAATATACAGGTAACTAATTTGAGGGTTATTGCTACATTTGTCCTACTCGGTTGCTCTATTTATAGCTAAGGGTGTGCCTCTGAGACGTCAACTTTAATAGCTACCATCGTCTGATGATCTAATTATAACAAATCTGGAATTATATGCACCAGAAAGATTAGTTTATATGATTGATTTTATTACATTTGTATACCTTCTTTCAAAATACACTTACAAAGTATTTAAGCCTCCTATTATAAGTTTATTTTTAAGCAATAAATTAGCAATTTGCGTTTTGTAAATATTTATTTATTTATTTATTTAAATTAAGAATTCAAAATAACCCTTGATTTTAGATTTCGTTTCAATTTTACCATTTTTTCTTGGCGCAACTTTTCTGGACCTAACGAAATTCAATTTTTACATATATAATTGGAGCGAATGGAAACGAAATTTGTGACACGATAGTTATTTACTAAATAAATAAAATTATTTTTACATTCAGTCATATTTTCTTCTCATAATCTTTCGCTAATTCAATCGATTTTCACAAAAACTTTAAAGATAAAAATATCTATACATCCCACTATTCATAATAATATCAATGATAAGTTACTAGCCCTCGCTTTTATTTTGTGTTCCTATTTTCAAAAGAGCGAGGTGATCCTCTACGTCACGAGAGGTACTGATGATTGTAGAATAATTGAAAAAACATGTTTCTTTCCGTCTGAAATTTCTATCACTCAGAGTTGCAACATTTTTAATTTATTCCGTAAATTTGCTAGTGTCCGCTTTTTTTTTTCGCACCATTCATTTTGTAAAACAATTTTCTCAAATAAATAATTGCGTTTTCTCAAATAAATAATTGCGATTACATCATAAGAAAATTATTCTTTAAAAAAAGTGGTGTGATAAAAGGTGGATACTAACAATGTTACGGAATATATTTAAAATGAGGCAACTCTGTATCACTTAAATTAATGAAGTTATCTATTAAATACGTTAAGAAAGGTACTGTATTTGATATCTTGCAGACAATCTCTCCTAATCGTTGTTTCTTCTGTCTACTAAACGGATTTGAAATAGCTTCGCTTCAATACCGTAAGCTCTCTAGATTATTTCTCAATTTAAATTTCAGTAAACATTTTCAGATTAAAAAAAAAAAAAAAAAAAAAAAAACACTAACAAAATTGAAGAATCGAACAATTGCTGTCTTTGAAGGTTCATTAAAAAAAAAAAAAGTGCTTTTACTATTTTTAAAGTCTTTCATTTTTCTGAATTTTTTAAGTATTTTTTTAGAAGTAGTATTTAAAAAAAAAAAAAAAAAAATTGTACATATAAGTGATTGCGCAATCTATTTCTATGTTGCTATGTTCTAAAGCCTCGATTTTTCTCTCTGTAAAGCTGCATTCAAACATTAAAAAAAAAAAAAAAACTATACATATATATATATTATGATTTTTTGACTAGACCTAGAAACTTTCGCATAACTCGATTTAAACACTTTATAAATAAAAAAATTGCAATTCAAAAGACCTGCAATTTTTTTTCTAATTTTTGTCGTTATAGAACTAAATTATACTAAGTGCTAAGAAATTTCTTCCAAAGCTGAGCTTTTACAGAATTTAAAGTTATCCAGTTGTAAATCTTATAATTAGATCTTCTCCATAAACTTTCGTGAACGTAGATTCAAAACTTTTTTTTTAAAAAATAATTTTCCTTTACAAAATATGCTCTATTAATTTTCAGAACTAATTTTTAGAATGTAACGTGACGCGTGAAAAGTTGAATAAATCATGAGCTCTTTGCGTATCCGTCTTGGAGTTGGCAGCTGAAATTATTCCATTTTGTTTAATCCAACGTTCGTTTATTATTAATATTATTATTTATGAGTCACTAAAAATGACGTATCGCAGTATTAGCATATGTTTTATCCCACGAAATGGTAGCAAATTGCTATTAAATTGCCCAATATTAAGACATAATAATTTATGATTAGGCAATCGTTACAAATAAAATTTAGTGGTAGCTATTGAATAGAAAAGCCGCTAAATTTGGAGACAGTGGAGACACTTTACAAAAGTTATAAATGTGTTCATTTTCAAAGAAAATACAAACACAATAATTAGTTTGTTTTACGTTACTAAAAACCTATTCGTAAATTTCAGTTTACTTTTGGTCTTTTAAAATTTGTTTAATGAGACTGTTTCTGTGCATATCACCTATTATCGTATATATTAGCTTTGCAATTTTTATTATCCACATCACTCAAATTTGGAATCACATCATATTTCTAGTTTACCAAAAGATTCGCATACAAATTGCAGTCATACACATCTGAATATAGTGCAAAAGCGGCTGAGAGTACGATTTTTGAAATGATTTGTGAAAGCATTTTGTTGTATGGAAAACTAAAAAACAGTATTCAATAATTAAAAATTTGAATTCGATGTGTTTCCTTTTAGTCATACAGTTAATTTTATGCGTTCATAAACAAAACATAAATAAATAAATAAATCAGGGTTTCAAAATAATTGCGTACTTTTATTTTGAAAAAGTTCCTACTACGACTTATACGTTTTCTTAGAAATTTTTTTTTAAACAATTTACCCAGAAGCTTTTATGTAAACATTTTATATAACGGTCTTTCAAGAACTTTTACGGGCGAACTTTTAAAATAAAAGTACTAAAGTAAAAGTTCTTACAATTGTTTGATTAGATTTTTTGTAAAACAATTTTTGGCCACTTATATACAAATTCTTTGTTATAAAAATTTGTAAAGTTCCTTTGTGAGTAGCAACCTCTTACAAAGTCATGCTGTTTCAAAATGTGCATATAGGTGTTAAAGAAGCAAATATAAAAAATACTTCGTTTTTTATGACTCTTTAGAAAAAGGGGTGGGTTAATAATTGATAAATGAATTATATGGCATTAAATGAAAATAAATTCAAATGTATGGATGTGTAATTCGTCCTAGCTTCTCCTTCCCCATCAGAAGGAAAAATATAATAACTAAATATTTATGGTAATTTGATTAATAAAACCAGTTGCTGAAGTTCATATATTAAAATTTTTAATAAATACAATTATTCAAGACAATTCTCTGACACATTTTTTGACTTTTTGCATTATCGCACTTCTTTATTAAATATAAAAATTTCCAATAAGCCTTCTTTTAAATCTCACAATACCCAATTAATTATCAATTTTTACTAATCCTGTTTTTAATTATGTCAATTTTCAGTCTATTATTAATAATGAATATAATGTCTTCCCAATTAAAAGTGTTTATTTTTACAAATCTTTTAAGTATCTTCTTAGAGGTCGGCGTACCTTTAATTACAATATATATATATTTTTTTAAATACACCTTTTTTCAATATTGTTTGCAATGACCCTAATTGCAAAAAATATGTTGACACCACGCATGGACATATTATTAATCGTGACTTTTGTATAGTTAATGATCTTTATTTATACAAACTTATGAATTATGACACTAAATTTAGACTCCCTATAAATATTAATATAAATCAGATTTTAAGTCAGTTTTCTTTTGATTTAGATTTATTTATTTATAAAATTGCAGTTGATTATAACAAACATTTAGAGTATTTCAATGCTTTGAAGTTTAATGCTTTAAATACTAAAAAATCAGCTTATTATTCAAACGAGATTTATCATATATAAAAAATAAAAAACTTTAAATAAATCTATCAGTCTTCTACAAAATAAATTTATTATTATTTATGTAGGCAAATCACCTAATAATTATGCCATTATTTGTAAAGAGTTCTTTAAACAGATCTTAGACAACTGCATTTAAAATAGTAATATTTTTAAGCAAATCACCTTAAAAACAGAAATTAATAATAAAAGGATTTTAAGCTTTCATAAATTATTAAAACTCAAATGTAAAAAATTCAACATTCTATATATAGTTATTAACCCCACATTTCATAGAACCCCTGTAAAATTTCGCACTGTAACAATTGGATGTAATGCTTATAATAATATTGCATGCAATCTTCTATTAAAATTTTCAAAAGAAATTTATAGTTTAACTTTAAACAATGACAATAAGCACTGTATTAAAAATAGATTTTAACTTCTTCATAGAATTAAAATTTTCAAACATATTACAAACATTAGTACATCTGATTTCAATGATTTATTCTGGAATATTGGCATTCGTGACTGATATAACACTATGTTAACGCTTTTTTAATAAATATAAACATAGTACTGAAGAAAAAATATCGTTTCATTACTTTGAAACTATACTAAATTTCATATTATATAATAGTTTTATTCTTTACAATCATAATATTTACCAAAGTATTAAAGGTATTCCACAAGGTGGTTCTGCTAGTAGAATGTTAGTTTATATTATCTGATTTAGATCTTTATAATTATGAAAGAAACTTCTCTTTATGTAATGACATAATGTTATACAGTTATATTCATAATATTATCGTTTCTTACTTTAACGATAGCAATACTAACACCTTCATAGATAATTATCCTAATAGTCTTTCATTAACTAAAACTGATATGACAAATAAAGAAATAAATTTTCCAGATTTAAAAATATATAATGACAATGGAAGCTTAGACTTTTATATTTTTGATAAGAAAAAAGAATTTTCTATTAAAGTTAATTTATTTACTCATTTCAAATCATGTTTATATGAAACTATTTATAAAATAAATATAAAAGTAAAAACGTTAAATCAATCTATTTCCAGGCTAGACTTTATGGATATCTTAAATATATAGTAAATTCAAAAATTAAATCTTATTTTTAATTTCTTCTATTCCTTGTTATGGTGTTCGCATATTACACACACATTAAAAAAAAAATATTGCTTTCTAAATTTAAATTCTAAAAGTTAAATCTTAAGAAATTCTAGCTTATACTAATTTTTAATATTTCATTATTAACTATCAAATTCCTACTAATATCCTTTTCCTTTGTGTTTATTAAAAAAAAACTCGAATTAATTTTAGTATGGTGATTTAAATTAGTCCTGCTTTATATAGAAATTTTCTCAGCTTAAGTGTTTTCATTAATAACTTTTATTTAATCATTTTTCATAACTTTCTGCATGGTGTTTTTTATTAAGTGTCCGATGTTCTAATTGGATTTTTAAAGAAACTATCATTTGTTTAGGTCTAAGTAAGCAATACATTAAATAAAAAATAAAATAAAATAAGTAATAAACTAGCTGGAACCCGTCGAATTCGACGATTATTTTATTGACCGTAATGTTTCAAAAAACATCGCATCATTATTTAAATATATTTCAAGTTAAAACATCTAATATAATTTACGACATTTCACGTAAAAAAAAAAGAAAGTCAGAAAAATGCTTATAAATAGAAATACTATATATGACATCACTTTCAGCAAAGTACAGTCAATGTGACGTCAAACTGACTCCAAATAAACAGTTCCTATCTTTCATTTTCTATTTCGTTTAATACTAAGACTACATGTTAGCTGACCCGTCCGGCGTTTCCCGGGCCCATGGTAATAACCTTAAATGAACCTTAAATTTGTATGGTTTTACATCTTTAACTCAATTTTGTTTGAATTTCTATTTTTAAATAAAAGCATCGTGAAAAAATAATCAGCTGTAACCAAACAAATTACCTCGAACCGAACGAAACTCTGCCTTGTGACCTTGGTGCCTTCGGTAGCGCATAAGCCGGCCGCTAATAACATAAAAATATTCCCAAAAATTAACATGGAACCCAACGAACCCGCTCGGTGTTGCTCGGACCCATGATACCTTAAATGAATCTTATTTTTGTATGATTTTATACCTTTAATTCGATTTAGTTTGAATTTCTGTTTTTAAATGAAAGCATCACGAAAAAAATAATCAGCTGTAACAAAAAAAAATTACCTCGAACCAAACGAAACTCTACCTTGTGACCCCGGTGCCTGCGGACGCGCATACGCCGGCCGCTAATAACATAAAAATATTCCCAAAAATTAACCTGGAACCGAACGAACCCGCCAGGTGTTGCCCAGGCCCATGATACCTTAAATGAACCTTAAATTTGTGTGATTTTATACCTTTAACTCGATTTAGTTTGAATTTCTATTTTTAAATGAAAGCATCACGAAAAAATAATCAGCTGTAACAAAACAAAATACCTCGAACCGAACGAAACTCTGCCTTGTGACCCCGGTGCCTGCGGCAGCACATACGCGGGCCGCTAATAACATAAAAAAATTCCAAAAAATTGACCTGGAACCAAACGAACCCGCCCGGCAACGACCGGGCCCATGATAATAGCCTTAAATGAACCTTTAATTTGTATGGTTTTATATCTTTAACTCGATTTTGTTTGAATTTCTATTTTTAAATGAAAGCATCACAAAAAAAAAAAAAAAAAAAAAAACCTCAAACAGAACGGAATTCGGGCTCGTGACCCGGTGCCTGCGGCAGCGTATATACAGGCCGCGAATAACATGAAAAATTTCTCAAAAATTAACCTTGAACCGAGCGAACCTCTGACTCGTGTTACCTCTGCCTGTGACTGCTACTGTATAGCAGGCATGCATGCTACACACGCGTTGCAAATTCCACTTTCCTCCACCAAGGGGTGCAGTATGTTGTATACGAACATCACCAATCGTCTTGAATTTCCAAGACTTTTCAAATAAGGTGTCACTGGTGGTGTCAGCTGCAAAATCCTTTAGTTGCCCTTTCCACCGCCATGGGGCACAGCGTGTTCTATACGAACAACACCAAAGGTAAGGAAATACCAAGACCTTTAAAATAAGGTGTAACATGATAGGGTCGACTGCAAAATCACCTAGTTCCATTTTTAACCACCAGGGGGTGCAGTATATTGTGTACGAACATCCCCAATCAACATGAAATTTCAAGACCTTTATCACCAATCGCCTTGGATTTCCAAGACCTTTCAAATTAGGTGTCACATGGTGGTGTCAACTGCAAAATACTTTAGTTGCACTTTCCACCGCCAGGGGGCGCAGTGTGTTCTGTACGAACATCACCAACGGTCAGGAAATACCAAGACCTTTAAAATAAGATATAACATGATAAGGTCTACTGCAAAATCACCTAGTTCCATTTTTCACCACCAGGAGGCGCACTATAATGTATACAAACATCCCCAATCAACATGAAATTTCAAGACCTCTATCACCAAGCGCCTTGGATTTCCAAGACCTTTTAAATAAGGTGTCACATGGTGGTGTCAGCTGCAAAATCCTTTAGTTGCACTTTCCACCGCCAGGGGGCGCAGTGTGTTCTGTACGAACATCACCAACGGTCAGGAAATATCAAGACCTTTAAAATAAGATGTAACATGATAGGGTCTGCAGCAAAATCACCTAGTTCCATTTTTCACCACCAGGGGTCGCACTATATTGTATGCAAACATCCCCAGTCGACATGCAATTTCAAGACCTTTAAAATGAGGTGCTACATGCGTGGGTCTAGAACGGATTTCCCTCTCAAACTAATTTCCATCCTTCCCACCCCTCCAAATCTACTTTCCCCCTTTTCCCCCTTTAAAATCGAAAATCCCAAATTCGCAGAAAGTGACTTTTTAGTATTCGACTCTAGTCCCCAATTTCTTCACCGTGAAGTAATTTGAAGCTTAGTTAAGCTCGTAAACGTGTTTTTAACCCGGGGGGAAACGGGTGGGAAACGGGGGGGGGGACCGTTCGACTTTTTTTATTTTTCTCTTCTCATAGCACATCTACAGACCAAGACCTTTTTTTAGACACCTCAACCAAACTTTTCATCAAGTAGTTCTCTCAATATTGTGGAGACAGACAAAAACATGTTTCAAATTAATATATAGATGTGAGTGTAATCAATATATAGATGTCTGTGTATTCACATTAATAGAGGGCTCTATTATTCCTCCATCTATTGTTCATTTGAATTCAACGGGAAAGTCCTGCACATTCGCACATTACTTATGAATTGTGAATTTACGTATCTCATATTAAATTAAAATTTAATCAAATATAATTTTAATTTTTATGGTTTAGTAGTTAATATAATTAGCAGATACATTTTAATCTAAATTTTATTTTTACTCATTAGTATAGTAGTTAGCTACCACACTTTATCTAATTGTGAATTTAACGCTATTAAGCCTCGTGGTTATTACAGTATGTTTGAGTCGTTTTTCGACGAATTTTACAATTGTAAAGTAAGTAATAATTTTGGTTTTATTATTTAATCTTAGAATTAATTTTATTTTTTATGTAATATTGGTGATTGTAGAGATTAAAATTTGTTTCTCTATTGGTTTTTCCTCTTTCTCTTTGAGTTTGACATTATTTACACGTCCTTTGGGTGATATTAGGCATAACGTATTGTAAATTTTTAGCAAATTGCATACAGTAAGACAGAAATATCACCTAATTTGCATGTAACAATCAACCTGCGCCCTTCAAAAAGTATTGATGCTGTATGTTTTAAATAAAATATGCTTATTTTTTTTCAGAAATATTTATTCATGTTTTACCAAGTTCTTCATGTAATACTTGGTTTCATCTACTGAAATGTTTGAAAAGGTCATATCTATATCTTTAGTGTTTTTTTTTTTTTTTTTGTAAAGTTAAGATAACTCTTTTTTACTCAGAGAAATAGTATATTTTGTGAGTTTTACAACGATGTGTTGTACATTTAGATAATTGACACAAACATTTAAATGAAAAAAAAAAAAAAATAAATAAATAAAATGAAATGGAATGAAAGTAAGTGTGTATGTTTTTTATACTTTGAACACTAGAAGAATACCCCACTGAAACCGCTGTCTACTGAGGTTTCTCCCCAATACTAGAACGTCAAATTGTGAGCCATATGTTTGTGAACAGATATATGAGAACTTATATTTAAAAATTTCTATTATAAACAGAACTTTATTAAAAAGTTTTGGTAAGAAATTATATTTACAGAACTTTTATGAAAAAGTTCGTTTGATATTTCTTAAGGAACTTTTATCTAAAAAATTATATTTACACAACTTTTATGAAAAACCTTTTTTGATATTTCTTAATGAACTCTTATCTAAAAAGTTCTTGTTGAACTTTTATGTTAGAACTTAAATTGTAAAAGTTCTTAATCAATAAAACTCGAACTTTTGAAAAACTTCACTAATTGTTTTGAATCCTGAAATAAATAAAATATTGTCAGAAAAAGACTATTTGTTTTAGAAATTTCCGTAAAAATGATTTATGTACCAAGTTTTTCTTTATAACTATATTTTCATTTAATATGTAGTAGTAATTAACAGTTAGATGTTTTCTTTTAATTCTATATTTTACACTCATGTCCATAAATTAAGGATAATTCAGATTCACACTGAAATCGAACTTTAATGCAAAAATTTCACCTGTAGAAATACCACACACATCTTTAAGAATAATATGCAAATTATAGGAAGCCATCAGATGACGCCGATATGATGTTACAATGACGAAAGTGTAAGAAGGGGGTAGATAAGGAATGCGAGCAAAGAAGGAAAATTGCTCACAAGCGTTCTGTGTGTCGGCAACCGAATGGTGCCACAACCGAATGGTTATGACACAGGGGACGCATGAAGATAATTTTTTACGTGGTAGAATTATCGGCCGACTAGAATGTGGGCGTACTCAGATAGAAGTATCGGGGGAACTTAGAATCGCCCAAAGTGTTATCTCTAGGCTTTGGCAACGATTCCAAAATGATGGAAATGCTAGTCGACGTTACAGTACTGGTCGGCCCCGAGTTACAATGCCGAATGACCACCGGTATTTGGCAGTAACTGATAAAATAAGCAGATAAAGCACAGCATCAAACCTGTCTCGTCAGCTGTCTGCAGCCACGAATGCCACAGTTTCAAGACATACCGTGTATAGACGTTTGGGAGATATTGGTCTATATGCTCACAGGCCTGTTAGATGTGTTCCACTCACGGCAATGCACTGTGCCAGCAGTTAACTTGGAGTAGCGAACATGCAATGTGGACAGCGGAACAGTAGCTTGTGTGATGTTTTTCGACGAGTCCAGGTTTAGCTTGCAGTGTGATTCACGCCAGACTTACATATGTAGAACGCCAGGTACCCGTTACCACCAAAACAACATCATTGAACACCGTCACTGTGGGGCAGAAGTGCTCATTTAAGAGGGGGGGGGGGTTATATTGGGCACCAGAACAGATCTGCATGTTTGGATCGGAAGAATGACAGGCGAAATTTATCGGGACATCATACGGGTACAACATGTACGTTTGTTTAAGGGTGCCATGAGCCCAGAATTTGTGTTTATGGATGACAATGCGCGTCCTCACCGTACAAACGTTGTACACGGATGCCTACAATCTGAAGCTATCACCCGCATGGAATGGCCAGCATTCTCACCTGACTAGAATCTGATAGAGCATGTGTAGGACATGCTTTTCCGACCAGTTGTAGTCCGTCAACCACCTCCTACATGCGTACCGAAACTTCGGAGAGCATTGCTTACTGAGTAGAGTAATCTTCCCCAAGATCAGATCACTAATTTAATACTCAGCATTCCTAGGCGTTGTAAAGTCTGTATTTCAGCATCTGAGAGACATACAATGTATTAACCATCATACCAACGATGTAATGTTAAGTTTGTAAGGGAGATATTTTTTGTAATTGCTTCAGGGAGCAAAAATCGTAGTTTTTATAAATGGTATCCTACATAAAACGTAAACCACCTTTTTTCGCCCTTGATCTTTTGTTTAATAAATGGACTTTATGAATATGTCATGTTTGTTTTGCTTTTGAACTTTTATTTGCCTCAGCTAGCATTATCCTTAATTTATGGACATGAGTGTATTTTGTAAATATTACCTATAAAAACATTGTGTATGTAAATTGTGTATATTTATTTCCTGCATATATACTTGTAATTAAATTAAATATATATATATATATATATAAGGTGTTTTATTTATTATACATTATATTACAAATTTTGTTCTCTTTAATGATGGTCATCCCAATGAGTTTGAAACATTTTATGAAACTGATTTCGGGATTAAGAGGGGTTTGTATTGTTACCATATTTCACTCATTTTTACCAAACAGAGAAAGAATTCGAAAATATTCAATCATGTACAGTGTAACCACGTTTCATACGACTAGTAGGGAGGACGAGTCCAAAGACTTGGAGAGATGCCAAATCGACCGATATATTGGATTTAGTAAACATCCAATCATTTGGTGTTTCGCTTACTGGTTATTTTCTCTCAACGACAAGGGTTTACACCCATATTTTAACACTATCTCGCCGAGTCCGCACATACACCGAGGCTACCGTGGTCGCAAGAAATGTGGTTAAAAAATAAGTGAAAAGGAGAAAAGCAATATCAAGTAATAATTTATTGCTGAGTAGTAGTAACGTTTAATATAAAAAGAATTATTGACTAGATCATTTTCGTCAATGATCATCCCCTTCTTTTCTTCATGCAAAGAATACTGCTAAGTATTGTTTAAAAATCCTTTATCGACAATTGACGGAAATTTCTTTCGTTTGCTCTTTACTGCATTTGTTTTTCTTTTCCTTGCCAAAAAATTTTATTTGCGTTATTCTTTTATTTGCTTGACGAGAAACTGTATCGAGTTTCTATGATATGATATAACTAGATATGATTTAAAAAATTATTAAATAAAGTAACGGAATTAAATAAAGTAACAGGTATTGTATGTCTGTTTAAAGCTCTTTTTTTCCCTCGAGGACATTATTATTTATTTATTATTACTATTATTACTATTATTAGTATTATTTTAATTGAGAATTCATATTGTCACGAACATGGAAAGATCTACACCGATAGTTTAAACAAAGAGTTAGATTTATTTTAAAATCTTTTAAACAAAATTCATAATAAATTTTTGTGATGGGTTTTTCTGTATATGAGTGCTTTGACTAAAATAAATATGCATTGTTGTCATGAAATTTTTTTTAAGATTACTAATAATTACCAACTCATTCAAATAAAATGTAAAATTTGTCACTTTATTTGTATTAAACACAATCATCACTCACATTATTTTGCTTTCTATTTATTTATGTCGACGATATTTTCTCCCGCGAGATTTTGTCCCCAACCCATTTAGATTGAAGCAAATCGCAACAGTACAAGAGTGAGAAATTTCTCACAACTGCGGGCACTCGACTTTTATATACATACAGAATTTAGTATGCAATAAATATTTTTTTAATTAAAATTCCGGTCTTTGGATAAAACTACCAGAGCTGGGATTCGAAAGGAGAGATTCAGGAGTATCGACATCTTGATTTTCTCTGTCTTTAATTTGAATTTACTTGGCTGGATTATGGTATGGCTTCATATGTAGTAAATGGGTAACATCTCATTTTTTTTTTTTTTTAATCAAAATCTTTAACCTCATAGGTCCCATATGATAAACGGCGTAAGACCTGATATGGTCCAAAGTACCTTCTCAAGAGTTTCTGGGATAGACTGATTTTTCAGACTGTGGTATCTACCCATACCAGCAGTGCTGCCAGATTGAGGAAAATCTTTATTTAATTCCCACCACTAAATATTTATTGAAACGGTTTTGTAATTATTTCGAAACATCTTTCACAGAAATCGTCTATGTTATTAGATAACCGTTAAAAGTAAAATTTAACGGTGGCTGTTGAATAAAAATTTCCCTCAAATCTGGCAGCACTGCATACGAAATCTCTAGGAGCATAAGACATCATTCGGTGTTTGGAATCATAAAGTCGACAGTCTTTATCCCCAGCTTTCAGAGTTTGCATTCTAGCTAGCTGTCTTGATTCTTCAGCTCTGGAAATCATCTTGGAAATTCAATCATCATCTACAACATCAGGACAAAATGGTAAAATTGTGTCCCGCATTGTTTTAGCTTCACGTACATGAAGTAAATAGAAAGGCGTAAAACCTGTCGTCTCCTGTTTAGCGGTATTATAAGCAAATGTTACAAATGGTATAATTTCGTCCAAATTTTCCTTCACTGTATTACACATGGACAATATGTCGACCAGAGTATCATTAAAGCGCTCCGTCAGTCCCTTTGTTTGGAGGTGGTGCGCTGTCGTCACATGATGATCGATATTACACAGTTCGACGAGAGCGAAAACAAGCCTGGATTAAAAGACGCGGCTCCACTATCTGTGATTATTACTCGAGGAGCTCCATACCTTGAGAAGAATTTCTTCGAGCAAGAACTTCGCTACTTTTTTGTCTTCAGCTGTTGGTAAAGTTTTACTTCTGCATATCGTGTCAAGTAATCTGTTCGACTAAGATTCATTTTTTTCCACGAGCAGATTTTGAAAATTCCTTAAAAAGATAGATCCCAATGCGATGAGATGGGGCTATAGCTGGCGGTATGGAAAATAAGCGTTCAGGTGGACGTTGACGAACGATTTTTCTTTTCTTTGGCATTCCCGATAATGCATGATATGGAAGTAGATTTCCTTACATTCCCGTCTTATAAAATCTTTTGTGGATTCTGTCTTGGTTTTCGTAAAACCAAGGTGTCCTACGGTAAGAGAGTCGTGAAAGTGTCTAAGTATGGCTGTTCGAAGATGTTTGGGAATGACTGGTAACCAGTCTTTCCAATCAGATCGAAATTTTTTCTGCTTATAGGACTCCATCAATCAAATTAAATTTCGTTTTTATTTGAGCAGATTTCTGAAAATTTTAGTTTTGCGAGTGCTGAGTCTTTTTCTGTTCTAGAACAAGATTCATACTCGTAGTGATTACTAGAAATTTGTCTAGTGTTTCAGTTTCTTTTGGATTTTTCGAAAGGCTGTCAAAATCCTTATGCTTCGTACCGGTTTTACATTTTACTGAAAAATCATGTCTTTGAAATCGGAGAACCAATCTTGCTAGTCTTCCTGAAGGATTCTTTAGACTCATGAGCCAGCACAGTGAATGATGATTTGTCTAATCGGTAAAATGTTTTCCGAATAAGTACGGCCGAAGATTGTTGGTAGCCCACACAACTGCAAGGCATTCCTGTTCTAAAGCAGAATAATTCTTTTGGGCTTTTAGAGAGTTTGCTATAACTTTTTAACCTCATTCTGAATTTGACGTGAAGGGTGTGAGATTGTTCTGTAACCTCGCGACAATTGCAGAAGGAGAATACGTTGTATTGAATTTAGTTATGTAATTGTGATCTTAATTGTTATGTTCTTTTAATACTGACCAGTTTGCCATTCTAGTGAGTGTTAGTGGATTGTAGAGTGTAAAGTCTGGCCAGCCTTTAGCTCTGTCTGTTTGAAAAGCTGGAGTGGAGTTCTCAATTATTGCAAGACAGAGATTGTTTGTGATTATAAATTCGATAAGGCGGCCTTCCCTGGCGTATTCACTCGGAGAGCACCAAAGTGGGGAATTGTCGTTTAAATCGCAGCCTTAGATGAAGTGTGATCTTTGTGTAATTAGAAGTTGTCGTTCCTACAGACAGTGATCAAAGTATGCGGACGGTGCTGCGCGTTGTCAATAATCACTTCGCCCTTGTCCGTGGTCAACGTGATAAACACGCAATTGTCCCCAGTATAGAGGTGTGTGTAAATTAAATGTTGGGACCTTAAAGCAGTGTGTGCTGATTTGTATTTGTTTCTTTGATGAGAAGATTGAGCATGATGCCGTCAATCCATATAGATCCCCCTCAGCAGCACGGTAGGCGTCCTGCAGTAGCCCAGTGTCCGTGGAATTTATAAGGAGTTACTGAATAGCTACGTTTATTGTGAATTTATTTATTGAGAAAGACTTAAAGTATGCTCAGATAGGTTATATTTCTTTTTGAGATTTCTTGCCGAATAGATTGTATAGTATCAAAAATTTCTACCAGTCTATTGAATGATTTGTAATTTTTTTTTTTTTTCAAATCATGGGTGCAGCAAAGAGTTCAGAAAGACTTTTACTATTAATCTAATTACGCAAGTTACAGACACATGTCTTACACACAATGTTAGGTAACCATTCTTTATCTCCAATTTGACAACCAACATAATATTTTTATGTTGTTTCAATCATTGGCATGGTAGTTTGCCTCTGTCTAATTAGGTTTATTTCTCCACTAATGTAGCAAATATTATCAGGAGAGTTCAAAGAAATTTAAAGTAATAGATATCACCAAGCTATAAATGAATAACAAAAAGAGATTAAATGAATATATTCATCATACTGCATTATAATTCTCAACAATCAACGCGTCTTAAAAGACATCTAAAGCTAATTTTCCTTTATTATTATTTTTTTTTATTATTTAATTCTTAGAAAATTAGAACCAATAAGATAATAATTTTCTTAAAAAATATTGTTGTGATAATTTTACTAAATTTAAAAAAAATGCCTGCAAAATAAGGAACTGACCTCAGAAAATGGGGACATAAGATCATCTTAATTTTTACGAAGAATTGACTAAAAAATAATCCTCCCGTCAAAAATTAAATTCTGTTTAGGATAGAAATTTAATTTACTTTTTTTTTTATAATTAATTAATTAATTAATTTTTCAATGTGATTAAAATAAAATAAAGTTAGTTAACTCAAAATTTTTGACGAGTGAAATATATTTTTTATAGTGAATTTAACATTTAGCATATATTTACAAAACTTATTTTTAAACGTAAATCTTATCTATTATTCAGAATCTATATCTTTTTATTCTAATATAAAATAAACATGCATAAAGCAACAGAATTTACGTAACTATATCATATTTGCATTTAAGCGAAGTGTATATTTGAATGAAATCTAATTGACTTAGCATCGATTATGTTTTCGTGTGGAGAAATACGGCTACTTTTACGTTTTAAATAGCTAGCAGTTTTACAAGTTACGTGTTCATTGTTCTTCAGTACTCACCTTCCGCCAAATGAATTCGTCGTAACGATTGCACAATAAAATGAGATCAAAGTGTCTGTTAAGAAAATCGAACCCCCTTCATGCAATTATTTCTAATGTACCGAGAAGCAAAAGAAAAGCCAGGGAGTGAGAAACAGAAGAAACTGTCTAATGGGTATTTTCCTGATCCTTCTCCGCGTGCTGTCAACTCACTGCTGAATTCCCTCGATTCTTTCGGAGCGCTTCTTCGCAATTGTACCGCAGCCATCTATCATTACTGGTTCCATTAATTCATTAGAACTCTCTGACCCCCCCCCCCCTTCTTTTCTTTAGCAAGTTCGTCCTATGTCACATCCCCCTGGGCTGGCACATTCTGATGGCTGTCGCACGTGCTTCACTCACGATCGGCAAAAAAGGCCGTCATGTTTCAGAATTAAGGAGCTCCAAGGCGATGATTGATTTCACCTCATGAGATTTAAAAAAGTATTCTCTTTGTAACCTGAACTCCGAAGGCTACAACTTTGTATTGCTTGTTCACTTGTCTTCTCAATTTCAACTCTCAAATAAATGCGATTACTGATGAAAGGGATGAAGTTTCTGAAGGAACAAGTTGCAATTTTACTTATAACTGACCAAAAGGTTTCGCTTCATCTTTAAAAACACGGTAAATGAATGAGGAAATTATTTTTAAGATTTCACTGGTCGAAATTATCCTAAACGTTTTCCAGTTCAACAGAAGAAGGAATATATATACAAAATAACGAAAAGCTCATTTTGTCGTAAACTTTTCACATATTACTTTTATGCGCAGATGTTAGGGTATAAATTGATATCGGCTTGTGGGAACTCTTTTCTTATTGTATTTGACCGCCAAAACTCATGTTGTTTAATGAGGAAATTTGTTAACAGTTTACCCAAACCTCATGTTTACCCAAGGTTGTTACTCATTACATAATGTATCCTTTTTTTTTTTTTTTTTCACATTCAGAAAATTCCCAATCATTAAGCTTGTTCTTTTATTTCGAACATTGATTTTTTAAATTCTTACTATTTTATTTTTCAGCTAAAAATGCAAAAACTGAAGAAAATGCATTTCTTGCATTTCATATCATCATCATTAGCAACAACAATAAAAGTTAAAAATTTAAAGAATGAAGTTTTGAAAAAATAAAAACAAATTTAACAGTTATGAATTTTCTGAATGTGAGACACTGATTGGAATCCTGACAGCGTTTGATGTAGTTTGTCTTCAGTGTTCAGTCAAATCTACAAATGTTAGTCCAATTGTCTCATAAATACACGATAACACGTCAATGATATAAAATAAAATATTTTATTATGTGACACATATACATATATTAAAGGTTATATCTTTCAAACAATTTGGTTAGTTATCTTAGTTATTCAGTTACAGATTTTGGTGACGCATTGGTGCAATGATACTCTTTTTCTTAAATCTGATACTTCTATACATTTTATGAAACAATAATAATATGAAAAAATATAAAAATAAGTAATACTTTTTTCCATGTAAATTCTAATTATTTTATATTTCAATTCTAAAATTTACGCGATATACTTTTTATTAAGTATAATTGATAGGTACTTCAGAGTTTGTTAATTTTGTTGTGAAGATATTCGTTTCTGTATATGATAATCATGTATAATTTTCAACTCTTTAAAAAAAATTAAATAAAATAAAATCTCATAAAATATTAGTTTCTCGCTTTTTTCATTGAAGAACGATAAAATGTTTACAGGTAATTTCTTTATCATATTATATAATTAATGCTATGAATTCAGGTAATATTATTTGTACTATCAGTTTGACTATAAAAGTTTAATGAAAAACTAGTAACGTCAGTGTCATAATAGAAAAAACCAAAATAAATATGCATTTTTAAACAGATCATAAATAGTAATCAAAGGAGTGTCAAAAATTAAAGCTACCTTGGAAAGTACACTAAAAAATATTTTTTGAAACACTATATAATTGAAATACGTCGTCATATTACTTCATATTATCAGATGTGATGCTTTCTAAAGTTTCAAAATTAAAAATCATGGTTCTTAATGCATAAAGTACCACTTCTCTTAATACTTTAGGACATAAATAGTAGCATAAAATATAATATATATGTCATATTTCATCACAACAATGCAAGAAACCAGGATACAAATCATAATAAAGATCATTAAGAATTTTAATAAGTACAATAAATATTAAATAAATGTATAAACCTGTGGTCAACAATGTTATTCAGGATCAGCACATTATGCGAGTACATAGATATAGAAATGGTAAGTTTCATTTTGAAAGAAAAATATTTAAGAAAAAAAAAGAGAGAGAGAGAGAAAGAGGTAGATCTTAAATATTGCAGAGATAAACTTTGTTCTTTTTTTTTTTTTTTTTTTTTTTTTTTTTTAATAATACTTTTTATAATGTTTAGTCATTTTCAGCAACTAACTATAAGAAAAATTACAATTCGCAATTACTATTGGAAAAGAATGCGAAACGCAATTACCTCTAATAAAATCAAACAATAGAAAACAATAAATCTATTCCACACAAATTTCTTCCTTACGTCTTTCTGCATTTCTGTAAAAACTTTGCTTTCTTGAAAAATATTTAAATATTTATCTGATTTATTTTACTAAAGTCTGTATTTAAACTTATAAACTTATTTAATTTTTCCAGTGCCATTTTTTTGTTGTTGTTGTTTGTTTGTTTGTTTGTTCGTACATCATACTTACTAAAACTTTTTAAATTATGTTTGGCTTAAATTTTCATTATCTTATTCAGGAAAAAAGTTTCACATTTTAAAACTGTTCCAATTTCGATCTGGGCTTTGAAAATTGAATAAAGAGTAGGTACAATTGTTAAAGGGACGTTCAATCGAAATCCTCAAATAATTCTTCATTCTGAATCTCCCATTAATCCCTCAAATGGAAGAAGTTCCTTTATTTGAAGTTGTTTGCTTGAAAATACATCATTACACCGCTAAGTTGCTTGTATTTATCACCATTCTAGTACATTTCATTCCCCACAAAACTTCCCCGAAAGACACATCCTCGGGAAAAAAAAATGTCTCCGGGAATAATTCTCTGTGAATATGTTTCCTGGGAATTCTTCAAAACTCTTTATGTTTAAAAAAGAATTTAGCTATTCATTATTAGAAATCAATTTATTATTTAATATTCCGACGCTTAGATTGATTTGATACTTGGTAAATTTAAATTATTAGAATACTCCCATTAAATTATTTAAAAAGTATATTGGAGTACTTCAGTTCGAATAATGGGATAAAATTTTAAAATTAAATTAATTTGCATATATGGATTTATCGAAGAAATGTAATGGTAATAAATTTGCCTAGGCTAATTTTAAATTCCCCTTCGTATTCTTACTTAAAAAGTTAGATTCTAACTGAAAATTAAAATATAACGATTATTTTTTAATTGCCTTTTTTAATTTTGAAAAGTAAATAAATTTCCTCGTTAATATGACATAGAACATGTAAGAATAAATTTTAAATAGTAATAATAATAATAATAGTACTAATTTCTTTCGTATAATAGTATTATATTAATTTCTAAAGTTCATTCTAATTACTTTAGTTAAGGAAAAGAGTTTTCTTCAAATATCGATCTTTTGACTTAATTTTAAAGTTATTTGTAATTTTAAATAAATAGTTCACGTAAATTTATTTTTCTTTTAATTTTTTCGAGTATCATTAAAGTACTGACATAATTACTCTTCTGAAACGTTTTGTCTGGGAACGTTTTCCCAGGGGATTTTTTTTTCCCAGGGCACTTTTTGTAAAGAACACTTTTCTCGTGGTTCTCATATACCATGTGATTTATCATGCCAGAAAATTCGACAAATTGATTTTAAGCGCTGAGCTAATATACCGATTCTTTATATCAAATATTTCTTTAATTTCTGGCACCCAAAAGTCAAAATTGAAGGAAAACTTTTTCTTGAGGCATTTTGAATATTTTAACTTTAATAAAAGCATAATGCTTGTTTGCATGAAAAACATGCGCTTTATAAATTTTGAAGAAAAAATTTCGTTAGTTGATAGGTAGCATTTGAATATCATCTAATGCATATGCTAAAAAAATAACACGATGTGAAAAATGGAAAAGAAAGCATTATTTATTTCATATCAGCAATTAGATGAATGACATTTCTATTAAATATTAAAAAATCCATGATCAATTATCCGTTTATCAATTATTTAATTCCAGTTTTAGAAATTTTTTTATTTACATGTTTTTCTCATAAGAAGAAGTAGTAAGGTGGGAAATTACGTTTAGAATTGAAATTTTATATGATGTGATAAATTGTAGACTATAGATAGCATATAAATTTTTTTTAATTTAGCAAAAAGAAAATTGAGTAAAATTTTACGTTATTACACAAGAATCTTTAATCAGTAAGGTTACCAATTTAATTTGCCACAAGTTTATGACTTTCAATATTGATTTGACTTTCCATTTTATTTCCTTTTCTCTTTTTTCAGTGAAAATATTAATGGATTATTTCTTAAGTAAAATTGAAAAAAAAAAAAAAATGAAAGAAAGAAATGCATATCTATTTAAATTTACATAAAAGATAAATTTAAAAAATATATTTTCATGTAATTTTAATTAGGAAAATTTCTATTTAAAACGGCAAAGAGAGAAAATTTCGTAACTTGTATTTTATTAAAATTATATTTTCGTAGTGAAACCCATTTTAAAATAGTAAAACATATTTTCATCGTGAAACGTATTTTCAACCCATTCACCCAGTAATCATAAAATGTATATAAGGGTATTAGTTTTGGCAAGACCAAATAATTTTGGAAGAAAGTGTACACATATTTTCAAGTGCATCATATTTAACTCGTGGGGACGCTCTGGAGTATTTTACTATCCCAATATTTGTGTATTCAGCACTACACAGTATCTAAAACGTGATCAAGATACCCATCATTCGGTAGCTCATTTTTTTTTTTTTTTTTTTTTTTTTTTTTCGTTTTCAGTAATGTGAGAGTATTTTTAATCTCTTTTTCATAATGCACCTTAGAATAAAAAGACATTGAAAAATGATGAAAAATATAACGGGGGGGGGGGGACCTATGCATACTGGTGGGTTAAATTAAATTTCTAAATATATATATTTTTTACAGTTGTGGTTAAAAAATAACCAATAAACATATTCTGTTTGAAAAAGGTAAGGTTGAGAACTGACATGAAGAAAATCAAAATAACCAAACTGCATATTCAGAAATGAAAAAAAAAATTAATTTAATATTAATAAACTGTAGGTTAAACTATAAGCTTATTTACTCTCACTGACCTCTAAGGATCTCTTTAAAAAGTATTAGATATTTATCCATTCACACCCTTTCCATTTACTCACTACTAACGTTGTTCCACTCATTTTAGTGTTAAATGCTGAAAATAAATGCTTAACAAAGTAGTAAAGTAGCTATCAAATTTTTAAAGTTTTATTCATTATTCATTATTATTATTATTATTATTATTATCATTATTGTAGACCAGATTTGTGTAACACCAAAATAAATTAGAAATATCAGTCCTACAATTTAAATACCAAATGAAAGGACCGATTTTTCTGAATCCAGGGGTGCAAACAGTTTTTCGACACGACAATTAGATTTTTTTAAATTAACTAAAGTAGGAAAGTTAGGTATCAAAACTTCATTTTAATTCATTTCAGCCTTTTTAAAAAGTATGTGGCCCAGTTTTATGGTCAAAAAATGAGATAAAAATAATTTAAAATTTAAAATTTAAAAATTTTACAGGTTGAAATTAATAGTCCTCCGTACTAAACTAAATTCTGTCTAAACGAAATTTTCAATTTTTTTTTCTTTTTTTAATTGCATTCATTTCTGTCTTTTGGAAAAAAAAAAGAAAGAAAAGGAAAGAAAGAAAGAATCTTCTAAATACAATTAAATATTCATATTAATTTATTAATTTATACTATAAATTACTGTATTATCTGTACAATATCCAATGTTTTATTAATATCACCAATGATTTGAATTCATGATGTTCCGAGAAATCACGAGCAATTTTATTGTGATTTGTAGTTAGTTTTTCCAGAAATTCTTCAATGATCTATGATTCAGATTCTTTAAATTTTCATCTGATCGCATTAATTTGTTTAAAAAGTTTTCATTATATTTACAGATTCATTTTTTAACAGATATGCATAATAGTCTCCTTTTAGAAGGTTTAAATATTCGGGAATTAAAGGATGAAGAACTACAAGAAAAACTGCAGACTTATGGTTTTAACCCAAGACCAATTTTAGGTAAGCATACCTAACTTTTAATGTGCATATAATATTTTTATACCTAATGTCAACGATATGAATATGTGATTCAATTATTTTTATTATTATTTTATTACTATTACTATTATTATTATTATTTTATGGAGGACTTCTTTAATTTAAAATAATGTACATACTACAAAAATAAATAATAAATAATATATTATGAACAAAAGTAATAATTGTTTTTTTTTACATGTAAACGTTTTCAAATTTAATAACAGAGCACTACTTTAATGACAAAAATTCATTGATAAGTGATTGTGTAAATGAATAAAATAGAACTATTCGGTAAAAATATGCGCTGTTCTTATGGTATCCGAATGCCTTTACCCCTTTAACGCCCATTATTTTCGCATTGAAACAAATTATTTAACGTTTTTTATACAATAATTTTCCCGTCTTTTAATCAATTTTTCAACTTTTTCCCTCCTTTACATTGTAGTACTTTTTCAAAATTTAACAAATTAAGTTTCAGAGGACGATGCAGAAGTCGTTTTAATTTTTTTTAGTAGGCGCGAGTGTAGTTTGCTACGATGCTTAGTTTTATCACCTGCTGAAGATGTCATTTTAAACTAAAATAACTGTTTTGAGTTTTGCATTTCATGGTATTTACTTATAAAAATATTTATTAATTTAACTATTATTTGAATTTAATCAGGTTAATATATACGTTTCAAAGCAAAAACTTCTCGAAATTTTAAAAAAGCTTTTTTTTTTTTTTTTTTTTTTTTTTGTACATGTTTGCGAACAAATATGTGTCTGAAAGCCAGTTTTGAAATTAGTTTAGCAATTTTCAAAAGAAAATATGTAACAAATGTTAAACGGGTTAAAAGCCGATTTTCAGTCGAAATATTGATATTTTTCACTTTTTGTATACTACTACATTTCATTCTTTTTCTTCCCAAATCTGTTCTGTTTTGTTACTTTAGTATTTAGAATTATATAAACTCTACAGTATTAACGTAAAACTTTTTAAAACCAAAATTTGCTATCTGTTTTCGGAAACGAGATGGAATCTTTGTTTACATTTTAAAAATTTAAAGAGCAATTACGTAATAAATAGCAATAGTTTTAAACAATGCAAATAATTTAGTGTATAAATCTAGTGTATGTAAAGGTTTATTTTGTAAAATAAAAATAAGGTTTCTTGTTAAATTTTATATTTAACGTTTTCTAAATGCTATTATTATTTTTTTTCTGTTTTTTCAAAACGTCATAGCAGAAAATATTATAGATTAAAATGCATAAAAATTATCACATATGGTTTGTAAAGGGTGATAAAAAGGAATGAAATTACTCTATACGTATTAGTTTTATTATTATAATAGTTATTGATAAATTTTAAGACTGAGTATGCATTTTTACTAATATTTTGCTTTTGTCAGCCATTTAGCTCGCATATATTTTTTAAATAACCAAATTAAAAATAAGAGAGCAGGTTATTTTCTGGAAAAAAAATTGTAATGGAAATAAAATTTATAAAAGTAAAATATCTTGTGATTTTAAATAAATTTTTTATGTCTCTACTTATCTTTGCTCTTTTATTAATATTTTTCTTCGTAAAAAAAAAAAAAAAATAAATAAATAAATAAAATAAATTAAAAAAAAAAAAAATAATAATAATAATTTAACATGTATAGCTTTTGTAATATTCTTTTATTAATAGTATATAAAATTTAATATTCACTCTTGGTCAAAAGTTTAGCAAGGTTTAAAAATGAACTTTGTGTTTTCTTTTTCTACGTATTTATTTCTACTATATGTTCTTAAAATTTAGATATGTAAAGAAAAGGGTCGTTCTCATGTTTTACAGTTAAGATTGTGTTAGTACAATAACTGGGGGAGCGACAATAAATTGAGTAACAAAATAGTGTTTGTGTCCACCCTGTACCTTTAAGAAAGATAAAATGCACTGTAACTGTAATAAATGTTAATATAAACTCTGCACAATTTTTATATGCATTTGTAACTACAAAATGTCAAATCAAAAGTTAAAAGTATTTATTTAAGAGTTTTAAAAGAAATTCAGCATAACTTTCATTTATAATTTTCTTTAAAATATAATATACATGAACTGGTCAATGAAGTAGAAGCATGTGAGAGTTTCTGCAAATGCTCGCTAGCGGCGTAAGTATGGAAAAACTGTTATCATAGTGTTCGAAATGCTCTATTGGTATTAAAGTGGTTCCCTGATGTTACTTGAGCTTAAACAGAAAGTCATGCAATACCTGGACATATTGGCAGATCAAATGCCATATTGCTATGTTACATTTTTACTCCAATGTTTAAGGATATATTTCATGGACGATAATGCAAAAATACATCGCACCAAAATTGCCCGAGATCGGTTCAATAAACACGAATCTGACAATACAATACGTGACATGTATAACATAATGACATGTATAGAAAAAATAATAAATATTCATTCTGGTGCAAAAAAATAGCTAAAGCATACTTTGTCTCGAAAAAATTCACTATGAATGTGCATGATTCATTTTTTTTTATATACACAGAATATAAAAACTAATTCTAACTTTTAAAAATTCAACAGGGAATCCCATAGCTGTTGGTACCATTTTATATTTCTCAGAAAAACGGTCACTAGAAAATATAAACTTTAACCAATGTCTAATGAAAAGTTAATGAGACGAGAATTATTTCAAAATGATCTAATTTAAATTCAAGTAAAATAAAATTTTTAAACATAATTCAGAGTATTTTTTTCATTACTGTTTGTTTTCAGTTGTGCTCTAAATGAGGTACGTATATGGATATTTTGGAATAAAATGTCTTTCAGATCTAAATTATTAAATAATACTATAACTATTGAAGTTAAAATTAGTTAAAATTAGTTTTAATTTTCATGAACACGGATAAATTACATATCATTTTACCTTCTCAAAATGAAAATATTAATAATAAAAGAGTATCATTATTCTGATCATTCATTATCAACATAAATTAAATATTCATAATTTATATTAAAGCTGAAAATTTATTTCCGGTTACTTCACCTATCTTACCTAAAATAAACACAGAAATTCTCCCAGAAAAAATTAATTATTAAGGCCTTTTTATAATAGTCACAAAAATGCTTCTATTTAATTTTGAAAATTAAATTTATCAATATTTATTTTTGTAATAATTGTAAAGATTTTTCTTAACAGACCCATTTTTAAATAAAAAAAAAGAAAAAGCATATTTATTTATTTTTTTATTTATTTTTACTTAAAGCACCATTTCCAATTTTCTGCATTTTTAACTTTGAATCTTTAATCGCCAATGTGAAGTAGAATTCCACAGCATTCTGGTCAATATAATCTTGCTGGACTAACTTGATTGAATTAGTTACTCAGTAAATTTCCTTTTCTGTTTTCCTTTAATCTGTCTTCCATGGTGACCAATGTAGCCAAATATATTGTAGTCTTTTTTGTGCTTGCCACGCTGCAATTAACCAATCCCTTCATTAGGTTTGCAGCATCTCAGATCCGAACAAATGGCTGCTGCTTCTGAGATTTTATATCCTTAAGATGTCTCTCTAGCAGCGGTGCATCCCCAAGTGCGATAGCCAATCTTTCTGCCTAACTCCCTCGTCAGTCAGACCCTGGATTAACGAAGAGGATTATTTCTTATCTAACAAAAATACCGGATGGATTTCTTTCCTTTAAGTCATGAAGCCTTATCGAGCCGAAATAAATGATTTCCGGAATTCTTTCGCCTGGAAAGGTAGATGAGATTAAAAGAAATGAGCTTGAGCGAAGAATGTCGATTTATGATCGGCATAGAACATACTTGCTCAATAACCCTCCATCCCACATTCCCAAGAAACATCCAACTTTAAGTAATACAAACAGTCTCGTATAACACTTCACTCAGTGATTCACCAAAAAAAAATATTTAAAAAGGGAGAAAATCTTTGAATGTGTGATAGACAAGGAACGATTTTTATGTTGCTTTCAGAATACGTGATAAATGTGGCAGTGCAATGATAATCTAACTGGAATATCATTTGTTTAGGGGGTTAGTCTCTAAAAATATAAAGAAAAGAAGCTTTTCTTTGTCAAATTATACATAAAGAAAAGAATAGGAGAGAAGAAATTGTGCATTTTTCTATCTCATTTAATATTAAGGGAATTTATCTCACAAAATTTATTCTAGTGCTAAAAGTTAATTGTGCTAATCTTTAAAATTTTAATACGTAAGAGAAAAAATATTAAAACTTTGAAATGAAAGCAGCTGATAATTTTTAAATTAATTTAATGAGTCATATTCAATACAGCGATTTATGTAATTCAATTTCAAAGTAAAAACGAAGCAAAGAAATTCACTGATACAAATATTGATTAACAAATGTCTTACTTTCTCAACTGAATTAATGTCCTGAATCAGGATTTGTATAAAGTAGTCATATAATATGAAATGTTAAAGTATCTTTGTAGAAATGTGTTAAATTTTAAATATAGTTGTTTATACAAATGAAGCAGCCTAGCGTCTAATCTAATTTAAATATGCAGCGACCAATGACAGATGTCGATTCAAGCTTTCTAGACAAAAGAAATGAAATTTAAAATGTTTATAAAGTTTGATTAACAAATACACTGGCTGTGTAAATATATTAATAAAGTAAATAACTGAAACTGTAAATGAAATACATAATGTTCTCTTACAGTTAATCCTAATTTTGTACCTGTACAACGAGAACTAAATATTATGTTTTAAGTCTAAAACTTTTTAAATAAAAGCAAATACATGTGTAGTTAAAATAATATCAAATATTGAATATGAATTAACTTTCTAATCGAACCTGATATCACGTGTGATTTAGTATTTATATCATTCTTTTTTATGATAAAGAGAGGAAGGTGAGATTATAAAACTTATTTTTCCAGTAGAGAAGCGTAACAATATTATTTTTCTCCCACAGATATATTTACATGCCTGTTTCCTTTTCTTTTCTTTTCTTTTTTTTTCTTTTAGGTTGATTTCTTTAGAAATCGACCTATTGCAATCACTTCGTTTATCTATCAGTCTATCTATTTTCATTATATATATATATATATAATGAAAATTTTGTCATCACGATAACTCCCAAAATAATACTCCAAATCAAACCAAATTTGGACAGCGAACTTACCTTATAAATATATTGGATGAGTTCGTTAACCAAGTTGCTCCGACCTTTTGTTTTCAAGTGGAGGCCACTTGAAAACTTGAAAATTTTAAATCCACATTGTAAAAAGCGTATTTAAAGCCGGATTTGTTTGAATTTTGATGTAAGTATAGACCAAATAAAGGTCTCAATCAAGTTTATTAATGAACTTTATTCCACCATTTTTAACAAAGTAGCGGATATCTTAAGTTAAGCTGGGCCACTTGAAATGAGGCTAAAACTTGAAAATTTAAAATCACGATAACTTCCGAAATAAACTCCAAATCGAAATAAATTTGGACAGAAAACTTATCTTATAAATATCCTGGATGAGTTTGTTAACCCAATTGCTCTACCATTTTGTTTTTAAGCGGAGGCCACTCGAAAATTTGAAATTCACACTGTAAAAAACGTATTTAAGACTGGATTTGCTTGAATATTGATGTATACATAGACTATAGAAGGGTCGCAACCAAGTTTATTAATGAACTTTATCGGCCATTTTTAACAAAGTGCGGATGTTATAAACTAAGCGAGACAACTTGAAATTAGGCTACCACTTGAAAATTTATAAACATGACAAATTTTTAAATTCTCATTCAATTCGAAACAAAGCTGGACAGTGATCTTATCCTAAAATTATCTTGGATGTGTTCACAGGGCAATTTTTTCCGACATTTTGTTTCCAAGCTGCGGCCATTTGAAATCACGCTGCCACTTGAAAATGTGCTATAAGGATAACGTTTAAAATACGAAACTGATTCAAACAAAAGTTGGATAATGAACGTATGGTTCAAATATCTTGGATAAGTTATCTTGGTAATTTAATCCTCAATTTTATTTCCAAGTGGCTGCCACTTGAAAATTTATCATTAGGTAAACTTTTGTAACAGTGAATCAATTTGCATAAAATTTGGGTTGTGGATTTATCATTCAAATGTCTCAGATAAGATCGCTGGGCATCTTTCGCTTTTTTGTTTCCAAGTGGTGGCCAATTAAAATCACTGTTCCACTTGAAATTTTTTTATCTCGATAATTTTGGACATACAAAATTTCTTTGAACTAAAGTTGGACAATGCTCTTAAACAAATATCTTGAATTATTTTGCTTGGCAAGTTGCTTCGCATTTTTGTTTCCAAGTTTCAACCACTTAGACTGCCACTTGAAAATTTGTCATAACAATAACTTTTAAAATACTGCACTGGTTCGAACCGAAGTTGGACAGTGAATTTATTCTTCAAATATCTTGGATGAATTTCTGGGCAACTTGCTTCGTTATATTGTTTCCAAGTGGCGGCCACTTGAAAATTTGTTATCACGATAACTTTTGATTTTTTCTTTTCTTTATCCCTAGTGTAGTTATACAATTCCATGGACAGAGACATATAAACACAACATCACACAAAATCAAACATATTAAACACATATAAAATTCCAAAATCTGTAAGTGGTTGTCTGAAAAATGTTCATTCTTTGATAACCCCATACATGCAAGAATATTCTAGGGCGAAGCTTGATGTACATTGCAGATGGTGCACGTTGGGAACACTTTTTCGCCATCAATAAATTTAATTGTTCTCGTGTGTCCTGTTCGTCGACGAAATATCTAATCCATTCAAACCAAAGTTGAAAAATGGATTTATCATTCAAATATCTATGACATGGGCAATTTTCTCCGCAAATTTGTTTCTAAGTTGCATCTGCTTGAATGCTGCCACTTGAACTTCACGATAACATTCGAAATACTGAATTTATTCGAACCAAAATTGGACAGTAGACTTATCTTACAAATATTTTGGATTAGTTCACTGAGCAACTTGCTCCGCCGTTTTGATCCAAGTGTCGGCCACTTAATTTTTAAACACGATGACTTTCAAGATTCTGA
The DNA here is from genome assembly GCA_963930645.1 of Salticus scenicus. Taxonomy (NCBI): domain Eukaryota; kingdom Metazoa; phylum Arthropoda; class Arachnida; order Araneae; family Salticidae; genus Salticus; species Salticus scenicus. The sequence goes on from OZ005651.1 coordinate 168,595,507, forward strand.
ATTAATTCGAACTAAATTTGTACATTAGACTTATCTCACAAATGTATTTGATATATCTGTTTGCCAATTTGGCATGTCATTTTGTTTTTAAGTGTCGGCCAATTAAAAATTTTAAATTCACATAAAAATGTATTTATATACCGATTTGTTTAAGACTCCTATATGTACATAGCCTACGTCAATATTTCTACCAAGTCCATTAATATATTGTAGCCGCCATTTTGTTTCAAAATAGCGGCTACTTGATAAGGAGAAAGAAATCAACCTACTCTTCCAACTGAGCCGAAAGAACTTTTTTTTTCTGTAAAAATTTTGTTTACATTTTTGTATAAACAATTGAAAAGAAAACAAGTCCTTCCGGCTCATTCAGAAGGGTAGGTTCATTTAAATTTTCTTATCAAGTAGCCACCATTTTGAACACAAATGGTGGCTACAAATTATTAATTGACTTGGTATAAATATTGATGTAGGGTATGTATATATAGAGATTTAAGCAAATTGGTTCACAAATAACTTTTTATATGAATTTGAAATTTTCAAGTGGTTGGCACTTGGAAACATGATGGCGGGTCAAGTTGACAAACGAATACATCAAATGCATTTCTGAGATAAGTCGACTGTACAGATTCAGTTCGAATTAATTCAGAATTTCAAAAGTTATCGTATTCATAAATTAAGTGGCCGCCACTTGGATCAAAATGGCGAGAAAAATTGCTTAGTGAACTAATCCAAGATATTTTTTAAGATACGTTCACTGCCCAACTTTGGTTCAAATTAATTCAGCATTTGAAAAGTTCTCGCAATAACAAATTCTCTAGTGGCAGCGTTAAATTGGCTGCAATTTGGAAACAAAATTACGGAGAAACCTGCCAACAGAAATCATAGATATATGAAGTATAAATCCACTTTTCAGCTTTGGTTCGAATTAATTAAGTATTTCAAAATTTATCGTGATAACAAATTTTCAAGTGGACGACACTTGGAAACAATATGACGTAACAAGTTACTCACCAAAACCATCCCAGATATTTCAAGTATAAGACCACTATCCAATTTTGGTACGAATCAGTGCAGTATTTCAAAAGTTACTTTTATGAAAAACTTTCAAGTGACAATCTATGTGGCTGCAACTTGGAAACAAAATGGCGTATTAACTTACCCAGCAAAATCATTCACGATATTTGTATGATAAGTCCATTGTCGAACTTTGGTTCAAACTAATGCAGCATTTAAAAAAATTATCGTGATAAGAAATTTTAAAGTTTCTCCGTGGTTTCAAGTGACCACCACTTGGAAACAAAAAAGCGGACTGAGATGCCTACCGAAGTTATCTAAAATATTTGAATGATGAATTCACTACCGAAATTTGATACGAACTGATTCATTATTACAAAAATTATCACAATCACAAATGTTCAATGGGCTGCCACTTGGAAATTATATGGTGGAGCAAGTTACCATGCGAACTTATCCCAAATATTTGAACTATAAGTTCACTATCCAAGTTTGGTTTGGATCAGTTTAGTATTTTAGGCTATGTAGGCTGCCACATTTTCAAGTGACAGCCTGATTTCAAGTGGCTGCAACTCGGAAACAAAATTTCAGAACAAACTGCCCATTGAACTAATCCAAGATATTTATATTGTTACGAAATTGTAAATAATTGTGTTTATTTTTGTATAAATTCTTTCAAAGAGGCTTAGTAAGTTGATAAAGTGCTAATTTTGTGCATTTCTAGTCATTTTAGCGTTGAAATAGCCTTATTTTCCCTTAAAAACGCATTAAAAAGCCCCAGTAATGCACGTAATGGATTTGGCGCCAAATTTGGCGACTTTTTCCCACCTTGGCGATTTTTTTGGCGACCTTGGCGAGAAAATCCTTATATGGGATATACCAAATATGGAAGCTGTAAGTTGATTGGTTGACCACTTTCTAGAGTTTTCTCGAAAAATCTGGGCTCCATGGAATAGCATATAAGGAGCGCTTCCTCGCCAAGGCAGTCAGTTCAGTTCAGATCTCAGCCAGCTTCGCTAGTGCTTGCATTGCTCTTGAGCCTCTTTGAGAGAGACTTGCTTCAAGTGTTTTGCTATACAGTTTGTACTGTGGATTTGCTATTGACAGCTGTTGTTTAAGCTGTGGTTACTGCTTGAATTGAAGCTGATAATTGGTTTATTGACCTGTATTTTTCTGGAACTTTCTGTGAATAAATTACTGAATTTTTGTACGTTTGGCCTTTCATTCTCAGATAACTCACGAACCCCCAAGTACGCAACATTTCTGGTGTCAGAAGTGGGATTTGTCTGTGAATGGTGATAATGAGGGCTATGGAGCAAGAGATGAAAAAACTTCTAGAAACCTTAGCTACCCAGATGAATGAAATGAAAGCCGGACAGGAAAAGATGGAAACCGGATTGATAGAGAAAATGGAAACATCGCAAAGAGAGTTGAAAGACACTATGGGTGAAGTTCAGGAAGAAATTAAATCTAATCAAGATGAGATGAAGAGAGAGCTTTCAACGGTGAAAGAATCAATCGAGGGTAAATTAAAGTTAATGGAAAATAGAATGGATGGAATAGAAGAGAAAGTTATAAAGATAGAAGAAAATTTTGAAGAGAAAGTTTTGAAAATAGAAGAAAGTTTTAAAGAGAAAGCTATGAATATAGAAGAAAATGTTATGAAGGTTGAAGAGAGTGTTACGAAAATAGAACGGAGTTTCGAGGAGAAAGTTAAAGAAAATTTTGATCAGGAACTGAAAGGAAGGTTTGCAGAGATAGAAGGTAAACTGAAGAGAATAGAAAAAGATCTGGAGAGAAAAGTGGAAGAAAAGTTAGAATCCATGCCCCAGGAAACTGAAAAGAAAGAGAGAAGAATCCAGAATCAGGAATCTATTAAGCTATCTACCTACGATGGCAGTTCCTCCTGGCATGTATATAAGACGCAGTTTTCCATCGTAGCTGAAGCTAACGGCTGGGACTCTACCGCCAAGTCAGTCCACTTAGCAGCAGCATTACGGGGAGATGCAGCTGAGATACTGAGGAATGTTTCTAAAGAAGAAAGGAACGACTTCAAAGCCTTGACTAGAGCATTGGAGTTACGGTTCGGAGAGAAGTGTTCTAAGGACTATAGTCGCCTCCAGCTAAAGTCCCGTTACCAGAAAACGGGCGAAAGTTTGCAAGGGCTGGCAGCGGACATTCAGAGATTGTCACACCTAGCATTCTCAGACTGTCAAGCTGACACTCGTAACGACTTAGCTCTTCAGTACTTTATCGATGCTGTTCGGGATCCAGAAATTCAAAAAGCGCTGAGACTCTCCAACCTCAGAGACGTAGAATCAGCTTTAGGCTATGCACTTAGGATAGAGGCAGCCCAACAAGCCTCCCGTAAAGACCACCATTCCATAAGAGCAGTCTCATTAAATGATACGCCTGCTGATGAGAATGAAATGAAGAGAAGTTTCGCAGAGATCTTAAAGAGATTGCGCAGCCTGGAAAATAATATAGAAAAAAAGGATCGGAAGATAAAGTGCTGGGGCTGTGGAGGGGATGGTCATGTGAAGAGGAACTGCCCCGTACGACCAACTATAGGAAATCACCCGGCTTCACCATCACTGCAGGGAAACTAAGAGGAGGCCATCTCGCGGGGCGGAGGTTGCCTAAAATTAAAGAGCCCCAATTTACAGTATTTCATGTTTCATCGACGAGTGGCGGCGATAATGGACTTCACGTCTATGGCCAAGTCAACAACGCCACCTGCCGGATGATTCTGGACACAGGAGCCAACGTGTCCATCATTAGAACGGATTTGGCTCAAGAACTAAAAGAGAAGATCATCTGGACGCCGCCCTGCGTTAAACTCCAGACTGTGACCGGAGACGAAATCAAAATATATGGAAAAATGAACTTGGCCATCACTTTTGGGAATGCCAGTTACCATCATATGGCATATGTGGCTGATATAAGAGATCCTTTAATCATTGGAATTGATTTCCTGAGAAAATTTAACTTTCAATTGGACTTCAAGAATAATGAACTGCATTCGAGTTCGGAAGACATCGCTGTGTTCAACCCTGAAAATCAAGACATTCAGACAATTTGCCAGATAACAGCCAAGTCTGAAATTTCCATCCCTCCACACACAGAGACAATAGTTTCAGGAACACCACCTACAAAGCAATACTTCCGCTATGGACTGATTGAATACCCGAATACAGAGAATAGCCCAAGAGGAGTTCTGGTAGCTTCATCTCTAGTTGATCTCTCAAAGAGTACTATTCCTGTGAGAGTCGCAAACATCAGCGATAAGGTCCGAACAGTGAAGAAGGATGAGGTGTTAGCAGCCTGCACTCCTGTAACATGCATCAACCGCCCCACGCAATCAACTGAATCCAAGTCTTCTGAACAATTAATAACGGAATTACTCAAGAATGCAGAGTTAGGAAAGGAACAGAGATGTGCTGCGGAGAAGCTACTCCAAGAATTTAAAGACCTTTTTTCTCGAACACCTGAAGACGTCGGGAGAACGAACATCACCCAGCACAGAATTGATACAGGAAATCATCCTCCAATCAAACAACATCCAAGAAGACTTCCCTTTGCTAAACAGGAAGAGGTCACTGAACTTCTAAGTGAAATGCAGCACAATGATGTCATCGAGCCATCAACGAGTCCTTGGGCCTCTCCCATAGTACTGGTGCGGAAAAAGGATGGTTCAACAAGATTTTGTGTGGATTATCGTCGTTTGAATGACATCACGAAGAAAGACAGTTACCCTCTTCCCAGAATTGACGACACATTAGACACACTGGCTGGCAATAAATGGTTCTCGACGTTGGATCTGAAGAGCGGTTACTGGCAAGTAGAATTACATCCTGATGATCGTGAGAAGACTGCATTCACCACGGGACAAGGACTGTGGCAATTTAAAGTTATGCCGTTCGGATTATGTAATGCTCCTGCCACCTTTGAACGCCTGATGGAGACAGTGCTAAAAGGACTTTCCTATGAAGCCTGTCTGGTGTATTTGGATGATATTATCATTGTGGGGCGCACCTTTGAAGACCATCTACGAAACATCCGAAAGGTGCTGGAGAAACTCAGAATGGCTAACCTGAAATTGAATCCAGGCAAGTGTAACTTGTTCCGTCGTGAAGTGAGCTACCTCGGCCATATCATCTCTGCCGAAGGTGTAAGAACTGATCCTGAGAAGATCTCTGCAGTCGAGAACTGGAGTCGCCCTGAAAATGTACACCAACTACGAAGTTTCCTGGGGTTATGCACTTACTACAGGAAGTTTGTCAAGGGTTTCTCAAATATTGCCAGACCACTCCACAAGCTGACGGAAGCCAAACAGAAGTTCCTGTGGACAGAGGAATGTGAAAATGCGTTCAAGCGACTTAAAGAGGCCTTAACATCATCGCCAATCTTGACGTATCCACAGCCCGACAGACAGTTTATACTTGATACAGATGCCAGCCATGAGAGTGTCGGTGCTGTTCTGTCGCAGGAAATTGATGGTCAAGAACATGTCATTGCCTATTGGAGTAAATGCCTGTCTAAACCGGAGCGAAATTACTGTACCACCAGGAAAGAGCTACTCGCCATCGTAAAAGCCATAGAACATTTCCATCATTACCTCTATGGCAGAAGATTCCTGCTCCGGACTGACCATGCATCTTTAACGTGGTTGCTCCAGTTCAAGAACCCGGAAGGTCAGATTGCCAGGTGGATACAACGCCTGCAGGAATATGACTTCGAGATACGTCATCGTAAAGGGACTCTACATGGTAATGCAGATGCCTTGTCACGTAAGCCCTGCTCGGAGAGCTGCAAGTACTGCTCTAGAGCCGAACAGAAATACCTGCTGATACATCCGGTTGCCTGCCAAGTCTCTACACCATCAGATCAAGATCCCGATCCATGGAGTGACGAAGAACTTAGAAAAGCCCAGTTGGAAGATCCTGACATGAAGCCAATATTACAGCTGAAGGAGGCGACCAGCAACAGACCTATTTGGCAGGATATTTCCAGATTTAGTCCCATTACGAAAAGTTATTGGGCACTTTGGGACTCTCTTCATATCAGAAACGGCGTATTATACAGAAAGTGGGAATCTGATGATGGGAAAAGCTTCAGATGGCAGATTTTATTACCAAGATCAAAAATTCCAGCTGTTTTAGAACAACTGCATAGTAGCTCTACCGGAGGCCATTTTGGGGTAATGAAGACTCTGCAGAAAGTTCGGGAACGCTTCTACTGGTGCAAGGCAAAGGAGGATGTGGAGAAATGGTGTAAATCCTGTGATGCTTGTGCGGCACGTAAAGGCCCGCAGAAACGAAGTCGAGGAAGACTGCAACGGTATAACGTGGGAGCACCATTTGAACGGATTGCAATCGACATCTTGGGTCCTTTGCCACGGACCTCCAGTGGAAATAAATACATTCTCGTCGTGATGGACTATTTCACCAAGTGGCCTGAGGCATATCCCATTCCCAATCAAGAGGCATGCACAGTCGCAGAGGTCCTAGTGCAGCAATGGGTGTCAAGGTATGGCACGCCCCTACAACTTCATACCGACCAAGGTAGGAACTTTACCTCTGATGTTTTCAAAGGACTGTGTGAACTACTCGGCATAGACAAAACCCGGACAACACCCTTACAACCCCAGTCGGACGGCATGGTCGAGAGGTTCAATCGTACCATCCTGAATAACCTCTCCCTTCTAGTATCAAGAAACCAGCAAGATTGGGACTCGAAGTTGCCATTGTTCCTGCTGGCTTATCGAAGTGCTGTCCATGAAACCACCGGCTATACTCCAGCCCAGATGCTGTTCGGACGTGAACTTCGTCTGCCTTGTGATCTCCTGTTTGGTTGTCCATCCGATTCGCCTTCATCGCCCGAGGAGTACATCCAAGATCTCCAGGCACGATTTGAGGACGTACACAACTTCTCTCGGGAGCGGATTAACATGGCAACGGAGAAAATGAAGACAAGGTACGATCTAAAGGCTACACAATATGAGTTCCAGGAAGGAGAGAAGGTCTGGTTGTGGAATCCTGTTCGACGCAAAGGACTCTCTCCCAAGTTACAGTGCAACTGGGACGGACCATACACAGTCTTAAAAAGGCTGAATGATGTAGTGGTGCGGATCAATAAAACACCTTCATCAAAACCGAAGGTGGTGCACTATAATAGGCTAGCCAAGTACCACAAGTAACGGTAAAATTAAAATTTAAAATGTAAATACTGGTAAAATTTGCGCATGCGCACTGTAAATATTTGTACATATTTGTGAATTTTGTAAATATTTCCCACTTAATTTATATTTCTATGTTATCTTTATGTGCAACTTAGTTTTTGTGTTATAGATTGTGTAAATTTGTTTAGTTTCGCCTCTTGACCAAGGGTTGCGCTGCCCGGGACGTGCAGTCCTTGGGAGGGGGGCAGTGTTACGAAATTGTAAATAATTGTGTTTATTTTTGTATAAATTCTTTCAAAGAGGCTTAGTAAGTTGATAAAGTGCTAATTTTCTGCATTTCTAGTCGTTTTAGCGTTGAAATAGCCTTATTTTCCCTTAAAAACGCATTAAAAAGCCCCAGTAATGCACGTAATGGATTTGGCGCCAAATTTGGCGACTTTTTCCCACCTTGGCGATTTTTTTGGCGACCTTGGCGAGAAAATCCTTATATGGGATATACCAAATATGGAAGCTGTAAGTTGATTGGTTGACCACTTTCTAGAGTTTTCTCGAAAAATCTGGGCTCCATGGAACAACATATAAGGAGCGCTTCCTCGCCAAGGCAGTCAGTTCAGTTCAGATCTCAGCCAGCTTCGCTAGTGCTTGCTGCTCTTGAGCCTCTTTGAGAGAGACTTGCTTCAAGTGTTTTGCTATACAGTTTGTACTGTGGATTTGCTATTGACAGCTGTTGTTTAAGCTGTGGTTACTGCTTGAATTGAAGCTGATAATTGGTTTATTGACCTGTATTTTTCTGGAACTTTCTGTGAATAAATTACTGAATTTTTGTACGTTTGGCCTTTCATTCTCAGACAACTCACGAACCCCCAAGTACGCAACAATATGAAAAGTTCACTGTTCAACTTTGTTTCGAATTGAATCAGAATTAACAAAGTTATCATGATTATAAATTTTCAAGTGGTAGCCTGATTTCAAATTGTACCACTTAGTATATAACGTCCGCACTTTGTAAAAAATGGTGGATAAAGTTTATTAACAAACTTGTATGTGACCCTTATATGGTCTATGTATACATCAAAATTCAAGTAAATCCGTTCTTAAGTACGCTTTTTACAATGTGAATTTGAAATTTTCAAGTGGCTTCCACTTGAAAACAGAATGGTGGAGCAACTTGGTTAACGAACGCATTCAAGATATTCATAAGATAAGTCCGCTGTCCAAATTTGGTTCGATATCGAGTATTATTTCGGAAGTTATGATGATGTTAAATTTTCAAGTGGTAGCCGGATTTCAAGTGCCCCCACTTAATATAAGATGTCCGCCACTTTGTTAAAAATGGCAGATAAAGTTCATTAATAAACTTGGTTGAGACCCTTATATGGTCTACATTTACATCAAAATTCTAGCCAATCCGGCCTTAAATACACTTTTTACAATGTGGATTTAAAATTTTCAAGTGGCCTCCACTTGAAAACAAAAAGGCTAAGCGAATTGGTTGCAATAGGTCAATTTCTAAAGAAATCAACCTAAAAGAAAACATATTTTAATTTCTAAATTGCAGCATATGGGTACAAATTAAGCCAATCAAATAAAATGTGTGTTCGCCTATAAATCTTATGATTAAAATGAAATTGATTAGCATCTATATACAATTAGATATATAAATATATATATTTAAATTGAAATACTCATATTGAAATTTTAGCTTTAAATTTTAAACTTCAAGACTTTTTGTGGTAAGAATGCATATCGATAAGAATTTCTTACTTCTATTAATTTGCTCGTTAATATCCGTATTTCTAGAAGCAATAATATTCCACTCTAATTTTCTTTGTTATGTTTGTGTTTAGTATCCCAAGATATATATATATATATATATATATATATATATAATAACTGTTATGCATGAAATATTAATTATAAAATTAATGCTTTAAATTGTAACCTAGGAATATTTCAATAAAATTGAATTTTCATGACGTATATAAAGATTAGTAATAGCTTCTTAAATATTTTTGTATTGTTCTAATAAAATTCAATTAATAAACTGATGGAACGTATTACTAAGATGCTGTATAGGCATTAAAAAACTAACTACCTTTCTGAAGACAATTTTTAAAAATATGAGATCATCTGAAATATTTGAATGGGTGTTAAAGAATTTGCTATTCTTATTAATATTTAAATCATATATTAATTAATATTCTTTTAATATTTTTTTATTCCTCTATACCATTAATCGTATTTTAAAATCATTAAACAATTTAGGAAAACCTATAGCCTTCTCACATTATCTTAATAGTTTTAAAAATAACCATTTATGTATGCAATAACCAGACATTATTCATAATATATAAATGCTTGAATTTTTCCTATTTCCTTGAAAAATAATTTAGCATAAAATGATGCAATGAGAAAAATCCGTTGCTACATGATAAAACAAAATGTAACGATATCCCATCAAAAAGTATTTTCTAACATTTATAAAGATTTAAAATATTCCAAAATATTAAATTTAGACACCTTTCTTGCAGCAGAAAATGTTGTTCTCCCTTATGTATTATGGTCGAGAAACTTTAATTTAAATTCATCTAATTCTGTTTTTTCTCTCTACCATCCGAAGTTATTTTCTCCTCGATTTTTCTTCACTGCTCCGGAATATATTTGCATCAGCCTGAAACCAAATGTTATTTCTTTTAGTTATTCGAGCGTTGCGCCATCTATTAGAAGTGAGTCACAATTGCATTGCCGACTGATTTAATTTATTCTTTACAAAATTCCGATTCTTTTAAATTACCTCCAATGTTCAGTTCTGTACTTTAGAATATAAGTAAAAACTTCGTTGCAGACAATGTTTATTTCTTACTATATTTTTGTTTTACAATATGTATTAAGTCTGAAAGTTTGTTTAAAATTTACAAAAGAAAACGCAACTTTTTAAAATATTTTTTTAAATAAATAAATCTTGATCGTGAAAGAAAGAGAGAAAAAAAAAGATTATTAACTCCCTTTGCAAAGTGTCGTACATTTGTATTATCATAAAGATTTTGGTTGAAATGCGAATAGTGATATTTCTCTAAGAAATAGTCCTTTTAGCTCATGTTAAATATACTAAAAGAGGGCAGTTTTATCAATATATTCTTTTTAGTTATATTTAACGACGCATTTTAACATAAAAATTCAATGCGTAAGTTTGATTACATTGCTCTCTTTGATGTACAATCACCACAGCAAGTAACATTTAACTTAATGACCTTAAAAGTTCGCTACTTCGATTAGTGTTTCAATTGGAGTAAGAAGGTGAAGCAGACTTTAACTGATAATAGCAGGAGACTTGGCGTTGGAATATTAAAACAGGAATAAACTACTACGTCAGAAACGCCAAAGAAAAATTATTGAGGTGCATACAGCTGTTTCGGTAGCCTAAAGCGTACCGTCTTCAGTGCAAAAAGAATCTTTGCACTTTTTTTTGCACTGAAGACGGTACGCTTTAGGCTACCGAAACAGCTGTATGCGCCTCAATAATTTTTCTTTGGCGTTTCTGACGTAGTAGTTTATTCCTGTTTTAAGACTTTAACTGAAGCAGATTTTAGGAGTTTTCTGCAGAAGAAAGAAAAGAAAAAGTGAAAACAAGATGATTTTTCCGTAATACAGTATATACTAGTCAATGGAAATTATTAATATAATAATATTAAAAATTTCTTAATAGAGACCTTCCTTTAGAAAAATTCTTAAATAGAACACACCCAGAAAAATGTTTTGTTTAATCAACAAAATTTTGGCGTACACAAGAAAAATTTTTGTTTAAATGTCTTCCAATAGAAACTCTGTTTGATTAAAAAAATATTTTTGTTGTAATTTTCATTTTTTTTTTTTTTTTTTTTTTTTTCATGCAAATATACAAAAATTATTGTTAAGTTAAACAAAATACTTTCTTAATACATAGAAGCAAAAAATACACTATTACATAGTTTAATAATGAGATAATAAATTGTGCTGTTTCACATCCATTTATTCATAAAAACATCAAATATAAATCATTTTTATATTATGTTTACAAATCAGTATTTAATATTAGATAAATTAATTTATTTGGCATTTATTTTCAATTACAGTGATATATTCCTTTTATTTTTTTTTTCTCGTTAACGCACTTATGAAAGTAATTTATCTTTTCATCGGCATTATTATCTTTCTACAAAGTCCTTCTAGCTAAATGAAGTGTTGATTTTGATGCTTCACCGGACAAAATAGATATTCCGTTATTTCCCGTGCTCTTTGCAACACTTTTGCTCGTCTTCTTCATGTAAATTTTTTAAGTTACATTTATGCTCATCCCCCTCCCCCTTTCAAAACTTGCGAAGTGTAGCAACTTCGTCTCCCCTTTCACTAATTTCAATGGCTGCCGAAATCAAAGTGGGCAAATATTTGCTCAAATTCAACATCCGGAATCGAAGGATTTTGGGGGTGATACAGGTCAAATATGATACGTTGACTGGTGAACTAATAAATGAAAAAAATGGTGATCTTAGAAGGGATGTTTTCTATCAAAAGCAATTTAGAACTGTATAATCATTGGGATGAGGGGATGGAAAACAAATATTTCATTTTTGCTGAATTATGTTCCGCTTTTGCACGTGTTTAGAACGTCATTGCGTATGCTTTTTGCTCTCGTGCGTTTCTAATAAATAAAATAATAAATTGCTTGAAGATTTTTCTTTGTACTTTCTTTTATATTTAATAAAAGAAAGCAATTTTTGACTTTCAATTTTCGATGGATTTACATATATTTTGAGAGATCTAAAACATGATTTGATTATTTTTAGAAAATGTCACTGTATATGTCTGTATATGTGTGACAGTCCTAAATATTTTGTGACAGTCCTAAATAAAGAGCTAGGCACAGAATTCCATGCAGCTTCATATTTAATTGCACCATGACAGAAGTTGGCGCCTATCAGATTGGAATTCAAATCGCCCAACATGTGTCGTGCCACATATCTATCTATCTATCTATATATTAATAAAGCAGTATAGGTCAAAATTTCGTATAAATGTATACAATTACCATTATTTTTAATCAATTACTATGAACCATAGATTTGTAGCAATTTGAAATACAGATGTGATTTTTTTTTTTTTTTCATTTAAAGAAAACAGTCCTGTTGGCACAAAATGTGTGGTTCATCTGCTCTGGAAATATACCAATTTCCCAAACTAACTTAACCCTTTCATCAACTATCCTAGCAAGCTTCTGATATGACTACCCCTTTACTGTAACTAGAAAGAAACCACTGATTTCCCTCCCGAAATTTTATGTGTCAGTTTTTATCACTTTCCAACAAGGTTGGAAAGTGTTAATGACTTCGGTTTGTCTGTCTGTCGGTCGCTAATTCCCGTAAATATTCATGGATTTTTTTGAAACTGATATATTTTATTCAAGTTCATTATTGGATGTTCCCTATTGAAAATGGAGTGAAAACCTTTACTGATTTGTGTGCAGTGGGTGTCCCTGTACACAAATCAGTAAAGGTTTTCACTCCATTTTCAATAGGGAACATCCAATAATGGACTTCAATAAAATATATCATATCTATTTTAAATGGCATGAGAAATATATATATATATATATATATATATATATATATTCTACCTAGATTGTAATAATAATATAAATGGTGATCCGTATTTTATTTATTTATTTACTTATTTTTTTAACTAAGATAAAATGATTTTTTAGTTTGTAAAAACTGTAATAGACAATTTTAATTTTATCATTAATTTGAATTTCGAGGGTTGATTTTAATTGGCAAAACTTATTTAATGGTGTCCTTAAACTTTTTCATTTTTTCATTCAAGAACATAAATCTTTTTGGTACATTTACAGTCGGCATCAAAATTATTGAAATGCGCTAGCAATAATTCTTATTACTAGCGCTTCAAAGATGTGCAACTAATACTCTTTTGTTAAGCAAATATTTGTAGAGTCATGATCTTCGTCTTATTCTGTTTATAAAAAAGTACGTTGATAATAAAAATAGCGATCAAACTAAACAAAAAAGAAACAAGAACGAAAAATTATGCAGTTCGCATTGATTACGAACACTTTCTGAATGTACGTACTTGTTGCATCGTATAACCCTCAATATTCCTTGCCTACGTTAACATACAGAAGAGAGACAGAAGGACTTAAAAGTATACAGACTGATAAACTGAATTTAAAACCACTTTTAGACATTGTTGGAAAGTGTTAAAAAGGCTTAATGCAAAAGAAAATCCAGCCATTAGATTATAATTGCAGTATTTAATGTATCTGAATATTTTAGTGTAGCCCTGTAAATCTGAAGATTAATCATATCTAAATCTATACAAAACATTATTTTAGAATATTAACAATTTATGTCAATTTCTTTATGATTTTTACAGCAGAAAGTTATGTAAATGGGAATTTTAAAAATGTCTGTCCTAATACGCAATGCATTAGCATTTTTTTTTTCAGTCGTCCCAGTACACAAACTAGTTGTACAAGACTTACTAATGTCATTTTGAATAGGGAACATCCCATTCTGAACGTCGTTAATATATAATAATCGGACAGCCAGATAAACAAATTAAAATCATATTCACACTTAAAAATTGTTAGAAAAGTTAAAAACGCTCAATGTAAACGAAAATGCAACTGCATCAAATTTTTATTCATAGCTCTAAATGTAACTGAATATTTTCAAGTGACCCTGTAGGACTAATACTAATCATACTATACTAGCGAGCTTCGCCCGCTAGCGGGTCAGTATTTTCAAATGAATCACTATAATTAATGAATCACTAACAGTAACTTTTAGTCCTAAGAAAAGAAATTTAAAAAAAAATCATTTCTGATTGGGTAAAATGTCGTCCCGGGTCCCCACTGCCTTCGGCAGCGCAGTCCCGTGCGCGCTGCGCGTGCACAAGTTAAGGGATACACGCGCTGCGCGCGCGTATTCCTTCCTTGACCCTTCGTGCCCCCCCCAAAAAAAATCATTTCTGATCGGGTAAACACTCACACCGGGTCCCCACTGCTTTCGGCAGCGCAGACCCATGCGCGCTGCGCGAGCACGTGTGAAGGTATACGTGCGCTGCGCGCAAATATTCCTTCTCAAATCAAATTTTTATTCTTAAGAAAAGAAAAGAAAAAACAATCATTTCTCATGGGGTACAAAGTCGGCCCGGGTCCCCACTGCCTTCGGCAGCGCAGTCCCGTGCGCGCTGCGCGCGCACAAATTAAAGGATACACGCGCTGCACGCCCGCATTCCTTCCCTGACACTTCGTGCCCCCTAAAAAAAATCATTTCTGATCGGGTAAAAAATCACACCGGGTCCCCACTGCCTTCGGCAGCGCAGATCCATGCGCGCTGCGCGCGCACGTGTGAAGGTGTACGCACGCTGCGCGCACGTATTCCATCTCAAATCAAATTTTTATTCTTAAGAAAAGAAAATTAAAAAAATTATTTCTCATCGGTTAAAAAGGCGGACCGGGTCCCCACTGTCTTCGGCAGCGCAGTCCCGTGCGCGCTGCGCGCGCGCAAGTTAGGGGATATGCGCGCGGTGCACGCCTATATCTTCCCCACCCTTTCAGCCCCTTCTAATTAACCGACGTATACCAATTTTGAACGGTCTTACTCAATTAGCTGAGATGCAAAAGAACACCTAATCAGAACGCCTCAAAACGTGTAAATCTGCTGAAAACTTTCGATAATATGAAAGAACTTTAAAATATCTTTCGAATTATGTATTAAAAATAATTTAATCATGATTAGAAATTGAAATATTGAAATTTGAAAATATTACAGCGCCATCTGGCGGTAGAAATTTCTGTAATCTACTGTTCGATTCCAACTCAACAAAGCTTTCAAATGATGTATTACTTATGAAATTTTTTTAATTAGTAACTGAGACAAAAGAGAAACCCATTCAGGAGACCTCAAAACGTTTAAATCAGGAGAAATGTCGAAATATCGAATTTCTGTAATCTACTATTCAATTCCAAATTAACAAAGCTTTCAAATGATGTATTACTTATGAAATTATTTTAATTAGAAGCTGAGATACAAAAGAAAACCCATTCAGGAAACCTCAAAACGTGTAAATCAGGTGAAATCTCTAATTCCACTTTCGACACTTTAATTAGTAGCTGATATACAAAAGATAACCCATTCAGGAGACCTCAAAACGTGTAAATAAGCTGAAATCTCGAATTCCACTATTGCGATGCAAAAGAAAACCTAATCAGGAGACCTCAAAACGTATAAATCGGGTGAAATCTCGAATTCCCCTTTCGATAATGTAACCGTACTTTAAAATGTGTATCGAATGTCATATTAAAAAAAAAATTTAAACATAATTAGAATTTTAAATATTGACATTTTAAATTATTACAGCGCCATGACACCTCAAAACGTGTAAGTCAGATGAAATTTCGAATTCCATTATCTACGGTAGTTGGTTAATGGATGGAAGTAAATATAGAAAAAGTAATATTTTTACCTTAAGTGTATTTGTGTCGTTTTTAAACTGGTATCCTCTTTCGACAGATAAAATGTCAGGCGTGTAAAGATAAAATTTAATTTGCAATTAAAATGTAAATCTTTTGTTTATTGACCAAAATCGATGAAATTTGAAATGCAAGTTTGTTTTGTGGTGTTAAGATTGTATACTAATTGAAATGTGCGAATTTTGAAAAATTGAAGAAAATAGAAAATTGTAATTTTTAATCGCAGTACAAAAACACGTGACCCCATTAAACACCAGATGTTTTTTCTTTCCGTTCAAGATCGTCTTCCAAGTTAAAATGCTTGTGATTTGTTGCCACCATTTGTTTTTAGTTTAGTTAATTTAAAAAAATCTAATTGTCCGATCGATAAGCCGTTTACACCATCGGATTGAGAAGAAAAAGCCCTTTCCAATGGTATCTTGTTTGTAACGATACGACTGATATTTCTAATTTATTTTCCACTTTTTCCGTAAAAATGTCGCTTTTTAAGCATTTAATCATGAATTCTGGGTCATTTTTCGGTAGATATGGGTCGACGTTTTAATTAATATCTCCGCTAATTAGGGTCGCATCGCTTAGCGAATTATCGCGATGTCGAGATGAAGAAATTATGCGTCTGTCGACAGCGGTTTCGAGGCGATGCGACCATTAGCGCCGGAGCTTTAGCGGTCACAAGGCATTTCTCACAGACAGACAGACAGACAGACAGACAGAAAGACAGATGCGCACAGATTTTAATAATATAAGGAGATTCTATAGAAAGCATTCTTTTATGCATATAAATAACATATTCCAACTTCATTAAGAATTGTGCGAAGTAAAATTATTAAAATTTGGTTTCTAGAAATACCTCTCAAAGAGCGCAATGCTCTGGAATACTTTCAAGTGTACCTATATTCAAACCAGCTGCTGTATTTACTTCATTTTACATAAGAAACATCTGATAGTGAACTTGAAAAACATATTTTAATTATATTAAAATTTACGTACAGTAAAATTATTACAATATGATTCATAGAAATACCTCTCATACAGAACAAAACTTTGGAATAATTTGAGGTGTCCCTGCGCGCAAAGTAGTAGCGGTATTTATTCCATTTTAATAGGGAACATCCGACAGTGAACTTGAATAACATAAATCAGTTTGAAGCTATTCCATAAATATTTACGGGAGTTAGAGCGCGGACAGACAGAAAGATGGACAAACGAACAGACACACAGATACATAAATTAAAATCATATTCATACATAAAAATTGTTAGAAAGTCTTAAAAACACTTGATGTAAACGAAATTGCAACTCCAGCAAATTTTTATTTACAGCTCTTAATGTAACTGAATACTTTTGTGTAGCTCTGTAAATCTAATACTATTCATACTATATTCTATAGAAAGCAGTCTTTTGTGCATATGAGTATCATATTTCAATTTTATTAAGCTTTGTGCAAAATAAAGCTATTAAAAAAACCTCTCATAGAACGCAATGCTTTAGAATACTTTCGAGTGTCCCTGTACGCAAGCCAGTGATAGTATTTATTCCATTTTACATAGAAAACATTTGACTGTGACCTTGAATAACACATTTCAATTTCATTAAGATTTATGTAATTAAAGGTATTAAAATGTGGTTTAAAGAAATAACTCTCATAGAGCACAAGGCAATGGAATACTTTCGGGACGAAACAGGTCGTTTCGACGCCGACGGTTCGACGCCAACGGTTCGACGCCAACGTTTTGACGCGGGGGCAGTTCGACGCCGTACGTTTCGACGCGGGGTCAGTTCGACGCCACATTTTTTTTTTTCGTATTTTTATTTATTTTTTAGAATAAATATGCAATATGCCTGATATAATATATATAACATATATATTATATATATGAAGCGTGATTCAAATAAATAAGTAATATGACTGATTTTTATTTATTGAATTAGCGATTGTTTGCATGCATATTTGAAATAAATACATGTGTATATGTGTAAAAGTTTTCTAGATTTTTTTTTTGTATCCCAGATTAGTGAGAAGCCCCCACGCCAACTTCAAGGCCCCGGGACATGAGGGAGGTTTTTTTTTTATTTATTTCACAAAACAGCATCAAAAAGGCAAAATACAGAAATGGTAAATAAACATATGGTTACAAAGAAGTTATATTGCAGACAAATATAATTACACATAAATAAGATTACACATAAATAAGATTACAGTTAAATAAGGTTACACATAAATAAGATTACAACACAGAACTGTTATTATACTAATCCATTGCAAAATTATGCGCCACACCTTTCAGGTACTCCATTATTTCTCGATTTTCAAAATCTTCAACTATTACTTTATTTCTCATATCAACTCGCAGATACTTATTCCGCTTGTGCGGCGGTTCATCTCCACTTACAAATTGTTCATAACATTGATTAATTGTTTTTTGAACACGTCTGAGACCATCTATGAATTTCCATAATGTGGGGTGTGAAACACCAAATTCGGCCTGCAGACGCCTGTGCGCTGCTTCCGCGAAATTATTGGTGCGTCCTTCGTTATTTAAGGTTCTAGCATAACATGACAACATTTCTGGTTTAAAGGTAGGACGACGGCGATGATTATTTCTCTGAATCCTTCCAACGTAATAATCTTCAAAGTAATCAAAAATTGGGGTTAACTGATTAGGTAAATTTTCAGTCAAAACTTCTAAAGCATTTTCAAGGTCTTCGATAGGCACAAAACTTAACGCAGGAATCATACGTGCATAGAGAGCAAAATCAGCATCGGTATTTGAATTACGCTTCATATATATAACATATAAAATATATATATTATATCAGGCATATCGCATTTATTTGAATGATGATGCTAACTTATTCTAAAAATAAATACAAATACGAAAAAAATGTATGGCGTCGAACTGACCCCGCGTCGAAACGACCTGGCGTCAAACTGCCTCCGCGTCGAAACGTTGGCGTCGAACCGTTGGCGTCGAAACGTTGGCGTCGAACTGACCTGTACCGCTTTCGGGAGTCCCTGTACACAAACCGGTAGAAGTATTCATTCCATTTTCAATAGGGAACATCCGATAGTGGACTTTAATAACATATATCAGTTTCTAGATATTCCATACATATTTATGGGAGTTAAAGCGTGAACAGAAAGCAAACGGACAGACGAACAAACAGACAGATACACAAACTGAAATCATATTCCCACTTAAATATTGTTAAAATATGTTTAAAACGCTTAATGCAAACGAAAGTGCAATTCCAGCAAACTTTTATTAATAGCTCTTAATGTAACTGAATATTTTTGTGTGGTCCTGTAAATCTAATGCTTATCCTACTGTATTTTATATAAAGTATTCTTTTGTGCAAATAAATAGCATATTTCAATTTCATTAAGCTTTGTGCAAAGTACAGTTATTAAAATTTGGTTTTTAGAAATACCTCTCATAGAACGCAATGCTTTGGAATATTTTCGAGTGCCCTTGTACGCAAACCAGTGGTGGTATTTACTCCATTTTATACTTAGTCTTGCCATAAGTTCTGTTACAACTTTTAGATTTGTAAATGAAAACAAACAATAGCCCGCAGAAACCTGTCCTTTGCCCAGTGTTTATGTTTGATATATAGCTTTAAAATGCCACTCACTCCTTGTCCATCTCTCATTGCAGGAAAATGGAGCGAGACATTGAACAGAACCGTCGTGCAGTTATTGCTCTTCAGAAGACAGGTAAATCCAACTCTGAGATTTTCAAGTTGCTTAAATCTTCGGGTATAAACCGTATGTTTGTGTGGCGCACCATAACCCGTTTCAGAGCAACCCAATTTGTCAAGGATAGGCCCCGATCAGGTCGTCCCAGGTGTGAGAGGACGAAAAATGCCATGAAAGCTGTGGAAAATCGAATTCGGAGAAATCCACTCTGAAAACAGAAAATCATGTCCCGGGAGATGAATATTTCGTCAAGATCCATGTCCAGGATAATTAAAGAAGACCCTAAGATGAGTGCATATAGTAGAAAGACTGGACAAATACTCACAGAGTCCCTAAAAAAAAATAGGGCTGAAAGAGCCAAGGTTCTCCTGAGCCGGTATGCTAATGGTCTCCATCGCAGCATCTTGTTCTCAGATGAAAAAATTTTCAACATTGAAGAAAAATTTAACCGCCAGAACGACAAAGTTTATGCTCACAACTCTTTGGAAGCTCAGGAAAAAATTGGGAGAGTTGAACGAGGCCATTATAAAACGTCAGTGATGGTGTGGTGGGGAGCCAGTTTTGATGGCACCACAAAACTCCATTTCTGTGAACAAAGGATTAAAACTCGAGCCAAAAACTATCAAGAAGATGTTTTAGAACAAGTAGTGAAACCCCTGAGTGGAGCCCTCTTACGAACAACATTGGGTCTTCCAGCAGGACTCGGCTCCTGCACACAAAGCTCGGACGACTCAACAGTGGTTGGCAATGAATGTTCCAGAGTTCACTAAGGCTTCAGATTGGCCTTCAGGAAGCCCAGATTTAAACTCCCTGGATTATCGACTGTGGTCTCACTTTGAGGGTATGGCTTTCCAAAGAGGACTCACCCATTTGGAGAGCCTAAAATCTGCTTTGGTAAAAGCAGTGGACAATTTCCCACAAGAAGTGGTGCGTACTGCAATAGATGATTGGCCCCGGAGACTCAGAGCTTGTGTCGAAGCAAAAGGGGGCACATTTTGAATAATTCCATTTTTGTTTTAACTTATAAAAGGTTGTAATTTATAAAAAAAAAATAACAATCTTGTGTTGGTAATTTTTTAGAGACATATTTTGTTGTAACAGAATTTATGGCATGACTAAGTATAGGAAACATCCGATAGTGAACTTTAATAACGTATTTCAATTACATTAAATAGAACAGAATGCTTTATAATACTTTCAGGTGTTCCTGTACACAAACCAGTGATGGTATGTTCTCTATTTTATATATGAAACATCGATAATGAACTTGAATATCACATTCCAATTTCATTAAGATTTGTGCACAGTAAAGGTATTAAAATATGTTTTACAGAACTATTGCTCATAGTACACAATGGTTTGGAATACTTTCGAGTGTCCCTCCACACAAACCAGTAGAGATAATAACTCCATTTTCGATAGGGAATATCCGATAGTAAACTTGAATAACATATGTCAGTTTCAAGGAATTCCATAAATGTTTATGCTAGTTAGAGCGCGGACAGACAGAGAAACCGAAGTCATTAACACTTTTCAACCTTGTTGGAAAGAGTTAAAAATTTTGAAAATTATGGATGTGTGCTTCAATAATTTTTCTGTAAACTGCACATACAAATTTTCTATACATTTTTCAAGACAATTACAAAATTTATAACTTAACTACGGAAAAACAGAATAGCATTTTGCATTTTTCACTGAGTGTATTATTTTAAATTGCTATTTTCATTGTATTATGGAAAAGAAATGTGTCAGTGATCTATACAGTAAAAATGTATGTTGTATTATTTATAAAGAGGGTTCTAGGAAAAATTTCCTCCACAAAACGTCCATCTCTCATTGCAGGAAAATGGAGCTAGACATTGAACAGAATCGTCGTGCAGTTATTGCTCTTCATTAGAAGAAACGTCCCCGGAAAAAATATCCTGTGAAAAAAACGCCCCTGACACCAGAAAAACGTTCCCCAGAAAAAATGCTCCCAGAAATAAATTGCGAAAATTTCGAAATTTCATTCTAATACATTTAGGTCAAATTACAAACGAAGTTTATTTATTATTCAAGATTATAAACAAACAACAAAAAAAAAAAAAAAAAAAAAAAAAAATCGTTTGCTTTGGCTATTACAAAACTTACTACTGTGTCATTTTATACAATACCGGTTAACATGCACAAACATAGGCGTCGACTTTTCGAAATTTCTGTGGGGACACAATCGGTTTTTCCTTTTTTCTGAGAGGCAATGCTTTGTTCCTCCTCCACCCCGCTACTCCTTTGCTTTACAGAAAAGTTTTTCTTGATTCAAATTTAATGTTTTTTTCCTTTTCCCTTTAAAAAAATAAAAATAAATAAATAATTATGTTAAATTACATTATTTTGTTTGAATATCTGCGCGTATATTATAGTGTAGTAAGTTTCAATTACATGTATTATTTTTTTTTTTCTATTTGTAGTTAAATTACAGTTCTAAAGACTTAAGGATTGTAGATCGTTATTTAATCAAATTATTTCATGTGGCACCACTGTAAGTGAATTGTAAATGATATACATATCATTTCTCAATAGGAAAATTCGGTATCAGTGGCAGCTTTAACAATTTGGGGGCCTTCCCGCAAATTGTTTGAAGGCATCTCATTCTCAAAAGAGAATTTTTTTTTTGTTATTTCACTTTTAGCAATTTTATACTTGCAGATAGGCACCCTCGCAATCCGAAAAGAGGGTGGTATTTAATGATACTCATTTAAACTTGTGATTGTATATTTTATTTTCAAAATCTTCATTCTCTTATTTTTGTACAAATTTATATTCTAGTAGTATACAGACATTATTATTCCCCAATTGATATTTCAAAATGTTATAATGCTTTTGTTTATCGTGTGAGTTCAATCATTTGTAAATAAAGATGTTTTATGTCTAAAGTTTACACACACACAAATTAAATAAATTAAATTAAATAACTATAAACTAGGACATACACTTTTGCTATATAAATAAATGAAATATTTGAGCTCATGTTAAACAGAAATCTTTGAAAGGTGCCAGTCTGATTACTGATTTGGCTAGTCTAATTACTGATTTGTATTTTTGCTTTTGTTTTGAGAAATGTTGATACAGTTTAAAAGAACAATAAATAGGAAACACCAAAAGTTCAAAAACATGTAACATTATCAGAGCCTAAATAATTAAGTACGATACTTCATCTGGTGATAAAATGTGGGTACGATTGCAGCTTGAAAATTGCAATGTAATAGAACATACTTTAACACTTTAAAAATTCTGATTTCAATTTTGCGCAAGAGTACAATACATTTTTAATTATAGTTACTCAAACATAGATTGCAAGTATTACGATTTTGTTTTTTATGTGATTTGTAGCAGTTTTCTGTGATTAATCAATGTCCTTCTGAAAGCGAATTCTTAAAAAAAAATTATGTGTTGTTTTTTTAAGTAGTGGTTCCTTTAAATATTTTGCGGAAGGGACCCCCAGGTTTAAGCACCGCCACTCATTCAGAACTTTCCTATTGAAAAGTAGTAGGTATATAATTTACAATTCCGTTATAGGTGTGCCATATGAAATAATTTGATATACATAACATAACGATTTACCTTCAGTAAATCTTTGAACTGTACTTGAATGAACTAAAACGGTTACAAATAGAAAGAAATGTATACATGTAATTGAAACTTACAATAAATAAAATTACAATATAATGTACGTGGAAAAAGTGTACACATCATTATGTATATATTTAACATAATCATAAAAAGGAATTCCGAAAAAATTAACAACGAATATTAAACGTTTTTTTTTTTTTTTTTTTTTTTTTTTTTTAATGTTATTTTGGATTTAAAATTTTTATAAATGCATACTTTTCATTTTTTTTTTTCTTTCTGGAACAAAGCGAATCCATTCGGTAAGCAAGGGCTGGGTCGCTGGGTGTTAAATTGCTGTAAGTAGATTTTACAAGTTAAAGTTAGAGCTAATATGTTACATGCAAATTTAAGGTCTAGCTATTTTCTTTTAAGAGGCAACAGTCTTTCGCTTGACATTGGCCTAAAGAACACAGCAGAGTACCAGGAACAGAAAATGTTACTCCTTATCTTTAACCCCTTAACTGCCCCTGGCGTATATATACGTTTTTCTGAAGTACAATTCTTTGTATTTTACTACTACCTATGAAACTATTGACGTTGATTGGCAATCTAAAAAAATAACATTGAAAGTGATCTTGACAATAATTACAAAAGATTTAGTCATTTTAGAGTTGAGAGAGAACAGTGGAACTGGAAAACGAATTTCGTAAATATTCCTCGGCAGGTAAGGGGTTAATATAATTGAAAAAAAAGCATTAAATTTTAATCAAAAAAAACTTGACTGTAAAGCAAAGGAGGAGAAGGGGGGGGGGGTCAGAACAAAGCATTTACCTCTCAATAAACAGGGAAAACCGATATTGCTCCCAATGAAATTTTGAAAAGTTGGCCCCTATATTTGTTCATGTTAACCGCTATTATATAAAATGATAGTGAAGAAAGTTTTGCGATGGTCAAAACATACTGTTTTCTCCCGAGGGACGTGTTTCCCAGGACATGTTCTTTCCAGGGGACGTTTTTTCCTGGGGACGTTTTTTCCTGGGGACGTTTTTTCCTCATACCATAAGGAGGGAGTGGGAATTCTGCTTTACTGAATGTCAACAACATAGTTTTATATTGTGATTCAGTACTTAATATCTCATATAAATTTAATCATAAATAGTATTTATATGAGATATTAAGTATCTCATGCCAGTATTTCGATAAATCGATAATTGGCAATTAACCTAATTAACACTTGAATGAGCTTCCTTATAAAATCGATTAAAAACTGAAAAATCGACTTTAAGTAATAAATAAAGTATTCAGTCAAGGATTCGAGCAGAGTACCCAGAAAACCAGCTAAACTATACATAACGAATGTATATAATCATTTATGAAAGTGAGGGGAATATTTGTATATACTTTTGGGAGACTATTAAATACTGGTATTTTACCAGTTAAAATATTTTAATCAAACGTAATAAAATGTTTAGTTATGTTCGTGTAGTAACATATTACAAAAATTATTTTAAATACTATAACTTAAGAAACTGAAAAACAGCAAAAAGTATTTTAATTTATAACTGTTACAGAAATCATTGAATGTATGAATTACAGATATCTTGAAAATCTTGTTTAAGCATTGAAACATGATATTCAATGTATACATGTATTATTTTCTTTCTACACTCTTTCAGAATATCTAAATTAGATTAAAAAAAAAAGGGGGAGGGGAGTACTTTCTTTTGTTTTAACTGGCATCTATAACTGTTAGCAAAGTTGGGTAAATGTTTGTATATATATGTGTGTTTTTTCATGTTAATATTTATTATATTATTAAACTTATTGGTTCATGTTCAATGTAAATTTGTTTTTTTCAACCTTATGTA
This sequence comes from Salticus scenicus, assembly GCA_963930645.1. Classification (NCBI taxonomy): domain Eukaryota; kingdom Metazoa; phylum Arthropoda; class Arachnida; order Araneae; family Salticidae; genus Salticus; species Salticus scenicus. The sequence goes on from OZ005651.1 coordinate 168,620,385, forward strand.
TTCTGAACTGCTGTGGATTTTTTCTATTAACTTGGTAGGATGTTGGGGCAATACTGTTTTTGTTTTTACTAGCAGCATTTGAAACATTTTACTGTTTCTACCGTTTATTGAGGAGTTCTCTTGAAGATGGTTTCAATGTTTTTATTTGAATTTGGTATAAATTATTTGTCAATTCTGTATTTACATAGCCTATATTAAGATCTTAACCCAAATTATTAATCAGCTACATCGCCATATTTTTTTTAAATGACGGCTATTTAAAATTTTCGCACTCATATAAAAACTTATTTATGAAACGATTTACTTGAAACATGTACAGAGTCCATATCAAGGTCTTAACCATATTTATTAATTAATTTCATCCACTATATTGTTTCGAAATTTCGGTCACTTCAAATTTTCAAACCCAAATAAAAACGTATTGTATTTATGAATCGATTTGCTTGAAATTCTTCGTACATAGCTCATGTAAAAGACTCAAGCAAGTTTATTAATCAACTTCAAGCGCCATATTATTTCAGAATTTTTGCCACTTGAAAAAAACAAGGAAATTAATTTGTTCTTTCGATCGATACGGAAAAATTTGTTTATTTATGTATTTGTATTTCATCAAGATTTTTTCTTTTAACATAGTACTTTTTATTACAATTCTAGTTTCATATTTAACATAATTTAAAGAACGATTTTTTTTTAATATTAAAAGGGAAAGACAATGTATATGTTCATTTACTTACTGAAATAAATGGCTTTTAAACTACTACTAATGTATTTATTTATTTTTTTTATAATTCCTTTTTTACATGAAATAATACACACAAGCATTAAAAATTACATTATATGTTCCCTTTAAAATTTCAATCTATGTCGTTTAATGATAAAACAAAACATTGTCCTTAATTTGCTTTTTTTTTAAAAAAAGTATCTTGTTAAAAGCCCGTATAGTATATAAAATACACTACGCTGAAAAAAAAAATAAAATAAATCAAGCGCTGATACCTGCTGATTGCTGATTCCTGCTGATTTCTATGTAAAATGACCTACTGAATCCGAATATGACCCCCATTTTGCCCCATCATCCATCGTTAGCACGGGACGTCACCTCCACCCCCAATTTTTATCACTCTTCGTTATTTTTATGGCCATAAATTTGATTTGGAGAATGGGAAATAATTATTTTAACTCTTAAAAATAATAATAATAATAATATATAATAATAATTGATTAATAAAATACAGTAAATGTAACTTATAATTTCAGTGGCAGATCCCCCCCCCCCCCCCAAATCTTCCCCTTGCTGCAATTGTTCATATTATACAATTTTTCATGTCTTTAGGCCCTCAGAAGATATTTAACAGTTAAAATATTTCATTTCTCTACTATAGATCAAATTTATAGCCATAAACCCTAACAACACACTTGTCCACAATATATCCTGAAGATGTCCATAGGATGTACATAGACGTCCTTTTCATCCATAGGATATCCTGAAGATGTCTTTTGGAAATGATTTGCTGTTAGGGAACTTACCGAAAAGTGGTAAAATAAGGGGGCGTCCCCAAAAAACTGTGGATGATAGGACAAAATGGTTGTTATGTTCGGATTCACGAGACCATTTTACATCAGAATTTGCAAAAATTGTGTTGGGGGCAATTTTCATATCGAGTAGTGTTGAGTGTTATTTGATTAAATATTTAACGATTTTCAATAAAATAATTTAAGTTTTATTTTACATGGCTCTAGCAGCTGTTATAAATTTTGCCGTTTGAAGAAATTAATTATAAAGAACACATACTTCCTTTCGTGTATAGAAACCTAGATATAAGCAGCTGCAGCACAAACTATTAACACTAAAGTGATCTTCTTTGTTGGTGTGAAGTTTTTTGTCCCTACTTTACATAAATTTCTTTTAAAAAGTATCATTTTAAACACATAGAAATTTATTTAGCTGTAATTATTTATGAAATAATAAATAATGAAATTCTTACATAGCTATATCTTAAAATTTAAACTTGTTTAAACGTGTGCATAATTTCCATAAGCAAGAGTTTTAACTACAGTTATGACATTAAGATCTAAATCAATAAATAATTTTTAACTAATATTACATCAAATGTATGGGAGCTGTTTTAATAAATATTAGACAAAAATTTATTAAAATTATCTCCTTATATTATTAAAATCTGTGCGCATCTGTCTGTCTGTCTGCCTGTCTGTGAGAAATGCCTTGTAATCGCTAAAGCTCCGGCGCTAATGGTCGCATCGCCTCGAAACCGGTGTCGACAGACGCAGAATTTCTTCATCTCGACATCGCGATATTTCGCTAAGCGATGCGACCCTAATTAGCGGAGGTATTAATTAAAACGTCGACCCATGTCTACCGAAAAATGACCCAGAATTCATGATTAAATGCTTAAAAAGCGACATTTTTACGGAAAAAGTGGAAAATAAATTAGAAATATCAGTCGTATTGTTACAAACAAGCTACCATTGGAAAGGGCTTTTTTTTGCTTAATCCGATGCACAGTGTTCGGAATTTCAAAAAAGCTGGCCAAAAGTCGAAATTAAGGAAAACAGGTGAAATTGTGATGTATATATATGTTTTCGAGGTCGCTGAATCCGAATCTGACATTGGTTTCTTGAAAACTTCAAAGGCAAACTCAAAAACAAGATGGCGGATCCAATATGGCAGACAAAAAATTAAAAAATTAATATAAAATGGATAATTCTTACATTAAGGTGTTTTTGAGGGCACTGAATTCAAATTTGACGTTAGTTTTCATAAAAAAAGTGATATTACACTCAAAAACAAGATGGCGAATCCAATATGGCAGATAAAAAATAAAAAAATTGATAGATGAAGGATAATTTTCACATTTAAGGGTTTTTGAGGGCGCTAAATTCAAATTTGATATCAGTTTTTATAAAAAAAGTGATCTTGCACTCAAAAACATGATGGCGGATCCAATATGGCAGACCAAAGTCCAAAAAATTAAAAAATTAAATTAAAAAGTAAAAATTAAATTAAAAAGTTAAAACGCTTTTACACATACAGGGGCAGGCGGGGGCACCCAATTCTTTAACGGCTGAATAAAATGGACATCCCTTAACACTCTCCACTTTGAATCAATGCGGGATCTTGCGAGATAAAAAAGTTTCCATAGTTTGAAACTTTTGGTTATGTTATAATTGAGGTTAACTTCAAAAAGCCGCTCAGGAGATCACTTGATGAAAAAAAATACAGCATAAGTATTATCTACTAACCTCCACAATCGTCGGCCATATTTTTTTGAATGTTGTTGTTGCGAAATTTTCCGAGAAACACTATTTGTTTAACTGTTAAAATGCATTAAAAGAAAAAATTGTCACGTTTTCCGCCAGCCTACACTTAGAAATATGTAGATAGAATAAATTTTCCCCCTCACAGTTTCATTCAGTGGCTCCCTCTGAAGGTATTTCCGCGGTACTTACGTCTAAAAACGCGCCTAAATTTTTCGACTTTTGGCCAGCTTTTTTGAAATTCCGAACACTGTGCGATGGTTTAAACGGCTTATCGATCGGACAACTAGATTTTTTAAAATTAACTAAACTATAAAAAAATGTTGGCAACAAATCACAAAAGTTTTATTAATTTCGCAGACTAGCGAGCTTCTAGACGTATTTCGGTTACCATGGCGCTGGGCGAAAGAATAAATAGATTTTACTTCCTCGCTTTACTGATTTTGTACTGGAAATAAAAATTGCAAATTTCAAAATGCTTCAATTTTCTTCAAAATTATTTCAAACTTGCTACACACTTTTAACATCACAAGACGAAGTTGCAGTTCAAATTTCATCGGGTTTCGAGAATAAATAAAAAATGTACAATTTAATTGCAAATTAAATTTTATTCTAATACGCGTATTTCAAATTCTAACTATGATTATATTATTTTTAATGCATCATTCGAAAGATATTTTAAAGTACTTTTATATTATCGAAAGTGGGATTCAAGATTTTGCTTCATTTACACGTTTTGAGGTCTCCTGAATCGGTTTTCTTTTGTATCTCAGCTACTAATTAAAATAATTTCATAAGTAATACATCATTAGATAGCTTTGTTGATTTGGAATCGAACAGTAGATTACAGAAATTTCTACCGCCAGATGGCGCTGTAATATTTTAAAATTTCAATTTCTAATTATGATTAAATTATTTTTAATACATCATTCGAAAGATATTTTAAAGTTCTTTTATATTATCGAAAGTTTTAACCAGATTTGCACGTTTTAAGTTGTCCTGATTAGGTTTTCTTTTGCATCTCAGCTAATTCAGTTAGACCGTTCAAAATTGGTATATGTAGGTTAATTAGGAAGGGCTGAAAGGGTGGGGAAGATATAGGCGTGCACCGCGGGCACGGGACAGCGCTGCCGAAGGCAGTGGGGAACCGGTCCGACTTTTTAACCGATGAGAAATGATTTTTTTTTTCATTTTCTTTAATTTTCTTTTCTTAAGAATAAAAATTTGATTTGAGATGGAATACGTGCGCGCAGCGTGAGTACACCTTCACACGTGCGCGCGCAGCGCGCATGGGTCTGCGCTGCCAAAGGCAGTGGGGACACGGTGTGAGTTTTTACCCGATCAGAATTTTTTCTTTTGAAGGGGGAGGCACGAAGGGTCAGGGAAGGAATACGCGCGCGCAGCGCGCACGGGGCAGCGCTGCCGAAGGCAGTGGGGACCCGGGCCGACTTTTTACCCAATCAGAAATGATTTTTTTTTTTTAATTTCTTTTCTTAACACTAAAAGTTACTGTTAGTGATCCATTAATTTTAGTGATTCATTTGAAAATACTGACCCGCTAGCGGGCGAAGCTCGCTAGTTATTTTTATTAAATTCTGTTTCTAATGATAGTTATTGCAATTTACCAGATTAAAAAATAAAGATAGCTTAAGAATTAGAAATATTAATCCAATGAAGGTATGGTGGGCCCTGCTTTTTTTTTGTGCTTAAACTGTTATACCAATAACCAGTATTACAAGAGTTCTGCATAAAAAGACTTGGTGCACTTCTTGTCACACAACAGTGATATTTATTTGAGTTCGAATAACACTTTTCTCTTCATAATTATAGGGGTGGGAATCGATTAAGAGTTTTAACTGGGTTAATCGTAGTTCATTAATTGATTAACCGGTCGATTAATCGGATTTTTATTCGGTTTTCATTTTTCTTTATATAATTTTATTTCAATGATGAATAAAACTCTCATATTGTGTATATATATATTATTCATCAGTTTGGCTGTTTTTTTTTTTTTTCTTTTCATTTTTTTTTTTTTTTTTTTTTTTTCTAATCAATTATATCTGTTTCATAACTAAAATTTAAAACAATTTTCAAAGTAATAATTGGTGACTTTAAGTGTTAATTTTATATAAATATTTTCAATTATTCAATTTTATTTATTATTATTATTTTTTAAAAAATAAATCAGTTTATTCATTTTGAAAGAAACGTTAAATGAATGTACACATATTTTAGTTTTATATTTGCAGGCCTTGTCCATCTCGCTAGTCACTATTTATAAATGAATTCTCAAAATTCCATATCATTATCATAAAAATCTCAAATTCTTATATTTTAGTTCTTCTTTGTCACTTCGGACTAGAACACAGAATGTTATTTTCTGTTTCTACTTCAATAGTTACTATCAACAATTCTGAACAGAACAGACAATACACGCTTGAAGACACTATGAAACTCTGTTGACATTTTCCCATCAGAGGGATAATAAAAATCTCAATCCTTTTTTTTTTTTCTTCTTTTTTTTATCGTTAGTATTTCTATTTTTTGAAAGCTTCATGTTTCTGAGAATACTATTACCCTAGTCAACACTTTATGTAGAAAGCTACAGACAGGTGGTGTTGCTCCAGCATGCACATGAAGCGGCATTTTGTTTAATAACTGCCCCCCTCCCCTTCTCTACCAACAAAAGAGCAACAACGTCTTTTGAGAGGTTTTGTTTTTATCTATTTTATTTTATTTTATTTTTGTTTTTTCATTATTTGATGGATGTTTCTTAAAATGTTTGTTAGCAAAATATGAGAAAAAACATTTTGTAGCCAGAACAATATTTTTACTTTAATTCGTAGTTTGAAAATTTTAATCGGATTTTGAAAATTTTTAATCGAATTAATCGATCCGATTAACTCGATTAAAAAAATTGATCGGGACTAAGCATTGATCGATTTACCGAACCGATTAATCGATTAATCGGCACAGCCCTACATAATTATAAATCGTAAAACATCAACTAAATTAATGGGAACCTTAACGATGATGGAAATTGTTGCACTTCAGGCCAAATATATTGTCAAAATGACAAGCTTTAAAACAGGGCCATTGAGTTTTACGTTCGGAAACTACCAATGCATCAACTACAAAGGAAGGCACCAATATAATGTCTCTTGTACATTAAAATGACAATTAATGTTATGATTGCTGCATAAATCTACATAAATTGTTAAATGGCCGTAATAAAACAGAAACCAGTATGTTTTATAATTATGAATAATAAATACGAAGTTGACTATAACAGATTCCTGCGCGATAATTCGTTAAAATGGCAATTATTATTATAAATCTCCGTGTGTTTTTCTCGTCATAAATCTATAAAACAGAAATCAATTTCAACCAAGAGAAACGATTTCGTTTCTTCGGAAGTGAGTGTAATATTTAAGTTAGAAAAAGCATCCTTCTAGAAAAAATTGCAAGTAATTTTTTCAAATCAACTAAAAATTCGCATACATTTTAAAAAGCAGAATCTCTCTTGGTTCTTTCTTAAAGAGGATAGGAAAGTCTTTTCTCTTGAATTTTTACAAAACTACTAGAAATAAAAATCTTTTTTTTTTTTTTTTTTTTTTTTTTTTTAATAGATAACACTGCTCGGCATGAAAATTGCCCCCAACACCATTTTTGCAAATTTTTATGTAAAATGACCTCCTGATTCCGAATATGACGCCTATTTTGCCCTATCAGCCACCGTTTCTTAGACTACGGCCCCCTATTTTTATCACTTTTCGGTGGTTTTATGGCTATAATGTTGTTTTTTAGGATTATTTTAACTGTTAAATGTCTTGTGAGGGCCTAAAGAGGTGAAAAATTTTATAACATGAACATTTGCGGCAAGAGGAAAATTTATGGAGGTGGGAGGGGGGGGGGGCTTTGCCACTGAAATTATGTATTACATTTCTTATATTTTTTTATCTATTACTAATGTTATTTATTAAACAATTTTTTGTTTTTAGGTGTTAAAATAATTCTTTTTCATTCTCCGAATCAAATTCATGGTCATAAAATTACCGTACAGTGATAAAAATGAAGGGAGATTGTGGTGTCCCTAGAAAACGGGGGGTGACAGTGCGAAATGGAAATCATATTTGGATTCAGGAGGTAATTTTACATAAGAATCTGCAATAATGATACCAAGGCTTGAATTTTTTTTTTCAGCGCAGTGTAATCAATGCAAATATATCTCGAATCCAGATAATAATTATTTTGTTATTGTAAATGATGCCTTATTTTTGTTTAAAGAGAAAAGTTTAAAAAATCACAAAAGAAAGAAACGGAACAAAACGAAAGCAATGTTTAGACTTTCAAAAAACCTTTTTTCTTCTTTTTTTAAAGCAGAATTTAACTAAACAACAAAAACTTGCAAATGTAACACTTTAAAAAAAAAAAAAAATTTCAACCATTCAACAAAATAATAACCATTCAAAAGAAAAAAAAAAAGTAACATTTACAGATTCACGCATATATGTCTAGTTCCTTTTAAAAAACAAATTTAAAACCTCTACGTGTGGAAGATTTCCTACAGGATATTGCAAACTCACGTTCACACTGTGCACGCGTGTCGTATCCTAGGATACAAGCTTGTGCAAAATTTTTTTAAAAATTTATAACGTTAATCATTTAAATATGTATATGTGCCTTTTTAAAGATATATGTAATTTGGCTTACATTATTACACCTGTTAGGGACAAATATATTACTTATCATTTTATATTTAATTTACGTGTATGTAAATTCTGTATTCTATGTTACATATCGCATAAATATAATTTGCCATTACGGAGCATTTTACTTTATGGAAACATTTTTATTAATTGATACTGCTATACTTAGGTATTTAAAAGCACATAGTGTACTTAATCTCACACAACATTATTCATACAGAAATAAAATCAAATACATCTTTGAGGTACTATAATTATTATTATTATTATTATTTTATTTCGATAATAATTACATTTCTTTGAAAGTTTTGATTGAAATTTTTTTTGTTAAAATGAATATCAATATTAAAAACAACAAAAATTAACAACAGCAATAACAAAACATTTCATATATATTTTTAATAATTACTACATTTATTAAAAAAAAAAAAAAAAAAAAAAAAAAAAAAAGATTCCGCATACAATGTTTCTGTTTAAAAATAATGTGTATGAAGAAAATTCACATTCAGTTTTTGAATCTTAAAAAGTGATTATTAAAAAAAAAAAAAAAATCAGAATTATTATTAATAATGTAGAAAGCAGAATCATAACTAAGGGGAAATATCAACTTGTAAAGATAAAAAATTAATGAATAATAAATTCTCATTAAGCATTTTTTTTTTTTTTAAGCTCATAAGAATCATTAAATACATCTGTAATTTGCTTTAAAATTCACTGATATACATTAACTGCTAACAAAAGAAAAATATATCTATACATTTTATATCTAATTTCGTAAATAAATAAAAGTTGGAAGAATAGTGATAAAATTTGGTGTAAATACATTTAAGATCATGGATAAGGATAAAATTCAGTAGAAAAAAAATCATTTCATAAAATCAAAAAATTAATTTTTCAAAATTTACTTCACTCTCTTTGCTAAAAATTACACAAATCGTTTGATATCCAGATAAAAAAAAAAGAAAGCCTATACTATCCTGCAAGTTAGCTTCTAATATTACTATTGTTCATGTTAGTGAATATCTGAGTTGTTTCTTTTTCTTGTTAAATTTACTGATCACGGTCTGTAAATTATATTTACGCTAACAGTAGATTTTGTTGCGCTTGGCATAAGGACGTAATATAGGAATTATAAATATCTATAATTTAATCGTTTTCGGTATACACATGTATAACACTCTTGTTTGCAAACTTACACTATCGAAAATCTATTAATATTTAGGTATTAATATGAGTGATTAAGTGCTGTAATTTAAAAACTGCCAAAAATGGACATTTAAATATCAGTAATATATCAAAAAGACTCTTCAGAACCACGCTTTTATAAAATATAAAATTAATCATAGCGTTTGTTTGTGATAATTTTTCAAAATTCAAAGACTTTCATCATTTAGTCGTGTTATTTATTGGCGCAATACTCGTATTTGCATCCAATATCCTCGCATTTTTACTTTTCTGAATAAGGTATTAGGTTATTGATTGGTTTAGAAAAGACACTGCTTCATATTTAAATTCTATTAGTCTATTTTTGATGTTTTTTCTTTTTTATTATTTTTTTTTTAATTCACGTATTGTTATTAAGGTAAAGGAAACTTTATTTCAAAAATCCCCATCAACCTTCCATTAAAACTAATTTTCTATACTAATAACTTTGATAAGCATCTACATTTAAGCAGATTTTTGAGAAAAATATGTTGAAAGGAGCAGAAACTTCCTTACAGTAACTTCTGAATACACCAAGAAATTAAAGTTTTATTAGATGAATAACAATATCTGGATTGTTTTGAAACATGGTTTATATAGTTATTGTTTAACAAACATGGCATATATGAATAACAAAAATAGAATGAATTTGTCTCATTATCATTTATATTATCATTTATATTTTATGTTCAAAACATAATTCTAATACTTCAAACTAATCCAGAATTTATGCGTTATCTCCTCAGAAGATTTATGAGAAATATTTCAAGCAGTTTCTTTTCTTAACTCATATGAAATGGGGGGGATATCCACCATCAGTTCCATAAAAATTTTATTAATGTCTTTTTCTATATACTGAGAACTGAAATCTGCATACAGTTTCATTTTCTAGATGGAAGAACTATATCTATCTTCGGAACGAAAATGTGTCTTCCTACTTACTCCCTATCTAAAATCCCCTCTCTTCTAAGCTGTTATATATTTCAGCTCAAAGCGTAATGTTTTCACATTATTAATAAAAACTTCTCGCATTTTTTCATCTTTTAAACATTTTCAAACTGAATTTTGCTTATACCCGATGGCATTTTCCATCTTTTATTTCATTTCTCTCCATTTTATGCTTTTTCCTCGAAGATGAACCAAGGCATTTAGAAAATTGAAATCTTTGTCTTTTCTTATGATTTATAGTAAGTCATTACCGATATCGACCTTATGAATATTTCTTTCACTGGGGTATTTTCTTCAGACTTTTTCCGTTTCGGAAATGCTTTGAACAAAATATCGTTTCAGGAATTTTGAAATCTATCTTTTTGAAAGGAAACAATTATTGTATTAAGGTTTGTTGAAGCATAATTTATTTGGTAAGAATATATGACAAAGAATATTGTGTTTTAAATTCCGAATAAAGCTACTTCATATTTTAAAAGTTTAATATAAATTTTCCGATTTATATTCAAAGAAATAAATATTCATTTATTGGTATCATAGCGGAGTTTGCTTTAAAAGTTAGGGAGGGAGGGAAAAAAAATGTGCATGTATCACTGATTCGTAAAATAAATTACGCATTAAATATGGATTCTTTAAATGTAATTCCCCCGACGTCTCACTACAAATTGTAGATAAACAAAAGTTTTTATAATACTATTCAATGAAACAAATATAATTTATTTTTTAATTATGTTATTAATAAAAAAACAATAATAACTAATTTTCATTACACGTAAAAAGTAATAATAAATTAAAAGAAAGAAATTTGACCATTTCCTTAATCCTGTTCTGTCCAGAATTAATTTTATTTGTGATAAAACAAAAATCTACAAATCATCAGAAATTTAATTAAGCAAAATTTTCTTTGGATTTAAGTTTTATAAAGAGAGTTTTTAAGTAGTTTTGTGTATGGAATAAAACATTTAAAAAATCTTAGTGGTATATTCCCTTTTACACCAAACGAGATATTTCATAAAAAATAATAAATCGAACTATTTTTCGTCATCTTAGTATTTTCGTCATTTGATAGTGCATGAATCACTAAATTTAAAATCTAAGGAAGCATACATTTACTGTGGTATAAATAATATAAATTTACTGAGATCTAAAACGAAATATTATTTAATTTTTGAAGTTTAGCAGCATATTTTTTATTACTCGTGATATTATTTCGGCACATTCCTTACAGCAAAATATCCGTTTCGCATTATCTGGACATCAACACAATAAATGGTAATACATTTCAATTGTTGGTGTAATTTTGGGGGTAAGATATGCTTAATAGGAAGGCCATATTCAATAGAAAAAATATTCTTGTCGTATCAGAAAAGTTATCCTATTTAACAAAAATTTGTGTCGCTTTGTACTCTGCGGTTTATAATCTGGATAAAATCTCTCTCTCTTTGAATATATATACAGGGTGTCCATAAATTATCTTTACAACTTTGAAATTTAATAACTTTTGAAATAAAAAAGATATTCACATTCTGTGTTCTGCAGTTATTAGTGCAACTCATAAAGTTTTTTTTGCACCTTGTGGACTGTTGATCTGGGTATTTCTAATTGTGTAGCAGTCGAACGAACTGATTTTTTTGGACTGCACTGGAATGCTTCGCGAATCCGCTCTCAACAGTTCCATCACTTGTGCTGGGTCGTCCTGCTCCTTTCTTATGTAACACTGAGCGTGTGGTCATCAATAGAAAAAATATTCTTGTCGTATCAGAAAAGTTATCCTATTTAACAAAAATTTGTGTCGCTTTGTACTCTGCGGTTTATAATCTGGATAAAATCTCTCTCTCTCTCTTTGAATATATATACAGGGTGTCCATAAATTATCTTTACAACTTTGAAATTTAAAAACTTTTGAAATAAAAAAGATATTCACATTCTGTGTTCTGCAGTTATTAGTGCAACTCATAAAGTTTTTTTTGCACCTTGTGGACTGTTGATCTGGGTATTTCTAATTGTGTAGCAGCCGAACGAACTGATTTTTTTGGACTGCATTGGAATGCTTCGCGAATCCGCTCTCAACAGTTCCATCACTTGTGCTGGGTCGTCCTGCTCCTTTCTTATGTAACACTGAGCGTGTGATCATGAAGCTGGTGTGCCATGCACGGATGGTGGGTCTGGATGGTGGCGCCTTGCCAAATTTGGTCCTGCAATTGCATTGAACTTGTGTGTCCGATTTGCTCTCAATGAACCATGCCACACATTGTGCTTTCTCCTGTGGGGTCCACATGCTCAGTTACAACTGGCTAACCAAAACAGAAAAAAAAACTTTATGAGATGCACTAATAACTGCAGAACACAGAATGTGAATATCTTTTTTATTTCAAAAGTTATTAAATTTCAAAGTTGTAAAGATAATTTATGGACATCCTGTATATCAAAAACCTTTTCACACATTTTACAGGAGGAAAGGTGAAAGCACATGAAGAAACAGAATATTTCATTAAAATTGATAAACAAATTCGAAGAATGAAAGCATATGTTAAAACAGTACTTCTTCACGGTCATTGACTGAATAATGTATACAAATAATGAATGAATTTCTGTATATCTGTAAGGCTGAAGCCAGAAACAATTACACATATCAACGCCCAATTTACCTACACCAGACGTAACTAATGAAACATGAAAGCAAGATCAATTTAATACAGAGATTAAATGGAAAGCAAAGAGAAACTAGAAAAAATAATGTATGTATAATGATACTGTGTATCTAAACAACATATGAAATATTAAAATACAACGACTTAAACCAACTACCGACTAATTTTTAAAACTTATAATTAAGAGAAATATTTAAGCGCCAGGTAGACAAGATAGTCATTTATTTCTCTATCTAAATAAAATCTTATATGAGACTGCCCCGAAAACATTTTTTTGTTTTAGAAGGTTTTCTGTGGATTTCTAACTCTAGTTTGGCATGTTTAAAATTTTCTCTTAAAATTTTTTCTACCCACCCATAATTTTAATTTGGAAAAGGTTTTATATTATTAATATGCCTTATTTAAATTCTTTCATGTAGCTTAACATAAAAATAAATAAATAAGTAAATAAACAATTTATATTTTACTTGTTTATTAATTATAATTCTCAATTTATTTGTACCATTATTTGATTATTTTTAAAGGAGAAAATTGCCTTGGTTAGATGAAGCATTGTTCAATTAAGCAAAATAGCTTATACATAATTTTATAGTTTTTCCCCCTAATCAGAGAATATTTTTTAACAACCGAATATAGAAATTTTATGTCGTGTGAACTTAAAGAACCAGTACTAGATCTTTCTGTATAATAAAGCGAGAATTGAAAAACTGGGTTGTTTTTTTCTTCGGGAAGTGGGGGGGGGGGGGGGGGGCATATATTTTTTTTAATTTGACCATTGTGGTATGTTTTAAGTCACTATACTTCTAAATAATTAAAGGAATTCGGATAATGAAAGCACGAGTCTTTCAAGTAGCATAGTCTCATCAAATAATTAGCATATTTTACTATTACGGAGAAATTTTTGTTTTAAATCAATTGAGGATTTGAACAATAAAGTCTTTCTTGAAAACGGAAATGACGAAAGAAAGAGCCCGTGCAAATGGCATTAACTAGATAAAATATTTCTGAAAACGGAAGTGACGTTAAATTCATTCACCCTTTCCTTTTGCGTTTTTTGAAAGAACTGTATATTCGTTTTATTGACTTTGGGAGGAGAATTTTTTTCCCTTTAAATCGCACAGAAGAATAACAAATTCTAATGTTAAAGCTCAATACTTTTTCGCTTCTAGTCTAAAAAAGGTATAGGATTAAACTGAAAAATCTTCAGTAGACGAAGGATTATCGAGTGAACATTTTTACTGAATCTGGTTCAAAAAACATTATATTTTGAACTTCGTTTGTTTTACAGCCAAAAAAGCTGTATTTCTCCGATAAAATGCAATCTCTCCTCATTCTGGAGTATTGCGAAAGCAGCTATTTTTGCAAATACTGTAGGTAAATTATTATTGCCAATTACAAACATAACTACGTACAAGAAAGAAAATTAAGAACATTAATCTGATTCCTAATAGTATATCATTATTTTTCCATCTACACTACTGACCATTAAAATTGCTACACCACGAAGGATTAATAATAACGGAATGAAATTTGTTGGACACATACATTATAGTAGTAAGAACATACATTATAGTAGGAAGAACAATTGATTAAAATTTCAGGAAATTTGGAGTAATACGTACTGAGAAAACAGTACATAAAGCAGCGACCTCTGTGAGCAATAACAGCACTTATCTGCCTAGGCATTGAATCGAACAGCGATTGGATGACATGTACGGGTAGAGCATTTCATGAAGTTTTAACACGGTGCCACAATTCATTGATCGAAGTTACTGGCGAGTGGTGGGGGGGGGGGGGGGGCTAGTCGCTTTTCAACGATTAAACAATCATTTTCATTGGTGCGAGATAAGGAGAACGCGCTGGCCAGAGCAACAGTAGAACACATTCGGCATCAATGAAGGTCCAGACAATATGGACAAATTGCGGTCGTGCATTGTCCTGCTTAAATGTTGCGCTTCCGAGGCCTTCAACATACAGCAGAGCGATGGGCCTTAACTCGTCAGAAATGTAATGGCTGGTTTTCAGAGTGGCGGGAATGAAAACAAGAGGACGTGTATCCAATGGTACCACATACCATCAATCCAGGTGGTGACTCAGTATGCGGCTACCAAAATTCTGATTACCCTCAAAACTTCATCACTGATATAGGTGCCATTAATGTGTGATCAACGATGAACCTGGACGCAGGAATGGCGTGAAGTCACTTTTCAGACAAATCACAATCCTGTTTACAGCATCAAGATTGCCTTATCCGTATTTAACGGCATTATCAATAATGCACATTGCCTGCTGGGATTTGACATCATCATACTATCCATCATCCGCAATGATGTTATGGGTTCCCATTGGATACATATCTCGATTACTTCATGTTCGTTATCCTGGCACTCTGAACAGCGGCCATTAAATTTCTGATGAGTTAAGGCCCGCCCCTCTGCCCTGTATTCAAGGCCTCCGTCGCGCAAAATTTAAGCAAGATAATGCACGACCGCAAGTTGTTTGTATTGTCCGGACCTTCTTTGATACAGAATGTGTTCGACTGTTGCTCTGGCCAGCGCGTTCTCCTGATCTCGCACCAATGAAAATGACTGTTTAATCGTTGAAAAGCGACTGGCCCCCCCACCACTCACCAGTAACTTCGATCGATGAATTGTGGCATCGTGTTAAAATTTCATGAAGTGCTCTACCCGTACATGTCATCCAATCGCTGTTCGATTCAATGCCTAGGCAGATAAGTGCTGTTATTGCTCACAGAGGTCGCTGCTTTATGTACTGTTTTCTCAGTACGTATTACTCCAAATTTCCTGAAATTTTAATCAATATCTCTTACTACTATAATGTATGTGTCCAGCAAATTTCATTCCGTTATTATTATTCCTTCTTGGTGTAGCAATTTTAATGGCAAGTAGTATATATTAATGATTTTTTGCTAATGGAAAAAAAGTTGGTTCTGATAGAGTTAATCATTGTTAATAAATAAAACAACTAATAACAACTTTAATATTAATTTTCGTTACTGATTATTTTACTTAAAAGGAAATTTAAAAAAAAAATATTTTTGGAAAAATAAAAAATTTACCAGTTTACAAAGTGTTTAACAATTCACAATAATAATAATTAAAAATAAGCAAATTAGCTACTTTGATGTAAATTTATATGGTTTAACCCTCTGTCCTATGTAAATGATGAAGTTCCATTTTATTGATTATATCATTTCTGATAAGGTAGCATAGTAATTAAAATTTTTGTACTAATCATATATAAATACACATGTGCGCGTGTGTGTGATATAAGAAATAAATACATATATTTAATATAAAAACTATGTGAAACAAGAGCAATATGCAAAAGTCTCACTACAGCTTAGGACGTGTGGAGCAGGTTAAACAAATTTTACTGGCGACAAACTTTCCGTAAAACCTCTGAAAGACCATATGATAAAAAAAAAAGTTAAGATGAAAATTGTTTTAGTATTAGGTGAAAAAAATATATATATTGTATAATATTGTTATTTATAAATGAACTAAATCATACATATATATTATGATTTAAAATAATTATTGATATTTGTAGATCAATTTTATTTAAACTAAATCAAGCATTTATATTTTGTATTAAAATATTATCCACCCTGTATAGCTATACTTAATGATGACAGATCATAACCATTTTCTTTAAATCCGATACGGATACCCTCTACTTTTTTCTATTTTACCCTAAATATTTTTTAGCAAAATATCAATATTAGGAAATTTCCGTCAATTCGGCACGTGTTAACATTAGCCCAGAGAACTGACATTTTGCTAAAAAGTATTTAGGGTCAAATAGAAAAAAATTAGAGGGTATGCGTATCGAATTTCAAAAAATATAAAAAGAAGAAAAATTCCGCCTCATTTAAGGGACACACTAATATACATATATATCCTAAATTGTTATACAGTCAAACCTCGTTAACGTGAATCTCAAAGAGAATAAATATTTATTCATGTTATCAGCAGTTCATACTCTCAGTAACTAATCATCATATAACTAAACTAATCTTCATTTTGACGGAGATTGTGGAAATAGTTCATGTTAAAAATAATTCACGTTAACCGTGTTCACGTTAACGAGGTTAGACTGAAATATATTCTTGAAAATTCATGAAATAACTATAAGTACCTCCCCCCCCCCCCCAATTTCTCTCTCTCTCTCTCTCTCTGTATATATATATATATATAGTCATCAAGGGTATTCGTAACTGTTAAGATAAAAAATAGGACTTTTTCTTTATTGGCAAAATCTTTTTGAAAAAAAAAAAAAAAAATCCTCATCAGTAAACAACGTCATAAAATATAAACAAAACGGATGCGCCTAATGGTAACAATTGATACTAGACAAAAAATTTTACATAGATGGAAATGACAAAACAAAATTTCAATACCAAGCTCAAAAATGTGATACAAGCAAACATTAAAATGTATATTAAGAGAGAAGTTGAGATGTATTGTAAAGATTACAGTAGAATTTTAGGAAATAATTAATTTGTTGAAAATAAAAGTTGAAGGAATTGATATTAAATGTCAATATTTTAAGAATAAATTCATTCTTTCTTTTTTTTTTTTTTTTTTTTAATTCAAACATTTCAAATGCGCAGTGAATCTATATATATGTGCGTGTGTATCTGATTTATGTTTGAATTTTATTCTATATTATCTATCAACATTACTTTTTTAATCTTCATTTTAGCACTTCGGTAATGGAAAAATGAGAGACATTATAGAATATGAAGAGGCATCAAGATTATAGTAAGTAAATAAAGGGGAAATAATGCTCATTGACAATTGAGAAAAACCTGTGTCTAGGATGTATGTGTATTTAAAAAAACTAATTTAAATCTATTATCTTTCTTATTCAAAAATAACAACTTCGGCCATAAATTACTTCAGAATTCGATCTTTTTATTTTCTTTTTAGCGTTTACATGTGACATGCACATGCTATTGCAAGGAATATTATTTATATTATCTTATTTCCATCTTTATCGGTTTAATATCTCGATTTTTAATAGTTTTTTACATCGTATTTAATAATTTACTGAAGTTGTTAGGCGTTGTTTTTGCGAATTTTTTGTAAAAACATTTTTTTTAATCCCTTCTGTTATAAGTGCCCCTGACGATGTCACGGCTGATTTTCAAGAATTTTAGCATGTTTAATTTATAATTTATAATTTCTTTATACAGGCTTGTTTTATTGTGCTTTCTATGGAATCTTCAGTGTTTTATGTTGTATTTAATTTAATTTTTTGTAATTTAATTTTGTCTTTTTTTTATTATAGTTTTGTTTCCTGGTTCTTGAAGTAAGTTATAGCATTCTATTTAGTTCTCCAAAGTTTAAAATCATTAAAATTAGTAAAAATTTTCTCTAAAAATATTCAATAATTTAAAAGTATATTTTCTTTAAAAATTATACTTTCATCATCGCAAAACTGGGGGAAAAGGAAATAAAGGGAGAAGTTGTTTTTAGCAAAAACTGAAAATGGTTTATGTGAAATTTATGTTTTATTACGATGAAAATAAATTTAAAAATTACATTACACGCATTAAACCCATTCTAATTATTCTAATAGTTTATATAAATTGCTATATATTACTAGGTATGGGTTTTTAATTTGTATTTAAAAAAATGAATTTTTAACTTTTCATAAGTAATAGCTAACACAACTATAAAGCAAAAAAAACAAATTTAAAAATATAAGAAAAAGGTAAAATATAATGAACGCATATTTCATGTGTTTGAGCAAAGTAAGGACATTTATAAACTCAAAATGTATAATTTCTGAAAATTTTTCAATTACTATTATTATTATTATTATTATTATTATTATTATTATTATCATCATTTTTTTTTATAATCTGAAACGCATGAAAATTTAGTATGATATTATTAGGGTATTCTCATATCATATGACGTTTTACTCTTTTTAAGGGGATATTAATTTAAGAAAAATCCTACCAAATATGTAGTCTAGAGCTGTGTTTTATGTATACACAGCTTTTTTGTGAAACCCTTTCCAATGCATTTTAATTTAAATATATAAAAATTTATTGAAGTATAATTTAGTTATTATAAAATTTAACATTATGATCCATGTTTTTGAAAAAACGAGACTTACCTGAAATTCATCTTAAATTTGACATATTGAGCGGATTTGTCTTTATGTGATAGTCATTAAGCGATAATCGGTTTTCTGTTTAGTGAAAAACAGGGAACGTTATTCGATTCTTAATATATTCTTAGTAATACCTAAAAACTTCACGCATTTTTATATAAAAATTGCTCTTCAGCATTAAAATATTCACGTTAACTAGCGATATATTTTTTAAATACCTTTAAAATTTTATTCAACGAGCACATACTAACTAATGTACCTAAAAATCGTTTTTTATCTCTTCTTTTCAAAAAGCGACATTTCAACTTTTTTTCAATGATCGCAATGTATATATCGTTAACAACATTAGCTGAATCATTTACACTCACACATCTGATCCTCTTTCGTTCATTGCAGTTATACCCTGTATAGACAAAAATATTTGGACATTTTTTGAGGCTTCGCCAAATATCTAAAGAAACAATTAATGCATTCGCTTGGAACTACAGGGTTGTAAAGAGTATGTTGTAGCACGTGTATTTCAGCGAAAGCTTTTCCCGAAGGCAAAAGGGGAGGGGGCAGTCAAAAAATAAAGAAAAAAAAGCGCTTTGTATCACCCTGTAGAAAATAGTGCTTGAAATGGGTTATAGCTATAACATTTGAATATCAGACTTCTTTCAATTATTTTTATTTATCTGTATCTAAATAGCGCGTAAATTCTAGGAGTCAAAAAAATTTCTTTTAAAAATTGTAAAAAAAAAAAAAAAAAAAAAAATACCGCTTTCTTATAATTCTTACGTGAAACAGACACAATACATTGCAATAAAAATATAAAAATATTAAATATCTCACAAAATATGAGAATTTTCTTAAAATAAATTTCAACCGCACATTCGCAAATATTAACACAATTTCTTTAACACAGTTTAATAGCCAAGTGTATGTAACTACTAATGTAAAAACCCCAAACGAATATTGTGAAGATACAAAAAGTTATCTCCGACAGAATGAAACGATTTCAGTCCCCCCCCCCCCTTTCTCTCTCATTAAAAAAAAGAAAAACGAAAGGTGTTTTACCAAAAATTTTATTTTAATTCAATTAAAGGTAATACAGAATGAAACCCCCTATGATTTTCCTTTTTATCTTCCTTTATCTTTTTAGAGGAACTGAAATTTAGTTTTTTCTATAGAAGATTTTCTCAAATTTCATGACATATTCTGAAGATTACTTTATAAGTAGCTTAGCATATTTAGGTAGTAAACTATGCAAAAGAAATTTTGTTAAGGCTTTCACGTGTGCAGTTAAAAATCATTTAGCAAAAATATCCGCATTTCAATAAATATTTAATATTTTTTTATATTCTGATTGTAGTAATTTGTATCGAAGATAAAACGTTAAGTTTTCTAAAAATAGCATTGCTTTGAATTAAATATATACATATTATAATAAGAAAAAATAAATCTTTTAAATTTTTATTTCTTCGTAACTATACGTAATATTTAGAAATAAGTAACTACAGATGTTTTAAACAAAAGTCACTACTACAATTGCAATGCATATCAAACATATTTTACACTGTGATCCGAAACTTTATGTTTTTAGTACGACAGGACTATTCCTTTCAATCTGGCATTTTGCGTCATTACCAATTTATAGTGTTCCACTTCGAAAACACCTATGTAATTTTGCGCAAGTCGATATTTATAGTCACAATTTGAACTAACACTTTTTTAGCAGTGGGAATATGATTTTACTAACAGCACGCTATTTCGCCGCGTATTTTTGAATAACAAAGTTGTAGTTGCTGTTTTTAAAATAATATTGTAAATTCGTTTTTTGATTTTAATTTTGCTTACGATTTTCGAGATTTTAATTTCCAGTGAGAGTGATTAAATATAGTAGTTTTTTCTACATTTATGGAATTCATACCGAAACAAATTTTCATAAATAATTTAACGATACATTTCTTTACTCATGTTCCATTATTTGAATAAAAACACAAATTTTTAACTTTTTTTTTTTCATTTTTGAATCATGTTTCCAAATGTTAATTATAATTAACATGTCTTTTTTTTAATACGACAGGACTATTTCTTTCAATCTGGCATTTTGCGTCGTTACCGATTTACAGTGTTCCACTTCAAAAATGCCTTCCAATATCCAGTTCTACCATTTAATTTCTTTCTCTATCTTAAAATTTTTTTGTGAAATCCGTAAAAACCTCTATACGTATATATATATGTATGTATATATATTCTCTCTTCCCATCGCTGAGGGTCGAACGCACAACCTTTGGGTGCGTAGCTCTGTACTCTGACCACACAGCCAACGCTAAATATTCCTTGGCTAAATATTTCTGAATATTTAGATTAGTGTTTTCAAGTATTTTTAGTACGATAAGACTATTTCTTTCAATCTGCTATTTTGCGTAGTTAGCAATTTATAGTGTTCCACTTCAAAAATGCCTGCTAATATCCTGTTTTATTGTTTAATTCTCTTACTCTATCTCTATTTTCTCTCTTACTCTAATGCTCTAATATTCTCTCTCTAATTTTACTATTTAATTCTCTAATTTAAACCAACTCTATCTTAAAATATTTTGTGAAATCCGTGAAAACATTTATACATATATATTTAACTTACCCTCAGTGAGGATCGAACTCACAGTCTTCGAGTTCGTAGTTCTGCTCTCTGACCACATAGCCAACGGGTCTTGGCTGAATATCAATGGATTATATTAATTAATCGGTGATGAATTTTGAGTAAAATTTAGGTATGGAGTAATCAGTTTATGTGTATATATATATTAATATTATGTTTTGTTCTGTAAAAATTGGCACTGTTAATTATTAACAATAAATGCGAAATTGTTTTTAAGATTATTTAAAAAATTAAAATATTTAGTAAATAAGTATTAAGCAATTAGGGTAACTATAGGGGAACTAGCAATTAGGGTACTATACAATCAATGCATTCAAATTCCAATAATTTATTTGGAATTAAAAATCAATATACTATTTGAATATGTGTTTAGTAATTTTACTGAACGCCCTCTATTACTTTTTTTTTTTTTTTTTTAAGGGTGTTAAAACACAAATATCATTAATCCTGTCGTATTAAATTAAATTCTGTCATAGACAGAATGTCATCCATAGTCTTGATTTTTTTTTTTTTTTTTTTTTCACTTTTTCTGGTCCTCGTTTTATTTTCGAAACAAAAACCTTTGTTGAAATATATGTGGTATAACATGCCCTTTACAAACGGGAAACTAAAAGAGTACCATCGATTATTTCTTATATAATCTACAAAATGTCAAAATTCGAAAGTGTCTAAATAATTTTGTCTATACAGCGTACATTGTATACGTAATATTAAAAGCTTATTATGACAAAGGGTAATTGTTTAATGAATGCGTATACAATTTTCCGCATTTGGAAAACATTCTCCTAATTATTTTGAACAAAAATAAATATTACGTGTTTTAGCGTATTAGAATGATTGCTTACAGATTTCTCATTTTTCAGATTTTACAACACTTTGGAAGAAGTTCACAATCTATTATATTCAGCTACTTAAAAAATTTTCTACTTATTTAATAAATTTCAATGATTAAGTTTCAATTTTCTAAAAGTTATATATGTATTATGTAGCTTTCAGAAAATTGAAGCAAGATAGATTTGTTTAGCGGACTATTCGTCAAAATTGCTATCGTTTTGACATACACGCAATTTATTTTTTCCTACACGTAAGAAATGTGAAGTCTTTTTAACTCTCCGATTTTGCCTAGAAATGAAAATAAATTTGAAAATATCTAGTCAAAATTGTCACTTTGATTCGACTTGTAAGATTCGACAATCAAAATAAAGAAACGGACTTTGTAATACTTAACGGACTTTGTAATATTGTAATACTTAAAATTTACATATATTCTCAATTTTAATCTACGTATAAAACATTTAGTGTCTGATAATCATAAAAACAAACAATTTAGATTTTTTTTAAATCTTGCTTTGACGAATGGATATCACAAAAATTTAATTACATTTTTTTTTTTTTTTTTTTTTTAGCATTGAAAATGTATTTCCCAGAGGTTTAATATATATATATATATATATTTTTTTTTAAAGGGATTTTTATTCCATAAATAATGTTTATCTTAAATCTAGAAATTAAATTTGTTGATGTTAAATGTTGTGTTGTAATAAATACAGTTCAATTAAACCTATGGAACATTATGATTAAATTTTAATTTTAATTTTATTTAATTATTTAATTATTTTCATTATACTATTGTAGATGGCAGCACTTATCATGTTATTTTTCTTGTTCCTAATTTTAAGATTTAGGATTCTTTCATATTTAAATTGGTTCTTGAACTCTTAACTTATTCCATGATTCTTGGTCATTAACTGTACCTTTAACGGTTTACTGTTGCTTAATTTTTACATGTGCTGTGTGATAAAGATCAAGTTTTCTATCAAAGTTACTTTTCGTTTTCTGCAAAATTTATCTTTCTTATTTAACTGATTGTTTAATTATTACAATATCTTCAATTTATTTGTAGGATTTTTTCATCTGGTGTGAATTAACTTTGATATCAGTTAGACTATTCCAACATCTTCCGTTTATGTGTGGGATTTTCTCATTTTGTGGTGAGTTAACTTTGATTTGTTTTGTCTGGTTGAATGTTTTGAGCCAGGAGAAAAGATATATTTAGCTTTTACTATCTTTGCGACAGAAAAACATTCACTTTGCATGTTTGTATTCTACCAGGCCCCTGATGACGTTGGAATTCAAACGTCCCATTACCTAATTCCTATTTGAATTTTTGGTTTGATTTGGGTAGCCTTTGATACTGATCATTTTAATTGTTGTAATTGCTGGTAATATTTATTAAACTTTATATTATTACTGTAAGCTCTGTTTATCAATATATATATATATATATATATATATATATATATATATATCACAGCTTTATGAAGTACATGCCCCCTGAAGAGTTTCTACTTCTAATTTTAAGCATTTTTATCCAATTATTAGTTCTGTGGTTCTTTATTTAATTTCTCTGTCATTAAGTTTAATGGTCCTTTATTATTATTATTATTCATGTCGGCGTAAGTAGTTTAAATTGTTTTTGTCTCTTGTTGGTTCTTAATCTGTATCGCAACATGTTTGTGTCAGTCTTACCTATATGTTACGACCAGTTCTATTTTTGTTGTGTTGGTAATGTTTTTTATCTATTAATTGCTAAATTTTAAGGTTAAATTTTATTACGATATCTATCATATATATATATATATATATATATATATATATATATATATATATATATATATATATATATATATATATATTATGAATCACTTTGTGAAATGTACACTATACAAACAAAAGTCATAGGACATTTTGGATTTTGGACATTTTTTCAAATTTTTACACTAATATTTAACTGAATGTTTAGTAACGTTTGACATGTAAAGAAAATGCTTGAGTTTACACTTTTCAGTAAAATTTCAGTGGCTTCGCAAATAGAAATGTACAAACAAATTGAAAAACAAATTGACAATTTTCATGAACATGTACTAAAACGAGTTTTTAAAAAAATTGTCACTCTAAACAGAGCTGCCTACTTCATAATTTATTGCGTAACATTTTTTTTAACCCGCATTATTTTCATACCAGTTTTTTAGAAGAGTAACTTTCTATTTATTTATTTATAATTACATACTGGAAAAATTACTATACGGAGAAAGTAGTGTGAAAAAATGCGGGATCTAACAATGTTTCGGAACAAATTAAAAAAGTTGTCAGCTGTCCATTAAGTAATAAAAAGTACTTATATAACAATAACATTGAATGTTAATTGCAAAATACAACAAAGTGTAATTAAAACAAAATGGAAATGTACCAGTAAATTTCAGCGCCACCTGTTCCAGATTTTGATAGCTGAATTAGTTGTATTGTTGTCTGTTCAAAGATTTACTCAAATTTATATATTGAACTAGTACAATATATGTCATATTTTTATGATTCAAAAGAAAAGAAAGAGTTAACTATTTAATATTTAGAAGTAGGGCAGTAGTGACCAGTTAAAAATGTATAATGACAAGCATTTTATCTGACTAGCAAATATTTTTAACAGTTTGACAAAGAAGAAACAGCAAAGATAATATTTAAAAATGTATTAAAAATATTTTATATAAAATAACATTTTAGAAAGTCCAGATCTTGAGCATTTTATAGATAATAAATAATTTTTGTTAAGGAGATATGAAATTATGGTCATTATCTCAATAATATTTAATTATTTTCAACTTTACTAAAACATTTTTTTCTTTTTGCGAACAAATGCAATATGTTTATTAATTCTAAATTTCAAAGCCATTTACTTTAACATATATTGATACAAAATAAAAATTACGGGACATTTATAATACTAATTATTAACGTGATTCATCATATTTTGTCAAACTGAATGTGCATACAAATTTAGAATTCATAAGCGCATTGCATATATATATATTTTTTTTTTTTTTTTTTTTTTGGGGGGGGGGGGGGCTCTAATTAGCCAGACGAATGGTTCTTGAAAAAATAACCATACCACCGACTAAAATTATTTAAAAAATATTGCATATTAAAAAAGGAAATTATCTGCATTCTGCAAATTGCAAAAATTGTAATAATTCCTTAAGGAAATTTAAATTGTTTTTGCAGTCCCTACTTTATCAGATTATATGAAATCAAAACTAAGATCGAAACATTTAACTAATTTCTTTTCGACTATCATCTACACAAGCAACATCACAATGCACTCTAAGCGCTCAAAATCAGTTCTACAAGTACGTTCGAATCTAACGTCTTACAGACTTCTACCTGTGTTTTATGAAAATGTTCTATAGTGCGGTCCAAAAAACTTTTGATACATGTGGAATTTTCACCGTTAGTCCTACAGAAACGTTCTGAGAACGTTCTATATGCACGTTCTTATAATGTTCTATAAACGTGTTTTGTACGTTCTAAAAAAACAATTTTCAGGTTATTATGGACGTTATTATTATTATTATTTATTTATTTATTCTTATTTATATTATTTATTTATTTTTTTTTTTTTTTTGAAAATTACTGCTTTAGAATTTTAAGTATTTGCATACATATGCATTGAAATATACCAATATTAAGTATATTAAAATACCTTAAATTAAAAACAAAATTTTAAATTTAAATGTTTAAAAAGTTTTAAATATTTCCTGATAACTAATTATTTGTCTTTTTTTTCTCCATTTTCATCTTCAATATTTAACAATAAATTCTAAATATAATTGTTTACTAGCAGGCTTCGCCCGCTTCGCTGAGCACTATATTTAAAGGATTTCTTTTTAATATAATAATTGAAACGTTTAAATAAATATATTTCGATTGGCGACTATTTTCTTCACAGTTTAAGTATGGGATCTCCTTGACAATATCAAACATTTTTTGAACTTCTCGAATCTGTGCAACAAAACTATTATTAAAACAAATATTCTCGAAAACAGTTAAATAGAAATGTTAATTCTTCGAATATTCTGGAAACAGTTTAAGCTGTTACTTGTTAAAACCAAAGAAAAAAAAATCATTGGACATCCCTATTTCGCTGAGGATGAATCTGAAAAAGCACGAACTTGGTTCCGCGACAATCACTATCACGCATGTTCAAACCAAAAAAAAAAAAAAAAAAAAAAAAATCACTGGACACCCCTACCCCGCTGTGCATGAATCTGAAAACGCACGTAACTCGGTTATGCGGCAATCACTATCACGCATGTTAAAACCAAAAAAAAAAAATCACTGGACAGCCCTACCTCGCTGTGCATGAATTTAAAAACGCACGAAGCTCGTTTTCGCAGCAATCACTGTCAAGCATGATTAAAAAAAAAAAAAAAAAAAAAAAAAAAAACACTGGACACCCCTACTTCAAATCAATGAAAATCAAATAAACCAATCAAATCTCTCGTAATTCCTCATAACGTAGCTCTAGTTTAACGTAAAATACACTTAAATCAATGAAAATCAAATAAACCAATTAAATCTCTTGTAATTCCTCATAACGTAGCTCTAGTTCAACGTAAAATCACTGAGCTGAAGAACAACAGAAGCAAATGCTTCCAATACCTTTACACAGTGTTCGTTCGTGCAGTTTTTCAGCAATCATTTGCCGTACAGAGTCAAACCTTGCACGGCAGGCAACATTTGTCGGGTCGTCTATTACTATTATACTCTTTAAAGAATTAAAATTTAAAATTGTAATATCGTGTTTAGCATATGGTTGTTCGAGCAGACAACCTTTACACAATTTTACTTTGAAATATAAACATATCAAATCTTTTTGCCGTGCAACGCTCGGAAGACAAACCTTACACACACGGCACGCAAAAACCGGTCTAGCATTTCCCCCAGTTGTTCTTCAGCTCAGTGCGTAAAATACACTCAAATCAATGAAAATCAAATAAACCATTCAAACCTCTCGTAATTACTCATAACGTAGCTCTAGTTCAACGTAAAATACACTCAAATCAATGAAAATCAAATAAACCAATCAAATCTTTCGTAATTCCTCATAACGTAGCTCTAGCTCAACGTAAAATACACTCAAATCAATGAAAATTAAATAAACCAATAAATAAATCTCTCCAAAGATTCTCCATTCTGCGTCATTCTAGAAATGGGAAGTTTTATTTTCATATTTTTATTAAAGAAAAGAAAACTAATCAAAAGTTCGAAAATCTGACTTCGATGTGCACAATGACACTTCGGAGGGCACCTTTGTGTTAAACCTCGTGACTGTCCGAGCTACCGTTTTCGAGAACTGTGAAATATACATATATATATACAAATATTGCTCACTTAATTGTATAAGATTAATTAATGGGGTCATTGATAAGAAAATTTTTGAAAAATATTTTTACATTTAAATGCTGAAAATTTTATTTCGAGCTTTAAACACAACACAATTTTTAAAACTTATGAAAAAATCCTCATTGTACAATAATTTCCAAATATATTTAGAATATATTTTTAAACTATAAAAATGTAAAATCGATTGTAAAATTTAAAAACATCTTTCAGGGAGCATTTCAAATATTTTCAAAAAATTAAAAATTTTATTATTATTTTTTTTTTAATGATTTCGCAAAATGTTTGGTGTCGGATGCGTAGGAAAAAATATTTTACTCACGAAAAATCGTGACCGCAGCTCTCATGGATTTCTCAGGGCAAAATTAGTACTAAAAGGGCCGGGGGTCTCGAATTCGCCCCCTCAAAATTGAAAATTACACAAAAAATCAAAAGCACAAAGGTGAGATTTTGGAAATATCTAAATAAGACGCAGGGCTGTTTTCAATACCTTTGTACCATTTTTGGTAGACATCTACTCAAAAATCCGGAATTTGCAAATTTTCCTCATGAAAATCGATTTTCCCCCTCCCCTCTAAAACATAAAAATTTTCAAAATCACAGATTTTTTTTTTTTTTTTTTTTTTTTTCGTACTCAAGTCTAGTTTTCCCATGTGTAATTTCTTCAGTGTGAAGTAATAATTTGGAGCTGAGTTACGCTTACAAACATGTTTTTGTCTCCTTCCTTCAGGGGTAAACGGGGGAGGATTTCGTAGAATCCCTTGACTATAGATGTCGGATATATATAAACAATCCACGCACCAAAATTCGTGACCGCATGTCCCATAGATTTCCCAGAACAAATTTAGTGCTAAAATGGGGGGGTACTCAAATTTGTCCCCTCGTAACCCCCCCCCCAAAAAAAAAAAAAAAAAAAAAAAGAAATCGAAAATCTCAAAAAAAAAAGGAGGAAAGTATCCTAGAGAAGACGCATGGCTCTTTTCAACATATTTGTACCATTTTTGGCACAGCTCTACTCAAAAGTCCGAAATTTGTGAAATTTCCCACGCAAATCGATTTTCCCCCTCCCCCTTAATGGTCAAATTTCCAGAATCGCAGAAAATGAATTTTTGAACTTAAGTCCAGTCTTCCCAAGTGTAATTTTTTCACCGTGAAGTAGTTCGGAGCCGAGTTATGCTTAAAAATATGTTTTTCTCTCCTACCCTTGCTGGTGGGCAACGCGAATGAATTTCGCAAAAGTTATGATACATATAATTTTAAGTTTAGTACAGACCTAAATTCCTGCCAACTGTCGTTGAATTCCGTCCAGTATATGCGTTATGTAGTGTATGCGTTATGTGGTACTATATGCGTTATGTGGACCATGGTTATAAGAAGTTGAAATTAATAGTTCAAATTTCGACCGATAGATAGCGCTTTTTATGCAATGTAGTAAATACGTTATGCAAATTTGGAAGTTTTACAAAACGAATAGTCAATATCGTAAAATCATTCTTCACTATGTCTTTAGAGAAGAAATATCGATTCTTACTGACCAAGTTGTTTCTTTAGAATGGTACCAATATTTCAACTACACTTCAGGCATATAGACGCTTGATATGATTACAAGAAAGGCTTTTGGGGAAACAGGGTTTCAGACCGATAATTATTAAATTTGAACAGACCAGAGAGTTGGATATGCTGCGAGGAAGATAACTGAAACTGATTTCAAACGAAACAGTGGAAGAAGTCATATTACTGTCATCGAAAGCGCGTCTGAATTCCAAAAATCTTCGACAAGTTCGTGGTTATGTCGCTCAGGTGATTTGTCGATTCCTTTATCTATAGCACAAAAGTTTTTGTAATCCATTTTAAAGTGTAAATCCATACAAGATCTACTTTATGGAACCAAAAAAAGCATTGATTTGACTTTCCTTCTTTTGGTCAAAATAGCCTCTCACATTCCACTAGGACACTCTTTCAACCTGATATTATGACCTCTTCCACAGTTTGTTTTTGAAATTTCTCAGTTTATGTTTTCTTACTTGCCCTATAACTATACTCAACTCTACAGTCTCTTCAAATTTAATATCCCTCTTTCTTAAGTCCTGTCTCGACAAAGGCTTTCGTATATATTCTTGGAGTGGGGCTGGAAAATTGCTATCTTTCTAATATAGCAATATGATTAGTAAGGATCAATCTTTCTCATCTAAAGGCCTGTTGAAGAATGATTTTACGACGTTGACTGCTGCTTTTTTTTTTTTTTTCTTAAACGCTCCAAATTTTCATAACGTCTTTTCTACGTCAACAGCGCCATCTATCAGTCGAAGTTTGTACTATTAATTTTTATTGTAGCTTTCTTTTTCACATGGTCTATATAATGCATATATCAATCAATGTCCATCAATCAATGGTCCATATGATGCAAGTTTCGTCGAAGTACACATATTAGAATGGGACCTACGTACGTCTAAACAGGGTAACTTTATTTATAACTACCCAGAATTTTTAACGTCAAATTGAACGCTCTTTTAACACGAAACACTGTGTTTGAAACGATCGTAACTGACATTGAACATTCAAAGAACGTTCTGAAGCTACTTAGGTATAAGGAAAGGGCATGTTTACAAACAAACGCTCCGTCAATCAATCTTTGCTACTCTCGAGTGGCAAAAGGTCAATCTCTATTGGTGGAAATACCAATGTTTTGCCACTTTACCCGTAATTTGACTGCACGTGACGTCACGTGCCCTTTCCTTATTGTCTCTATCATACTTCAGAACTGATGGACCATTCTTCTATTGGAATTTAAGAATATCAAGTAATCTTTTTAATACATAACTAGAATAAATATTTACGCACTCTCGCTAATGTCAACCTGCTTAAATGTTCTCCTAAAACCTGGTCTATATGCTTTTAAATTTTATTTTTGCATATCAAAATTATTTTTCAACTCTTAATAGTAGTAAACTTCACAAAACAGTTACATAGCTTAAAAAATATCAATATTACTTTTTCATAATCTTGAAATATAATTTACCGACCAATTTATAATACAGATAAATATTAAATTCAGATGTTACATTACCCAGTTTATTATGGAAAGGAAAAGATGCAGGAAGAATAAATTAATTGTTTATAAGGAAAGACGTTAACATTGACTTATAAGAACAGCAGCACACCTAAGACTGTTCTTAGCATCAATCATCGGGTATTACTTTTAGAAACTGCAAATTTCATCAGCTAATATTCAGATGCAGCAAAGATTAGTGGAAGTTGTGTTCGTGCTGAGATAACTGACTTAAGCGTGCTGCTGCCAATAAGTTTCTTAAAGCATCTAACATAATGTCTAATATTGTCCGAAATAATTAAAGAAATTTTTTATTTATTATGCGAGGACGCATTTTTGGCATGTAAATTTTGGTAACACCATTTACTACTTAAATCTCGAATATCAGGAATTATGATTATTTTTAAAAACAATATAGCTTTACTTGTATCTGTTTTTTAAATAAATCTATAGTACATTTTTGATAAATAAGAAATAACAAACAATTTAGATATAATTAACAGTAGGTGATATTTTTCGAACTTTCAAACCATCAGCATTGAAAAAATATTGGGAAGCTTTTTTTTTTTTTTTTTTCTCTCTATTCTGTTAAAAAAATTATTTTTTAAATGTAAATAATAACGTGTTTATACAATTTGTCTCAGTATTGCACTTTAAAACTTTTAGTAGAGGTAGGGTGCATCCGGACAACTTGAGAAAGTGTACATACAAATATCAGAAGTAAAAAGACGCAGCGCAAGTGAATGTTTGTTTTAATAGTAAATATACCTGAAGAAAAGGAACATGAGTGAAAGATGATGTTTCTTCCACTGAATTCAATGCAGATCTCACACAGTTGAGAACGCTGATGAGCGGGTTACACGAATCACAGTAGCTACTGGGTACGTTCGACGTAAGCCTCGACTATGGCAGAATATTCAGAATTTCATGAACAGTAGATGTGACGTGAGGCCTGCATTAATGTTAGTGCACGAAATTTTGAACACTATCTTTGATCCATGTTTCTTTTGTTCATGGACATTTATTATTAAAACGAATATTTACTTATGTGGCGTCCTTTTATTTCTGATGTTTCTGTGTACACAACCGCGTCTAGAAAGTATTTCCGACCCTGCACTGATACATGATCCTGAATCATCGTGATCCACTCAATCTTTCTTAAAAGTTCTCTAACGTGGTACTGTGACACTGTGTATAATGCGTAAATTCATTAAAGTGAATTTATTTTATATGTATATGAGATATATGCTTAAGCATCTCATTTGATTTTATAGTAATATTAATATTTTATAGCTCGTTGGAGAGATTAATAAAAATTAATAAAATATAATTATCCTGGTTCACGAGCGATTCAGAAGTGTTCAATAACAGTGTAAGATGTAGATCCGTGGTTTAATTTCTTGCATCCTGGCAGTGAACCCTGGTTTGGTTCTGGCTAGTCGAATCGGAATACTTGATTTAATGGGTACGTATTTTGAGCAAATTACAATTCACGACAGCAAAAAGTTCTGTCACCCAATATTCCAACATTTTATACAGTAAAATTGCAGTTTTATTTCTTTACAGTGCATTAGTTTTAATCTAGGGTAAGATGAACTCTGCATCTATAATACTATCAGTCGCATATGAATATAGAAATTCAAATCTAATGGGCAGCTTATATGTAAAATACTTTTCTAGAGCTTGATGAATACGATAAAATGCTTCATCTTATATCAATACAGTAGATTTCATGCGTATACATATTATAATAGTCGTGGCGTAGCAATATTTAAAAGGGTTTCTCTGTGCAGAAACGGAGCAAGAGGTTGGACCATTTGAACATAGAACTTTTGATAACCGTTTTCTCAAATTAAGAACCAAAAGAAAGTACAACGTTAATTCACAACAAATCTTTGATAATGCCAAGAGCATTACTGATATGCTTGAAGGTTCAGAATGTTCCATATGCGGCAATGGTGTATGTTCTCAGACTCATAAAGATAAAGATATATTTTACCATGTTCATATTATACAGCAAAATATATTTAAATTCATTCGAAATATAAACCAGCAGGACAAATTTCAGACGTATTTTTGACATCGTCGTCTCATTGTTGGTGGTTTGGCTTCCGATCAATCTTCCATACCGTGATATATAGCTATCACGATGTTCCTCATATTTTAATGTTTACCGTTCTAATATCACATATTGTAATGTCAGTTTCTTCTTCGTATATTATAAGTTTCCGTCTTCTTCCTGGTAATGCATGTAAATTTCCATGTTCTTTAACTCACGAAATTATATTTCTTATATTTGTAATATTCACATAACGATTCTGCAAACCTTCATCGTGCGATATATTTAAAGTATTGACAAAGGTATTACTTTTGTTCTGATATTACTCTTCTGTAATCAATATAAACTCCTTTAAAGGTAACATGTCATGACACATGTACAAGTTTATCAAGCAATATTAACTTTGGGCTTATAAAGAATAACTGAATTACGAATTCGCAAACATGCCAAACAATGCAAATTTGTATATTTCCAGAATCGAAGTTGTGGTTGTGAATGTCCATGTATATTTCACAGTTCTAAATATTAAAAAGTAGTATATTTATATTCTCTATGTATAGGAGGTAAACTGATGAAGCTCATGTACCAATACTTCAAAAATAAAATTTCTTATGAAAATTGTTATTTTTGCAATTCTTTCGAACGATTGAATTGTCCAACTGCTTGCACAATGTCATACTTCAGTTAAGGTAAAATTGCACTTTTTTTCATAAATTGAAATTCCATAATTTTAATAATTTGCCCAAATTTGATTACATTCGGCTTAAAATAAATTTTAAGATTGAGGTTGAGATTAAAAGGGTTTACGTCGTAGTACTGCTCGCTATGGGCGGAGTTCTTGGATTCACCCTTAAGGGTGGTCCGGAGACATGCCATCATATTTTCTATCCTCCACGAAAGGGATACCATTGACTTCACTTACGTTATTTTTATAGCTGCCCTCTATCTTACTTATATTTTGTTATTTCTAAGCAGAAAAAATATCTTTCGGTTTTTTATTTATTTTTTTATTGATGATATTTGACTTGGAAAATAAATTCCCAAAACGGAAATTTAAAAATAGTAAAACATTGAAACTTTAGTTCTGAGGATAAATGTATTTGAATATCTGAATGGGCTCTTTGACTAGTTCTGTTTAGAAGTTTGGTTATTCTGGGAAAGATGAATAACATTCTTTCGGACAAATCAAAATATTCTTAGGAGAACCGCCCGAATATTATGCGTAGAAATATTGCTGTCGCTAGGACTGGACGCCAACACTCTTCAGAGAAATAGAGGAGGAGAAAATGCAAATATTGATTGGCTGGGAGGAGTGCAAAAAGGAGCAGCCTTGCAATAACTTGCTACTTTGCTTTCAAATATTCCAGATTCTTTGGCTGTTAGCTCCCAGGTTATTTAAAAAAGAAAAGTTTCAATAAAATTACTCAAATTTTGAGGCATTTTAACTCGTATTTCGATTCAATATATTCGTAATTTTCTTTGGTGACAGCGTTGATAGTTTATGATTCCAAGGTATACCTTTTTTATTATAAAATGATTTTACTGGTAAAATGTTAGATAAATATATAAAGAAAAAAAAAAAGAAATTGGTTATTTTTCCTTTTCCTTTGAGCGACTAAGTGAGAATGAAATGAAAAGTATATTTTTCCGGGAAATAAAATATGCGTATGTATTACACTTGCATTGCATTTTGAAACAGTTTTTGGACATACATATATTCTCTTCTGTATAAATGGAAAAGAGATTTTATTATTCAATTATCATGGAAAAAAAGACTTATTTCAAATTTTTCTCTCTCTCTTTTTTTTTCCAGAACGTAAGTTCTTTAAAATGTTTTGGATATACATACAGTCGGTAACAAAATTGTCCGAACACTAGCAAAAATTCCTATGTAAAAAAAGTACACTTCATACGGTTTTGTTAAATAAATCCTTGTCGAAACCTGGTCTTAGTCAGTGTAAGAACATGATTCGATAAGGATTTATTTAACAGAACCGTATGAAGTGTACTTTTCTTACATAGGAATTTTTGCTAGTGTTTGGACACTTTTGTTACCGACTGTATATATATATATATATTGCCTTTTTTTGCCTGTTATTTGAATTTAAAACCCAAAACCGATATGAGTTCTTCATACTCAACTGCTGACGCAGACCAGACAAATGTGTAAAATTTTAAGGATGAACTCTGATAATGTCCAGCCTAAGAGTCAAGTAAACAAATAAGTATATATATATATATATATATAATTCGCCAAAGTGCTTAATTAAGTCTGTTCATGCAAAATTCCATATTAAGATGGTATAAGCTATAGAAAAATGGCATTGTACATACAAATATATATACATCGCACCGGGTTGAACGTCATTTTCTGCGTTTCTGCCAGTCATAAATAGGGAAAAATAAACAAACTTCGGTTGGTTGGGTTGGTTGGATTTTACGTCGCACTAGTGCTGCGCAATAAACAAACTCGGGAGATTTATTTTAGTCCCGGTCGGTGTATACGTTGACTCATATGTAAATGTAGAATAAAGACTCCCTTTAAGCAGTTAGATGGAGTTGGAGAATAATTGCGGAGCAAAGGGTAAGCATACGGCGTCGGTTTGAGTTGTGGAGTCCCTCATTACTGATAATTGTTGGTTTGTTAGGGCGAGAGATCTTTTTGCTTCAGACTAGATAAATCAAATGAAAACTGTTTTGTCATTTTTTCCCTTGGTATGAAAGTAAATAATTATAAAAAAGAAAATTAAAAGAAAACGTGTGATAGAAATTTTAAGAAATTCAGGTAGTAATCGTTCCTAGGGAACGAAACTTTAAGGTGAAAAATTATTATTATTATATTATATGATCCTTTTTGTATATTTCTATCAGACGATAACTATTATATTAAATTTACTCAAAAAGTGCTTTTTACTATGTATATTTTAAATGAAGCAAGAAGTCCTGCACAATACATAAATCATTCTCCTAAATATGATTATGTTTAGGACAAATTTTAACATTCATAGTTACCTTATCTTTATGCTCAAAGTTTTTCACACATATAAGTGAGATTTAAAAAGAAAAAAGAAAAAAAAAAAAAAAACGAAAAATGCTAAAAACATAAAAGTAGGAAATAGCATAACATACTGGCATAACAAAAAAAAAAATTCTAACATCTTTTTTTTTTTTCTTTTCTTTTCTGTTGTTGTTTGTTTTTCATGCAATTATTTTATCTGGAAATAAGATATTGTTTAACAAATACTAGTGTATAAAAGTTATTATTGTATAACTAATACTACTTATCTGGAAAATAAATGTTTCATTCTGAAATTTTTCTAATTTAAATCCATTCAAATGTTATGTTTACTCCCGAAAAAGCTACTTAAATATCTAAATGTAAGATATTTTTAAAACGTCGATTACCTCTTCAGAGTACTTTCCTATATATTTAATGCCTACTAACAGTTTTATTAAATGTATACTTTTAAAACTTACATAAGTTTATATTTAAAAAAGATTTTAATACTGAAAATGTAAATTTCTCTCAAAACCTTTTATTCGCCATGTCTGATTAACAAATAACAATGAATGAATAAATGACAATCTTTTCATCGATAATGTTTTTCATTACTGACTAAGCACAGTAATTTATTTAAAAGTATTTAGTGAATTTTTTAAACATTTTTAAATATTAAAAATAAACTCTTTAAATCAGAAAAATGCTGTATATGCTTAGTGTACATTTTGTGAAGTACCAAAATGCAATAAAAGTCGAGGCACACTTTCTCCGAGTATGTCACATGTCAAGCTTCATTAATGTTGACTATATCTTTAAGATTTTGCTTCCTTCTAATGTAGAAGAACTTATTATTATTGATGCTATTTTGTGTTATTGACAGTGAATCTTCAATAATTGCTTCGTTACCTATTTAAATGAGACAAACATGGCTTTTGTTTAATAAATAATAAAGTTTGTCAATACAGAGATCACTAGTTCTTCTATCCATAGTAGTTGTGCCGATAAATCTTTAAATTATTTTATCTTGCTTGCTGGCATTAAGCAATTGACAATTATTTAATCGTTGATTGTATCGCATTTTTAAAATTAATAAAGGAATTCAAGCACAGTATTTTTTTCGAAAACTTCCTTCACCAGATTAATTGGATGTTTAACATACTCATTTTAGCTAATTTTATACTTTTATTTTTATTTTTTATTTATATTTTTTTTTGTTTGCTTTTGTTTTTCTTCATGTGATGAAACAGAAAGGAATGATAGTTTATACTTAGACTGGTGTTATTTTTTGCTTTTATTCTCAGAATAGTTGGGGAGAACTTTGTTTAAAATAATTCAAAAAATCATTAAAAAATTAAAACATATACATCAATCTGCTGTTTAAATTTATACCCAAACATGTTCGTATTTTCCATACTCATTAGTAGAGAAAGATACTTTTTTTATTCCAGAGAGAAAAACATGAATGCTACAGGGTGCGATTTGTGTTCCTATTTAAATGTAATAGAGCTTCCTAGGCTAAAAAGAAAGAGAATGGCGGGAAGAAAAAGATTTTCTGTTGGAGTAGAAGTAAAAGATAAGTATAATTATAACATAAAAATATTATACTTTTAGTCAATATAAAAAAGAAAGCGATCATATTCTGATCAATTTAATTTCCTCATTGATAATTTTAACTCATTTTCTGAACTTTAACTTGGATGAACTTTAATCATTTAAAACCGTATTCCAATTAACTAAGCTAAATTAGGAGCAACTAATAATTGTATAAAAAATATTCTTCAAAATATAACTTTTCGAAATTTTAACTCTCGTTTCTAGCAACTTTAAAATGATATGAACGTCCATCATTAGTAAACAAAAGACTAAACTATAATATCATTATGTAAATCACGATAATTTATCATGGAGAACATGGTAAAATATCTATAATATTTTCATAGCTGCCAACTTTTATGCTTTTTGAATACTGGAAATTTTTCTTAGAAGTGTTTTATGTATGTTTGTAACATTTTTCATTGATTAAATAAAATTAAAATTTTCTTATATCTAAAACAGTTGGCAACTATAGGACTTTCTATATAGTACGTTTTTGCTGCAGCAAACGTTACTTTCCCTATATTGCTGAAAGTTTGAATTTACATTTACTTTTACATAATCATTTCAAATTTTGCATGCAAGAAAGAAAGACAAACTCAATGATTTGATAATAAATACGAAATCTAATACTTATTTTTAACTATCTGGAAACTTACTGATCGCGTAATATGGAAATCGTTGAACTGAAAAACAATAAAAATTAAATAATATATAATTCGCGCTCTTAAATATATATATATATATATATATTATATCTAACAGTGCATTTGAATAAAGAATTATTTCACATGAAATAGAATACAGCATTACTGAAATATACCATTTAGTCCTTTGAATAAAAGCAGAAAATAACCCATCCATGTTCAATAGATTAAAGTAGCGTTCATAAGGGTCAAAAACATGGATCATCTAGCAAAGCGTAACTCCATTCAGAAATTTCCCTGTTTCCTTCCGTTGCTGTATGCTTCAGAGGAGTGACCTCGTCACTAAATCGATTCTTTTCCAGCTTTACCCTCGAGTCCGAAACTGGACACTGGTCAATTTCTCCGCCTTTCTTATCAATTTATTTGATCTTCCCTGGGGTGTCCTTAACGCACTGACCCCTTGGTAATCAGCTATTTCTGATACTAGCCGTTTATACCAAGCAGAAAATAGAAAGTTGGATGCCAGAAGAGAAAACGCCTGCTATCAAAGATGCAATCCAAAATTATTTTCTAATATTTCTCAGAAAAATGTAAATGTGAGCGTGCGTATGTTGTGTTATGCGCATATGTACGTGTACATATAGGGGTAGATTGTAATATTCTGCAATAAAGTATTTAAAAAAAAAATTTGGTTAAGATATAAATATTTAATCTTAGAGAAGTGTATTAAATACTTTTAATAATTAATCACAAAAGAAAAAGAATAAAATTGAGATGTGTATGTGCAGGAGAGAACATCTTTATTGTAATTTTCCATAGCTGTCAATTTATTTGTTGTAAATAAATATACATTTATTTACATATTATGCTTTCTATTTCATAGCTTTTGCCATTAAAATTCATTTAAATACAGACTATATTAATTTACAGAACTTTTGTGCCGAACAATTTTATTTACAATTTCTCATTCTATTCTGAAGTAATTTACGCATCACGATTTTTTTCCTCTATACGCTGCTCTCCAATTCTAAAAAAAAAAAGTCTCTTTTGCATATTTAACAGGCGATGCACACAGATTAGCGCCATCTCTTGATGCGTTTTTAAACTACTCTTTTCTCAAACAATCCTATATTATAATGCTTGTTAAGAAATTCTTAACAAGCATTATAAGAACAGAAACTTTCTTAAATTATTTATGTCTCGGTGATATATTTTCAATAAAATAAAGTTTCCTAATATTTTAAAGAAAAATAAAAACACATAAGTGCATTTAATATAACATACAAGTTAAATTTGTACATATTTTTTATTAATAACAAAATATTTGCGACTATACGTGATACAAACTGTATGATGTGATGTAATTTAGCAAATAAAAACATGCTTTCTGTAGAACGCAAAATAATAGTTACCAAAACATTATAAAAGAAATCTTTCAGATTCATTATATATTATGAAATTGTTTGTATATGTATTTTTTAAAACATCACATAGCAGTTCAATTTAAATCATTCAACTTAGGTAATTTTCATTTTTTGAGAAAGAGATTTCTTTTTTTTTTTTTTTTTTTTGTCTTTAGAAGCGAGCATCTAATGTTTCTTTTCAGAAAATTATTGATATGCGGAGAACAGCACAAAAAATATACAGTTTCGTACTTTTTCATTCCAGTTAAAAAAAAAAAAAAAAAAAAAAAATCTGGAATGACTCCATTCGTCTTTCCGAACTTTAGGTAATTAACAGTTGTTTAAATTAGGGGATTTACAGATCAGGAACCTGAACATTCTAATTCCACCACTCATTACTCAGCAGATAATTCTTATT
Organism: Salticus scenicus; assembly: GCA_963930645.1. Lineage (NCBI taxonomy): Eukaryota > Metazoa > Arthropoda > Arachnida > Araneae > Salticidae > Salticus > Salticus scenicus. The sequence goes on from OZ005651.1 coordinate 168,660,367, forward strand.
TATTCCATATTATTTAAAATAAGTTATTTATATATCTGTTTATACATATGTAAACACACATACATATATATGATTAACTTGCTATTTAATCAGATATGATTCTGAAGAGGGCTACCGTCCCCCTCAATTCCCTGTTGTATGTATCTACCTCTCTATATATGTATATACCCAAGTAGCACAGGAACGTTCTGTGAATGTCTAATAACGGTTTCAATAGTTCAAACACCGTGTTTCGTGTCAAAAGAACGTTCTAAAACAAGTTCAGAAATAGTATTATTTAGAACGTTCTGAAAATGTTTGATTTGTACCATCTATAAAACGTACAATTCTAGTTCTATATAGAACGTTCAAGTGTGACACCGTCATGACACGTTCTATAACAGTGTAATTATAACGAATATGACAAAATGACTTTTTAGTACTATTGGTTGGGAAACTAGGTTAATCATGAAAATTTTTGACTTTAGTTTTTGATTTTTTCACACGTTTTGTGGCGTGAGGAATCCGGAAGTCAAAAGGTTGGTATGGTATCTGTTAATGTGTATCGGCACCTATTAGTGTGATAGCCCGTTAGTCCATGTACACGATATCTCAAGAACAAATGATTGCAGAGAGATCGGACCAGTTTTAAAATATCACTTATGATATTGATAAGAATCTTATTGAGAGATTTGCAACATTCTAATTTAAAAACTTCGTAAGTTATTCGAAATTTATAATTTTTAGCATGATAGAGAATAGAGCATTTTTTACATTTTCAGTTTAACGTTTTGTTACCACGTCAATAAAGAATGCTTCTCAATAATCAGTAGCGGTGAGGTGAAAAAAAATTACAAAATTTTAAACTCATGGAAAAATTTTGTGGATTTTGTATTTCAGGAATCAATGTATGGAATTCAACCAAACTTGTTACATAATTAGATCTTGCCCTAAATTGGAGTTTATTTGAATTTCATTTGGGATATATCGTCCGATAGATTGCGGTGCTATGCAATGAAACCCTCCATTTATGGGACGGCTATATCTCAGCTTCTATAGTGTACAAATGCATTAAACTTGATATATAGGCAGATATCATCATAACCTCTGCTAATACAATTTGGATGTATACATTGTCCAACAGGTGGCGTTGCTAATCTGCAATTTAATCATTTTAACGGAAAGGCAATATTTTAACTCTTGTGATTTAACAATAAATTTTCTGATACACTGAAGTTATAAGTGAAATCGATTTTATGTGAAGCTTTACTGGTCCATTTTGGATGCACATCGGCCAACAGGTGGCGTGGCTCTGTTGCAATTTAATCTCATAACGGAAACGAAAAATCTCAACTTCTGTGATTTATAAATGTTGTAAATTTGGTAAGTGAAATTAATATTACGTAAAAGTCTACAGATTGCCTTTGGGTGCATATCGGACGACAGGTGGCACTGCCACGTTCCAATATTTTCCATTCACAGAAAGGATATCTATCAGCTTCTGTAATATATATACTCACCAAACCTTCTGCGTGACATACATTTGATATATATTATTGATTCAATTTGGCTGTATAACGAGTAATAGTCAAACAGTTTTTTTTTTATTATTATTCATAGGACATTGTTTTTTCCCCAAGGAATAAGTATACATCACCCCTGGGGGATGGGGGAGGGGTGGATAAAAATTTTCACTATGATTATCTTTCAAAATAATTCGATATCACCTTTAAAACGAATAATTGAAACATCGTTTTCTGATGATTTAAAACAAATTTACCGTTTTTTTTTTTTCATTTGCCATAATAATAATAATAATAATAATAATAATAAACCCTTAGAAAAATACATTTTCTAAGATCTTCTACACAGCATAAAAATGATTGTCTTCTGTCATGAAAATCTTATGCATTCCCCAGACCCAGAGTTTAGATACAAAAAGCTAATCACGGATGTTATTGAATAAGTAATATAGTGCTTTAAGCGAGTTTCAAAGAAAATCATGGGAAAACGCTGAAAACCTAAGTCGACGAGCGTGACCAGGAATCGAAACCAACACTTCCCGTCTGTAAGGTTCGAGAGTAGAACCTCGCGGTCTCTAATACTCATCGGTAAGTTACAGAAATGAGTTTTTTTCTTCTTTTCTTTAAGCATAATTTTAAACTTTTATTATATTTTATTTATGATTCTATTTAAGTTTAAATGTTACTGATAAATTATCAATATTGATAATGTTGTTAAATCATTACTCTGTTTGATTGTTCTTTTTTTTTTTTTTTTTTCACTGAATATTTTGTTCAATACTGAAATATACACTAAAACAAAATATGCTTTTCCGTTTAATTCGAGATTTTAAAATGGAAAAATAAAGTGATCTCATAAGTTTTTAAAATACTTTATAAAAATTTATATAATTGTTTAACTCAACTCCATTTTTCCTTAAAATATTGACTATATGTTTTCTACAGCTATAAATGCTTAATAAATTTCTGTTTCAAATGTTGAACTTTGAAACATGATTATTGAAGAAAAAACTGTTTTATCTGTTTTATCGTTTTATCGAAGAAAAAACTGTTCCAGTTACAGAAAACCGCTTAGAAATTATGGATTCATTTTATTAATTTAGTCTTATGAGATGGAAATTATTAAAATGACTATTTTTGGTTATTATGTTTCTGAATGAAGTAACATAAAGAGTTTAAAAGATGAGAGAAAATTTTAAGCGAATGCCCTTGCAGACTGGTCATTGTGTATTTTAAAATGCTAGTTGCAAGGGTGTTTTCTTGAAAGAAAATTAAGAAAGTTTGAAGAAAGGTTTGTAAGGTTTATGAAAAAAATTAAGAAGGTTTGTAATTCTTTTTTTTCTTTTTAAATTCTGAAGTATTTATTTAATGTTTATATGATCATATATATAATCTAGGTTATGCAAATTGCATATTTTTAAAATAATATCCTAAGTTTCACCGACTTATAATTTTAAATATCTCTTTAATGTAATTTATTAAATAAAATATATTAACTTGTTTAACTACATAATAAAACAAAGATTCAATTCAATTTTATTCCACATCTTTATAAAAAAACATATTCTGCTTAAAAAAAAAAAAAAAAAAAAAAAAAGACAATATTAATAAGTAAATAAATGATATACTAAGAAATAATATATTAATTATAAATAATATACTTATTAATAATAATAATATTTACATTTATTAATTATTTAATATGCCATGATAGATAGCATAATTACATCAAATGAGTAAAAATTGCGTTGACTCAATTTAAAGAAATTTAAACATTTAAAGAATACCAATTGCATTGTCATGTGGAATAAATTTAAATACCTGCAAACATCATTTTTGTAAACTGCTGCTGTAAACTGAAAATATGTATACACACTTGCACTGAAATTTAAAAATATGAAGTATGTTAAATATTTTAGAAAAATATTTTGATTAAAAATATATATATGTCTTTAAGTATTTGGAAATTTTTAAAATTTCCTCCTTCTAACTAATTTTTAATTTTTTGTTTCAATTTCTTATTATTATAAATTAACAATATATTCTAAACTCAATTATATATTATTTTAGCGGTGTATTGGTACATTCATTTTCGAAATTATTTTTTATGTTGGAATATTAAAACTTTCTATGAACTTCAGCATTCAAATATATTTATAAACTATCCATGGACTTACAAAGTAGTACCCAGAAATGTTTAGAATATACAGGGTGCAAAGTAGAGAGCAGGCCTTTATTTGCGCAACAATCGGTCTCAGACGTCATCCAATAAGAAAATGTATTTTAAAAAAAATGTAAGAATTCATTATATGACATGTTTAAATTTAAAAAATCAATTTATTAAAAATCACAAAAACTGATAATTTTTATAGAATTTTCATGACACTAATAGTGAAAGTTGAGTTCCAACCTAAAAAATATAACACAAAAAGTTTCACTTTTGTGCACCCAAAATTGTCTGAGATAGTTAGTTTCAAAATTTAGGATTATTTCGCATTTTCTCAGGCTTTATTAAAAAGTCAATGAAAAATTCTTTAATAAACCCAGGGAAAATGCAAACAAAGTCCAATTAGGATTTTTAAACCGATCCCTTATTGAAGGCCGAAATATGTTAGAAAATCCAAACTTTAAATATCTTGTTCAAATTTGGGAGAATAGAAATGAAACTTTTTGTTAGGATGAGTGTCAGTTTTTCTAAATATGGCTATAGGGATCTGGGACTATGTAAAAAGCTAGTTTTTTCAATTTTGAAAAAATAGATATTTTAAATTTAAACATGTTATACCACAAATGCTCATATTCTTTAAAAAATTTTGTAACTGAAACTATATATTTGCGACCAATAGTTGCGGAGATAAAGGTATTCTCGTCACAATGCTTTGCACCCTGTATTTAAAAGAAAATATAATAATATGTATATATATATATATATATATATATATATGTATGTATGTATAAATGAATTTTTAATCTTAGTTAAAGCCAAGCAACAGATATAAGATCCTTGAAACCACATAGGTCAATGAGAAGGAAATTACAACAAATTTAAATTACCTGGGGAGACTGATTGTGATTTATTGAAACATTTATTTTTTATTTATTGATTATTATTTTATTTAACTTCAGTCTAATCATAAATTTATTCCTATATTGTTAGTTGCAATTTTAATAATCTTGCCGGTGCGTAAAAACCACATGAAACTCAAATCAAAAGATACAAACAAGCAACGAGGAAATAAAAAATTGAGACAGCATTTTAAACATTTTTTTTCCTTAGGAAAAGCTTAGAATTCTAGAAAAAAAAAAACTTGTCAGGGGTGACCTTTTTCCTCGTTGAGCACCAATGTACGATTTCATTCGTTAGCAGCTATAATCGCAAATTGCTAGCGGGCACCCTACCGTACAAGAAATTAATTGAAGTTAGAAATGAAGAATAAATTGGAATAAATTATTTACTTCAAGAAATCAGAGAATCAAACAGAAAACAACCATGAAAAACAAACATTAATCATAGGATGACGCATTCGGAATCACAAAGATTAAAACAAGCAAAATAAATCAAGAGTTTAGTTGTACATAGCAGATGAAGAATAATGATGCAACACAGCAACAGGGATATAAATTGCTTTTTTTTAATTCAAATAATGTTTGAGAAATTTTAACATACTTACTATTCCTTTAATTTCAACGTATATGCATGAAAAATTCCATGTTTTATGACAGTAATTCCCAAAAAGTGTCATAACGTGTCTATATCCCTTAAAAAATTCCTTAAATTTTTGCATTTTTAAAAAATTTCTTTTTTCCCCTAATCTGAAGATAATGACGTTATAGTATTAATTACGAAACTTTGAATAAACACCATAAAATGCAAGAACTCGCAACTGCTACAAACAAAGCACGGCTGCTACAAACAAAGCGGCAACGCATTCTACACACTCAACGTGCTTGTTTGCAGCTCTCGTGCCTACAATGTTCGCCTGATTAAGGGTTGTGTCTTCTTTTGACCCAAAACAGTTGGTGCGAGTTCTTGCATTTTATGGTGTTTATTCAAAGTTTTGTAATTAATACTACAACTTCATTATCTTCAGATTAGGGGAAAAAAAGAAATTTTTAAAAAATGCAAAAATTTAAGAAATTTTTTAAGGTATAAAGAGACGTTACGACACTTTTTGGGGAAAACTGTCATAGAATATAGAATTTTTGATGCATATACGTTGAAATTAAAGGAATAGTAAGTATGTTAAAATTTCTCAAACATTATTTGAATTGAAAAAAAAAGTAATTCATATCCCTGTTCATGTGTTGTATCATTATTCGTCATCAGCTATGTAATTTTTACTTCTAAACGCTGGTACTGAGGTGATTCTTTATAATGACGTCATATATATATATATATATATATATATTTTTTTTAACTACACTATTTTAGAACGTTTACAGTACGTTTTCTGGAACGTTCTGAAAATGTGTATAACGTTTTGAAAACGTTCTAAAAACGTTTAGAATGTTCTGAGACCGTAAACATAGAACGTTCTCAGAACGCTTCTATAACACCGATGGTGATAGCTACACGTTCATTGAATGTTCTCTGAACCGTACTATTGTACGGCTTCAAGATGGACAAATAGACGTCTATAACACGTTCAGAGTGAACGTTTTTAGAACGTGTTTGCAGAACAATTTTTGAACGTTCAGAGAACGTTTCGGTGCTGCTTGGGTATGTACATAGGTGTATGTATATTTAATTGTAACTCATAGCTTGTAGAAATTCTTTCAAAATACTTGTTCCAAATTTCATAATAAAAGATTTTGTAACAGATCGAAATTATTTTACGTAGTCCTCTAAACTAATTACCATTTCTATACCTACCCCTTTCTACAGAAATCATGGTTTTAAAAATTCTAGTGACATATGTTCATTTTACTGCGTGTAAAGAAGCTTAACCATTTTAAAATTCACTTATAAGGAATACCGTCTATAGACCATAAAGGTACACAATTCTTTTGTGTGTCTCTGTATACGTCCGAAACATTATATTCATCAATAAAAGGTATGCAACTATTTCCTTGTAACTCATTAATATTTGAACCACATTTGACATCACTTGGATGATTACAGAATCTCAACAGAATTCTATTGTGTGGTCCAGTAAATAAATTATTTAGTCTATGAATACATTTTTTCTAGATAAAACATGTTTTAAGCATCTTAATAATATATGCTAATTACATTCTCTTGAATGCAGCATAAACACTTTAAAATGCGCTTAAATAAAAAAATCTCTCCATAGACTCTAATGTTACGAAATTCTTTTGTGTGTGTCTGTAAACCAGCCATAAACATTCTGCACATCAATAAAAACTATACAACTTCTTCTATGTAGCTCAATAATAACTCTTCGAAATTTGACATAATTTTGAGGCTTAAGTAACATTGTAGGAACACTTTTGAAAGGTCCTGTACATTAATTATATTGTTTAAGCATACACTTTTCTTCATGAACACATATCTTTAAGTATCTCAATAATGCATGGTTATTTTATTTTCTTGAATGCAGTGTAACCACATTGTTTAAAAAAAAATTCTGACCACAGGCCGTAATAATAGGAAATACTTTGGCGGGTCCCTGTACACGAATCATAAGCAATATAAATCTAAAAAAATTATACAGCTATTTCTGTATAGCACCTTAATATGTGTACTTCCAAAACAACCGAGTCAATTTTTGCGGCCGCCATCCTCGTACGTACAAATTCTGTCCATAGGCCGTAATGATAAGGAAAACTGCAGTATGTCTCTTGTACACAAACTACAAACAGAATGCACATCCAAAATTATACAGTTGAATTCTTGTGCCTCTTGAACATTAGTACCAATTTGCAAGTTAATGGGGCGATTTTTGCTGCCGTTATCGTGGTACACACGTACAGACAGATAGACGGACACACTCAAAAACTTTTTGAATCTCCACATGGAGAGCCTCCTCCGATATTTCAGCAATAAATTACAGTAAAAGAACTCTAAAATCAATCAGATTAATCGAAAAAGGCGTTTAACGCTATTGCACTTCAAATAATTGGAGCCCATAGTTCATAATGATAAAGAATATTTCGTTGTGTCCTTGTAAAAATGTACAAGTACTAGATTCACCGAAATCAATATAGTTCGTGCGACGGAGACCTACAGTACTTATATAAGTTTTCATCTCAATCAGATAGCGCATTTAGACGCTATAACACGTTTAATGATTTCAGTCCATATTCCATAATGATAAAGAATTTTATGCTGTGTCCCTGTAAGAACACTATAAATGCTATACTCACCAAGATCAATAGATTTCGCGCTACGGTGACCTATGACATACGAATTAACTTTTAGCTCATTCGAACAAAGAGTTTAGATGCGATCATGTTCAGTCACATACATACACACACATATGTACACATACATACGTACATATATCACGCGAAAAAGGAAGTTCGTATGAAAGCTAAAATTGGAGGTGTACTACTAGACATCATGACAATCATAAATATAAACTTGCAACGTTCTACAATTATTCTTTTTTCAGCTGTGCGAGATACAAATCCACTTCTCAAATTATCACTACAGTACTTTCCTTATTTAATATGTTCGAAAAATGATAAACTAACTCTCTATATATAGAAACACGAGAAAATGAATTTATCTAATTTAAAATGTAAATTTATTATTTTAAATTATAAATGCATTCTCAAATATAACTGAATTACATAATCTTGTCAGTAGATATAAGAACGTATTAATTTAGTCTAAAAATTGTAAATTTCTAAGGAAACTTTCTAAAAATAAAAAACACCACGAAAATATTCGTTTTAATGATGACTAAAATTATTAAATTATTAATTAAGGATTAAAATTATCATTAAATTCGTTTTAATGATAAATGCACATCATTTTTATCATCAATTAGTATCTCATTGAAGTCGGTGGAGGAAATTTCAATTTTTTTCTACCCATGTTTCTTTCGTTCGTATAAATTCATCATTAACACGTTGAGCGCCATGTCAGCCATTCTACATTCTAGCGACTCTCATTTTGTGATATATCTCTAAGTACTGAAAGAATCATCTTGAAACTTTAGAAGTGTGTAGAACATGCTATACTTCAAACATTTCAGTGACAGTTTTACCCCGAAAGTAAAAGCAGTACCAATAAAAAATTAAAACGTTGTGCGCCCTGTCAGTCATCGGTGGCTGGCAGTGTCAAATATGATATAAAGCCGCGTCAACTATCGGTGGCGCATGTAAAATAGGATATAAAACTAAAAATGCTACATTTAGTGATTGAAAATTTATTAAAAATTTGCATAATTTTTATTGATTACGGGAGGAATTATTATGGAATTTTAATGGATTTTAAGAATTTGCGTGGCGTTTAACGTGTTAAAACGAATAATCACTCTTTTTATTTCTGATGTTTCTGTGTACACCACCGCGTTCCGACACTGCATTGCTGTAAGGAAAACAATGCCCTATATTTATAAAAATAAAAAATAAAATAAAATAAAAATAAAAAATCTGGTTGACTATTACTAATATATATATATATATATATATATATTAGTTTTAATTTATCATTGAAAAGTTAAATATAATTCTCATTATGTATATTTATGCGAAATTTTGTTCTATATTGCCATTTAAACTAATTTAAATAATCGGATGAAAGCGTCACCTGCTAAGCGATTGAATCCCTAATAAAATAAGCACCAATTTAAGTCAAGGACCAGTTAAATATCAAGTTTGAATGAATTTCGTCCATTGGTTCGTGAGATAAAGCATCCTGAAGTTTTCGAACACACATATAGGCAGGCAAACATTTTCTAAAAATGGTCAAATCGTGTTCAAAACATCCCAAAATTTGTAAAAATATCGAAAACTGGAGGTCGAAATTTTTCAAGAGTCCAAAATTTATTCTTATAAGGTAAAGTGCCCTAATTTCCTCCCCCAGTCACTTTTAGGGCCTCGAAAGCTATAAGTTTTTCCAAAAACCTATCAGATTTTTATGTTACTTTCACTAACTATCCACAAACATTTAAACATAGCCAAATTGACAACAAAAATATTTTTACCAAGTCAAAAAAAAAAAAAAAAAAAAAAAAAAGTGATTAAAAAGGTTTGGCAAACGTGAAAATGTGGTCCCAATTTCCCCACCAAATATTTGAAGGAGACCAGTTCTCCCGTTTGTAAATTTATAAAGGGACTTACGTCTTCTTCAACGTGTTGGGGTAAGACGACGAAAATTTTTTGCGGTAAGAGACCGGTGATTTTACATTGAGGAGAGATGTTTGGTTGTCTTCTTTGTTGTATTAATTTTAGCAAAATACTCAATAGTAGATAATATTTTGTTTTAGTTTTGTCTGTGCCAATCATGCGTTTTAAATAAAGATATAATGCTTCATAAAAATGTGTATTTTACATATAAATCGCATAAGCCACCTTATCTTCCAAAAGACGACCATCTTACCCTAATATTGGGGTTAGATTTCGAAATGAAAACATCATAGGAAACTTTTATTTTGAAGTTTTTATGATACCTTTGAAATTAAATAAATTTTTAATATGTACTTAAAAGTATAAATTTTCACAAGAGATCAATAAATAACGAATATAACCAACAGAGGATTTTGCAAATTATATCAAACAAAAATTACATCGTTTTCCTCCGATCTGCCTTATGTTTAGTTGATGTCCAAAGAGCATAATATAAGAACCAATTTCTAAAAGTTATGTTCTTTTGACCTCACCTCCCATCAACCCAAATATTTCAAAATTTGGGTTCTATAGCAACTTTTTCTTCCCACTTGAGGAGGAAACCATGAAACGCATTTTTTAAATTTTTTTAAGGGATTGTTGCTTTTCCATTCAATTTTACAGCAAGTGGCAATTTTTTTTTTTTTTTTAGTAAAAACTTTAAGGATGTTTCTTACCCTTTTTATCAAATGAATTTTTATTTACATGATTATACTGAAAAACTTGCCATTTGAGATAGTTTTATAATAAAAGAAAAAATCCCAACAGCTTAAATTAGGCCAGTTGTCAAATACCTTTGAACTTGCAGAAGAAAAACTAACCTATTGGAAATATGTATTTAATTAATAAACTTTTTTTTTCTGATATATTGATGTGTTACTAGAATGAAAAAATATCTACGAACTTGTATGAAAATATAAAAATGTTTCCTCTCAAGAATTTTGACATTTAAATTAGCACGCCTAAATTGCGGTGCTTCAACCAAATTCTTTATGTAAATTGATTCTTAATTCATATATAGCATTTTAATTACGCCGTTTTGTGATAAACTTACAAATCTATCCAGCCTCACTTTCAAATACTTTCAAGATCTCGCTGGAGTCAGTGCACTCTACTAAACTTCATAATCATCCAAGGAAATTGGAGAGGTTTCCTTGTTTCCTTTTAATTTCCATTGTTTTGCTGAAACTTTTTCTTTTACACCTTGTTTGGCTGTCGCTTTTTAAATTTTCTTTTCTACACACTCACAATTTTTTTTCTGTTCCTTTTTCCTCTTTTTCTTTCCTCCTAATATCTGCTCTTTCTTTTTATTTTTCTTGAATATTTCTTTGTCTTCTTCTTCTTTATGTTGATTTGTTCAATTTTATAAAGTGATAGAACTTGAAAAAATACCTTTTACCATTACCTTTTTCTTATTTTGATGAGGTACTGATCACATAGAATTCACTTAAACACAGTAGAAGGTTTCTGGGGTTGAATTGTTTGATCTTTATTTTAATTTTATGAATACTACAAAAGTTGACTATTAGTAGCTAACTGTGAGCGACTTTTCAAGGTGCTGTCAAAAGACGACTAGATGTAGCTTACTTACATGGAATTTTTTTATTTGATTGTTTAAGTTTATAAAACCATCGAAAGTCATAAGAATGATGGCATTTAAATAGTCAGTCAGGTAAATAGCCTTTTTATCCAAGCAAACTATGCGTAATAACCTGCATACAAATCCTCCAGAATGTCAATTATCCCTTTTTGTCGAGAGTCAAATACGTGATGGCATATCTTCGGACTATTCTTAGATGTGTTCTCAAAACCGTCACTCATAGCTCATTGGGTAGTTCTAACGTGATGTTAAATTCACACAATCCCAAACTAAACCGAAACGAAAAACATGGACTTCTCGTTTCATTCCGAAAAATTCCAAATCAACAGACAAAATTCAGAAAAATTCTCATATTAATGTGTCCAGATAGTCTCATCTGATTTCGCAAGAATAAAATTTCCATTTCGTCCCGCAATCCGAATATGAGACAATACGACTTATCAGACTCAAAATCAAATGACTCAGTAATGGACAAGACTCTCACTACTGGCCGTGCTGACATATTCCGTTGCCATGGGTGTCATCCACCAGCAAAATGTCTCATATTTATTAAATATTAAAACTTTGGGATAACTAATTAATTTTGCTTACTTATTTTAGCGATATGAATGCAGAGTGTGCAAGAAATCAGATCAAAATATAGATAGTCAAAATAAATAAATTTGGCGTGCCTTATTCAAAACTATATGTAATGATGTCATAAATTTCAATATGCGTAAATTAAATTAATCTCATTCTAGAATTGATGGCTTGAAATATTCCAAATTTAAGGTATTGGTTGTAGAAAGCTGTATCAATTACCCTAAACTAATCACGAATCTATGCAGGCCACTAATAGTTTATTTTTATAGTTCATAGGTGTCCCCTTTTGGTACAGTGTTTAGTACTCAAACACTTATATTATTCTTTAATTTTAAGCCGTGAAAATCATTTATTTAAATTAAAATTCATCCAACTACATTTCCTATAAACATACCTTCTTTCCAGAGCATTTATAGGACAGATATGTAGAGCCGTACCAAAAAATAAATTATCTTTGAATAAGAAACAATTATATATGAAAATTTCTTGTATTAGGAGATTTCTGCATGGCAATAAAAATTTTGTCGATAAATGCTATGCGCAGGATCATATTCTCAATAAAGCTATCTCTTACAAATACACTTATCCACAGTTCATCCTAAAGATATACCTTTCATCCACATTACATCCTAAAGACGTCTATTTTAGCGTCAAGATGTCCTATAAATGACCTGGAAAGATTTTTTTGTAGGTTCTGCACATGAAAGATAATAAAAAAATCAGTAGCAAGTTGTCAATGATTATATCTTTAAATCTGTAAAAGAAAAAGAAAGTAAAAGTTGTTTTCTGTATAATCATGCCCATATTAATTAAATATTTATTTTTTAAGTTCTAGCCTGATTTTGTTTTTGATGACATCAATATGTTACTATTTCGTGTTATCATTCGTGTATATCATTAAATGAAAATAAAAACATTTAATTAAATTCAGGCTCGGGATTTTTTATTGTATGAGATCGATATTCCGACAGGTACGTTTGCCCGACAGCTCACATTCCCGACAGGTACGTTTTCAAGACAGCTCCTTTGCTGGACAACCCATCATTATTACATAATTTATTTAATTTATTAGATTTTTTTAAATTAAGATAGAGGAGATGTCATTAAAAAATTAATAATATATATATATATATATATATATATATATATATGTGTATAATTATGTTTATAAGAATAATGTTCTTATGCATTAAATTCTATTGCCGTGAAGAACATTTTAGTATGTTTAAAACAATTCAAATCGAAAAAAAAAAGTTTCAAATTTCTAAAACAGTCATGGAATCTTGCTCTTAGAACTAAATGCATAGACTTTATTGATATTACTATTAAAATAAATAAAAATGAAGTTGAGAGAGTATTACATTATTCAGTAAAAGAGAAGAGTTAATTCTTGAGTAAGAATTGGTTGATTGTTAAAGTTGAACTTTTTTTTGAACTACCGTATTGTCAAAATAAATTTAAAATTGCACATTTGACGACATTTTCTAAAAAATGTTTTATTTTTAAAAGGAAATAGCAAAATAGTTTTCAAATTTTTATATTTGACTGCGGAAATCTATCATTTTCATGCATTTACAAATAAAAACAAATTTGGGAATGTGTTATAAATGTACTCAGTTTGGATTTAAGTAAAGTATTGAAATAAAAATAAATTTTTATTAATGAACGCTTTTTTTTTTTTTTTTTTTTTTTTTTTTTATAAAACACATTTCGACATGTCAAGAATATGTTAAAGAATACAAATTATATTTAAAAAAAAAAACGTGAAATTAAAAAGTTTTGTAAACATTTATTTATTAAATTGCAATGGTTTATTTAAAATTTCCATTTTTCGAAAATAGTTAAATAAAACTATACATATGTAGTATGACTTTTTTTATTTTTTAATGACCACAATCTTAATAAGTAAATAAATCTAAAAAAAGTAAAGAAAGTAAAGAAAAAAAAAGTTGTTTAGCAAATGAGCTGTAGGGGAAGTGAGTTTTCGGGAAAATGTACCTGTTGGGAAAGTAAGCTGTCCGAAAAACATACCTGTAGGGAAAGTAAGCTGTTGAGGAAACGTACCTGTCAGGAAAGTGAGCTGTCGATAAAACATATCTGTCGGAAAAGGGGCATCGGGAAGTTGAGTAGTCAGGAAACTGAGTGTTGGAAAACCGTACCATGATCCAGATTTTATAATGCTAGCTTTGCACTTGTGATTTATTTATTTTAATCTTAATTTCAGTGAAATATTGTAATATAATTTCATTATATTTTTACTGTCTGCAAACTAATATAAACGCATATGCCAAGCAAATTTATCAAAAAGGGAAAATTAAAGCATTGCACTAAAGAGAATTTAATTTCCGACAGGTGGTCTTCTTCTGCATTTCAGAAATTTCTACCTTATTCAAGGCGTTCTACTGCAAAACAGTGTCAACGATTTCTTTGATGTTTGAAAAAATAGTTCTCTCGTCCTAAAAAAAAAAAAAAAAATGTCTTTTACGGATTTCAATTCAATGTCAAAAGCCTCCTATTTTTGTAAGAATGAATCGCATTTTTTTCTAAAACTAGACAAAAAATTTATGCTATCAGATATTTAAATATGGGAACAAAAATGGTATTCGACCAATTGTGAAGTTTCACTATCGATCTTTTTGATCATTAAACAATCGCTATATCAACTTAGTAGAGGAAATATGAAAATGCAATAAAATGTAAGAAACAGTATTTTAAAAGTTTTTTGTATTTTGTTTTCTTAATATATATATTAATTTAATGCATTACGTATAAATACAACTGCAAAATATGTTGTATCTTTTCCATTAAAAGTAAGCAATGATGGAAATATAAGCGATTTTTTTCACCCAAGATCTTCTTATCATATGTATTACATAGAACTGAAATTCTTCGAGTTTAGCCGAAATAAAAATATTCGACAGATTCTCAACTGATTTAACGCAATCAGTTTCAAACTGAAGAATCCAACATATCAGGTAGGACTGTTTTGTGCACTTTTTGCAAAAAAATTTTCTTGAGATTAAAAAAAAAAAATCGTAATTAATTATAAGTAATCATGGAAAAATACTAGAAACTACCGAAAATGAAAAAATTGTGTCGGTCTCGGTAAACACCCTTTATTGGTAAAAATCCATATGCATAGCTGCCAATATTTTAATTTATTCCGGAGTAATTTTAGTCCCGCCTTTATTTCGCACCACTTATTTTTTAAAAGTAATTTTGTCTTATTTTATCGAAGTTATATATTGAAGAAAATTTTTCTATAAATAAAGTGGTGCGAAATAGAGGCGGGGCTAAAAGTACTCCGGAATAAATTAAAATATTGGCAGCTATGCATATGTAATAGAAAAGAAAACTGGCTACATTTTCTGTTTTAGCACATCAAAAAACATTTGTACCAGCTAAATCTATCAAATAAAATTTTGTCAACATTATTTTTGTAGACCTGTGTTGTTTATGTCTTCTTAGGATTTTTGTTCAACAAATAAAATTTTTCTCACATATTTAGTTTGAGATTTTTTGCATGGAAACTGTTAATTAACGACATAACAACATAGTTTCAACATTAATTTCTTATGCACTATGAGGAAATATTTGCCACCATCTTTTGTTCAAAATTTCGAATATTTTGTATTGAATTTCAGTTTTTGAAAATACCTTATCGAAACCGTTTTTTTTTTTTTTTTTTTTTTTCGTTCTTCTTCTTGAAGTTTTATTTTTTAACTATTATCTGGAAAGTTTTTGTTATCACCAAAGGATATATATAAAATTCTGTGCGTGATCTCTGTAATTATGTCTAAATTTCCATAACCTTCTTAATTCTTTCACCATTTTTAAAATGGGCGAATCATTGCAATAGATGCCAACATTTAAATTTATTTCGGAATATTTTTAACCCTACCTTTATTTCACACCACTTTATTTATAGAAAAGTTTTCTCCAATATGTAACTTCGATAAAATAAGGAAAAAGTATTCTTAAAATAAAAAAATAAAAAAGTGGTATGAAAAAAAGGCGGGGCTGAAAATACTCCGGAATAAATTAAAATATTGGCATGTATGCATTGCTAATCCAAACATAGAACAGAATCAAAATTTCAAAGAAAAGGATACAGTAAAATAATCAGCATATGCATTCCTTTCTTTTATATTGCAGACATACATCTACATAAATAGGCAAAAAATTATTCTTGTATTGATATATTTTATTTATTTATTTGCCTTTGTATTTTGACTATAGCTTTTAACATCCTTTTTTTTTTCTATATTGCTATTTATTCTATCATGATGTAGAAATTAAGCGCAGTATACGTAACAATTTGTACCTAATTGTATTAAACAGTTCAATAATGTTTTTATTGTTCATTAATGACATGCACTTCTTAGATGTCTACAAGATAATTTATATGACCAATTTTTTTTTTTTTTTTTTTTTTTTAAGGTTGACGTGCGTTTCAAAATTTATAACATCCACACAGGTACCCTTCATCACTGATTAAACATATTTTTAATTATCGTATATACTCGGGTATAAGTTGAGAAAATTTGGATATAAAAACAAGGTGCGAAGTGTATGTGTGTGTGGGAGAGGGGGGGGGGTATCGACCTAAACGTATTAAAGATTGAAAAACTTGTTTTCCTGTCATATTTTACACCATCAAAACTCCTTACCATGAGAAAGACAAATTTTATGATGATTTTGCTTTATCCGTTTGGTGGCAGTAAATTGCCTTTTGTTGTTAATTTTCAGAGAAAAAACAAACCAGAAAAGCGGAATGGGACGTTTCGGCGCGGCCGTTTTGGCGCCGCCGTTTTGGCGCAGCCGTTCCGGCGCGAAACCCATTTCGGCGCGGCTGTTTTGGCGCGGCCGTTTTGGCGCGAGATCCATTTCGGAAAGGCCGTTTTCGCGCAGCCTGTCCTTCACGAAATGGCCGCGGCTTTCGTCTCAGCCTGTTCAGTTAAAATTTATTTAATGATAGATATGATTTCTTATTTATTTTTTTATTTTTTATGCGTGAACAAAAAACTATTTTAAATTATTTACTGAATATATTAATGATGAATACAACTTTGCTTAATTTAAAGGAGCCAATGATAAGATTAAAAACTTGTTTTTTGCAATTAAAACTTATTAAACTTAATCATCAGATGGCAACACATACGCAGCAATTCTAAAGATTCTAACCTATTTGGTGATGCAGGTTCTTTGGGGAATAAAATAAACAATGTAATTTCTGATTTTTTTTTTTTTTTTTTTTTTTTTTTTTTGAACCAAAAAATGTTTGAACCAAAAAATATTTTTAATTTTTTATTAATGGCATTAATGATGAATAGGATTTTTCGTAATTTAAAGAAGTCAGTGATAATCTGAGAAAAGAACTCGATTTTTGTAGTTAAAACTTATTAAACCTATTGTCGTACGGTTCTTTGGGTAATAAAATAAACAATGTAATTTCTGACTTTATATATATATCTGTATATATATATAAATTACATGTCACGATGTTTGTCCGGGGTAAACTCCTAAACTAAGGAACCGATTTTAATGAAATTTTGCACACTGTGTGCAGTTTGGTCCAACTTGAGAGATAGGATAGTTTTTATCTCAATTTATTGTCACAATATTGTTTTATTGCAATTATTTGTTAATTATAGACCTTTATTAAAGTTGCTCCAAAATATCTGTGAGTTCCATTAATTTAATTGTTGCCAAAAAAAAAAAAAAAAAAAAAAAAAAATACGAGTTCATTTTCTTTCGACATAAAAATAAATACATTTAATCAAACGTGAACGTTAAAAAATTATAAAAAGTTAAATGGACAATATTCCTGTGACGTCACCGTAGGTAAAATCGCCGAACACGTGGCCGATATTTTGTAAACAAATTAGATTCAAGATGACATTTTATTGTTACGTATAACATTTTCCTAAATATTTCTGCAGTGAAACTTAATGTTCAAACAAGAACAAAAGTGAAATGTAAACAACTGAATAGAATGATAAAGTTAACACTATTCCATATCGTAAAATTGCAGAACATTTTATGTATATACACACATACATACATATATATAATGAAAAAAAGATTAATAAGAACATTTTATACACACACATATATATAGACATCAAAGCTAAAATAATTAGAATTTCAATCACTTTAATAAAGGAAATTTTAAATGGAACATTCATTTAAATTTGTTAACATCGCCACAGTTCATATGGCAACTTTTAATATTACATATGTTGATTAATATAAAAGTATATTACTAAAACTGGATTAAAAACAAAACAAAATTATCACTCTTACTTCAATTTCATATAATCTGTAACTCTTAGAAATAATATTGCAAGATAAAAATTTGCAAGCCACAATGCTTTGCTATGGTAGAGTTGAGAATTGTTTACCGAAAACAGCTGATTTTTTATAGTCTCGAACCCAAAGCGGGAATATGGTCCATTATGCATCTCACGAAAATTGACGTCATAATCAATTTAAAGATTTTATACACATTGATAAAGTGCTAATGTAGTTCTATCATAGATATAGTAATATATATAGATCTCTCATCCCCATGTTATCGTACAAAGATTTTTGATGCCGAAAAAAAAAAAAAAAAAAAAAAAAAAAAGCTTTGGAAACAGCCATTAAGTGGTATTTGAAAAAAAAAAAGAAAAGAAAAAGAAAGAAATATGAATTTGAAACTGTATCTGGAGTCTTCCATTCCTTTTTAGCAAATAAATTATTCATAAATTTTATTTGCTAAAATATTAGTATGTATTCCCGTGTGTATTCACTCGGGGAAAGACGGCCATATTTTGGTAAAAACGTCGTCTTTTCCCAAATGAAAAGGAATAACTTTTTTTCCCCAATGATCACTCTATTCTATATATGCTATACTATATCTATGAGTTCTATACGCAAGCGAAGTGTGACTCACTAACCGTCTGTGCAGCCAAGAAAAAGATTTCCTATGTTAATTGCCCACTAGATTTTTTGTAAGAAATTATTAAAAATCGAGGAAATTTATTTCCCGATTTAAATCCTTATATTTGGGTATAGATATGTATTAGTTATCGCGGGTGTTAGATTGAATTATTTTGCTGTCAAATTGACAAAATTTTAATTTTAAATTTCAAAACTCTGTCGCCCTTGGCTTTTTTTATTATTATTATTATTATTCGGTGATCAAAAGCGTAACACGAAAATATACATGCCAGATGTATGCATTGTACGAAATGTAATATGTATTATTCATTGTACGTATGTATGACATGTAATATGTATTGTACGAAATATTGTTTCATATTATTCATTACTCTTTTAGTATAAGTTGTTAAAATAACCATGATTTTTGAAAGGAATTAAATATTTTCGCCAGATAATTTGGCGATATTCTTTTGTTTTTCGCCAAGGATGACAGAAATGAAATCTATTCCGCTGCAAAATATTAGTATCTTACATCAGATATTTTATTTAGACATTTGAAAACAAATTTGACTTCAAACTATGATAGAATATTTATCATTTTCCTTTTAATTAGTATATTATTAGTATATTAAAATTTAAAAGCATGGTATATAAAAAGTTTTTTTTTTATCTTATAATTATTCTTATCTTAATTCTCAATGTTTCCCATCTTTATTAACTTGAATTTACTATTAAAATTTTAACATACTCAAAAACTTCTCATCACTTCGTTAAAATACACTAAACTTTTCCAAAATCTTTTTCTATTTAAAATGAAACCTGTATTTACTTTAAATGTCCAATATTTCATAAGATTTCCAATTTTAAAGTTTTAAAATATTTATCAAATTTACTCTTTTTTCTGGTTTAGCCTTATTGTTTTCCTTTTTATAACTACAGCTGTTGCCCTCTTTAAAATATTTAAAATGATGAGGTCATTTTATAGTAAAATTATCCATTATAGCATATATTATATTTCACTCCTCCATAAAAATTGATTTTAAAATTGTCTGTTTCTTTTATGCTTTTATTTTAATAGAATTTTAATAGAATTTAATTTATATATTAGTCATTTTAGCAATTTTATCCAAAGTAGCATTAGAAACAATATATATCACTTCTCCATTAAAATTTATAGCACCCTACAATGAAATTAATTTGTGCTTAATATTAACACTACGAAAATTTTTATCAATCGCTTCCAAATTTTGACCTAAGTTTCAAATCTCAACCCTGTGGGTTTTTACATCGGCTACAACGTTTTCGTCTTTGTTCGTAAATAATAATTTGACTGTACTAAATAGTTTACAGCCGTATAATTCAACGTATAACTTAGTCACAGCAACGCGTGACCGGGTCTGCTAGTATATATATATATATTATGCGTGATCAAAAAATTATTTTAAATTATTTGCTAAAGATATTAATGATGAATAGAATTTTGCGTGATTTAAATGAGCCAATGATAAGGTGAGAAACTAGATTTTTACAATTAAAAATTATTAAAATTAGTCATCAGATGGCAATACATATGCAGCAATTCTAAAGATTCTAACTTATTTGGTGATAGAGCTTCTTTGGGTTAATAAAATAAACAATGTAATTTGATTTTTTTTTTTTTTTTTTTTTTTTGCTTGAACCAAAAAAATATTTTTAATTTTTTATTGATGATATTAATGATGAATAATAGGATTTTTCGTAATTTAAAGAAGTCAGTGGTAATCTTAGAAGAAAACTCGATTTTTGTAGTTAAAATTTATTAAACTTATTGTCGGGCAGTTCTTTGGGTAATAAAATAAACAATGTAATTTCTGATTTATTATTTATTCATTTTTTTTTTTTTTTTTTTTTTTTATGCGTGAACAAAAAATTATTTTAAATTGTTTACTAAAGATATTACTGATAAATTTATTTCTTGATGAGAAAAATATTTATCTAATTTTATCAACGAAAGAAAAGTTGACCTTGTTTTTAGTGAGGTTGCTTAAATATGATTCCTGAAGAAGAAAGCACCTATATTTTCTTTTGAAAAAGCTGTCGAGTTTTTCTTAATTTATGTTATTACCAAACTAAATACTTTTTATTGAAGCTATATTTTTGGGTTACATTTCTTAGTATGAAACAATATCTATCGCATGTATTTTAAAAACATTAGTTCATTAATCCTTTAGCTGTGTACTATTTTATCTGTTTAATAACTGATAGAAACAATAGTAGGTGAAGGTAGGAATTAAAAAATAATTAAATTTAATAAAATAATAATAATTAAATAATATAAAATAAGTAATATAATAATAAATTAAATATATATATGCATAAATTTTAACGCTATGGTTATTCAATAATCTTATTTTCCATTTTTTTTTTCTTTAAAGATTGTTACATTAGCCTTTTATTTCACTATTGAGTGACAGAAATTTTTTTTTTTGTAACTGATAAAGGGTTAAACTGATCATGTAATTTAAAACAATGTTCATGTTGTCAACATTGCTTTTTTTATTTATTTATTTTTATTTTCAAAATATTGTTGTTAGAAATGGATGAAAGAATGGAAATTTCATAGTAAATAATATTGGGAAAATGAGAACTAAAAATTTAAAATATGTCCCGAAGTTTTTTGGGGTAAATTAAAAAACAAAAATAAATAAATAAATAGGAATTTTATTTTCTCTGAAGGTGGTAAAAACCATGGGAAAAACATGTTTTGGCCAGGATAGAAAAAACCGGCAAAAACCATTACACTGCAAATACACACCTGCTTTATTTATTTATTTATTTATTTATTTATTTAATAACTTCCTTAAAGCTCGCATTGCTCTAAATTTCTGAAACTTATTACACATAGTAGAATATTTCCATACAACTTGTTAATTTTTAATACCATTTTTTCCCCCTCAGCTTACTATTTACTTTATTTATTGTAACTTAGTAACTCCCCACAGTTAAAATGTAGACTTAGATTCATTAATCACTAAATCAGTAAAAATCAACTGTACAAAAAAGAAAAATGAGCAATTTACGTTTAGAAGTGCCAGATGAAAATATCCTGTACTTTTAAATCTCCACCAGTTATAAAAAAAAAATAAAAAAATAAAAAAATAAATGATAAAAATAAAAAACAACTTTCTATAAAGTTTTCATTATCTTAAAGTTATCACTGCTATTCTTCTTCTTCTTCTTCTTCTTCTTTTTTTTTTTTTTTTTTTTTTTTGTTACACAAAATTTAATTATTAAAGATTCCTGTTTATTTTTATTTACAGTTTGCGTATTAAAATTTCTTATACAATAAAGCTTGCTGAGATAAAATAAAAGTTAACTTTAGCAAGAAACAAGATAAAGAAAATGTATGCATTCTTAACCAATTCTTAAACTGCCTTCACTTAAACAAAGTCAATAATGAATAACTCGCGGGTTTTTTTTAATCCATATAATAATAAACAGTTATAAAATTCTTGAATATTCCCGACTATTTATTATTTTTACGGGAAAAAAAAAATTCTTACACTCAAAAAGTTCGGAATGTAAACATCTGACGCCGAAACGGCCAGCGCCAAAACGGCCGGCGCCGAAACGGCCGGCGCCAAAACGGCCGGCGCCAAAACGGCCGCGCCGAAACGACCGCGCCAAAACGGCCGCGCCGAAAAGTAACAAACCGCCAGAAAAGTACCGTTTTAAAAAATAGTATTCCCATTTGATCCCAAAGAAAAAGGGTATAGAGATAATGCCAGTATTAAAGACTGGTTAAAACATGTTTCCAACAAACGGTTTGGTGCTTTTTGAGAAAACAAAACTTTAGATGCATTTTTTGCTCACAGAGTGAAACAATAAAACTGGTAGAAAGGTGATTTAAAACGATGCTTTTTGTCATTTTCAGCCATTTGACATCTAGAGTTTCGATGTGTGTCTCCTCAAGTCCCTGAAATGGAAAGTCAGAAAATTTTGGTCTGAATGAATCATTTGTGATGTTGCATCCCAAACAAAAGGTAATCCACAAGCTATTAAAAAAAAAAAAAAAAAAAAAAAAAAAAAAAGTTGCATCAGCAAGAAATTTTATGGATCAGAAGATGATGCGTTATTTTTTTACGATAGTAAAAGCGTATATGTTTCGGATATGGATGAGTATGATATTTATGATGACATGTCGATGACAAAAGTTAACCATGCTTAACTCTTTGGTGCGTCTGGTTAAGAATAATAATTTGATGGATTTAATCAGACATTTATATTTTGTAAAATTTATTAATTTATGCTTGAATTTTTGTGTTGCTTTAAAACCTTTCAGACAAATTATTCTATTATTATTTTTTCTTTTCGTTCCAAAATCTATTAATTTGTTTTAGATGTATGCGATTTTATTTTCTGATAGACTTTTTGACTTGAAGAGTAAAAATTTTCAACTTTCTTACAGGTAAAATGAAGCTCAACGCTATTCGATTTTCCCTTGTAACTTGATCTCAAACCAGAAAACCGACAAAAATTAACGAGAACCTTAAATTTAACAAAAATGCTTTAACTTGAAATGAAAAATAAAACTAATGTCTTAATTAAATGTAATTATTAAAATTTTATCTATATTCATATCTGTAATACAACGATTATCTGTCATTAAAAAAAAAAATGTACGAAGTATATTTATTTTGTACGAAATATATTTATTTTTATTTAAATGAAGTTTTTTCATGTAAATCAATATTCTTAACTTTCTTATTAAAAATCACTGGACTTTCTTATTAAGAATCCTTTTAAATCATGCATAATTTTAAATTTTACGAAACTGAAAAAAAGGAAAAAAATGCAGTAAACCAAAACCAAATCCCTCCTGCGGTAATTAAAGAGGGCGAGCCTGTCAAACACATCGGTTGGGTTTGAAATAAAATAGGGTTACGCGATTAGATTGTTGCTTCTAAATGCGGTAAAGATTATTCTGCATAAAATTTATATTCTATAAATAAAGCTTTAACAACTTATTTCAAGTTATCACCTTAATAACGTTTAAAAGTGAGATCATAGACACTCATATACACATAATCCGCTTTCAAACCGTGAATGAGAATAAACTCGCGAAAGTCACAGATAAATACTAAATGAAAGTTCGATTAAAGTCATCTCTAGAGGAATAAAAATGAATACGGGGTCGCTAAAGTTTAGTTACCCAAGAAAAAACAATTATTCTTTAATTACACATTAAAGTTGTCCCTCATGCAAGTAAAAATAAAAGCAAATTAATAAGTGTTAATCATTAATTTTAACGAGCGTAATTGTACATTTTAAAATTAACAATCTTTACAAACAGATTTCCACATTTTGAATTTTGTAATATCATCAAAGGAAAAAAATCTTAATTTAAATTGTTTTCGGGAGTAGGGACGTTATTAACAAGCAAGCCTTTTACTATTATTATTATTATTAAGAAAAATTTCTCTGGATATCGAGGGTCGAATTCTACGCGAATATTTGATATTTTTATCCGAAACTTTGTCCTCAAAAAAACGGGGTTTACTTTTACGAGTTATACGGTATTTGTACGTATCTGACTCAATACATTTTCTGCGAGATCGTTGAATTTTTCCTAGTACTGAAATTCTACTTGTATTGAATGTAACCATCAAAAGTTTTCTGATAATTTCGATATTTTTTTTTTAATATGTGTAAAGATATTTTAAATGATTATAAATAAAAAATAATTTATATATTTATGCCAAATTGGTTTTGATAAATATATTAAGATTTTCCACATATACTACTAAAATATTCTAATCATTTTGCAATTTTCTTAAAATGCTTATGCGTTTTTTTATGTGTTCCAAATATTTTTAATTTTTAAATTTGGTTTTCTTTTTTTATTATTTAAGTGTTCTGTGTAATATCTTCTTTAACTTTCCACGCTTTATTAGCACTAAGACAGTTATGATTTTTCTGAGAAAAATACTTTTGTATTTTTCATTAAAAGAAATTAAATAGTTTAAATTAATAGTAAAAATATAAATGTTTCAATAGAAGTAATTATTTACTAATATTGCTGTTAAAATCTGACTATATAATCGTCCATAGGTATAATTTTTGAATGACTAAAAGTCTCTCTTTTTCCGGGAGTTTTTTTTTTTTTAATCAGAAAATTTATATATATATATACATATATATATATATGTATATATATGTATAAATACATATATATATATATGTATACATACATATATATACATATATACATATATATATATATATATATATATATATTATCTGCTTAATCGTAGGAAATAACTATCTCATTCGTTTTCCTACGATTTGTATTAAAAAATAGTACTGATAAATCTCATTTAAAAATTCGAAATGTTGATAGTCATGTAAAAGTATTTTATCCACGAGGTAAAGAAAAAAATGCGTAACATAGGCGAAATTTAAAATTTTCAATACTTAACTCTAAATACTTACATAATTGCCAAAGCTTTCGACTTTCCTGAAATACGTATTACCAGTAATTTTCGATGCAAGTATTTAGTAAGAACTTTCTAGTAATTATTTATGGTTAATTAGGTTGGAAAATACTAAAAGAAAATAGTGGTAGTTATTCTCTAAAAATTGAGCCTAAAAATTCTATATATTTAAGTAATGATATAATTAAGAAAAAATTAATTGTGTTTTCTAGTATATACAGATTATAGCTTGTAAATCACTTTTTGACAGAGCAATTATGATATTTTCTGCCTGCCTCATTTATGTAATTAAATGTAACTGTTTTATTATCTGCTATAAAATTTATTCATAACGCAAGGACAATGTACTTTGTTCTGTTTTAATGGCGTAATTATGTAGAATTATAAATAGAGTCAGTATGTAGGTTTTAAAACAATATTATCCTAATTTTAAGTGTGATTTCCCTTTCTTGTTTATAATAGTTTTGTATTAGTAAGATGTTTAGAGTTAATACTCAAAACCCACTATTTATTATAGAAATTCTTTATACTGAGCTTCATCACAAATGTTTGCTCCCTTGTGCATATCTCGACATTCGATCAATACAACCACAACAGGAATATCCAATTGTCCCTAAAAGGTCCAAAAGTCCCTCGCATCAACTATTACCATTTCAATCAAGGTCACAAAATTCACTTCCAGAATCGACCTCGTTTGATTCTGATCTCAGGATGAGCCCCTTGTGGCTGGCACGAGCTCTCGTTGTTTTCCTAATTTTAATAGAAGTAAGAGGTGTTGATTACGTGTCTCTGAACTGGGGTGATAACCTGGAGATCGAAAATCTTCATGAGGCTCTTGGGACATGCAGAGGCTTCTGTGGAGTATGTACTTGACTGGCTCCACTCTAATCCAATCGGTTATGCTTTTGGTATACTCTTGTAGAATGAAGTTATTAGTTCTCTCAGAGGATTTCAAAGTGAGCTAAACGTACACCCTCCATTGTAAGGAAGCTACTTGCCCGACCATTAACTGTCCTAGGAGACAAGTCCTTCGCAAGACAAGTGGCGCAGACTCCAGGACGCATCTCGGGGGACGACGCCACCTGGAGTAAGGTTTTTCTGAGTCGAGAAAAGTGCCGAAACTGTTTCACGCTCGAGTAAGGCACAACTCATCTTTCTACAATCGCTCTTATCTTTTCGGCTCTATAATAATACTGAATATCTTCTCACAAGAAAATGAAAATACTTAGATTGGGAATTTTTTTTTCTTTCTTTAAAACCTAAGTAATTTTTCTTTTTCACGATATATTTTTTTTTCTTTTTTACGACAATGCTTCCAGGGATTTATAGTTTAGAAAGAAATTAGACTTTTTCTCCTATAAATGTAGTGTTAGAATTTTTTTTAATTCCAAAAACATTATTTCACATGTTTTCTAATCTAATTTTAATGATTGTTATTTTTTAATTTATCATTACACAATTTAAATTTTATTGAACATTTTATAACAAAAAACTGAACTATGTGTATTATGTTTTAAAAAAATCAAGAACTGAAGAGTAAATGTGATCTTTTTCAATAAATATGAATTTGTTAAATCATGTTTAATAGATAATTATCAATTTATAAATAGGAATAACAAATATTTAAATATTTTAAAAAAATTTAACAAAAATGAAACAATATTGGTTTATCTAAACAATATCATTTACTTTGAAATAGAAATTTCTAGAAGATATTCAAATATTTTTTCATTTTTTCAAAAAATATGTCATTATTTACAAATAAAAGCTTCACTTAAAGTATTTTCTTAAAAAAATTATTTTCAAAATTTAGCTGTAAGGATTGATAGAAAAATTGAAGAAAAGTCGTAGCTGTATTTAATGACCTTTTAAATTATCATTTTATGTACATAATTTTGAATATTAAACATGATATACAGATTGATAGAAAAATTGAAGAAAAATCTTAGCTGTATTTAATGAACTTTTAAATTATCATTTTATGTACATAATTTTGAATATTAAACATTATATATCTCTTTATTTATTTAAATATGATTTCACGTTAATCTAATTTAACCCTTTCGCTACCAGAGCCTCAGGAGAAAAACCGCCACCACAGCCCAGACGTCTTACTATTTAAATATGATACCAATTGAAATTTATTTTTGTGGGATGTATCTATAACGTTCTAACTAAAACCAATAACATCATATATCTATTTTATTGTTTTATAACATAACCCGTCTGTGTGCGACACGATTTGATGCAAACAATTATCATAAACTGATAATGAACACCCGTCACATATTTGTGACGCCGGGCTCAGGTAAGAAAATCGGATCGTCACATATATGTGACGCTGGTAGCGAAAGGGTTAAACATTTGTTAATTTAAACATTAGTTAATCTAATTTAAACATTATACATATCTTTATTTATTTAAATATGATTTCACGTTAAATCTAATATCATAAAGTCAATGAAGCATATTACACAATTTCTTTTCTTATTTTCTTATTTAATTAAATCTGGATATTTTTAGTAAATTTTTCTTTAACGATAATAAACTTAAAATAATTTTCATAGTCATTTTTAACTGTACTATATATCTTACGTATATTTTGTAAAATATGATTCATGACTTTTTTTTTTCTTTAATTTTATTCAAAATAGACTCATTTTTTCTGTTTAACAGACATTTCAATAATTGTGCAGTTAATTCAGTTTTCAAAATTCAGAAAATGTTTACTTACTAATTTTGATTACTTCCAAGTACATTTAAACAAGAAGTTGTGTAACTTGTAATATAATGTTTTGCATTATAACTAATAGCTAATTCGAATGTAAAAAATCGAAAATGTCACAGTTTGACATGTATGATATTACGCTATTATTAGAAAAGAACTAAATAGTCGAAGCAAATTTTTATGCCAATCCAACGTATTCAATTAGAGAGAACCTTTTATCATGGGCTGTACACACACTGATAAACAACAACAACAACAACAACAACATTACTAATTATTCGAATACATAATAACATTTTACTTCTCAGTAATGAAAGAAAAGGAAAAAAGGTGACTTTTTTGATTCAGAAAGGTTTCTATAAATGCGAAAAAAATTAAAAAAAAAAAAAAAAAAAAAAACTATAATAATAATAATTAATAAATAAATAATGTTGAAAATGATTATTATTTTTTTTTAATAGTTTTATTCCACAAACTTTCACATCTAGAGTTGTAAAATTCACACTTACTTATTTGTTTATTAGGGGCTTACAGTAAACCATCTTTAAAAACCTTATATAAATATCATGCTCTTTATTTTATTCTTACTTCCAAAAGACAACATTTATGTTCGTGTCGTAATAAGTAACAAATCATGAAATGGTAAGCTGATAATTGAAGTATTTTCCATTCTTATCCTTTTGAAGTAAAATGCATGCACTTGAAGAACTTACCTTTGAATGTCTTACTGTTGAAAGACACTGTTTGCTTTGTGCACCTCTGTAATTATTATTATAAATGAAATCCGAAAAGAAACGAGGTTACGACGTGTAATTGATACGGCAATATTTCGGATCACACATTTATCTATAAAATATTCTAAATATACTGAAACATGTAAAGTCTTTTCAATAGATTCTGAGGGCTTGGAATTGATATGTTTAAAAATGATTAGGCTGTGTATCACTAAAAAATAACTGCTTCTTTCTTTCTTTCTTTATTTATTTATTACTTGAAAATACTAATTGATTAAAATGGTATATTTTTAATGCTTGGATTACTTATTATTATTATTATTATTATTATTATTATTACTAAGTTTTTTTTTTTTTTTTTCAAAAATTGTGGGACACATCCATGAACTGAAATAATCGAAACAAATATTTATGCCAATCCCACGTATTCAGTTAGACAGAACCTTTTATCATGGGCTTTATACACACTGATAAACAATAACAATAACAATACTAATTATTCGAATACATAATAATATTTTACTTCACAGTAATGAAAGAAAAGGAAAAAATGTGACTTTTTGGTTCAGAAAGATTTCTATAAATGCGAAATAAATAAATAAATAAAAAACTGTAATAATAAATAATAAATAATAAATAGATAATGTTGAAAATGATTATTATTTTTTAATAGTTTTATTCCACAAGCTTTTACATATAGAGTTGTAAAATTCACGCTTATTTATTTGTTTATTAGAGGCTTACAGTAAGCCACCTTGAAAAACCATATATAAATGTCATGCTCTTTATTTTATTATTACTTGCAACAGACAACATCTATATTTGTGTCGTAATAAGTAACAAATCATGAAATTGTAGGCTGATAATTGAAGTATTTTCCATTCATATCATTTTGAAGTAAAATGCGCTTGAAGAACTTATCTTTGAATGTCTTACTGTTGAAAGACACTGTTTGTTTTGTGCACCTCTTTAAATGTTATTTTTAATGAAACCCGAAAAGAAATGAGTAACGACGTTTAATTGAGACGACAATATTTCGGATCACATATTTATTGATAAAAGCTTCTAAATATAGTGAAACATGTAAAGCCTTTTCAATAGATTCTGAGGGTTTGGAATTGATATGTTTAAAAATGCTTATGCTCTGTATCACTCAAAAATAACTGCTCCGTATTTATTTATTTATTTATTTATTACTTGAAAATACTAATTGATTAAATTTGTATACTTTTAATGCTTGGATTACGTATTATTATTATTATTATTATTGCTATTATTATCATTATTATTAATTATTATTATTATTATTATTATTATTTTCAAAAATTCTGAGACACATCCATGAACTGAAATATGCGAAAAAATATTCATGACATACATAATTTTGAACATAAGAGGATATATTCACTTGTAAATGACCCCTCAGGCACACCGAACTAACTTCGCTAAAATTTGGTTGCAAGTTATTTAGAAATAATATATACAACCCACATATTTTCTCCTTTCACCCCTTTTTTGTAATGGTTTCTGTACAACGCTTTCCAATAATCCCCACCTCAACTTTGAACACGTATTTATGCCTGAGACACTTTACACAATTTGCTTTTCTGGCCCAGGTCTTGGGCCATGCTTGCTTGGAAAGCTCCGGGGTTTTAGCATTTTTAACTTTTTAATTTTCGTTTTCTTAATTCTTTTACCTTTTATCATGTTTTAAATTCATTCTCTACCAGTACTGACGGAGAAACTTTGAAAGTTCTGAAACGGCCGTATAGTAATTGACTATTCCTTCATTTGTGTTCTTTTAATGTTGTATTTTTATTTTCTTTTTAATATGGAATTTTATTCACTATGAAAGTAATAAGTATTAATAAAAAAATACTTTTAAATATTTTTCAGCACATATTTACGAATATTTCAAAAATGCGTTTTAACTTTTTGACTTACAAACGATAAATTGCTATTAACAAAATTTCTACTGAGCGTCGACAATCTATCAGCATTTTGCAAAATAAAATTCTTACTTTTTTCATTTGTACAGTCGGTAACAAAAGTGTCCGAACACTAGCAAAAATGCCTATGTAAAAAAAAGTGCACTTCATACGGTTTTGTTAAATAAATCCTTATCGAATCATGTTCTTACGCTGACTAAGAACAGGATTCACCAAGGATTTATTTAACAAAACCGTATGAAGTGTCCTATTTTTACATAGGACTTTTTGCTAGTATTCGGACACTTTTGTTACCGACTGTACTTATTAATGATATAAGTACTAATCATATATAATTCTCAATGGATAAGCGCAAGATGAATGATTTTATATTTTATAAAAAGATTTCAAAATAACATTTCTGTCAAAATTTCTTTAATTTCAATTCTTTAGATGTCATTTACTATTTAAAAGTTTTAATTTTTTTCTGCTTTAGATATATAAAGTAACATAAATCTTATCAAAACATTATTTATAAAATTATATCTCAGGTCAATCTTACAAGTAAAAAAGTTTTATAATTTCGTTAAAAAAAATATCAAATTGTCTTTTACATATGAGATGTTTAACCATATAAAATTAACACTGATATTATTTAATACTATTGTAGTGCGCAAGTTATAAACATTTTCGAAATAACGTATGTTTCAAGAAGTTAAATTTTATGAGTTAAAGACATATCTTAGTCTGTAAATGAAAACACTATTCCGTGTACTACGTTTTTATAGTATTATAGAAAATTTTCTAGCACTGTGGAAATAAAAATATTTCGCTTGTTCCAGTCTTTTTTTTCTCCCGAAAAATAGTAGACCTTTTTAAGGATTTATATTCTAGAACTTTATGAAGTATTGGAAAACCTTGTCTGTCGAATTACGAGCAATTGAATCCGGAATACCATTTCATCATGTGTTTAGACACGCTTTGATAGTGGTGGTCCGTAAAACTTGTCTGTCTTCAGGGTTTAAATTCTTTCGCACGCTTTCTCAACTGGAAAGAAAGAAGTTTGCTGCTCTTCTCCTACAACTCCCAGTGGAAAAGGGACACGACAGAGGAGTTAAAGGAGGGACATAAAAATCCAGTAAGGAATAGATGAAGCTGTAAGCGAAGTTCCTTTATGATCTGGCACATTTTGAGAACAAGGATAAATGTATACATGGTATAACTTAGGTTCTTAAAATACAATCTCATAGTTTTTATTAAAGCTTACTATTTGAATTTGGGATACAGTGGAAAAAAATGAAAATTTCAAAACTAGT
Organism: Salticus scenicus; assembly: GCA_963930645.1. Lineage (NCBI taxonomy): Eukaryota > Metazoa > Arthropoda > Arachnida > Araneae > Salticidae > Salticus > Salticus scenicus. Next base: position 168,692,455 of record OZ005651.1, read on the forward strand.
TTCAAAGAAAAATACCTTTATCTCAAAATATACACTTCACTAGAATTTTTCCGAGAGATGAAATAAGGATTTTGAGGAAAAAAGAAAGAAAGAAGTGAGGAAAGAAAGAAAATTGTAAAGTCGTGAATGAAATAGATATTATTAGAGAGAGAATAACAATGATTTTGTTCTGAGAAAAAACAAGTTTTAAAAAATTTTATAAAGAGGCTATAATATAGGAGAATAATGAAAAAAAAAAAAAAAAAAAAGAATTTTGCTTGTAAATACTATGACTTGCAAGCATTGTCGCTTTGTTTACAGCACTCGTGCCTACTTTGTTCGCCTGACGAAGGTTTCTGGTATTATTTCGACACGAAACAATTGTTGCGAGTTTCAATGTACAGTGTTTACAAACAAAATTTTTTATTTATTACTTTTTAACATTAGTCCTCCGGTGCATTTTTGTACTGCTGTAATAAAAGTAACTCAATTTGCTGTAACTCAATTTGCCTACATTTTAAACGTAAATTGTCCCTTTTTTCCCAAATCAAAGAATTCCAATGGCTATTCCTTTCAAACTTTGAAAATACAGTCGATTGGTGACTTCTATTGATTCAAATGATGTACCAGAGAACAAAATGCGTATCTTCAAGAAAGTAATTAAAAACTAAAATTGCGGACAGAAATATTTATTACTGAATATCTCTAATAATAACACATGTTTGCATCTAAAATTTTGATTTGATAACTTTTTCTGTTCTTTCAACTGCTCTTTAAAATGCTGAAACCGAAACTGAAGCCAGTTTTTCTCTGTCACGTATAGGTTTTTGTTAATACAGGGTATCTATCGAAAATATTTCTTCCGTGACTCTTCCACCAATATGGTAACTTTTACAGTACGTTTCCATGATTAATTATAATTAAACATTTAAACATTCTAGAAACTACCGAAACTGCCGAAAATGCAGAAATTGTGTGTCTACCGACTTCTTCCCTGACTCTTCTACGAATATGGTATATTTTATACTATGTTTCCATAATTAATCCTGGAAACGTTCTAGAAACTACCAAAAACGCAGAAATTGTGTCGGTAAACAACTTGTAGTGACAAAAATTTATACATGATCGAGAATAACTGGCTTCATTTTCGGTTTCATCACACCAAATTCATATGTATCAACTGAAATTCTCAAATAAAATTTTGCAAAAATTATTTTTGTAGATCTGTGTAATTATTAAGACTTTATGGATTTGACTTCTTGCTGAATCTTCTCAGCAGGCTATTGGCGACTGTGAGATGCCGTCATAATTTTGATCCCGTTTTCAAAACGCACACGCGATCTCGAATACTTGATGGTTTAGAATAGGTTAACGAAAAACGATTACGAGTAGCCGCCACATCCGAGGTTACTTCTCTGAATTATCACGAAAGGAATAACCCTCCCAAACACTGACCGTTGTCAGTGCTGCTTTATATTGAATGTTGTATTTGAAAAAAAAAAAAAAAAAAAAAAAAAAGGCTTAACCTCTGGTTCACTGTCAGATCTATAAATTTTGATGAATTTTACAAATCAATTTATTAAAAAGCACATTTTTGTACGTCTTAAAAAAGAGTTATTATAGTTAGATTAGATCGATAAATAAAGAAGAGAGAGGGAGAATTACTATGAAATCGAAAAACATCAATAAAGTATTTAATATCTGCAGAAATGCCATCCTTCCGGATTTTTGAATACCAATAATTTTCAATAGAAATTTCCGCTTTATTTAATGACGAAAATTCTGTGATGAAATAAGATGATTGTTTTGAAATAGTTCTATCAAAAAATCTGGTGGATTCGTAGATCTGTATATGTCATTTGCACTTTAGTTCGTATAATTTCTCCTATATTATTACTTACAAACTTTGAATAAACACCATAAAATGCAATAAACTCGCAACAATTGTTTCGGGTCGAAAAAACACACGACCCTTCATCAGGCGAATAAAGTAAGCACGAGTGCTGCAGTCAAAGCGGCAACGCACAAAATCGTTTAAAATGAAAAGAAAAACCTTATAAAGTAGAAAGTAAATATAGCTACTGGTGTGAGTAGAATTGTACAAGAAAACCAGAAAATAAATAAATGAGTGAGATTAAACGTATAACAATCTAAGGATATCAAAACTTAAACGAAAATCTAAGTTACGTGAGTAATTTCCAAGCATCAGAGAAGAATGGAGTGAAAGAAATATCATTAACAAGATTTTTCGAATTTTTAAATGTGTAAAATGCTTCATGAATATCCAAATGGGAGGAACAGACAGGAGATGAAATTATGTTAGTTTTGAAAAAATCAAAACGATGACCTTGAGACCAGCAGTGGGAAGCAATAGAAGATTTGGTAATCTCTTCATTACGAACATTCCGACGGTGCTCATTTATTCTGTATTTCAAACGCCTCCTAGTTTGACCAATATAACCTAAGTTGCAGGACGAACACGGAATTAAATAAATTCCAGAACGGTTTTCGGTGGGAATGGGATCCTTAAGAGAAGATAATTTAATTTTATTGACGGGTTTGTAAATAACTTTGAAACCAAACGGTGAAAGAATTTTAGAGATTTTAAAAGAGAGTGAAGAATAAAAAGGTAAAACAATTGGGATGAGACTGTGATCGTTTAATTTGGGAGCAGAACGTTTAGGATTCTTAAATTTATATAGAGCTTTATCGATGATAGATGGGTTATAGCCACGAGAGAGAGCAAGAGATTTTAAATAATTAATTTCTTTCGAAAGATTAGACGGATCAGAACAAATGTGTAAGGCACGATAAACATAAGTGTAAAAAGCATCATTAGATGTCAACATCATTAAATGTAAACATCATTAGATGTCAAATCACTTTTTACAAATGTTCCGGTTCAAAGTGCTCTGGTTTGTTTAGAGAGAAGACTACATGAATTCCATTATTTTTCTATTGAAATTGAGGAGCTTGTAAATTTAGTTCATTTGTGTATCAGGCAAACTGCCTTCATTTTTAATGGTACTTATTATTCCCAAAATGATGGTATGGCCATGGGTAGTCCTCTCTCTCCTTTACTTTGCGACATTTATATGCACTATTTTGAAGAAAAACTCTTCGGTGTATATAAATTTCCTCACTGGTTTAGGTATGTGGATGACACTTTCGTTCTTGTCTCCCCTGATGTCGATTTGTCCAATTTACTTTCTTTGGTCAATTCGATTGACCCATGCATTCAATTCACTTTTGAGGTTGAACAGGATTGCTCTTTGCCTTTCCTTGACGTTCTTGTGAATAAAGAAAAGGATTGTTTCTCAACTACTGTTTTTAGAAAACCATTCTCAGTCTCTTTGCCGCCGCATGCTCTCTCTAACTACGCCCCTCAAAAAAAAAAAATGTCTGCTTTTTACACTTATGTTTATCGTGCCTTACACATTTGTTCTGATCCGTCTAATCTTTCGAAAGAAATTAATTATTTAAAATCTCTTGCTCTCTCCCGTGGCTATAACCCATCTATCATCGATAAAGCTCTATATAAATTTAAGAATCCCAAACGTTCTGCTCCCAAATTAAACGATCACAGTCTCATCCCAGTTGTTTTACCTTTTTATTCTTCACTCTCTTTTAAAATCTCTAAAATTCTTTCACTGTTTGGTTTCAAAGTTATTTACAAACCCGTCAATAAAATTAAATTATCTTCTCTTAAAGATCCCATTCCCACCGAAAACCGTTCTGGAAATTATTTAATTCCGTGTTCGTCCTGCAACTTAGGTTATATTGGTCAAACTAGGAGGCGTTTAAAATACAGAATAAATGAGCAGCGTCGGAATGTTCGTAATGAAGAGATTACCAAATCTTCTATTGCATCCCACTGCTGGTCTCAAGGTCATCGTTTTGATTTTTTCAAAACTAACATAATTTCATCTCCTGTCTGTTCCTCCCATTTGGATATTCATGAAGCATTTTACATATTTAAAAATTCGAAAAATCTTGTTAATGATATTTCTTCCACTCCATTCTTCTCTGATTCTTGGAAATTACTCACGTAACTTAGATTTTCGTTTAATTTTTGATATCCTTAATCTCACTCATTTATTTATTTTCTGGTTTTCTTGTACAATTCTAATCACACCAGTAGCTATATTTACTTTCTACTTTATAAAGTTTTTCTTTTCATTTTAAACGATTTTGTGCGTTGACTGCAGCACTCGTGCTTACTTTATTCGCCTGATGAAGGGTCGTGTGTTTTTTCGACCCGAAACAATTGTTGCGAGTTTATTGCATTTTATGGTGTTTATTCAAAGTTTGTAAGTAATAATTTTCACAACGCCAGTTTTGTGGTGCTTTTTTATTAAATTTCTCCTATAATAACAGTAGTTGGTTCAACAGACTCAGTAAAACGTCTAAAGAAATTTATTGATTTTCCCCGCTAAATATTGTAAATAATGAATGTGTTGAATGTTTATTAATGCAAGGTGTGATATGTATTTTTCCTTAACATATAGAAGTAAAAAAATAAATAAATAAAACTATTTTAGAAATTTTAATTTTTTAAAAGCTTATTCTTTTGAAAAAAAAAAAAAAAAAAGACAGACACTTTTTCTATGTTGGTTAGAAATTTATAATAATTGCTTAGTCTTTCTTCATTTCCTTATTATTATTATTTTTTTTAATAAGAATAAAAGTCGCTTTTTCTATGTTAGTTAGAAATTCATAATATTTGCTTAGTCTTTTTTCATTACTTTAATTTTCTTTCTGCCTTAAATGCTGTACTAACTAAATTATTCGCACTGAAATGCATGCTGCTTGTAATTTTTCTAAAACCTTTAAAAAATTTACAATTTCGTTTGAAAATCCGTCATATATAATCCGTCATGAAAAATACCATTCTAAGTTGAAATTTGGTACTTTTCTGAAATCTTGTTTTTTATGCTGAAAACATTTGTGAATATAGTAATTTATTTCTATCAACATCAGAGAATATATTGATAGTTGTTGTCAACGGCCATATACATTAATAATTCGGAATAACGAGATTCCTAAGATCGTGTGTACATATGACATTTATTTTCACCCAAAGATTGTTGAAAATGTTTTAATGTACAGTTTGCTAGTCGCAAATATCGCAACTCTGTTAAGTGGAAATACATGATAATATATATCCAATAAAATTCATTTTTATATTTAGATAGAAATTATATAAATATTTAACACTCGTAAATTGTATATATTTGTTATATTACAAAATCTGGTATTTATATTATTTAACGCTCATTTAAGAAAATAAATATAGATGCACTAAATCATATAAATTTGAAATTCTAAACCTAAGTTTAAGCTATGTCTTTTGTGCTAAAAGCAGAAATGCAGGGTGGATTCAAGTACAAAATGATTTAGATAGTTCATGAAATTAGCGAGTATCCATAACAAACATGCTATATTAGTAAACAAATTTAAACTATTGCAAACAATTCCGAGAACTTCATCACGTAGAAATTCGTTATATTATAATGAGCTCTGGAGATAACTTCGGTGATTTAAACTTTTATTCTCTTGCTTCTTTCATTTTATTATGTTTTAGTACTTAATTTTAATTTCTACTAACACTAACGAAACGACAGAACTTTAAAGGTTCTGACTCGGCCGTTTGCTATGTTATTTCTATTTTATTTTCTTGTTTTTATTATTATTATTATTTATTATTATTATTATTTTATTATTATTATTATTTGTGCTCTTCTAACTTCATTTTTGCCTTCTTTTTAATATTATGCCATAATATCTTTGCCTTGTTAGATATTATACTTCATATTGTAAGAAATAATACTTTTTTATTCATTAATTTTTAAAAAGAAAAAACATGCTGACGAATGCGCTTTCATTTCGTAGTCGTATTCTGTTAATTCTGATTTCTGTAGCTGAAGCAACTGTCTTTGGATAATAAAATATTTAATAGATAAATACAGTTCATATTTTTAAATATTATACTCTCAAAAAAAAAAAAAAAAAAAAAAAAAGAATCAATTAATTTAGGTAAATTATAAAATTTATTAATATAAATAACGAGATCTACAACATAGTTATCGTCAGTGAATATAATTGTATCAGTATTGAAAATTTGGATATACGACTCTTAAAGACATATATGAGCTCTACAAGAATGAATTGGTTTATATCCATAAGGTGCAATTAATAATGATTAACATTCGCATCTGGAAACAACATCGTAGATTGTTTATTGATATTAATAACGCAAGAGAATCTTGCGCTAATAGTCCTGGATAAAGAAGAATGTTAATCTTGAGGTACTGCTGAATCTCCATATCTTATAATAAATGGCATCCTAATATCGTCATTTATCTCTCATGCAAAAGAATGCAAAGCCGATACTGACATGGCCCAGCATCGGTGGCTCCAAATGCACAGCTAAAGAAATGATGGATAAAGAAAGCATTGAAAGGACCTTCAGTAGTTAAAACGATACTTTTCAGAAAAAAAAAAAAATTGCAGGAAGTATGTATATGGATGCGGGGGGGGAAGACGGAGACATCCAATAAGGAGCGGAATCGCTGCAAATGAGTTCTTTAACAGCCGATGAATAATCGTGCGCCCGCTGCTTTTCGGGGCAAACAATTTAATAAAATCGCCTTTTGCCCTATCCTGCCACCTCAATATTGTTGGCTCATGTAAATTAGGCGTATTACATACCCCTCTCTCTCTTCCGTACGTACTTCTTTCCCCCCCACCTCTGGCATTACGGAAGATAATATGGTAATGCACCCTTCACGCCGCGACGCCCTAATACGACTGGCAAATCCCCCAATCATAATTTATATGCATAATCTCCACAGGCCTTGTCAGATGGCTCATTACAAGAAGTACCCCGAGGGAGATAGCCCTAATCCCCGTGTATAACAAACACCCGTGTGTCCCCCGTTTGACAGATGTTTGCACTTTTCTCCCGGTTCACGCTAATACCCGGACTCGTTGTGATCGACGCCGTCTCCTTTGCATACATGCAAACTTCTCCATCTTCATCTTGCGCCTCTCCCCGTGGATGCACCATTACGCCACTGCCAAGTGAGCCCGCAAATGAGGCGCGCGACTGATTTGTCTCCATCTGCGAGCCGCCATTAAATCATATACTTCCAGCATACTTCAAAGCGTATACATTCAGCCTATACAGCCACCATAAAAAAAAGCGGCGAAAGTTATCTTTTAAGCAATTTATTATTTGGAAGACAAAATTTGAATTATTGTTGTCTTCCAGAAAAGAAAATACTGACGGTATAATGTAATGTTTTTCCGATATTTTATAACACAGTGATGTCTATCCAACATATCAGTTCAACTTTATCAACATTGTAATTAAAGCTATATTTTCTTTTCCGGCAGATAGTACAATTTTAACATCAAAAGAAAAGTACGTAAGAATATTTAATGGGTTTCCTAAAAAAGTTTATTTCTATTTTCGTTATTTCCGCATTAGAATGAGAAAAATATTAATTTTGAGTTTATTTTGAGTCTTAAAACGTTATTAAAAAATTTGAAATACATGAAGAAAATATTAAGTATTTTATGGTTTGGAATGAAAAAACAAATAATAAAAATCATGATAAAAATAAGTGACTTAAATACAACTTTGAATACAGAAAATTAAATACCTATAATTAAAAAAAAAAGTAATTAGAAAAATGCGGTATGAAGACGAACACAAAAATATCCGATCCAAAAAAAGGTAAATAAGGAATAAACTGCGTGCGACTTAATAGGTTCTGTGCGTCTCAATTATATTCCTATTTATGAGATATGCACATCAAATAAATGTATATTTAATAAATTATAGTAAAATATATACCAGCAATGATTAAGGAAAAGATTAAACTACAAAATTGCCGATGTTATTAGGTAAAATGGGGACGCCAAACTGAAATTTTTGAGATACGGCTAATTGGTGCAAGTTAAACGTATCAAATCTTAGTAATGTTCGAAGTAGTTCCTTTCAACTTCAATGAACTTCTGTAGGCAAATTTTCTGAAGATCAAACGCTTCAGTCCACACATTTCTTAAAAAAGATGAAAAGTGTGCTTGTATAGTCTCATGAATTTCATCTTCAGAAGGGACTAAGTAAAATTTTCTTTTGACTAAAAAGAAAAAAATAAGTCGCACATAGCAAGTTCAGGTTAACAAGGTCGGTGTTCTTAATAAAATACAAATATCCATACTTTGATGTATTTTTGTTCAAGAAATTCTCTCTCGCAAGACTCTCAATCTTGCTATATGAGAAGACGCATTATCATAGGGAAGCATGAGTGTCCTTACATTCGCTTCTTGAAGAATTCCTGGACCCTTAGTGGTGTACCAGTTTCCTTTAACCATTATTTTCTGTCCCTCCAGCTTAATGACTTTGACCAGTCTTGTGCTTCTAAAAATCGCGGCATACGTTACTTTTTTCATTGATCGTTGTCTTTTCACCATTGTTGGTTTGAAGTCATCTTCAAAGACCCATACTTTACATTCTTAACGCGTTATAATGTCAAAAAAAGATATGTATGTCTTATCACCAGTTATGATTTTAGAAATAAGGCGTTGTTCGCCATCATTAAATAATTTTAGGACTTCTTTACAGATTCTGATACGGCGTGTTCTGTTAAATTATAAGAGATTTAACAACAAACTAATTTTTTCATTTACCGTTCTTCATAAATATTTTTTTGTATAGACCAGTTTTGTAATTTTCACATTCCTCACACCTCAAAACGCGTAAAAAACTCAAGAAAGTGAAGTCGAAAAATTTCATGATTACCGAAGTTCCCCATAAAAAAAATTTATTTGGACTAAAAATGTGCAGAATGTAATCTTATTTAAATTCGTAAAATCAATGTACACGATTTCAATTTATACTATTTTTTGAATAAAGAAATAAGAAATGTAAAAATTCTGTATGTGTAATATGTTACTGTTAAATTATTGTTTATGGTTAAGGAGTACTTAATCTAATAATCTGTAAAATAACATGAATATTTGGATTACTACATTTTACAAAAGAACAATATAAAAATTGATTTCAAATTGTTATAAAATAAAAGCACTGATGGCTTCACCGCTTTGGTGACCTACAGAAGTAGAATTTGGTTGGAAGCATGGAGGATATTGTGGCCATGACAGATTTTACTTGCATCAACCACCATTAATATACACAACGATATTCTGCCAGCTCAAATATCGAACCCGTAAACTTCCAATTATGTGAACGGCGCTCTATCGACCAGTCTACCATGTCTCTTATTTCTCTGAAAGCAAAATTCAAGCAATCGATTTGTGTGAAATCCACTTAATAAGTTTCAAATTTTAATATGGGATAAAACTGTTTTATAATTGTGCATTTTGTTGCCCAAAATTTAATGATTTATTTTTAAATTTAATTTGATGACGTTCTGAAAAAACTTTTTTTTTTAACTCATTTATAAATAATGGAATGCTTTCATACAACATTTGATAACAAAGCATAAATCGTGGAAAGTATACATATTCACTCCATAAATCAGAATACATAGTAGTTAACTCCAGCTAAAATTAAAATGATAGTTTTAAATTTTGAGAGTATTTTTATAATAAAAATAAGTGTGGTACGCTGACAATAACACTTATTAGGTTATTACGTTAAATAACACTAATTAGATGTATATATACATATATCATACGTATATGTGTATATTATAAATGTCTATGTGTATGTATATTTCTGTAACCCGGTTGTAAAGGACACCATGTCCATGTTTTGAAAAGAGTTGCTACCATGTCTTTGATGTGCCACAATGAAATACATTTGTCATGAATAAAGAAAGTGGACATGGTTTTATATTCCACTGTATTATCTACTTTATAGTAACTGCACATTAGTGCTTAATGCCTCTATGTAAATCAAAAGATGCACATAAAGGACATGGTGATAATTCTTTTTACAATATGGAGATGGTGTCCTTTATCTCAGGGGTACAGATTTGTGTATTTAATTCGGTAGACTAACGCAGCCAAGTTTTTATAGGAAATAACTTGCATTAATGTCATAAAAAATCAGGAACAAATTATCTTAAATGATTTATTTCATAAAACTACTTTGAATATTTAATTTAATTAACCTTTTACATATATATATATATATATATATATTATTTTTTTCGTACAATTCGAGCGTTTCGTTCAACAATAATGCTAATGCAATTTTTTAATGTAGTCTAGAAAAATAACTATGTATTTAAATTACTTTAGGACAAAAAAGAACCTCATAATTTTTCTGGTGACAAATTATAAATAGAAGAAGAGACAGGATAAAATTTTATGCGAGAAATTTCTGAAATGTTAATCTAAAATCTCGAAATATTTATGATTCACAGCATACGAGCAAGCAATCTTCTCTGTTGTTATATACAGTTATAAGCGTATATTTATGGAATGTATTGTATTTTAAAATGCATTTTGCTTTGCATCTGCAAAACCTACTACCTACGAAAGGTATCATACGTCCTCAGAGAACGCGCAGAGGCGAGATGATTGCCGGATGGCGAGTGGTTTTTGTTTGCCAAAAGAAAATGAGAGTTTTCAGCTCCTTGTCAACACTTTTCGGGAGCCCAACAAAAGAGACCTCGCCGGAGGAAAAGAGGAAAGTATAATGTAAAATCCACTTCTATCTTTCCTCGCGTATTTTTCCATGCCAGGATCGAACCGTTTGATTTTCTGATTCTTTGCTCAGACTTGACTCCTAATCATAGCACGGGCTTTGTTCCTCTCGTTTTATTTTCTTCTAGGTTTTGGAAGAAGTCGACGAATATCATCCGGGGAAATAGAAGCAAAAAGAAAATGGTTTGGGGGAAACTGTTTGCGCGAAAGGAGAAGAGACGAGAGAAACTCAGAAATCCTCCTTCATATGACATAACAATGGAAGTCGACCCTCCTATCCCACCAGAAAAACCAAAAATGAATGAACGAAGTTTAAAGCCATTTGGTTTGAAAAGAAGTGGACGTGCGCCCCACGGGATCGATGTGCGATGGAAATTCAAATCAACTTGACGTCTGAGGGGGAGTACATGTCCCGGAGAAAGGTGCCGAGGCAGAAAATAACGGGGCCTTCATTAGCATTTGAATTATCCCGGAAATAGTTGCCACGAGTTCATTTGTCAGCAAAACCCTGGTTCACTCGTTGTTCCCTGAGAAGCACCACCTCGATCATCTTTCTTAGAAATCCTAATCCAAATGCATTTTTTGTAGATATGTGATAGTTGTTGATTCCTTCCACGAAGAGAGAATTGAATGCGAATAGAGTTGAAGAATGTGACTAAACCGAGATGAATTTATAAAGGAGCCTTTCATTTTTTATGAGAAAATGCATAAGATAATCGCAAATCATTTGAACAATAAAAGAGGGCTCACAATACATGAAAGAAAAACAGTGTTTCCAAAACATTAAACGGGTATTCCTCTTATTTAGTCAAAAATACAGGGTGCTTAACTTGATCTAGATTTTTTTACTCATCTCACGAAACAATGCAAGTTTGTTAATTTGTTTTATAATAACTTTCATATTAATAAACTTATGTACGATATTTGTCGTTTGGATTAGTGTAAGACACCATATCTTTTATATAAATAAATATGTTGCAAACCAAGATTCTATAACTACATAGTTTATTTTGCCACGAACGTATTTTTCTGTAGGAAAGATAAAACCCATACTAATCGAAACTGTAAGTCAACGTGGATCAACGTAATAGATTTTTAAAAATAATAATGATTTTTTTTTTTTTTTTTTAACATCGTGAGTAATCTTAAAGCCTAAATTGGTAGGTACATTTTTTAACCCTCTAAGCGTGTGGGGGGTGCGTCTGAGGGGAAAAATGGTATTGTTTTTTTCACTGTAAATTCTTTATAGTATACTAAAACAATGGATTTTTCCCTATGCTTTTAAAAATAAACTTCATGACTACTGTGTTATCTTTCATACTTAAAGAAACAAGCTTAAAATATATAATCATGAACATTTTAAATAAATGTTTTTTAGCGGACAAACAATTACAAAAATACGTTCACGACCGTTATACAGTTTTAATTTAACATAATTACAGTTTATGCGCAGGTAAGAGACGTTAAAGTTATGGATATATGTCATATCACTGATGTTAAAATTCATTCCCTTCAAACATAAATGCTTTGAATATCAAAATATTTACATAGCTGCCACGTATTATATGGTTTTTATATGGTTTTTTCCGAGCGAAAATGTTTATTTAATCGCAGAGAACTGCAACAGAAACTTATAAAAGGTTTATATAAAATAAAACACTAAAACCTAAAAAATCATAGTACTTGACAGCTAGGCATTATATTTTAAGTTAATACATTTTTTATACTAATACATGTAAAATTTACAATTTAGAATATTTTTATAAGTATAGAGGGGTTTTATTTAAGTTTTATATCATATGAAATTCTAAAACATGTTTCAATTTTATTAAAACGATGCTTCTTCTACGAAACGGAATATACTATAAGAAGAAATCTTATTGCAAATACTTTTTAAATAATGTCTTCTGTGAATTCTGTGCATATGACATTTGTTATCAATGACTCAAATGTAGACAACTACAATACTACTAATAATAACAACTTTAATTCATAATAGCTAAATAATATATTGGGTTGTTCGATAAATAATGTCGTTTTTTTTTTCATGTTTTTCAAAGTGAATTCATTTATATTAACAACAAACATTAATCAATGACATATTGACCATTTTGTTGGATGCCCTTTTGCCATCTTTTGGTAAGTTGAAGAATTCCACGTTCGAAGAAGCCTTGGTTTTTAGAAGCTAAGGTTTTAAAAAACGACATTATTTATCGAACAACCCAATATTTTTTTAATCATCCACTTAGATATTCCAGAGTATCAATTTTTTTTTTAATCATAAACTTCATCTAATACTAGCTTAAGATTATTTATTTGATAAAAAAAAAAAAAAAAAAAAAGAACGTAAAAGACCTTTCTATGTGTCGACAAAGATGTACTTTGCGTGTTGTCGATTAATCTTATGTGTTGTATTCTATAAAAAATCACTTTCGGGTTTTCTACTTTTTAATATTTCGTGTTTGACCATTTCTTTCTCTCTCTCTCTCTCTCTCTCTCTCTCTCTCTCTCTCTTTCTTTTTTTTTTTTTTTTTTTTTTTTTTTTGCCATATAGTCTAATCTTGCTTTGAAGATTAATACACTTATGTTTGTGAAAATTGCAACACCAAGAAGGAATGCGAATATCGAACTGATATTTATTGGGCAGATATATCATAGTAGGAAGAACAATTGATTAAAATTTCAGTAAATTTCGAGTAATATGTACTGAGAAAACGGTACATAAAGCAACGACCTCTGTGAGAAATGACAGCACTTATCTGCCTAGGCATTGAAGCAAACAGCGATTGGATGACATTGTACGGGTAAAGCACTTCATGAAGCTTCACCACGATGCCACAATTCATCGATCGTAGTCACTGGTGAGTGGTGGGGGAGCCAGTCGCTTTCAACGATTAAACAGTCATTTTCGTTGGTGCGAGATCAGGAGAACACGCTGGCCAGAGCAGCAGTCGAACACTTTCTGCAACAAGGATGGTCCGGACAATACGGACAACTTGTGGTCGTGCATTGTCCTGCTTAAGTATTGCGCATTGGAGGCCTTGATTACAGGGCAGAGCGACGGGCCTTAACTCGTCAGAAATGTAATGGCTGGTATTCAGAGTGGTGGGAATGAAAACAACAGGCGATCGAGACATGTATCCAATGGTATCGCATACCATGACTCTAGGTGGTGACCCAGTATGCGGCTACAAAAATTATGATTACCCTCAAAACTGCATCACTGATATAGGCGCCTTTAATGTGTGATCAACAACAAACCTGGACGCAGGGATGGCGTAAAGTCATATTTCAGACAAATCACAATCCTGTTTACAGCATCAGGATTGCCTTATCCGTATTTAATGGCATTGTGAATAATGCACATTGCCAGCAGTGATTCTACATCGACAAACTGTCCATAGCCTTCAGTGATGGTATGGGGTCCCATTTTAAAACTAGCATAAACAACGTAGCCAATTACCTCCATTTATTTTCCTTTCGCGCATTAGAATTAAAAATCATTTCTTTCCAAGTAATACAAACCTTTAGCAAAAATGAAAATATTGCATTGAGTATTCTCTTTTTCCATTCTTTATTTTCAAGAACAGTAATTCGACTCTAATTGCAAATGTTATCGAATTTGTTTATCGCAATATCATCAAAAGAACTGAAAAAGTACAAATATTCTTTAAAGAAATCACTTTAAGTTAAGAAATATTTGTAATACATACATAACACTGGTGGTATTTAACCACGTTGCTCAGTGATCTGCCATTTGTACTGATTCCTCCATCACTTTATTAATACAGTAAATTTTTCTTTTAATTAATTGTGGTAAAAAAAACTACGGAAGATTACGATATAATTTTAGTCGTGAAAGAATCAGGGTAAAGATACGGACTGTAGACTCTTTAAATTAACGCGTTGGGGATCGTAAACGGGAATTCCCGTTTAATAATATTAATAAAATAAGCCTAGCCTTTACATGATCCTATAAGATGATATATTTCTTTTAAAAATTTTTGCTTATTCCATTTTAAATACTTAAATCCCTTATATGTTCCAGGAGTATTTACCTGATCGTTTGTTGAGGATAAAATTTGAACGGTTTAAACACGGATATATAAAATATTTCTTTTATAGCTTTTTCTTGATGTTTTTCAAGTTAATAGACGAAATCTGATTAATACGTGCTACCAGAATGACAAATTTGTCTAAAAATGTATCAGGAAGCATCAGAATGAAAAGTCACAGTACTCATTTAATTTTTTGTTCCGTAGTCGCGTTAAGTGTGTTCATGTGCGAAAATAATAGAGAAAGCCGCAAAATAGCTCTTAACTACGGTTTCTATTAGGATTGAGAACACAGTATAAGCTTAAAATATTTTTAATAGATTTTAATTATAAGGAACGGGGGAGGCTTAACCTTTAGAGATGGGTTCTTTCAAAATTCCAACTGCCGTCAGAGCCCCTCTCTGAAGGTTAAAAGCGCTCAAAACTGCTGCATAGAGGTGAAAGGCCTCCTTCCTTCTTTCAAATCTTTCAAATAGATTCTAATTTTGAACTTATTATATCCTGAACTATCGAGATATATGGCTCTTATTCATGGTGCTTGTACTATGTATTTAAGAAATTTCCTGACTCTTAGGAGTAAAATAAATAAAATGACATTTTAAAAACTATGCTCATTGATAATTTCAAACTCTACATAAAATTTACTTGACTAAATATTTTTTCTTTCACTAATATACAAAAATTTATTTCATTTCAGCCCCACCGGAGGCCGAAAATTTCTGTTCTTACTGGGTAGTAATGGGTTCAATCCCAAGTCGCGCTCGTTTTACTAGACGTTTAGAGCTTTCCGTAGTTTTCGTGCACTCGCTTGAATACGAGCTTGGACCCCTTATAAACACACCAACGGAAAGCATTCCACTTGGACCTAGGTCCCAAATGTAGACAATCAGCCTTTACTCTGACGCCCAACATCCAGCTATTTCCTTCCATTAAATTAATGAAACACATCATGAAGGGAATTGTTGGAAAGAAAATATAGAGATTTTGAAGATAAAAAAGCGGTGTTGTACAGTAAAACTCATTCCGACTATTCAAATGATTTTATTGTTATTTATATCTTTATCATTAACAAACTACTTAATTGGAATAGTAGTACAACTTCAATTAGTCCTTTAAAAACTAGAAAAATGAAAACCTGAAATAAATAAATTTAAAATTAGTAACGAAAATTTACTTATATATATATATATATATATATATATATATATATTATAGAATGATAGGTATAATCAAAATTTCAATAATTTTCTTTAATCCAAATGAAGGCATTAAATCACTTTGCATGTAACTTTGAATTTACGGACAAGTTTACATTAGTATTGGTCTTAATTTTGATTTTAAGTATTTTAAGCAAGCAAGTACTAATGGCGAACTTGTTGCCCTTATGCAGAATTGCCACAGGTGACTCTTTTGATTACCGCAATTTTAAAACTGTAATTTTTATAATTAATTTTCAATGATTAAATATGGCGTAGAAAACTGCAAATAAATACAAATATTAAAAAATTTTACCTGAAAAAGACCAGCTGTTGTGTAGCTTTACTGAGGCGAATACTCTATATCTAGAATTTCTTAAATGTTTGCAAAAGTATTCTAAACTCTGATTTTAAAGTTACAAAAACACATGAGCATATCTACACAGATGTATTTCATAAAATAAATTGACTTTTTGTATGTATCATCGACTATTTGTACGTAACCTGGTGATACATAAAAATAAATAAATAAATGTGTTTTGCAATACGATATGACGTGTCGCTGAAGTTTTTTTTTTTATAGCAAATATCCACTTTTACTTTCTCTTACCCATATGTATTTTCTCTTACCCATTCATAGCTTGTTTTTGTATATTTACACATTTTGAATCTTCTGAATAACGAAGTTTTTAACGTTTGATCGCAGTCTGTGTCTCTTAGAGTAACTTAAAAACAAATAATTTCAGGCGATCCAAATGTTATACTTTGCATTCAAAATAAGTTTGTTACTAGAAACTTTTGATTATAATTAATTAGTTTCATGGAATGTTGCGTGTGAAAGTTGTCTGAATAATTTTAAATAAACTTTTAAATTTAATAATAGATTTGAATTCTACGTATATAAATGTAAGTACAATAATGAAACGGGGTGTTGAGGGACACAAAATTATTTGTCGAATAAAGCTGTTTCGAAGCCTGGTTTGAATTGTTTTAACATCGGTTTACATAACAGTACTCATTATCTTGCTCTTTAATCTCCAATCTGTATTTATGGTATTAAATTTCAGCGTAAGAGAGAGTCATGTGATTGACACACCGGATTGTTTCAAGATGAAAGAGAGTGGTATAAAAATAAGAAGTATAGCTGTAAAGTGATGCAAAATGCTTATACACAAAAGTACAAGAGATTGGAAGTTTCTGCACGTATTTTTCCTTATCAGGGTTCGTACGAATCTGCTTATTTTCCTAAGACTTCCACCAGTATTCTCGAAGAATAAACTTCGTTTTAAATTTATTTTATTTCAAAAATTGCTGTTGAAAATTAGTGGTTGAGAAAAATAATGGTCATACAAACTCTGTATGTAAATAAGTTGCATAATATTATGGTTAATATAGTCTCATAAATAACCGAAAATCCTAAGGAATACATAAATATATTTTGAAAGGAATGAAACTAAGCATTCATATCAGAGCATACGAAATTGTTGCTTTTAAATATTTTGTAAAGATGGATCAAAAATTTTATTCATTGCACTGTGAAGTTTGGCAATTGAAGAAATCGGGAAATTTAAGGCGCAAGGTACAGTTGAGGAAAGACATTGTGCCTTCGATCAACTGTTATGTTGAAATCCTGTTGTTGTTCTTTAAATGAAAACGTAAAAGATACTTAAAAGATACTTTGTAAAGATTGTGGCTATGCAAATTAAGTTTCTGCTGATATATAAAGAAAGGAGTTTCTAAATTTTTTGGACTAATAAAAAAATTTGGGTTACCATGCAAAAATGTTGATGGATGAGATTGACAGTAAAAAACTTTTCTATCGAATGATTTTTGCCGTTGTTTTTGAGGGCGGGAAATATGGGGCGTGGACGGATCCCCACCACCAGTTATTTCTGTCCACTCATCTCTTTCTGCTTATGAAAGATGCTCATAACTCGATGGGCGGATGCGGATGATTTTCTCAACGCTTCCGCGCAGAAAGGATGCCTCCCTATAGCAAGGAGAATCGACGCAAAAGAGTGGAAAAATCATACATGCGGTGTTACGATGGTAAATGTGAAAGGGTTGCGAGTTAGAAAATGCTCAGAGAAAAATTTCTGTTAATTTCTTTATTTAATTCTCCTTTTTTAGTACTTCGAAAAGATAAATTAACCCTTTTTTTATTACTTGTTTTTATCATTTTACAATGTTTTCTTATGATTTCACCTGTAATAATTACATTTAAAAATATTTAATAAATTTAGTTATTCACGGAACAAAATTTGACTATATAAATAAGTTGAAAAAAGAACTATAAATATATAAACAGACGAATTTGTTAACGAAAAAATAGTAGAAATTATAAGATTAAACTAGCCTTACACTTTGTTAAAAGAAAAAAAAAAAAGAAAGAAAGAAAAGAAAAGAATGAATAAATAAAAAAAAATTATGGTTAACGAAGAATTTCACTAAAAATTTTGAAAAAGCAAAAATGTCTTTTAAAATACATAAATTTTGCTACTATTTTTTGCACTATAATATACATATATATATATATATATATATATATATATATATAACAAATTTGCCTAAAATCTAAAACTAAATACAGAAATAGAGCTATTTTATTAACTTAAAAGAAAACCTTTTTTTTTTTTTTAATCCTGAAATAAAGTAAACCGCAATATACTTTTTAAAAATTCTTTGTTTTTGTGTAGGATGTTATTTAAAATCAAATTGTATTATCGTCTTAATATAAATAGTCTAATGTTTTAGAAGGATTTTTTTTTCTGATTTGTTTGAAATGTAAACAACAATAAAATTCAATTTGTCATCGTAAAACAACTTTACCCTCAAGCAAATGTTTAGTCGATTGTTGTCTTGTCATAAAGCAGAACAAATAAATGCAATGCGATTTATTTGCTGTGAGCATAAAGCACAGCAAAATTTCAGCACATTCTTTTTTTTTTAAACTTGTATTATTTTAAACATATCACTAATTTATTGTTATTATTGATAGATTAGTTCAAATTTAAAATTACAAAACATATTTACTTTCAATGGAAATATTATATGCAACAGATTTTAAAATTCCTTCGCAGACGAAAGAAAAAAAAAAAAAAAAAAAAAAAATGAACTGGTGTTGCGGAATTCGTCTTTGTATGTGAAATATTAAAGTTTTTTGAATTAAATTAGTTATAACTTATTTTTATATTTCATTGTGTAATATTAAACCTTCAAAGGTTTTTAAGATAAATATATTAAAACTAACTTCAAAGTCTTTAGCTTTAAATACATATATATATATATACACACAAAAATGTATATATATATATGTGTGTGTGTGTGTGTGTGTATTTTCTTGATTATAAAATTATTATTACTCATTTTTGCTAATTATATGCAAATAATTTTATTTCACCGAAATATGAAAATTAAAACGGTGATTTTTAATTATCTAATGAAAATTAATTTTACACTAGAATAACACTATCTTAATATTGTTATAAAATTAAAAACGAATATAATTTTCGTCAACACCAATGTTTATGCGTACCTATGTATATATTCATTTTTTGCACTTCGTACTAAATGTTGTGACATCTGTGACAAATTAGCAAAGAAAATCCATATAATTAATTATTATCATATTTTAGAAATATGATTTAAGCAGGATTTCCGTGGTCCTTATTTTTTTCTTTCGCTAATTTTGAATCGCACTTTTTTTCTTCATAAATTGAGGCTATAAATTTGCACATAAGTTTATTGTTCGAAAATTGTGGTGAAAGAGTTCTTAGTAAAAGGCTGGTCTATTAAAACCCTGTTATGTCAGAAAAATATTGTTTTATTATTTAATTAAATGCGCAGTAATAGGAATGTAACGATGTATAGCGAAATTTTTTACAGTTATAAAATAAAATTCACACTTAGTTGCTATAGTGGTTTTTATTAAAATAGTTTTAAATTTTTTATCTTATCTATTATAAATTATCTATCACTCAAAGTCAGTTTATTTTAACACTTGTAAAAAATAATCTTTTTCTTCGAAAAGAATACTCAGAGAAGAAATTAGTTTCATTTATGTTAAAATTTACATAATTTTTTTTGTAAGTTTCCACTTGTAAAATATTACATTTTTGGTTCTAAAACTATTGTATATAACCGTTCTAAAAATTTATTTTTTATATATTTATTCATATGATGCTTTCATTAATTTTAATGAAAAATTTTCAGTGTATAACTATAAACGTTAATTATTTTCAACTTATAACCTTTTTTTTTTATTCGAATACTACATTGATTATAAAACTAATAAGAAAATTAGTTATGAAGCCAATGTATCGGTAAATTTTATATTTCGATGCCTAACGAAATTTTGTCGATTAATCTCTGTGTATTTTTTAAATACCTATCAAGAATAAATATATATTTATTCCTGTTTTCTTTCATGGGTTATTTGTGTTGATCTCTTTATATTGTTTTTAGTATTAGAATTTATTGTAACTTCTTTCTGCTATATTAGTATGCAATTTTTTTAAAGTAATTCCTGTCAAGTGTTTTCTATTTTAATTAAACTTTTTAATAATAGCATCTGGATTTTGTTTATAAACTTTCGTTAATTTATTTTTCCTCTGTCTTTTAAAATTACTTTTACGTTAACATTCTAAATGAAAATTTAATTAAAAGTTAAAAATAAACATGAACAAATTAAGTTTTATAATTTTATATTTCACTTTTTCTTATGAAAAAGCAAAAGAGTCACGAATTTTAAACCCCCTTTATTTCTTCGTCATTAAATATCGAAACAGAATCCGTTTGCTTTCCTGCCAGTACACTACCCGAACTGGGTAACGTCATTGGCATTATAGAACAGAAAAGAAGGTGAAACTTTTCCTCCAAGAGTGATTTTAGCATTGCGCTGACTAACTAAATAATGACAATTAATTCCCGTGTATTTCTCAAAGCATCAAGCATGAATATTTATTTCTTTTCTTTCCTTTCTTTTCTTTTTGTTTTTTCTTAAATATTTGCAACAATATCTTTATTTGTCTTTAGCATAGCTGAAAACCTGTATGTATTTTTTTCCCCACCAGAAATTTCTAATAGAAAGTTTCTATATATTTTTGCAACAGCAATTTTCCAATATTAAGTAAGGTAAAAATTTTTATTTAGAAAAAGCGGCGTTAAAAAGTCATACAAGTTGGCAATTATATTTCAGTGTTAGAATTTATTTTGTTAACTTCTATCTGTTATATTAGTATGCAACGGTTAAAATAAATCTCCTAAATTTTTTCTATTTTAATTAAAGTTTTTTTTTTTTTTTTTTTTAGTAATAAGCATCTTTTTCTTCTTCTTTTTTTTTTTTTTTTTTTTTTTTTTACATAAACATTCATTAGTTTACTTTTTCTCTATCTTCAAAACTATTTCCACATTAACATTCTTATTTATATTTAAAAAAAAAAAAAAAAAAAAAAAAAAAAAAATAGAAACGATTTCGATTTTATAATTCTATATTTTAACGTTTCTTTTGGAAAAGCAAAAGAACCTCGATATTCATAATATTCGAATACCTTTATATGTAATAATCGAATCTCTTTTTATGTCTTTGTCATTCAAAATCTAAACAGAATATGTTTACTTTCCTGCCAATGCATTACCCGAACTGGATAACAACATTGCCGTTATAGAAATGAAGTAAAAGCGAATCTTTTACTTAAAGACTATTTTTAGCATTGCGCTGGCCAACTAAATTTGGGCAATTAATTCCTATGTATTTCTCAATGTATGAAGCATAAATATTTATTTATTACTTTTTTTTTTTTTTGGTATGTGTGTGTGTGTTGATGTTTTTATTTTAATTTTAGTCTGTTAGAATTTATTTTGTTGCTTCTTTCTGCTGCATTAGTATGCAATGCTTAAAATAAATCCTGTAATGTGTTTTTAATTTGATTTAAAGTTTTTTAGTGATAGATATTTTAATCTTAGAAAAAACATAATAAAATAGCATTTAAATCTTTAGGAAAAAAGAATATTTAAAGAGATGTTTTTTTTTTTTTTTTTTTTTTTTTTTTTAAGAAAATTTTGTTTGACAATGGGATAACAAAATTCTGTGATTTTTCTTGTCATGGAATATTCTAAAAAATGAACAGATAGAATAAAATAAACAAATAAACAAGAATAAAGATATATATATACTTTTTAAGATTATCAGTTTCACTTATGCTGCTTTCAATCTAAAATTATGTTTTTAAATTTCTTTTTCCAAAGTACCTAATTAAATTTATAAAAGCACAATTTTATTTTTTTTAATCATAAATTTGTTCTTAATAACGTAAAATAGATTACCATAACTTCCATAAATCAAAAATAGGAGCATGGAATTTTTATTCTTTAGGACATTTTACTTTTATTGTTATTTATTTAATTATTTATTCATTTTTGACAAATTTCATTAAAATATAGAAAAGTTGTTTAAAAACTTTTATTTCCTTCTTTCAAAATACCCTGTACTTGAAACTAATAGAGTCATCCAAGGAAGGGAAAAAAATAATTTAGAATGGGTAACAATATTGTAGAAAAGTAGTAATGCAGTCACACAAGTTAATAATTTAATATATATATATATATATGCATATTTTAGCTCAATGTGGGGGTGGTAACTTTTGACGAATAGCCTCCGCATTCCGAGCCATTTTATTTATTAATTAATCAGTTATTTGCATCTTGTTCCATAAATTCAGCGTTTCTTATTTTTTGGTTCACTTTATTATTGTCAGCTCGATAATAAACCTTTTGATTACAACAAATGAAAAGCTCCTTCTTCTTATGTTTTAACATGTTTTGAATTCTTATCGGAACTATTTTAAAGTGAGTATTCTTCATCTTTTTTTAAATACATTAAGATGGTTAAAAAAATTCAATCAAGTTAATTAGTTATCAAATTCTCTTTTGTAAGCTGTTGTGGCGAATTATTCATTTGTTTAGTTTTCGTTCTCATTGTTATTGTTGTCATAAATATATGTATATAGGGTGATGGTGTATGGCTGGTTGGTTGGTTGGGATGCTAAATTAAAAAAAAAAAAAAATCGTTGGGTAAAATAGAAAGAAATTAAAAAATAAATTACTAAAAATAATTGAAAATGATTAAACCAATAATACTCGCTTCATTTTGCTATTAGGACTCTTAGAAATAGAAATTACACTTCCACAATAATAATAATAAAAAAAAATAGAACCCTTGTTGCATTTACTTCAATTAAAACATTGTCTCTAATCTAAAAAAAAAAAAAAAAAAGAATCGTTGAGTTAAATAGAAAGAAATTAAAAAATAAATCACTAAAAATAATTAAACGAATAATACTCGTTTTATTTTGCTATTAGGATTCTTAGAAATACAAACTATGCTTGCATAAACATAAAAAAATAAACTTTAAAATTATTAACATCTAAAATAATAATTAAAAAAAAAGTTGCTTTCATTATGCAATAAATAAACTAGTTAAACAGTGGTAGGTTTCTTATCAAAACTCATTTTTAGTGCTATTTTTTTTTTTCTCTTTTCTTAATATCTAACTTAAATGTTTCTATCAAAGTTTAATTAGTGTAAATAAAGAGTAAAATTAATGATAAATTTTGTAACGATAATATACAAATAACTTTTATCTTGATTTGAAAAATTTGCTTTTTTTTTTTTTTTTTTTTTTTTTGCTTTGACAAGTAGACGGCAGCACTGCACTCAAGAACATGTAACCTGTGTTGTAACAAACAAAAAAAAAAAAAAAAATCTAAAACTTGAAAATATCGTAATTATTTTAACAACTGGTTTAAAATATTTAATAAATATTCATTATGTTGACAAATAATCCTCGCTAATATTAATTGGTTAAGTAATTGTAATTCAGACTATTCATAGTTTTTTATTGTAAATTAAATCAATAATAATAATTCCGAGGTCTTATCGAAATCTTCAACTAAACTTCATTCTTGCTTTAATTTTTCATACTACATATGATTAGTGTGGCTTCTAACACGTGCTTTATGAATTTATTTCTGGTGAAGCTTTGTTTATTCTAATTGAAGGTTATAATCTATCTTATTTTCTTTTATTTAATTGAAAATGATATTTTAGTTGCAGGGTCGAGTTACCTTTTGTATATTTTGCGTAACATCGCTTGCCAAAAAATGAAACCTTGCATATTTTAGCTCAATTGGGGGGTGGGGGTAACTCCTGACGTATTGCCTCCGCATTCTGAGTCATTTTATTTATTAATTATTCAATTATTTCTGTCTTGTTCCATAAATTCAGCATCTTTCATTTTTTGGTTCATTTTGTTATTGTCAGCCCGATAAGAAACCTTTAATTGAAAGGTCCTTCTTTTTATGTTTCTATATGTTTTATATTCTTATCGAAATTATTTTAAAGTGAGTATTAACTTTTTTTTTTTTTAATAAATTAAAATATTTAAAATATGATAATTAAGTTAACTAGTTACCAAATTGACTTTTGAAGGTTGTTGTTTCGGATAATTCATCTGTTTATTTCTCGTTCTCATTCTTATCGTTATCATAATATATATGTGTGTGTGTGTGTGTGTGTGTATTATTATTAATTACAGTTTTTCTTTTACATTTTGTCTCATAATACTTTTTTTAAATATCAAATTGGATTTCATAAATGAAACGATAATTTTAAACACGTATATTAACGAGGGACTTTTTAACAAGAGATTATTAGACGTAATATTTTTTTCTTAAATTACTTTATTTAGTAATTCTTAAATTCAGGGATGAAAGAATTCCGCTTTTTCTGCCACCAGCATTTATACACAGACATTTTTATCATATTTTTGCAATTATTTTTGTGATTTTATAGATTTGAAATTTTTGTAGGAAAAAACTAGTGACAAATAAAAAGCGGAACTTTTTCATCACTGTAAATTGCTTTATTGTTCTAAGCTTTACTCTAATAAAATACTCCTTAAAATACTCCTTTACTTCTTAAAATTTGAATTGAATGAATGGTCGTGATAAATATATAAGTTCTAGACGCGGCACAATTGCTACGCGCTTTTTAATTTTATAATATTAGATTTCAAAAATAATTTATTTCATTCTACATTTTGGCATTTATTCGACAGCTTTGAGTAATACAGTTAAAATGACTTTTGTCTCGAATAATCCGTGTTATTTAAATTCACAGTATAAATGCCCAATTTTTATATAATTATGAGGACTTCACAAACATCAATCCTTACCAGGTATTTGAACCAACACCTGGAGTTCCAGAGAGTAGCTCCCTAATGATTGGTCATTCTAAACTTTATATCCATTTATCAATTTATTTTACAACGCTCTAGAAGACTTTCAAAGTGTAGAAGCATCACATGACTTTTATTCAATGACGCACAATTTTATCAGTCTGAATTAAGTCTGAATATAAAGTCTGAATATAAAGTCTGAATTATCAGTCTGAATTACTGCCACATGTACCCATCGCGTTCTATTGATAAACAAACGACAGACATTACTACTGTCGTTTTATGTTACTTTGGAATTCGTTTTCATAATTTTAGGTAAGAAACTACGATATGCAGAGCTACCAACCTAATCCGGAGGATTTTTAACTCCGCCCCTTTTTCCCACCAGTAATTTTTTACAGTATTTTTCTTCTTAATTCATCGAAAATATATTTGAAGAGAATTACTCTAAAAAATAAGTGGTATAGAAAAAGAGGCGGTACTAACAATAGTCCGGATTAGGTTGGCAGCTCTGGATATGGGAGATAAACTGCTATAATAACTCAAGAAAAGAACATAAAATGTTCAGATTTCCATAAGATAGTCGTGTGCGTAAACTACCCACTAAGTGTACTAGTTTTCGTGGCAAAAGTGAAATCAGTGTGGTTAGTTACGGCTCAGTGTAATCAATTTTCTGTGAGTTTACGAACGCTTTTTAGTGCATCTAGTGTTGCTCTAAACTTTTTCTAAAACAATTAATCTCTTTAGCGTGTTTTTTTAGTTAGAGATTGTATATATCGCTTATATTATTATTATTATTATTATTATTATTATTATTCTTTACTTTCATTAAAAAAAAAAAAAAAAAAAAAAAGCTTGTTTAGCAGATTTTAAAAACAATCATTATTCGAGAGCATGTATTAAAATTTATATCCAAAATAGTGAAATAGTTCTTTCATGATTTTAGAAAACAATTTTGTCTTGAGATAAATATTCTATGACTTTTATAAAAACAAAAAACATCTTTTTCTTTTTTTAAACCTATGTACAGTGTGTCATTTAGAAGGGGAAAAAAGTAAAAAGAAAAGAAATAAAAAACGGTTTTAAAAATAAAGATTTAATTAAGTTAAGTTAAAGATAAAAATGAAGTCACTTTAATATAACTGATTTATTTATATTCTTTGTAATTTATTAATTTTGTGTTGGATTAGAGTCGCTTTATTATAAAATACGAGACTGACTTATCATTACTCATTAACGTAAAATAAACTTTTGAAATTGAGTTATTTAGAAAATCAATTTCCTGTCCTTAATCTAATGTAAAAAAAATTCTATATTTATCAATAATGAATATATATAATAAATAATTTTTAAAACCACTAATAACCAGAGTAACAAAAGATTTAATGTGCCGAATACCACATAGACCACATATATATATATATATATATATATATATAAATTATTATTATTATTATTAAGCTAAAATAAATCGCCCTCCTTTATTTATGAATTTGTAAATCAGAAAATTAATAACTTATAAATTAAGTTTTAAGAGCACTTAAAATATGCACTTTCCTTAATTTTATTTGTTTAATTTTTAAAAAATATTCTTCGCCATTAAAATTTGTTGAATAAAAAAAATGTAACATTTTTCAAAATTTATTTTATTAAATACAAAAATAAAAGAATTAAATAGTCATTACTACTTACTCGTATGATATAAAAATCATATTTATAAAACTAATTTTGAAAAATATCACCTTTTTTATGCAACAAATTTAAATAAAATAAAATAAAAGTACTCTTTAAAAAAATAATATAAAAAAGTATATAATTTAAGTTTATATATAAATATGTAAAAAATGGGAAAGTTTTATTTTTTTATAATTTTTTTTCCTAAAACGAAACAAAATAATAATTTACAAAAATAAAAATAAATCTAATATTTTAAAGTAATTTAAATTTTTGTTAATTACAAAAAATAATTTACAAAATATTTCTAAAAAAGAGTTGTATGAAATTAATAAGACAAAGTAAATTAAATTATTACATACTAACAATAAAAATAGCAGCAATGTTTTGACAAAAATACGCGATCTCACAGAGAACACAAAGTTATCTTTTGCGTCCGCTTCAGTTTACGCGAAGTAAACTGACTTTTTGACCAGTGCATTTAGTTAGAAAACTAAATGTACAGAATTTAGTGTACGAACATAGTTTTGAAATGCAATAAATGCACTGAAAGACTTTACGAACAGCTAGTTCAAAAACTAACAGCACCAGTTGAACGAGTTTTGACTTTACGAATGCGCCCAATAATTTAAGAAAAATAAAACACTATTACTGTCATTTACTTATATTTTTCTTTGTATTTCTGACATGTATAAATGTAAAAATACAAAAAAATGTGTTATTTTAATCATAATATTTATATTAAAACAATAAATTGTTTTAAGATATATTACTCATGTGTGTTTGCGTTTTGGCGACATTTTGCGGGATCACTGAAGTTGTTTTTTGTCCATGTCCTAAATTACATTTATTTTAATGTTTGTTTTTTGTAAATAAATAGTGTATGTTTTAAGTAGCAGAAGAAAAAGTAAATAACTGCTCGCCACAAAAATAGGTAAGCTCATATCCCCCCCCCCCCCAAAAAAAAAAAAAAAAAAAAAAAAAAAAAAAAACCAATTTGTCTTAGAAACAGAAACAGCCCTAACAACACATCTTATCCTCAGTACATCCACAGGATATCATGAGGATGAAAGGACGTCCTCAGAATGTATTGTGATACTGTAAAAAAGTGTGTTGTTAGGAATATTATTGTTGCTTATTTTTCTTGACCAATCGTAGCTTCAGATCAAGATTTCTTAAAATCGCTAGTGAAGCAGTAAGGACGCCAAGCTGGAATGCTGTCCTTTTCCAAAGTAACAAAATGGAGGAGATGCGCCGGCCTGGCCTATATAGTTTATTTAAGGGGCTATAGTCTGAATAGAACAACACCGAGTAACGACGTTACCCACGGAAGGCAAATCAAAAAGAAATTAAGAATCTTGTGATTTTCCACCATTCGTATTCGGAACGAAAGCAGTTTACTTTCCTGCATATACAGAATCCAAAATGGGTAACAACATTGCCGTTAAAGAAACAGAATTAATTGAAGATGCTTCCGAGAAACGTCGTTTAAAGCATCGTAACGAGAATTAACGAAATTTTACCATTTATTAAAACATGAATTCATATTACTTAATATGTTTTATATTTTCTGCAATTTTAGCTATGTGTCATCATGAGCAGTTTTTATTATTATTATTATTTATTTATTTATTTGTTTGTTTATTTATCATGATGTTATGAAATTTCAGTAAAAATTACATCGTATTCTACTAAGACTATTCATAAAGCCAAAAAGAAAAAAAATTAATTCACGATATCGGTTATGAAGAATGAACTGAATTTTTATT
This sequence comes from Salticus scenicus, assembly GCA_963930645.1. Classification (NCBI taxonomy): domain Eukaryota; kingdom Metazoa; phylum Arthropoda; class Arachnida; order Araneae; family Salticidae; genus Salticus; species Salticus scenicus. The sequence goes on from OZ005651.1 coordinate 168,721,047, forward strand.
TCTTGATAATGATATTGTATATTAGATTTTTTTTCCAACACGCTGTGATGTTAAAAACATCACATATCTTTTATTTAACACTTTGCTTGTGAATCACGTAAAATTTCGTTTTTCAGGAAGAACGAGCTCTGCCTTCAGGCGTTTCTCTAAAAAACACTTTACTCAAGAAAAAAAAAAAAAAAAAAAAAAAAAAAAAGATTTTACGTGTTCATGTTTAACACTTTATATGCTGCTGGTGTATATCTATGCCAGTGAAATCTACAGAATCAATTACTAAGAATAAAATTTGAATAATTTAATCCTTAATACGTAAAACCATTTTAATAAATAATATAGCGTTTTATATCAACGCCAAAAGGCGGGCTTACAGTTCAAATTGGAAAAATCCCTGACGAGCAGTGTTGCCAGATCTGGAGAATTTTTTATTCAATAATCACCAATAATTTTCAATTGTAACGTTTTCCTTAACCACATCAATGTGTTAAAAAAGAAATAATAATAATCTAAAATTACATGTTATCTATTTAAACACACGGTCTTTCGTATTTTTTTAACGTATTCTTCACTATACTACCCCTTCACCAACAACCTTCATCATCACACACGCTACAAAGAAAAAATATCCACAGCTTGAAAACTGCACGTTACTTTAAGAAAATGATGTAATTGTGTATGCACATTGTAATATTCAAATATTCTAAGAATGTATTTTTTAAATATAATAAAGTATGATGGGGGTAGGGACTAAAAACTAAATAACGGGAAGTATTTTACAAAATATATATAATTTATAAATTTACTTTATAAATTAAAAGTTTTTCAAAAAATTTAATATACTTAGTTTTTTTTACATTTTATTGCATATGTATGCGAATTTTCACAGATCAAAAGCAGTAATTTACAAAAAAATGTCTATGATACACGCCTTTCCATTTAAAGGAAAAAAGAACTACTTTTTTAATCTCAAAAATGGAACCTTATATCTGTTATGCATTCTGTTATTACAAAAAAAAGTTGTGTAAAGTACCCGAACACTAGCAGAGATTCTTACTTACCAGTCTGTGTAACTTACGCTATAAAGTTTAGATTTCGAACAAGAGATAACAAAATAGATTTTTGCGAATTCCAATTCTTAAATTATCTTATTATTTGAGCACCGACAGACGTGCTTTGCGTTATATTATGTGCATTATTATTAAGAACCGACAAAATTGTTGCCTTTTTTTTTTCTTTTACCATTACATTTTACCCTTCATTCTAATCTTTATGTCCCTTCCTTTTGCATCACTCTAGTTTAAAATAAATAAATAAATAAATAATTTTGAATATTATCGAAGATTTTTTAAATGTAGAAGCATAACGTGATTTTACGGCGCACAGTTTTACCTGACTAAGTAGAATACCACTGAATAATGAAGATACCATAAAAAGAAAATGAAGAGAAATTTTCTCAAAATGACATAAAAACACTGTACGCAGCAAACTCGTTCCTAAAATTTACGTGTTATTGATTTCTCAAACAAAATAAAAAGCATTTGTATTTAAAATCCTAAGTATTTCTTTTAATTTTTATGTTATGTTTTGTGCTGCTAAGAGGCATTTCAGATGAGTGAAAAAAAAAATGAATATATTAAATAAAACGTTCTTACATAAAAAGCGCATAAAAATCATGAGACTTTCTACCATTCGTATTCGAAACGGAAGCAGTTTGTTTTCCTGCCTATGCAAAAACTAAACTGGGTAACAATATTGCCGTTGAGAAATGGAACGAATTAGAGGTACTTCCGAGAAAGGACCTTTAGAGCATCGTAACGAGAACTAACCAAATTTTACCATTTAGTTTCTCGTATTTATAAAAAAAAATTTCTTCCATTTTGGTTGTCGGTCATCATTATGATCATCGTCATCGTGCGCATTATATTTCTTTAACTTTTTATTTTCTTTCATTCTTTTATTTAGATTTTCTTTTATTGGGATATTATGAAGTTTCTGTAAAAATTCTGTCCACTTTTCATATTTTAGTGACAACTTCATTGGAAAATCTTGTTTATTGATCACAAAAATCAATCAGTTTGTTCCATATTATAAAGTAAGAGGAAATACCTTTTTTTTTTTTTTTGTCTGCATATTGCTACAGTATTTTTTAAGAAATAAAATGAAATGAAATGAAACCCACAGCTTGAAAATTACGGGGTAAACTAAGAAAATGATGTGTATATGGATCATTATACACTGTTAAAAATTTAAACAAAAACTCTGCGTAATATATTATCTTAAGTCTTACTTGAAATTACAGGGGAAAATAAACGGAGATGTTAAAAAACTTATTTTATACATTCATTTTAATAACTAATATTAATTTAATTAATTATTGCTGAGAATATATTTTGCACTTGCAATGCTTTTTCTAAAGTAGAAATAGTCATTTTTAATTTTAATTTAAACATTAAATAATAAAATTAGGTAAAAATACAGAATGAATATAGAGAATCTCAATTATTCACTTTTAATTAACAATTATTGTAAATTTACAGAGATTCTGAATAAATATTGACATTAAATTTACAGAAATTTTTAACAGTGTAACTATGTTTAAATTAGCCTTTAGATGCTCGTAACATTTAAATGCTGTCGATTCTTTGAATTTGAAACTCTAAATGTACTCAAAATTGATGATGAAAAAAATATTCGCAGGTGTTTTTTTTTTTATCACAGTTTGACGCAAAATAAGGTGATAGGCAGCATTCAACTATAAATAATTAATTATATAAACCTTTTATGCGATTTTCTTTAAAAATTTCAGAATATATACTTATTTAAGATAAAATAGTATGAAAAATTATTTTTTTCAAGACTTAACTACTTTTGATTATTAATTTTATAAAAGCAATATGTGTCTTGAACTAACATGCTTTTAAAATAAATTTTTATAGAACTATCGGTTAATTTCTAAGCTATGTTTTGTTTTCACTTCTAAATGGTAAGAAAACACTGTTTCCTAGACTATCGAAAATTCTTACTTATATACATATCTCAAAAACAAATTATTGGAATAAGCTGTAGATATACAGAATCGTTTTTTTTATGATTGTGATTCGTTTTATGTAAAAATATTATTATATAAATTTGTTAATTTTCATAATTAAAAAATGCGTTTGTAATTACAACAGTACTTAAAATATGTTTGAAATATATCATTGTTTCTTGCTAAAAGAAAATAAATAAATAAATAAATAAATAAATGGAATTATTATTTGGGAAGATATAAATTAAAGCTTGATATACTCACGGAATAAATTGGAATATTTCGCAAATCTATTGCGTTTTCCCGACTATTTAGACATAGCAATCTTTTTAATATATTCATACAATTGAATACATTAAAGATAATTATAAAAAATAACGATAGTGAAAGTTATGAACAAGAAATGAACTTTGAATATATGTATACAAAACTTTATCTCAATATTTTTTGCAAAAAGTGCTGAATATTTAATTAAAAAAAAAAAATCAACATAATTATAAAAATCATGAAAAATAAAGGAATTTCCTCTGTAATTCTTCTCTCTTTCAATTCGAAACGAAAGTAGTTTGCTTCCCTGCCTATACATAATCCAAACTGGGTAACAACATTGCCGTTTAAAGAATTTGGAGCTATTTTTTGAAGTCATTCAGAGCACTTTGGAAAGAATTGTCTAAGTTTTTATATTAAGTTTCTCTTATTTACTCAATAAATTAATCATAAATAATTATATATTTTATACCATATTCTTTGGCGTATAATCCGCAGGTCAGATACATCAGTTTTACACCAGAAATTTTAAATAACTGCAAAAGCTGTATTTATAGGAGGTAATGCTTCGTAGAAATTTTGCTTTTTCTGTAAATTTAATTTTGTGACGTAAATATGATATACTTAACTTACGGATTATACTTCGAAATTAAAGTAGTTTCTGACTTTTATGTGTTTGTCACCTTCATCATCACCACCATGAGAAATATATTCATTTATTTACGAATGTATGAATTTCTGTGGAAAAACTATCATCTTCAACTTTTTGTATATTAATGGCAGTTTTGTTTCTAAATATTATTAATGAAATAAATAAAAGTAATTAATACAATTTTCTTTATAACTAATGTAGAAGCAACAGTTCTTTATTTCAAATTTTATAAAAACACCTTTGTCTGAATTACATGGAAAAAGGCAGAAAAATTCGTAGAATTTATTATTATTATTATTATTATTATTATTATCATTTAAAATGAAAAAAATAATGAAAATACTAATTATTAAAAATTAAATTATACTACAAAATTGTCTTGAAACATATAAATAGACTATTTATTTTTCAAGGATGTTTGATACTATATGTTATTACATATAGTATTTTTTCTTGGGGAAAAAAAAAATCTATACCTCAAAAACCACACAGTACTGAACAATTTACGTGTAATTATCATTCTAAATATGTTTAAGAGTCTTTCTTTGTAGGTTGTGGCAGTTGGAACATTAATTCAATTGTTCTTAATTTTTCAATTTTTATGTACTGAACGTATATGAATTGAAAGTTACTATTCTTATTTTAAATTAAGATTACGCACAAAATTATTTTTTTTTTTTCCATATTAGTTATTTTTAATAAAAATCTAGTCGATTTTGGAAAATAAAAATATTTGATATTTTAAAAATGGCAATGCAACAGAACATTACACCGAGTTTATCGGTATAAAGGGGTCTTTAATATTTGAAGATTGTTAAAGAATATATTGTTATATATATTTATTTTTTAAATTTATTTTTTAAATTTATTTATTTATTTATTTAAAAAAAGAAACTGTCGAAATCATTTCGTTTTGCCCTTAGCTATATTAAAATCAAACAAGTGCATTTCCTACTTGAAGTGACATGAAAAATGATGTAATTGGCTATAAATAAAATTCTAAAAGTTTTGACTTGATATTTGTTACTCAAAATTTAGTATGCATTTATGCTGTTAGATTAAATATTTTTTATCTTGTTTAATTCCATGTGTAATTAAATAGATTTCTTTTAAATTATTTTTTCATTACAAAAATTTCATGAGTATTCTAACAATTGTACTTTTATGTGCTAATTATTATTTTAAGGCTACATGTTAGAAATTATGAACAGATTTTTTTCTAATATTATTATACAGTATACAGTAGATAAGTTGTTATAAAGAGTGGATACATGTCATATATATTTTTTATTTTATTGTGTTTTCAAAATAAGGCAAATAACTTTTTTTTTTTTTTTTTTTTTTTTTTAAGAAACAGACAAGCGATTAATCATTTATTTCAACGTATTGTAAAGTTTTATTTTTAATCGGGAATAAATCTAAAAAAAAGTAAATAATACAAATAAGTTCAGAACAGTAATATTAGAATTTCTAGAAAAAGTTACTAATTTATATTTTAGTGGAAAAAAAAAAACTCTATCAATGTTCTATAACACTGTATTTAATTAGGAGCAACACTTTTATAAGATTTAACATTCACAATTACACTACATACGTAAGCCAGTGAAATTTACAATAATAATATCCACGTTTAAATTTCTTTGAATTTTTAAAAAACTTTTTACTTTGAACTTTTTGTATTACTTTTCACTCAACTTAAAACCTTTAGTTTAGATTTTATTACTTATTTGTAAACTTTCTTTTGGGAACTTTTTCGGTACTTTTCCATCGCCCGAATATGAATGTTACTATGAATCACCTGTATTGAACTTCTAAAAGTGCCATTCTATGAAGAATAAGTTTTGAGTGGTGAATTACTTGTTTGGCCCAAAGGAAAATCCATCATCCAAACAGAGATTCGAATCAATTCACGCAACGAAGATTTGCTTTTCTTACTTTGGCGCTCCGTAAAAAGTTTGCAATAAGATAGTAAAGATACCTCGGAACAATCTTACTGAGCTTTTGCTATATTACGAAAGTTTTCTTCCCGAGAACTACGAAGTTTATTTCCTTATAGCAAAAGATTAATGATGTCGATTTTCAAAAGAATCTAGATGCAAGAACAGTGGGGGAGTCGAGAAACTTAGCTTGTCGAAATGAAATGAAAGAAAAAGCAACATGAGTAATTAGTTCTTCCTCCTCATAAGAACACAGCGGCCGGGAATATCGCACACGCCAGATATTCTCCTAGCCCCATCCCCTTCTTCGCCCTACCACAACTGCTTGGCACAAGAAGACTCAAGATCAGATTTTATCGCTAAGAGTAGCACATATACGGATGAAAATTACAAACGTTATCTGTTACCGAAAACGAAATCAATCTGACGTCTTAGACACTAACTTTAGCTTATTTGACACATATCATAAAACATAGCTAGTTTTCAATATAATACTGGGGAATTTAAAAAAAGAAAAAAAAAACTTAATATCGTGTTTAGTTTTAAGTCTTTTAGAAAAGCAAAAAATAAAAACCGTGAATATGTTTACAAAGTTTTTCATATATGATCGCGTCATTTCGTTACCCACTTTTTCTTCTAAAAGAAAGGTGTTTCAAATATGGAATAGCATACCTGCCAACCATTTCATTATGAAGAGTACAAGTTTTAGTACCTGCCTTTTTTTCACATCAATCATTTTTTTTAAGTAATTTTATTCTTATTTAATCGTAGCAACATTTGGAGAGAATTACTCAAAAAAATAAATTGGCGTGGAAAAAGGGGCGTTTTTCAAAGTGCGTTAACAATTTTAAGCTTATTAATGAGATGGTTGGCAGGTATGGAATAGTGAATTAAAAAAAAAAAAAAAAAAAAAAAAAATTGTAACTTTTGAGAAACGAGAGATTTCAATTAAATCTATATAAATTTTTAATTTTTTTTAAATGAAAGTTACAGCACCATGTCATTCCACTTATAAAAATACAAAATATGTTCACTAATCGTTATTTAATTTTTATATTGAGTACCCAAATGATGACAAATAATTTCAATACAAATATGCATGATAAACATTTTTAATTTACCATCTATTAGTAATACGACTCTTTATGTAAATAAAGTAGTGTTTATTAAAAGATACACTTAAAATGCAGCATAATTAACAACAATATGACTGACAAAATGAAGCGTGAATATTATACAAGGCTTGAATATGAATAAGTGTTAATGTTCAAGAGTTCTATGAGGTATTAATAACAAGGAGAATGAATGTTAAATTAAAATATGCACACAATATTTCCGAAAACCATTTAAGTATAATTTCTACTGTAATTTATATAATTGTGGGGTTCGGGGCAAAAAAGTGTCAACCTACATTTGTTTAAGTTTGATATAGGTCATCATTATAGAAAACTATCGAATCGTGACGCGATTCAAGGGTGTCAACACTTTTTTTGGTAATCTATTCGTTATCGGAATTTCGTTTTCGCTCCGGCTGCTCGTATGTGTTAATCATAGGAAGGAGTCGGAGCAAGAGAGTGCTAAGCCAAATTCTTGAACTTTTGAGACATATCGATTTGAAAGTTTGATCACTCATCAAAATGTATAACATATTTTTTCTTTTTTGCCAGTTTTGTAATAACGTTTAAGATATTCAAAATAGCAATGTCACATTAATTTAATGATATTAGTGTTATACTTTTCGTATATTAGCTGTCTTTAATAACAAACTTTAAGAATTACGTACCTTGGCACTAGTAAGATCGAATGTAGAAATATTCAATCATGAGACTTGATGAACTATGTTTTCCATTATGATCTTTTAAAGTTAAGTAGATTTCTATAGTAAAAAAATAGTGGAATAAAAAATGTGTCTTAGCACTCTATTGCCCAGACTCATTCGTATGATAAACACACACGAACAGGTTACCAAAAAAGAAAAAATGTTGATACCCTCGAATCGCGCAACGAATCGAACCCATTTAATCCCTTAAAAAATTTATAAAATCAAAATTATGGAAAAAATGCCAAAGAAACATAAAAGGGAAGAAAATATATATTTTAACCGCACCCTATATGGGACCAGCACTACATGAATCCGTTTTTGTTCAAGAAAACGTCAATGTTTCCAACTTCTAGGGACTTTGATACTCAATAGCCATCACTAAATTTTAATTCTGTATTTTTTCTTATTGTATGTTTGTGTAATTGATTGTTATATACAGGGATGAACGAGTTCCTCTTTTTCTGCTACCAGTATTTCTATGCAGAAATTTTTATCATATTTTTACAGCTATTTTCGTGATCAGAAACATGTATGAAAATATCGCTGGATGATGCAATTTTACTAAATTTGCATTGCCCGTAAAATCACGGAATAAGCATTTAGGGTTTAATAAAATTATTGCTTGCAACATTCTCCTAAGTTTTTAAGATAATTATTAAAACTTTTAGTATTATTAAGAAGACTTGGCACCTTTGAGTTAACACCCTTGAATGTTTCATAAAAGCTTATATACCATTTAATATTCATCAATTGCACTATATTAGGTTTGTTTTATAAAATATATATTCAGGCAACAATTCTTATGGTTTTTGATATATTTTTTATAGATATGAAACCTTTAAATTACATTTTCTCAGTTTGCAATTTTCCATGAATTCATGATCTTCAAAATGCTAAAACTTCTACAGGTAATAAGAAAATACTTAATATTTTTCTGGATGTTTAATAGAACCTGCTTAAAATAATTTTGAAATTTATTAATTTTTTTTTTTTTTTGGGGGGGGGGGGCAGGGGGGGATTAAAAAGTGCGTGTCTATGAAAAATTTGTAAAACAAAAACATAATTTTTCTTATATTTTTATTTTTAATACTTTTTAGTTTAAAGATATTGCAAAATCCGTATCTAATTATTTTAAATAGGTTCTATTAAACAACCAATATAGTATATATATATATATATATATATATATATATATATATATATATATATATATATATAAGCGTTTTCTTAAATACCTGTAGAAGTTAAATACCTGTAAACTCCGTTGACTTTTCAGGGACAATTTAATTAAGCTAATTTAAAATAGAAAGCCACCAGAATTTGAGAAGAAGGTTAGAAGATCAGAACTAAATGATTATTTTCGGCTAAGATGAAAAGTAAAATTTTATTAAAATTTTCAGAAAGAATTTTTGCAGTTGGGAATAAAAATAAGGTGATATAAAATATATCCTACCACCTATGAGGGTATTAAGTAGCTCTCAGACTAAAAAAGAAAGTTTTATGCCTACTCACTTACATAGATCAATATGTTTGAATTTTATCTACTGCATATTTTCTTTTTTCGTCAGTTATGGTAATTAGCAAAATTTTTCCTTTCATTTCTAGAAAGGCATATTTAATGCTTTTTACAAAATATAGCTTAATACTGAATGAAAGACAACAAGACAACTTTTTTCCTTGCAAATAATAATATCATGATAAACGAGACAGTTGCATGTCACATTCAGATATTTTATGAGTAATCGAGGCGAATTCATGCTGAGATAACTGGAAGATGAGTGTCAAGTACAGCCATATTGGCCTAGACTAAAATTGTATTTCATCCTCATTGTAACATGGTAGGCAATGACCATTAATCATTCTTGAGTATAGAGTATCATTTAAAATCTACTAACGGTAGTAGGAACACATTTACATGATATATAATGCCTTCTCAGCTAGTTATTATCCAATTCTACGCATGAGTAACCTGTAGTGCTTATCCACCGCAAAAGATAATGGTATTCAATCACGCTTTTTACTATAAATCTGACAAGTTCTATTAAATATATAATATAAAATTTTTAGTTGTAAATTCAATCTGAAGTTGGCACAGTTTATAATATCCCAATTTTTTGATGGGCTTAAAGGGCACAGACAGAATCTATTTAAAGAGACTGATGATTATTTTATTGGTAAATGAAATATAATTTAAAGATTAAGTTAGAACAAAACAATTTGCTAGCTTAGTAAATATCTGATATGCTTATCTTCTTTAAGTAATATTACTAATTGCATGAATATTAATTATACTTTAACTCCCCCCCCCATCTACCATTTTTATTGTTGCTATTTTAAAACGTATTCTAAAAATTACTTTATTATATCTTTATCTTCTTCTTTTTTTATCTTTTCCATTTGATTTTTAATTTTCGCAAATATCCTTGAAACACATATTTGTAATTATTTGTTGATAGATAAAAGGCTATGGCTGTAACTTTAAAAAGCAAAAAATTGTTTTTTATTAACTTTTGGAATCATTTATTTATTTATTTTTTAACATTTAAAAAAGTAATTTAAAATATATATTAAAAAAAACTTTAATACTGCTATTTAGAAAAACACTTTCATTAGAATACTTCCATTTAGAATTTTATTTACCATTATAAAGCGCATGCAATTTCATAAAATGATTTACTTGAATGCTTTAGAAAATAATTAGAAAATTAAATTAATGTGCCATTTATTATGACTAATATTTTCTTTTTAAACTTATATATATACAAATGAGTGGCAAAATAATGTGACAGTTTCTTATTTAGACGTTTTGTCTAATATCTACAGAAAGGCTTTACCGATTCTCTTGAAACTTTGTGGATGTAATGAACATGTTATGCCACATACTATTTCAGCAAAAATTTTGTCCCGAAAGCAAAATAGCGATTAATAGCAAAGTAAAGAAATAAGTAATGTTTGAGAGTACCCTACATAAAATCTTTTTGTAAAAAAAATAGAACCGACTCCAAAAAGAACTACTATTCAAACAACTGAAAATGAAAGAAAATTGGCAGAAAATGGAACTGTAAATTGCGCCTAAAAGTATAAAATAATTTCCTTCGCCAAACAACCTATAACACTACAATTAATCATAACTTTTGAAGTCGGCGCAAAATCAAATAAAATTTAATTAGTTTTTAAAGGTTTGTCTTTAGATCGGTAGCAACAAATGCTGTTGTTTCGAATGATCCATTTTCATGTTTCCTTTATTATTTTATCACTGTATACAATTGGTCCATTAGTAGCATCTACATAGAACAGTGAACATTCTTCACAATGCGGTATTTATTTTTCTACGAAGTTAAAGTTTCCTTTGCAAATTTGGTATAGCTTTGATAACTATCATCCTGGATGGCTTTTGGATTTGGTGATCAAAACGTAAGGCAAAAATATACACGCAAGATGTATATTTTCGTAATATATATTGTACGATGTGTTGTTTCATATTCTTGATTTCTCTCTTGATATACCTTATCAAAATAATCATGATATCCCAAAGAAATTATATATGTTTGCCAGATAATTTTGCGATTTTTCTTTCACCAAGGACGTCAGATACCAGCATCTTCGCCAACTTTTGCTGCTTACGAAATATTATTTGTTTTCTTGAATCAAATTAGTTCTCGGTTGCGTTTTGCAGGTAACAATGTGAGATGTGTATTTTGAATAGGATTTGATTTTTGTATTGAATAAAGGTATCAATTTTTACTTAATTTTGCGCCGACTTCAAAAGTTATGATTAATTGTAGTGTTATAGGTTGTTTGGCGAAGGAAATTATTTTATACTTTTAGGCGCAATTTACAGTTCCATTTTCTGCCAATTCTCTTTCATTTTCAGTTGTTTGAATAGTAGTTCTTTTTGGAGTCGGTTCTATTTTTTTTACAAAAAGATTTTATTTTTCTCTTTTCAGTGAAAACTTATTTATATAGCAGAGCATCAGAAGACGTTCGACGGAAGTTTCACAAATCACAAGTTCCAAGAAAAGTGACATTACTCAAAAAATAGTTTATGTCACTGAAAAATACATGAAATGCACCCAATGTGAACAAAAAAGTTACATCTCCATCTAGAAAGTTATCCACTCGAGAGACAGTTGTGACAGTTTTATTATAGTCAAGTTCTTTTTAAGTTGATTTTTCTCAAATGCTGCATTTTTAAGTTGTGCTACTTTTCTTGCCTTTATCGGATATGAGCAAAAAACTATCTATTGAACGAACATACGTTAAATTAAAAAGTCTTTAGAAATGTAAAGGACGGATACGCTGTATTCGTAACCGAAAATTCTGTTAGGCATATATATTGAACTTTACAGTGAATACGTGTCACCCGCTGCGCTGGAAATTGCGCAGCGTAAATTTCAAACAAAGAGCAAAATATGCATTGCAGCTGGCGGACAGAAGTTTCAACATCGATACTTACATATTGCTTTTACCAGTGTAGCTGCATGCGTTCAGCAGTTAGAGTGAGAACAGACTTTGGTGAGTATCCTGTAATTTGTTTATATCGTAATTAAATCATAATGAAACCTATTGCAGGCCAAGATCATTACGACAACAAAAAAAGTATTAAAATTAAATCATCTCTTACGAAGTTATAAGCTAACAAATTTCAACAACAACAACGAGAAGCATGGTTTGCATTGAGAATCTCTTCCTTTATGAAGTCGGTTTAAAACGTCCATGCGTTAATCGATGTGACCGCTTACAATAACCATACTTTGAATTTTACATAGCATAAATGTCTCCCGCTACGCTGCAACATATGCAATGTAGTTCCAGTGTGCACAAAATAGGAAATTGTGAATAAACAAGTGCACGTTTTAAGCGTTCTGTTTTTAGCATTAATGTCTAAACTATCTTTGCGTACTACATCGATGATGCTCTGCAATTGTATAATTAACTTTTTCCCCTGTCTTGAAACATTTCCGAGATAGGATTGCTATCTCCACTCTTTTCAACCAGGTGGCGCTTTAGACGGTTGAATCGTGTAGCACATGTCCAATTTACTATACCTACATAGCACTTTTATAACTATAGCTGCAGCTGTTTAGCAGTTAAAAGAGTCAGGACTGTCTTTTTTGGGCACCCTGTATTTTCTTTTGATCGTAAAGATCTTACAATGGGATTTATTTCAGACCAAGACCTTTACAATAAAACAAAAAGTATCAAAATCGGATCATCTGTTCAGAAGTTATGAGCTAACAAACAAAAACAAAAACAAAAAACATACGCTCTGAATTGAGAACCTCCTCCTTTTTGAAGTCGATTATAATTAGAGCATCTCTTACGAAGTTATAAGCTTACAAACACCAACAAAAACACATACTTTGAATTAAGAACACCCTCCTTTCTGAAGTTGGTTGAAAACGACTTTGCGCTAATCGATGTGACCGCTTACAGTAACAGTACTTTGAACCACAGAGTATACGTGTCATCCGCTACGCTGCAAAGTGTGCAACGTAGTTCAAGTGTGCACAATGTAGGAAATTGCGAACAAACAACTGCACGTTTTAAGCGTTCTATTTTTAGCAATAATGTCTAAAAACTGTCTTTTCGTAGTAAATCGAAGATGCTCTACAACTTCGTAATTAACTTTTCTCCCATCTTGAACCGTTTTTGAGATAGGAGCGCTAATTCCGCTGTTTTTCACCAGATGGCGCTTTATTTTCTTTAGATTGTAAAGAAGTTATAATGGGACCTACTTCAGACCAAGATCTCTACAACAAACCAAAAAGTATCGAGTAACCGTATTTTGAACTATATAGCATATGTCTCACTAGCTTACGCTACAACGTGAGCAATGTAGCTCAAGTATGTATAGAGTAAGAAATTGCGAACAAATAAATGCGCGTTTTTAGCCTTGTATTTTTAGCATCAATGTCAAAACTATCTTTTCGTACTAAAGAGATGATGCTCTGCAATTTTATAATTCAATTTTTCCCCCTGTCTTGAACCGTTTCCGAGATAGAAACGTTAGCATGAATGTCTAAACAATCTTTTTGTACTAAATCGGTGATACTCTTCATCTTTGTAATTCACTTTTTCTTTAGAACCGTTTTCGAGATAGGAACATTAACTCCGCTATTTTCCACCAGGTGGCGCTGCAAGCGGTTTAACCTTGTACAGCATGGCCACTTTGCTAGACTTACATACCATTTTTATCACTATAGCTGCAGCCGTTTAGCAGTTAAAAGAGTTGGGACTTATTTTTTTGGGCACCCTGTATTTTCTTTAGATCGTAAAGATATTACAATGGGACCTATTGTAGACCAAGACCTTTTCAACAAAACAAAAAGTATCAAAATCGGAGCATCCGTTCAGAAGTTATGAGCTAACAAACATAAAAAAAACATACGGTTTGAATTGAGAACCTTCCTTCTTTTTTTGAAGTCGGTTAATAAAAAATACATTTGAAATTCGTTGTAGATGTAGCAGGTGATTATGAGGCTCCTTTAAACAATCTATATTCATTTTTATATCAATATTATATACATTTACGGAGATATAAAGACTTATTTAACAAAACTAATTTATTAGCCAAACGTATAGAGATACTCAAAATGAAATTGTGTAAATTCAGAAAGATATAGTCTGTAGGATTATTTAAATTATGAAAGGCTTTATTCATGCTTTTTTTTTTTTTTTTTTTTTTTTTTTTTATCAATGCACCCTATATTGCCGTTAACTAGTAGTATTCTCAGGTTTATTATAGATTTTTTACTTATTCGAATATTATTATTATATATATGTACTTATGTACATAAAGTACAGCTAGTTTTTCCAGATTGAAAATCATTGTAAAATATACATTGAAAGTTAAAAAAAGCAACGGGTAAACGCAATATAAAAGTGCTGTATAAGCAGTGAGAAACGTATATTTTTTCTTTATTGTTTTTAATAGAATGTCTATATATATATATAAACATGGCCGTTATATTATAAGAACAATAAAGAAAAATTATCATTTTTAAAAAAGTATTAAACTATGAATTTAATAAACGCGTCACGTACTACTTCTTCTCATGTTCCTTTCCCTATATACTCGTATAATAATGCAGAAATTTTCTAATCACAAATAATCATGAAAGAAATTTTATCTTCGAAATTTACTTTTATTCAATTCTATGTATGAATTAATAAAGTTCATATATCGACTATCGCTCACCTACTAGAATAACTAAAATTTGTCCTGCCGATGTGATGAAAACGAGGAAGACCTCATTTCGGATGAAATACGATGTTCTGATGCTCGGTGCTGAAGATGGGGAGGGGAAAGCAACGAAAGAAAATCATGTTCGAGATTGGTGGAGCGGAGAGAAATTGTTCGATTCGAAAGACAGTGTCCAGCATCCTCTTGGAATAGCCACCGAAGAGAAGCGATTGCCGGGGTGACCGGCCATTAAGGAATACCGGTCTCTTCTTGCTGGTGGAATAAAAGGGGACCTTACGAGCCATAGATCATTCGGATGTCACTCTCAAGGGACTGGTCACCATGGCGACAGGGCCCCGCCGCCACGCTTTTTTGTTCCTGTGACAGCAGGAAGGAGATAGGGGTCAACATTTCCTTTCTCGCGTTGATGTGGCCCTGCTGCGGGTGAATCTATATCAAGGAATTTCTGTCTCTTAGTCAGGTGTTGGAAAAGTTTCATCGGCTTCAATCAAAATGGTGATCAATGATCAAGAAAATGAAGATTTTCCCTCTAGCTCGGGAAAGAAAATATGAAAAGTTTATAGACTCTTGTTACGTTTTTAAATAAATTTAAGATAGAGCAAATCGAGTAAAATAATATTCTACTGGAAAAATCCATTTATAAGAAATTGAAAAAAATAGACATACATAAGTAATCAGGGTTGCTACGGACCCACCTTTTATACCTGAATTATCCACCAATATATTCATGTATTAATTTTTACCTCAATCATGGAAACATATCACAGTAGATTACTCTTAAAAAAAAAAAAAAAAAAAAAAAAAAAAAAAAAAAAACTGGTTTTGGAAAGTACAGACCATAGAAACCCTCAATTACCATCACTGATTAAAAAAAAAATAATAATAATAAAATCGAATTTTGGTATTATTTCAATTGTTTATAGTAGTAAATAAGCGTCATATTTTCCATAAATATTTAGAGTTTTTTTTTTTTTTCTCAATCAAATGATGTTTTTCATGTCTACTTCGCTATAAAATGAAAAGCTTTTGAAATTGTATTGTTTGAAATTATGAATGGTTGATAATAATTTAAATACACTGGTTCCAAATATACTATTTATTTATCTTGACAATTTTTTTTGTAGTTTGTAATAGGATTGCTAATTTAGTTTCTAATGTATAACTGCTCAGCAACAGTAATATATTTCTTGCATTTTTAATGTATTTCTGGAAGCTTTGAAAGAAGCCCGTCTTTCACGTAAAATTCGTAAATATACACACAAGATACCATTTATCATCCAGAATGATTTACATCAAGGTTAATACAGTAAAACCTCTATAAGTTGGACACCTACGGTTCCAAGAAAAAGTGTCCATCTTAGAGAGGTGTCCAAATTATAGGGGTTAGACATAATGTTAATGGATACATTCCGTTCCGAGAAAAAGCGTCCAACTTAGAGGGGTGTCCAACTTATAGGGGTGTCCAACTTGAGAGGTTTCACTGTACTTACACTAAAATGTTCCATGAAGTTAGTGTTGAACGATGAATAATAAAAACTTTGTAAACTACAATAAATTGAAAAAAAAAAAAAAAAAAAAAACACGCAACTATTGTTTCCATTTCGAAATAATCAAGCAGAACTCGCACGTTAATCCTTTCTCGTTAAATGTACCCCAAGATTTTTCAACGAATGATGGATTGCCCTCAGTTATTTTGACTCGAAGAAATTGTAATGTATTTTATGATTTAAAGGGTTTGCTTACAAAGATTTTAGAAATAACATTTATAACATAATGAAATATATTTATACAAATATTGCATGCTCCATCAATGTTAAACAAAAATTTAACTGACCCAAAACGAAATTGTTTCAATGTGTCGATAATACTGTAAAAAAAAAAAAGATAATACTGTAAAAATGTAGAAGCTGTTTTGGTAACATTGAGCATACCGTCAAAAGCACATAAATGTTAGGAAGATATGTGCTCTCATATTCTATTTCATTCGATGTGTTACGCTTAAACGTTATGATTAAAATAAATATTATGAAAAGTAAATATAAAATATAAATACGTGTTATGACATTAAAAGGTTTCTTCTTCTTAATTTTTTTTTTCTTTTTTTAACATAAACTGTAGAAAATGTACCAATCCTTTACAGGAAAAAATGTTAAAATATTTTCGCTTGAAAATTAAATTAAAATAATTCACATTTAAAGCATTTAAGAAAGAATCACACACCTCAGTCATTTACTTTGGAATAATTACTTAATTACTTGATGTGGTTTGTAAAATTATGTGACTGAGAACCCAGCAAGTCTACAAACCAAGCGTAAATACAGGGCAAAAATTTCTATCATATAAAGAAAAGCGTGATAACCAGATGAAAACTTCGGATTTTATTTTTATTTTTTTATTTCTTTGTTTTAATTTTCCTCGAAAAGTATGAAAAAAAAATTATACCTGATGAGGGAAAGTGGGCCCTTGGTTATCAGTTTTTATGGCTTTATGGATTATTTTATTTCGCTTAAATTTATGAATTTTTTAAGCAAGGGAACTTGCTGTCACTCTAAAGTAATGCTCGTTTTGCAATTAATCATTCATAGCACGAATACTAGAAATAATGATGAATCTTCTAGTGATTTTCTCTACTTAATATTGCTTTTATAATATTAAATCAAGATCAGTCGATGAAGTATTAACTGAATTACTTCTGCTGCTACATCGTATTTGTTGTCGTATTGAATTGTTTTTACAGTGATTCCCTTCATGGTATACGCATAAATATGCAGAGCTGCCAAAGGCGCCTTTTTTTAATTTTTTTTTTCGTATCACTGCTTCCTATATAAATGTATATATATAAAGGATACCCGTGTACCTAGGGCCGCTTTTTTTCAGTGCTCAAAAACAGAGCCCTTCACCTGTTTAAAATTATCAAACTAATATGTACATACCTTTAGGACTAATTACTTCCAATTGGGATTAACATAAATACTTAAAATAATAAATTCCGACAAATAGAAGGTTTTTAAAAAAACTTCACTTGTGGCCCCTAGGTACAACACCCTCATTGTACC
Source organism: Salticus scenicus (assembly GCA_963930645.1). Lineage (NCBI taxonomy): Eukaryota > Metazoa > Arthropoda > Arachnida > Araneae > Salticidae > Salticus > Salticus scenicus. Next base: position 168,739,013 of record OZ005651.1, read on the forward strand.
TGGGGTCAGACCTCATTGTACCTAGGGCCATTCTCTCAAATTTAGATTTCACTTTCTAATGAATAGAAAAAAAGTATATAAACATGTATTTTATAAAAGAAACAATATCAAGTAATATATTTATATATCATATAATAATTATCATGCTGTTGTCTTAATTTGAAACACAAAATTTTCACTTTTTTTTTTTTTTTTTTGAGGGGGGGGGGGGGTGTATTCTAACAGATTTTTTTTTTTTTTTTTTTTTTTTTTTCAATTTCTTTTTTTTTTTTTTTTTTTTCTGGAGTGTCTCTTGGATTTCTAGATCTCTCTGGTTTTCGATCACATCTTTTATTTGATGTGGGAGGTTTTGCTTAGGTTCGTACCTGTGGAATTCATGACACCCGAAAAGATATTAGATGTTGAAGGTTTCGAAATTTCAACAGGATACGAAACAGAGACATCCAGTTCTATCATTGTTGGTTTACTTTCTTCCTGGATTTTTTTTTTTTTTTTAAATTTATGGAGGGATCTTGTCTTTCAGTCACATTTCAACTTAAATATTCATCCTCAGTGAATGTGTTTTGATTAATTGGCCATATGCCGGAGACAGGAAAGCCTGATAGAATGTTTACAGGAGTATAAGCCGACGGATAGGACTTGCCAACATTTTCAGCAACGTCTTATATAGTGATTGGTTTATCAGAGTTTGCCAGCATCCAATTACTATAGGCTGTACTATGTTTCTTAATACTTTCGCGACCGCTGACGTAGGTTCATGTCATTTGAAAATATGAAACTACACCAGTGAGCGTTTCTTTGCAATTTGTATGTTATTTGTTTCTAAAAAATATACACAATATTCATATTTGTACAATCAGTATACTGTGGATGCAAATACTTTGATTAGAGAGAGTATGATCATAATGCATATACATTTGTAATATAAATGAGAATACGACAAATTTTGTTTTGAAAAATTGTAACTTATGAGAAAAACGCCCACAGGCGGACCTTACTGTCTAAAAGACAAAAACATGCGGTCAAAGTGTTAAAAGGTCCAAACACACTGGCCCTAAGTACAAGGCAGCTATGTGGCCCTTGGTACAAATTTTGGTAACTTCATTCAAAATGCCTTCCACTAAAAATCCATATACAGAGAGGACTTATTAAATATCTCATTTATTACTCAATATAACAAGCAAAATTATACACTAGAAATGAAAGAAAAAAATTTGACATGCCTTTGTAAAATAGCAAAAGAGATGAGCTGCAAAATTTTACTTCAAACCATGTAAATTCGTTTTCTACATGTAACTTGTCAAAACTCTCTCCTCAAAAGTTCCAAAGTAGTTGTAGAGTAGAATTGGTGTTGTTACTCGCCCAATTGAGTATTAAAACTTAAAATTAAATATTATTCAAATAAAGTGGGGTTGCCCTAGGTACACGGGTCTCCCCTATATATTTACACAGGTTGACCTACAGCTTTCCTGCATAAATTTATTATAAATTTTATGTCATAGAAATAGTGGTACGAAAGTAATAAAAAAAAGTCGCCTGTGGGCAGCTCTGTATCTGTCAATTTTTAACTACATCTGAGAATTTGCGCTATAACAAAAAGCCCCGCCTTTGTCTAATTGGTTAAGCTTTATTCCCGTCACAACACCAAAAGAAAGCAGCATCTTAATAAAATAAGTAAGAAAACACTACAATTTTCCTGAGCTACTAACAACATTGTATTGGTATATGGCAGGTAAGTGTGATATTTTGGCATGCGACGTGTGTTTAGCAGTGGATCACCCACTCTTCCCAAAGTTTTCCTTTCGACACTATTACAAATGAAACGACAGTGTTCTATAACTGCCACACCCAATGTTTTTTTTTTTTTCTTTTTAAATCATTCAAATTATCACAGATTTTAAAAATTTCCTTATTTTTAACCTATTAAACTAAAAATAATTCATTGAACAGATGAACACTTCAGTTACATTTTCTCTGCATTAGTTCATACGCGCATTAAATATGCATAAATATTGAGACGCATTTACATTCTGGTTAAATAACTATGCTAGAATTATATGAAAAAAATTATACCTTAAACTAGTTTTTAAAATTGGTTCTTTCTATTAACGCATACATTAGCCCTTTGCCGGCACTAACGCTTTAAAACGTTCTAAACAGTGTTGCCAAATTTAGGGACTCTTTTATTCAACTTTCACTAATAGTTTTGAAGAGTGATATTTGATATGCATAATGAACGAATAACCTTCTAAGTGATTAGGCAACCGTTAAAGTTAAAATTTACTGGTGGATATTGAGCAAAAATGTCCCTAAATTTTGCAACACTGACCAGAGTAGTCAAGTTAAATAGGACCGACAAAGGATTAAAAAAGGGGGATAAATTAATTTAATAACATGAAATACGGGAAAATAAATATATTAAATTTATCTATTTATATCCCTTTTTCTTAGTATGTGAGCGTCTTTGCACGCACTCCCACATGTAAGCATGTAAATTATCTGTGAGTGCTTGTTTAAAGCATAACTTATTCTTAAAAAAAAAAAAAAAATCTTTGCAAAGAAAGGTATTATTTTGTGCAAGTACTTTTTTAAGGGAAAGTTATTTTAAAATAAAATTTATGCACCATTTTTTTTATAAGCATACTAAAACTGTACTTTTATTCATGCATAAACGATCGCTCTTTATCTTTTAGACCAGAAGTAGCACATTTGGTTGACTTATTTTAAACAACTCGATTACTCTAGTGGCATGCAAAACAAATTGAAAACACCGTCTTGCAATGAGCCTACTGAAATTTAGATTTTTTGAAAAAGTTGGTAACGAAAGAACTACAAATGTAAATCTCTGTTCAGAGAAAATGCAAAAGAAATCTTTCTGGAGCCCTTAAAACCTGAATCAGGGAACAAAGCGAAGTGTCCCGTCTATTTTCTATTCAGTATTTTCAGGGATCTCTCATTCGTTGCTAAATCTTTGGAGACTTTCTCAACAGTCGAGGTCCTCAGCTAGAGGATGCACTTTTCATTACCATATAAACGAGAAAATTAGCATTCCGAAGAAGATACGATTTTCATAAGAGGTAACTCTCCTATGTTCTGGAACTCCCACAAAATACCCAGAAAACCCAGAAATTCTATTGTGCGTGAATGAAGATTAGCGTTAATATCTAGTTGTAGATGTAGATCATTATTACCTGTAAGAAACGCATGATTTATAAGATTTCACACACTTTTAGTAGAGATATTATTTTGATTAAATGAATGGAACATGACGTATTCAAAATTAAGTATGCAGTATGTATACATTATGTGAATATGTAGAAGAAAGAAATGTATCTACTGCATAAATAAATGTGTTTTGATTTTTTTTTTTTTTTTTAATCTAAAAAATAAACTGGTAATTTAAAATTATTTATTTATTATTATATTATTATTATTATTCATTTAATTCTTTTTTTTTTAACGTTTAACTCTATCTTGATATTATAATTAATTTTATAAGCTTAGTAATATAAAACATTAAGTCTTGAATAACTGTTCAAATTACTATGTGTCATAATGTTATGTTAAATTACCTGTGAATTACTACAAAATATTACTTTTTATAAACTTTTCTCATAATTTTCACTTTATATAGACATGATAACCAGAAAAAAAATCTTGCAGTGTTTTAAATTAAATTATTGTGTAAAATCAAGCAAGAAAAAGTAATTGTATCTAAATATTAATACAGAAATACAGTAGACTCTCATTTAACCGGTTTCCATTCAACTGAATCTCTGATTTAGCTGGCTGTAACTAATTATAGTACAAAATAATAATAATAATAATAATAATAATAATAATAATAATAAACTTAATTATGTACTTTAAATACGAAATTAAAAAACAAAAGAATGAACCTAAAAGTAAAGAAAATATTAATAATAATAAAAATACACGTTCATTATGCGTCAATATGCTCCAGCTCCAACAAAACTTCTCAAATCAAAAAAACTTCCAAGCGAAAGCATTATTTTGATTGGACTCATTTTTATCCCAGGTTAAAAAATTAAAAGTGTGTGATACTGAGGCAGTGTTGCGAGATTTTGCGACATTTTATTCAATATCCACCTCTAAATTTTAAAGGTAACGGTTACTTAATCACTTCGAAGATTAATCGTCTATTATATATATCAATTATCACTTCTCAAAATTAGTGGTGATTATTGAATAAAAAAGTAGCAAAATCTGGCAAGACTGTATTGAGGTATTCTTCTTGAGAGCAAAAATGTAAACTCTGTAAAACAGCTCGTGAACCAGAGTATTGTAGAAAGTGTAAAGAAACGGTAAAATTAGTGGTGATTATTAAATAAAAAAGTAGCAAAATCTGACAAGACTGTATTGAGGCATTCTTCTTGAGAGCAAAAATGTAAACTCTGTAAAACAGCTCGTGAACCAGAGTATTATAGAAAGTGTAAAGAGACAGTATCGAAGAAAGCATTCGGCAGAGAGAAAAATAACTGTAATTTCAGCGTCATCGATTTAATGAAATCGATTAATATTAAGGATGTTATTTATATGATAGGTCGAAGTATCCAAATCTACACTGATGAAATTTTGGTCTTGCATCAAATGATGGTAAGAAGAAGAGATAATCACCACATTAAAAGAGACAGAATTTTCTACTAACAACTTTGTGATGTCATTCAAATGTTTTAGTATACGAAAAGATGCCGATGGTGAAGACGTCGATATTGGTTGGCCGCTAACAGAGATCTTCAGCAAAATATTTTTTCAGGTGATGAGTTTCCGATGATCACCGAAGTTGTCGTGGATGTTGTTCACGATTACTATGACTCCGACGTCGATGACAATACTATCTTCGTCATATCACATGCAGACGAAGCAAAAGCACTGGTAATGGCTTTAGGTTATGAGGAATAGCAATCATCGACTTTTTCCATTAACATGCTTTTTTTTTTTTTTTTTTTTTTTAAATTTCTCAAGCGTTCTTCTTGATAGCGCTAAAAGCTTTTGCAGACGTTTCGGTCGAAAATTGGCTCGAAGTATCAAATTTTGCACAATACAATTTTTCGCCTTTTTAAAAAAAATAAAAAATTTTGTATGATTTTCAATATTTAAATTTTTATTCATGCAAATTTCACATGCTCAAGATAAAAAATGGCTGAAAATATTTTTAAAAGTACATTATTTGTATTTAAAAGAGGTTTATTGCACAAATTATAGTGCTTATTCTTTAATTGGAATTAATAATAATTTTATTTTGAAATTATGTATTTGTATATTAATTTTCAGGCACCTTTGAAATTTTCTTGCTTTTTGTTTTTTAATTATTAAATTTCAAAATTTTCAAAATTAATGATTGTTTTTTCTGGGCAATCAGTGTTTTGAAGATCTTAACATTTTAATTGAATTAAAAAATATATATTTTGCTACCTTTATGATATTAAATATTTCAATTTTTACTTCAATTTACACATATTTAATTTGCATACGTATAACAGGCTACAATTAATATATACAAGTAACTTAAAAGATCACATATTAAACACTGACTCTATTTCAGAGTGAACAAAGTATGGGTTGAATTATATAGGTACCTAATATGTTAAGTCATATAACTTTTAGCCAATGACGCTATGACAATTTATTCTGTGTGGCTAACACACATAAAATAAATTATGTAGAAACGCTACAGCTCTACCCCACTTAATTTCTTGAACAACGCTGTGGAATTTTCTACGTCTGGTAGATCTTCTCAAAACCTGTTGAGAAAAAGACATATTAGTGCAATTAAGGTTTTTGAATTTAAAATTTTAGATTGACCAGGAATACAAATGGAATTTCAATAACTAGAATCTCTCATGTCATTTTGTCTAGAATTTTCTATCACCGGGTAGCTCATGTCAACTGGTCCCGGATCTGATGTAGCGGAAGGCTTTTCACCGGCTGTCATTTTTCCATTAAGCATGGATGTCGATTCATTTCCTCTGGAGCTATGAGATAATTCGTGTCGCAGATCATCTTTTTATTTCGTTCCTTAGGATTCGCAGACACTTCTAAACGTACTTTCGAAGAAAACACTTGTCATTTGGTTAACAAGTCTTTTCCACAGGTTTGGTTTGGACCTACTTAAATCCTATAGTGTAGTTTACCTACTCTTGCAAAAATTGTACCATTTTCCATTTCTCTCCTGATGTATAGTTGCGTAGAGCAACTTTCTGATTTACTCTGATTTCTGTTATTTTTTTTTTTTTTTTTTTTTAGTATTTAGTGTATTTTTGCGTTGCTTATTATCCACGTAATTTTTTACTCTAGATAGTAGTAAATCTAGTTTTGTTCCATGTTCCTTTCTAGAAATAAGTTTGCCGGACTTTTCCCTGTGGTAATGTGGAGCATTTTCTAGTATTGTAGATGAAACTCTTTTAATTCGAATTATATGTTTTCTGGCTCTGAAATTAAGGATTTTAATCATTTTTCTAAGTATTTATACATATCCTCCAGCTTGGCTTTTGGTAGCTGGATAATATGACGAACTTAAGGTATATTTTATAGCTTTTACAATTTTGTAGAAAATATTTAAACTCTTTGTATTTAAATTGAGGCCCATAATCAAATACCAGGGACACAAGATAGCTAATATGTAGCAAAAAGTGAAGAAAGGCAGTTAATTGTGTATTAAGTAGTTGTATTCGGAACAATGAATATTTCTGACCACTTTCTGTGGGGGTCTACAATAATCAGGAATATATTTCCCATGATTGGACTCAAATAATCGATATGTAGTCTTTGCCACAGTGTTGTTGACCGTTCCTAATTGTGAATTTCTACTTTTGAGGGATTGTATTTCAAATTGTTACAAATAAAACAATTGTTCGCTAAATCCTCAAAGTCTCTGTCGATCCCTGGCCACGATACAAAACTATATGCGAGCGCTTTCATTTTTACTATACCAAAATGGCCAAAATGTCAATTTTTCAAAACTTATACCTATGAACTGACGGAGTTACTACACATCCTTTTAAAATGCAACCATTTTGTAACTAAAAGTCTTCTTATTTGTGATCAAGTAGTAAATTTTGTGAAACTTAAGTGCCGGAAGTTAAATGCTGATAAATTTCTTTTAATACAGGATCGCATTTTGTGCTTGAACTTAACATTTTTGTATTTAACGGTAAAGTACAACTTTGATGTTGAAATAAAGCATCAGTTTTATGAGTATTACAAATTAAATTTGGTGTCTGAATTGATGACAAATTTGTCAACAACTTTTCTGGCAGTGACGGATCGAACGGCAATAGCAGTAAGTCTTTATTATATAATGACTTGATAGACCATCGGCATTTCCATGCTCTTCAGATTTTTGTATTTTATATCATGCTGAAAAGTTTAGAAATACACAGTATATATTTGCATTCTAGCTGCCGAAAGTACCAGAATACTTTTTGTAAGTGAAAATATGGATATTAAGGGTTTGTTATCAATATAGAGTGTAAATCGTCACCCGTATAAAAATTGAAAAAAGAAATCTTTATACTGAAAATTATGGATGACGCTTCTTTGTCTATCTGACTATACTGTTTTTCTGGAAAAGATAAACTTCTGAAAACAAAGGTTATTGGTGTTTCGGAGCTATCTGGAATTGTATGTGAAATTACTGTCGAAATTTCTTAGGACGTGGAAAGTCCTAAATAATTTCATATTCAGATTATGAACATTTTCTGAATTTTATTCGCTCTGTTATTTATTTATTAATTTTATTATTTATTTATTTATTTATTTATTTTTGTGGGGTGGGGGAGTAAATGTCTAATCAAAGTATCCACTATTTATTGGTACTTTTTTGATTCCGGTAAATCGGGAAACATAAGATTCGTTAATAAATTGTACCATTTCGAGCCCATGCAAGAGATAATCACGAGATTTTTTTCTCTTCTTTAATGTCATGTAACACGATAGTCTGTTCTAATATTTTAATGTAAATAGACAATGATTCAATTGGATCGTTATATTCTTTAAGTTACTGAACATCTTCAACAGTAAAAAATATTAAAGCAATCAAAGAAAACAAATAAATGTACAATACATTTCTTTTTTTTTTTCCTATTTCATGTTTATATCCAAGCAAGTAATTCTAGGCAAATTGTTTTCGTTGGCGACTCTGCCGTCTAAAACTAAGGAAAGGAAAGTTATTCTACTGTAGCCGACCATATCCGGTCACCAGAATTAAAATTTATATTCTGAAAAGAAATATTTCTCTTTATGAATATTTAAAAATTTGATTAATAAAAACAGAAGTGACATTATGTAGAACTCTTTGTAGAATTTCTCCGATTAATATTTTTAGTTATGAAATATTTGTAACTTTGCTAGAATATTTGGAAAAAACGTCGTATTTTTATGCATCACGTTCATTCTGCAAAATCAAAAGTAATTTCAATTATGAGATATGATAGATAAAAAAAATTTATCCCATCCTCGTCACCATTTTATTATCTTTATGATATTAAATATTTTATGACGAAACGAGGTTATCCCACTTCAATTTACGCATATTTAATTTGGATACATATAACAGGTTACAATTAATATATACAAGTTATTTAAATTATTACATGTTGAAAACTGACTCTGTTTCAAAATGTACAAAGTATGGGTTATATTATACAGGTACCTATTTTGTTAAGTATGAACACTATTAGACAATAGACTAACAAGAGACAATAGACAACGGACAACAACTCCATAGACTAACAGACATAGAATAAATTGATGTAAAAATATTACATATATCTATATGTATGTATAAATTGCCGCTACGGATAATATATTTGTACCTTTAGGATAAAACTCTCGCACACGTTTAAGCAACTCCCAAAATATGTTTTTTAAAAATTTTATAGAAAATTACAAGTAGCAAACTTATATGCATAAAATTTTTCCACCGTTTATTCTGTTTATTTTATTATTTATTTAATTTTATTGTTTATTTATATTATTTATTTATTTGTAGATCTTCAAACCTTCGTCGTTTCCAAATCTAAACCTTTAACGATTGGAAAATGAACTTTTCCATGAGCCGATTTTATTTATATCAAACAAAAACTCTTTTTCTTATTAATCGTGTTTTTCTCTCAAAATTTATTTATTTCACCTTATGCAAGAAAAAAAAAATTACATAAAATGTACTTATAACAAAAAAAAAAAAAAAAAAAAAAAAAAAAAAAAATTAACGTCGATTAATTTACAGTGCTAAAAACTTACATAATCTTTTTTTTTTTTTTTCTCTCCATTTAATCGCGAAGTTTTGCTTTTATCTCAACTATTTTGTGATTCAAATTTATTCTAAATTAGTTTGTGAGGGAAAATGTGTAAATTATTTTTGTGCAGTCAGAAAAAAAATAAAAAAAGACACCCCTACGAACTAAATTTTTTGCCAAAAATCATCATATAAATATGCGGTTGGTGTCAATTGATTGGTAATACCCTCTAGTTAATGCTATAGTTGAATTTTTTAGGATGTCGTCTACATATTAAAACTTGCGCCAACTTCATTTTTTCGAATATTAACACCCACTTTTGATTCCATATTCAAATTTCTCGGATCAAGGAAGTTATAAAAAATTTACAGTTTATATATGTACTTTTAATTAATTATTGCTAAAGTCACAAGCGAAAATGTATTAGGGGTTCATCCATAAATTTAGAAAAGTTAAATCAAGATCTCACACAGATAAGTAATATATTCCTTCAGATAATAATCTATAAAATAAGAGGAAAATTTAAAATGTAAAATAATCTAAAGTTATGGAAATAAAGATATTTTATCTGTATCTAAATTTACTAAATAACTATTTTAATTCTTACGTATGCAAAGTGCAAGATCATTCCCTAAATCTTTAAAACAAATAAGTCATATTACTAACATACATAAACATCATGTGAGTTTACTGAGATGTTTTTATAGTACTAATGATGAAACTCGGGCGAGTTTCGAAACGTTTACTTATATATTTTAAAATGTTTTTATATGTATAGTTTAATTAAAAGTTTTTTGTTTTATAATTAAAGAAGTTTTTATTTTTGAGTTATAATACTTTGTTTTTAATTCTTTCACGTCCGCATGTTTTACAATTTTGAACATTAAACCCCAACTTTCGCCGTTCCTCTGAAACTTTAAATTATTTAGCAAAAGAAATTTTACGCATTTGTTATTAGATCAATTCAATTTTATTTTCAGCAATCGATGCATTAAATGCCGCTGACACATACAAACACCGCAGAACTCAAAGATTTAAAAACAAATGCACATTTTTTTTAAAGATACAGAAACGCCCAAAGGTGGAGCTTGACATTTTTTAATAGCACCACGCCATGTCACCGGACTTGAAAATAGTAAGTATTTTTCCGTAATAAGTGTGGTTGTTAGGCTTTTAATAGGGTATAAATAATAATAGATTTTGTACGATAAAGAACCTTAAAACACCAAATGGCCAGCTTTTGATTTAATAGAAATATATATATATATATATATATATATATATATATATATATATATTACGACAATGCCATTATATAAACGACCATTCTTTTAAGATAAATGCAGAGCTGCCAACCAAATCCAGCAAATTGTTAGTACCGCCCCTTATCCTACACCACTTATTTTTTAGAGTAATTCTCTTCAAATATATTTACGATGAATGAAGAAAACAAATACTCTAAAAATTAAGTGGTGTAGAAAAAGGGGCGGTACTAACAATTTGCCGGATTAGGTTGGCAGCTCTGTAAATGATTAAATAAAATGATTCTTTAATTCCTGTAAAGCATACAGGTGGCAACATATAAGATTTCCCTTTTTACATATATTTTTCTTCTTAAATATGGTTTATAAGTTAAATTTTTTTTAAAGATTTTTTTTTTAATTAAAAACAATAAACTTAAATTTTTGGCCAATAATCCGCAGCTCAAGTAAGTCAATTTTGCACCAGAAATTTTTATTGACAAATCAAAATTTCTGGTGCAAAATTATATTTATACGAGATGTTTATTCGAAGAAATACAGATTTTTCTGTTAAATAAAATTTTTGGTGGAGGAATGACACGTCTTATTGCGGAATATACGGCGAAAATTACGGTAGCTTCTTATGTTTCTTTATGCGATAAAATTTAATTAACTTGAGGCGTAAAAAGCCTTATAATATTCAAATAGAAAAATATAGACAACAAGAGTAAAACAAAAAATTAGAAATTAAAAAAGAGTTAACATATTTACTTCAGGTATTTCTATTACGAAAATTAAGACACGCCTTTATGCCTGTTTTTAAAAGATCACATAAACATTTGCCAACTTTTCTAATTTATACCGGAGCATTTTTATTCTCGCCTTTATTTCATACCACTTTATTTAAAGAATAATTTCCTGCAATACATAACTACAATACAATAATAAAAAAAAAATACATTTAAAAAAAAAAGTGGTATGAAAAAAAGCGGGACTAACAAGGATCCGGAATAAATTTTAAGAATTGGCAACTCTGCATCATAAAACAAATGATTTTGTATATTCATTAGGACATTTCATTCAAACGCATTAAAAAATAAATCTGAATTTAATAAGTTTATAGGACGATATGAAATAAAGTTGGTCATATTCATCAGCTTATAACTTTAGAAAAGTTTGAGGGAAATATATAAACTATACCATTTTCTGCTATAAGTTGATTAAAATAACTCAAAAATTCTTGAAAAAGTTAATTTTTTCATTTAAAATTATAGTGCATGTAAATTTCAGCGAGAAACCGTAAATATCAGTAAGAATTTACATGCAATATTTTGCAAGTACACTCTTTAAATAAATATCCTTTCCTATTTGGACCAGTTACGTTGATGACATTTTCACATCCTTTCACAATATTGACCCCGTGTTACAAACTATAAACTGTATAGAAACTATAAACTCTATCTAAAAACTATACAGTTATCTGTCTACTCCAACTTATATATGAAATACAAAATAATGGTTCACTTTCACTCCTCGACCCCCTTGTCTTTCGCACTGTAAAAGGCTTCTGTAGTACCGTCTATCGTAAACATTTTGCAGCTTCTTTACCTTCCCAAGCCCGTTTATATAATCCAATACCCAAAAAATGATAGCTTTTTACACTTTGTTAATCGGGCTCTTAATATTTGTTGGTAATCTGATTTATTAAACTCAGAATTCAAATATATGAAAGTCATTACAATTCGCTAAGATTATAACCCTTCCATTATAGATAAAGCTATTCAAAAATTACGGCTTCCTCGCACTTCGTCTCCTAAATCTGTTTCTTCTAATATCAGTATTGTTCTACCCTATTTTCCTAAATCAATTTTGCCATTACTATAGTTCTCAAATAGTATGATTTTAAAATAAGATTTTTGCCTCCCGATAAATTCATCCTCTCTCAATTAAAATATCCTATATATATGGTTGATATTTATAGTATTTCCTTCTAATGTGGTTTATCATATACATTGGTGAAACTAAACGCAGTTTTAAATTCCGTTTAAAACAATATATCGGTTACGTCCGGAAACAAGAAAACAATAGGAATTATGATCCATACAGCCAGTTTATCAATCTACTTTCAGCTTCCAACATCCATGTTTCCGCTCATCAGTAGGTCTGGTAGCCATCCTGCGGTAGGAGGTCGGCAGCCTTCCACCATAGTTAAACCACTTCAGCCATTTTCGGCCAATCTAGGCTCCTACTTTGGCGCGAGGATAGGGACACTCGGCAATCGTGGCGGGCACTGTCGAGCACCTTGGCTCCTTCTCTGGCTCGTACTGGCAACATGGGAAGCAATGCGTTTGAATGAATATGCTTATTTAAATAAATATCTCTAATTATTATTTGTTTTATTATTTTGCATTATAGTATGTTGCGTTTCTATTGTTTTCTCTCGCTATCTTTTAATTCTAGTTATGTGTAAGTTATTTTAATTTCTTCTTGGTTTACCATTATTTTATGTTAATTATATAATTTTATGCTTATGTTATCTTATTTTCGTTTCATTTGGAACCGATGGTGTGACGATGTCTGGTCCTCGTTAATTTGTGCTCCACGTCAAGTGCCTGATGCGGTCGCTATCAGTTCGTCGGACTACTAACGCTGGGCACCATCCCCCATGGTGGATCAAAACTGAGATGGTCCCTCTTTCTTTCTCATTTCGGTAACTCCTGCACATAACATGTTTTTGATTCGGTCGTTAATCTCCTCACACGCCTAATTCAGTATATAAATTAAGTTATCACTATATTTTTTCTTCATTCCTCAGTGTCAATTACAAATGTTCCTTTCAAGTATTTAATTTCCCCAGGTCATTAGTTTTTAACTTCTTTCTTCGTTCAGCAGTTTTCAAGCAGGAGTGTCATCGCGATTTCTCGCCCCCCCCCCACACTTTTTTGTGTGTGTGTGTATTTGTACCTTCTTCATTTCGGCTAATAATTCCCCGTGCACATCTACCTATTGTGGCTCCTATGCCCACTACCCCCCCCCCTTTCAAATTGATTTTTTCTGAGCTAGTTGCGCATTTAATTCAAAATTTCAACACCCTGGCGCATGTTCTGTACACTCCTTTTAGTGCATTCTTGATTGTGCCGGCCGAGCAGCATGTCCAAGAAAAATTCTGAAAAGTGAAATCGCATTGCCCTACCTATAAAATACAAGACTACAATTAGAAGTCTTAACCAAGATCCTTCGGACACAGCTCATTTCAGTGGGAGGCTCAAGTAGCTCGAAGAGTAGTTGATCGCTATATGGTGATCTGGTGTTCTTCTACCTTTTGGACGGTATCCAACACGTTAAATTTGACCTTGTATAGGTAAGTAGGGGCCGTCCAGGGATTTTTCAAGATTCCAAGGAGCAAGAAACCAACAAATTGGTCATTTAAAAGCATTGCTGAGAAAACGAACATAATTTTAAATTTTATACAGCTAAAATACTTTGTAGACCCAAATTTACAGTTGAACTCCATTTCTTTGGAGCTTTTTACATAAAAAAAAAAAAAAAAAATCTTAAAAACATTGTTAATTGTGATTTCGCTGCACCCTCTTTGTCTGATTGTTGGAAATTTTAGATTCAGACGACACTTTTTTAACATTTTTTACATTTTCCACGTCATACCATTTCTGAATTTCCTATTGGCTAATCTCCCACTTTTCGCCTACTTCTATTCGCTGATTAAACTGTCCTAAAATTCGGACAGAAGCACTTTTTTATATATAGAAGCACTTTCTTCTCGTTTCTTTTATGCACTGATGACGGTACGTTAAATGGTACTGAAACAGCTGTCTGCTATTTTATCAATTCCATTGACGTTCAAGACGTTGATTATTATTCCTATATTTATTTATCTATCGCCAAGCCTCCTGTAAATATATAGTCTTCTATACTATTTCATATATTAAACTTACAATAATTGCCAAAGAATAGATTTTTTTTTTTTTTTTTTAATATATTATTTAAGGAAAATTTACAGCAGAGCTGACACAGGCGACTCTTTTTTTATTCGTTTCGTACTTTTTTTATTCGTTTCGCTTTATTATTCGTATCTATGACCTGCTCAGGTTCACCTAACTTTCTAGGTGAGTGCGAAAACCTTGTAAAACTGGAACTTAGGAAATGAAACTACAAACATTTCAAGTCCCCAATTTTAGAATTAAATTAGTTTAACTGAAACAACACGAACGTTTCCCAATCGTAGAAACCATTTATTGTGTTTTAATTTTAATTTTAAAAATATCATATATAACCTTTTTATGAGTGTTCACTACTGATACGGAGATATGTCAGCATTACCCAGTAAAATTTCTGACCACTGGCAGTCTACCTAGAGTTATTAAAGATCACTTTTAATACTATGGGAAGTAGGGTTACAAATGGACCAATTATTTCATACAAGCTGATAACACTACGCTGAAAAAAAAATCGAGCCCTGATACCATTTCTGATGATTCTTATGTAAAATAACCTCCTGAATCCGAATATGACCCCCATTTTGCCCCACAACCCACCGTTTTCTAGGGACGCCACCTCCTCCCCCAATTTTTATCACTCTTCGGTAATTTTATGGCCATGAATTTGATTTGAAGAATGGAAAACAATTATTTTAACCCTTAAAAATAAAAATATATGTAATTTATAATAAGTGATAATAATAATGGATTAATAAAATATAATAAATATAATTTATAATTTCAGTGGCAAATCCACCCCTAAATCTTCCCCTTGCTGTAAATGTTCATGTTATAGAATTGTTCACCTCTTTAGGCCCTCAGAAGATAAAATCACAGTTAAAATATTTCTTTTCTCCACTATAAATCAAATTTATAGCCATAAAATTACAGATAAGTGGTAAAAATAGGGGGGCGTCCCCAAAAAACGGTGGGTGATAGTGCAAAATGACCGTCATTTTGGAATCAGGAGATGGGGACAATTTTCATGCCGAACAGTGTAATCAGTATCATAACTATTCTCGTCATCATCATTATTGTTATTGTAATTTCAAAACTATGTAAACCAAAACTCTCTATAAAAAGTCAAAGAAATTATACATTTTTAATTCGATAGCAAAGCTTATTTGTGTGCAATGTCTCTAAACTCGTGCATCAAATACCTTAACTACAGGTTCATAAGCCACAGGTCAGATGAAACCGTTTTACATCAGAAATTTTATTTAACAATCATGCAAATTACATTTGTGGAAATACTGAAACATTTAAAAATAAAAAATAAAAAAAATTGCAACTCTTCAAATGTTTTGATTTAAACTGAATCTTAATTCATTTCTTCAACTTATCCGAAGTTATAATAGTCGAAACAATGCAGTTTCGTTCCTTCTTCTTCTTATTTTTATTATTTTTTGATGGTATAATGGTCAACATAGAATTAAATTAAACACATTAGAATGTCCTAGAATTTAGTTGTCTGATCCAGTGTTCTAATATGCGGAATACTACGAAAGTTGACTTCCTGGGAGACTTCATATCGGAAATTTTCTATAACAGTTTTCTATTTATGTAATTGTCGAGCAAATCCTAAATGATTCTTGCAGTACGGGAGCTAGAGTTGTATATTTGGTAGTGACTGCATGACAATCAATTCCTACTTCAAGTAATTGATTAGGTACCAACAGTAACCAACAAAAGCGTCTCATGTGTGGTGGTGGGAGAGGGGGGAGATAGGTGCTAAAGGGTAACGAGTTCCTGAAAAAAAAATAATAATTAAGGTTATTTTATACCATTCCAAACTTGATATAAGGGATATTTTATATAATAAATAATAAGAAAATAACAGCCAGTCACATTGCAAATGGTCAAACATATGTAGACCCCTAGCAGAATCTTCAAAAGGTTTTAAAATACAAAGTCATCAAAGTCATTTTAAACCACATGAAACTCATATATATGATTCTTCAAGGATCAAATAATGGGAAAAAAAAAAAAAAAAAAAGAAGAAGAAACATTCAGCTGCTTTAGTAGTGGTGCAAAGATCGTCTGACGAGGCTATGAATATACAGTGATGTATAAAATCTGACCGCGGTCAAGTATCTTACATGGAAAGATTAACGACTTTTATCGCGTTAAACACACAGTTGACAGTAATATTCAAAAGCCACTAAGCCTTCCCTCAAAGGAGGGAGGGGTTAAAATTAGTTTGAACGTTGTTGCTGAGAGCACAGGTTTGCTATTAGTCGGAGAGATAACGTTTCATTTTAGGTAGTGATTTTATACGTACTAATTCCTAATTCTAATAATTGGATAGGTATCAGAAATGACCAACGTAAGTAGAATCTATGAAAGGAGATATGTAGTATGGTGGTAGTACAAATTCGACATCCTCTATCAATGCGTCAAATTCTTTTAAAAATAAATTTTAAAGCAATTTCATGCGCTTTATGTTTGATTAGGGATTCTTTATATAATAAACTATAAGAAAATATCAGCTGCAGATTGCAAATGGGGAATTATACATCAATAGACAGTCAGAAACTGAAATATATATATAAAGTCATTTTATATCGTCTGAAATTCTTATACAGTGGTTGGCCAAGATTTTCTTTTTCCGATTTCTAAAAAAATACTAGACGAAATTCTCTGGAACTTCAGACATGCATAGAACGTTTAAAAATTCACATTTTTCACTATCGATTTAGTTCAGACGGCAATTAGGGAACCAAACACAAACTGAAGAAGTGCGCAAGTACTTTGGATCACCATGTACCATATAAAGCTACACACGATTTTAACTTTAACATTTTGTTACACATAGTATATACAATATTTATATGTTTCGTTGTGAGAATTGCGCAATCATTTAGGAAGATATATACTATATATATATATATGTATATATTTTTTTCTAACTAGAACGGATTTCCATAAAATTTTACAAAATTTTAAGAAAAATTGACAAAACCTTAGAGAAACATTCTTCTGAAATATAAAATTCACGCGTGTAATATTCGCTGAGATATGAACATTTATAGTAAATATTTTTTATTGCGCATGCGCGAAAGATAGAAATTTTTTTTAATTACACAGGTTAAAAGCTAGATATATCGGGCAACTTTTGTCAAAAGTTCATTTGAATAGAGTAAATATTAAGCAAATTGTCGGCAAAAGAACAAGTTAGATTTTAGGTATTTTCCAGAGATGAAATTTCGTAAGCGCTTTTTCAAATGCTGTATATTTAATTTGAAGATCCAATTATTTCAACCACGTTGCAAAAGTTCTTTTTTGTGAAAAACCCCTCATGAACTCACAAATCTAGTAAATAAATAAAAATATGTTACAAGTCTATAAAGAATTTTTCACAAAAAAGAACTTTTGCAAAGTGGTTGAAATAATTGGATCTTCAAATTAAATACACAGCATGTAAAAAACCCCTTATGAAATTTCATCTCTGGAAAATACCTGAAATGTATCTCGTTCTTTCATAGACAATAAGCTTAATTTTTATTCTAAAAAACTGACAAAAGTTGCCCAATATATCTTGTTTCCAACCTATGCAATAAAACAATTTTCTATCTTTCGCGCATGCGCTGTAAGAAAATGTTTACTATAAATGCTTATATCAGTAAATATTACATGTGTGAATTTTAGGTTTCAGAATAATATTTCTCTAAAGTTTTGGGAATTTTTCTAGAATTTTTGTGAAATATTGTGGAAATCCGTTCTAGTTATAAAGGAAAAAAATCTTTCTAAAAAAATTAATAATTTTTTAAGCGAAATTTATGTCTACTTAAATAATTGCGCAATTTCCACAATAAAACATATAAGAATTGTATGTAGTATGTGCAACAACGAGTTAAAGTTGCAAGTCATTTGTAGCTCTTTATGATACAGAGTGAGCCAAAGTACAGGTTGGTCATAATTAAACATGGCCTATTCAGAGCACTCTGTAGCTCTAACTAATATGAATACTGAGTCGAAAATTTGTATTTAGACATTTCAAAGGATGCGATCTAGGGATCTGACAAATAAATAAATAAATAAATAAATTTTAAAAGGGGTCATACAGTCGGTAACAAAATCGGATCGGACCGCACTTCATACGGTCTTGTTAAATAAATCCTTGTCGAATCATGGTCTTAGTCAGTCTAAGAACATGATTCGACAAGGATTTATTTAACAAAACAGTATTAACTCTACCTTTTTTATATAGGAATTTTTGCTAGTGTTCGGATACTTTTGTTACCGACTGTACATCAAAAAATCAAAGAAGACAGTCAAAATGCTTGAAAAGTTTTGTAATAGATAAATGTAGTATATTTCAAGCCATATCGACATTTAAAACTGTTATTCTATCATTATGCAAAATTTTACAGATGACACAGTGCTTATCTATTCATTTTCCTCTCCTTGGCCAGCCCGTTCCCCCGATGTCAATCTGTGGGATTTTCGTTTATGGGACCATTTAAAAAGTTTGATTTTTAAAGGAATGTTGTAATTTTGGCTTACTTGAAGGCTCATGTAACGAAACATGTACACAAGATTACTGGCCACCAGCTGAGATCAGCTGTTGAACACACTATTAATCGGCTACAGTTTTTACAGATGAATGATTACATTGAACAATATGATCTCCATCGATAAACAATCTGCAACTTGTAACAAACAACAATAATATTTGTAATAAATAAGTAATTTGTAGCTTGTTCGTATTTTGGTGAATGTCCCCTCGGAGGGGAAATTTTTAAAATTTTATTTTTAAAATTTTTTGCACATCCCTAGAGCGCATCCTTTGAAATGTCTATATACAAATTTTCGACTCAATATTTATTTTAGTTAGAGCTACAGAGTGCTTGAAGATGTGGAAAAGAACAAACAGTGGTGTAATTACACTCCTCGGCATGAAAATTGCCCCAACACCCTTTTTGCAAATTCTTATGTAAAATAATCTCCTGAATCCGAATATGACAGCCATTTTGTCCAATCACTCACCATTTTTTGGGAACTCCCCCGTATTTTTACCACTTTTCGGTAATTTTATGGCTATAAATTTGATTTATAGTGGAAAATAGAAATATTTCAACTGTTATATATCTTCTGTGGGCATAAAGAGGTGAAAAATTCTATATCATGAACATTTGCAGCAAGGAGAAGATTTCGGGGGGGGGGGGGGGGGGATTTGCCACTGAAATTATAAGTTACATTATTATGCTTTATTAATCAATTATTATTATCACTTATACATTAAATATATATATTCTTTTAATAGTTAAAATAATTATTTTCCAGCCAAATCAAATTCATGGCCATAAAGTTACCAAAGAGTGATAAAAATTGGGGAAAGAGGTGATGTCCCGAGAAAACAGTGGGGGATGGGGTAAATGGGGATCATATTCGGATTTAGTAGGACATTTTATATAAGAATCAGCAGGAATGGTATCAGGGCTCGATTTTTTTTTTCAGCGTAGTGTTATGAGTCTTAAAATTTGCTATAAGAATTTCAAAATTAATTACAAATCGACGAAAATTTTTGGCTCTGTAATAGTTTGTATTTTTTGTATGTATAATATGTATTTTTTAAAAAAAAGGTCTATTTGGCTTCCTTTGTTGGAAGTCGTTTGAATTACGTTGAAATCTATTCCAAATGCTCTTTAAAAATCACAAGTTTGCTCTCAAAGAAAGATTAAATTTTTAGTTACATTCTGTGGTATGTGTACGAAAATACGCGCACATGACCTATAGATCAACTGCTCAAGCTCGTCCAGTATTTCAGGTTTATACTGGAGAAGTAACTTCAATATTCCCAATAAAATGTAGTCGTATAACTTCAGATCGGATTAGTGTAAGGCACCAAACGTATGCCTATTCTAGCACACGTAAAACAGTTCAAAGAAGTGACCCTATTTGAGTTTCGTGTCTTGGTCTAAATTTTGTTCTTTGAGTTTCGAATGACCTGATTCGCCGTTTGAATAACATTCTTCTTTGCGCAAAAGATGTTTATATTTATAAGATTAAATACAACTTTAGTGATAAGCACAGTGCGAATAATGTCCATGTGTTTCCTGGTAAATTTGGTCCTATGCCATGCCTGAATTATTTTCTTAAAAACAATTTGAGATACCTATGAACTATAAAATATCTGCTGATTTACATGTTTGAAATTTATTCATTTACATGACTCGAATTTACAGGCCTCTTACATGGAAAATGGGTTTGAGTTTTGAGTTTGATTTTTTGTTCTATGGTCGTTTTTTGCATACCTAGCCTAATTTTTCAGGGACCTACGGCTATGAGTGGATTCCAAAACCTATAAACATGCATGCCTAAAACGGGATTCAAATGCAATCCCTAGCATCTTAAAACAAAAGCGCTAAACACTTGGCTACCAATTGCGCTGCTACCTTATTATTTGTCTACTTTGAAAAAATGCACTTTATTGGAATTGCGTTCTAGGCATTAGATTTAGAAACTCCAGTGGTAGGGCATTAAATGACAAATTTATTGCTAACTCACTCAGAAAGAATTTATGTTAGTTCTAAGAAAAACCACAGTGTTCTATTTTTCACCATGTAATTCACTCATACATCTATGAGGAATGTAATACAAAATCTATTTCTGGCATTATCAACAATATTGATTTTGAACATTATTTAGAAAATACACTCATGTTTGTGAAAATCTTAAGAAAGCTTGTGCAGTCTGAGAAACATGTACACGGGTATTTTCCTGCTGAAATACAGCACCCGGAATGCGTCGAAGAATGGGAAGGACCTCTGGCTCCAAAATTTCCTTTATGAAGCGATCACTGTTAAAGTTTTCGCAATGCGCACTAGATGGAATCTACGATTATACCCAATAGCTCCCCACACCATGATGCTCGGCGTTTGTGCATATGACACTTAATAACACAGTGTGGGAGCAGACATTTCCCCCCTGTAACGTCTGACGCGTACTCTTCCATCATTGTACTCCAGATTGTAGCGAGATTCATCGGAGAAAACAATTTGTTGCCACAGGGCAAGCCACGTGCTGTGTTACTAAAACCATTGAAGTCAGAGGCGTCTGTGATTCAGCGAGAGGGGAATCTAGCGTAGAGGAACACATGCACACAGTTCATGCTGCAGAAAACGGCGACGAACCATGGAGCTAGACAACAAAACACCTGTAACCGTGCTCGAAAGTTGTGATAAAACACGAGAGGACGCTGTACGGTCCTTCAGAGCCATGCGGATTAGGTGTCTGTTGTCTTATGCCGTTGTTCTATTGCGTGCCCCACTACCAGCTTTTGTCTTGTTTAATTCTCCTCTGTCCATTTCTTCCAAACATACATCACTGTTATGGCATTACACTGCGTGCGGGCTGCAATTTCTTGATACGAAAATACACCCTCTCGCATACCAACGAGGCAGCCTCATACGAACTCCGTTAGTGGTTGGTATGGCACCCTCCGCTTTTGACGAGGCATATTGACCACCAATGAAACGTTTACCGCAGACAGAGGATGATAAACATATTTCAACGCGCCTTTGCAGTCCTTTATATACCTAGAACAAGAGACAGATAAGAAGTCGGTTCTTGTTCCACGCATGCGCAATCGCTTTGTAATTCTAATCATTTGCTTGCCTTACCTCACTTTACATTTCCTGTAAGTTTGGTTCAATTCGCATAATCCCTTCATGGTGTTGCAATTTTAACAAACATGAGTGTGTTTGCCACGCAAGAAATTTTCATGCAGCAATTAAATGGTTTGAAACAATACGTGATCTGTTTTACAATGAGGATTTAAAAGAGGCTGCTTATAAAAAGTATGTTACTATCGAATTTGAATTTGCGCATAACTTGCTATGTAAGTCTCAATTTAAAAGGTTAGTAATATGTAAATGTTACACACACAAAAAAAAAAAAATCAACACCTTGGTGACACCTAATACTCACTTACGTATGAGCACATCATTCAGTACATATAAGTTTTCCCTCTACAGCAAAGTATATACTTTTAGCAGGTGACATAATAGTTCAATCCAAATATTGGCTGCCCAAATGTCTTTTAATCTTCCCAAAAATCTCGTCTGTGTAGTTAAACCTATTCAATTTCCAGAAAAATTCGTGATAGCACCTTTAAAGTAAGGTATGACGACAAAGTTGAAATTTTGGTTTCATTAAAAAAACTTGTTAGCAAGCTTATCAATCATACCTGCGAAATAAACATTATTTACAATTTGATTTGGTCAAATTTTGCATGAAACCATGAAATGCTTAGTTGATTCTCTAATACTTGTAATGTGGCGACAATAAAACAGCAACGTACCACTTACTAATGATTATTGTTCACAAGAAAAAGGGAACTGTGCTGTATTACTAGCACTTTATCTTCCCTTCAAAGTTTTCTGATAAGCATTAAAGAAGGTTTGTCTGTGACCTTTAGTGAAAAGTAGAGAGTCGATATGTGAAGTCTATAGAAGTAATAAATAGTTGTATAAAGTAGTGAAATTCAGAAATGCAAAATTATCCCCTCTCCATGAAACAAGTGAAAAATATCCAAATTTAGATCCGCTGAAAAAAAAAACGAAATACTTAATTCATTTTCAAAAACACTCTAGCAGTTCAATGACCAGTGCGAGAGTATTGCTTGAATGTCAGAACTTAATAATAATAATAATAAAGCGAACAACAGTTGCTTTTTCTCCTCAATATAAGCCGATAAATTTGATTAAAAAAATTAACCTTCGAATTTCTCTGTATTTAAGGGAAATATTCATTGAAACATGCTGTCTTCTCATTATCGCTAGAATCGGCCATCAACTAATCGGCCATCGATCAACAATAGTTTTTAGAGATGTCCGTTTCTGTGTATTTTAACCCAGCAAGATTCAGATACTAAAATAATTTGTCATAGATATTTATTTAAGTAATTCTAATCTATCAATGATATTATTGGTTGAAGTCTTCCCGGCCAGTGGACTTTTGTTTAAACAAAAATTTTCCTTGGAAAATTTTATCGTTTACTCTAGAAATTGACTCATTTTCAACTAATCTGGAATTTTTAATTTATTTTTCTGTGGTTGAATTTCTAAAATTATTCTTGAATTCAAACTGAGAGTAGCTTTCCTTATTAAAACGCCATAGATCACTCGAGACGAAAATCATAGATTTCAAAGTTGTCAAATAAATGTAAAGTACGAAATAATTTATGCCACTTCTTACAAACCACATTCGTGCTATTTTTTCAGCGTCAAGTAAAGTCAACGCGTTACAAACTATGACGTTCATTTTTCGTGTTCCTGAAAAAACTGGACATCAAAGAGAGTCTATTTCAGAATCATAGTGGTAGTACGTTGAAAAATAAAAGGGCTTCTTCGGAAGATCGGTTTAAATCATAAAGACAAAACGTTGACGCTGTTTCTTACAAATCACATCCGCGCTATTTTTCCCGCGTCAAGCATCGTCGAGGTGTCGCAATCGATGAGGATCGCATTTGGTGCTCTTTTAAATCTAGGGCTTTACTTGTTATGTTTGCGCAGAGACGTTCATTAGAAATCCATCTGCAGAACATCTAAAGCAAGTTCAAATCTCGAATTTTTCTCTACGCTCGGAATGTGACAACTCCATTTCTTAGGAATTCACTAGAAAGAATGAAAACCACCACAACTTCGTCTACTTCCTCAGCCTGCGAACTTCGTTTTATTTTTCATCCTAAAGTTAACTAGTTCTCAGTTTCCTTTAGAGTACCGAAAGTGAAACAGATTGACTTCGTTTAGTGTTTGAGAGGTTTATGCCTCTCTGTATTAGTTTATGATGAGACAGAGTATGTGGTAGTGTCTACTTGTCAATCTGTTCTTCATCGCTTACGTCCGTATTCACCATTAACTTCAACTCCCGTTTCAACGCAAAAACTTGAAAAGCGTCTAAAGGCAGGGCGCAGCTTTGTAAAAAAATTGGCCGGCTCCTTCTGCCATCCAGCGACGAAGATTTCATATAATCTTTAATTGGTTAGTTTCCGCTAAATAATCGGAAAGTAACTACGCCGCTAAATGGCATAAGCAACGCATCCAACTTTGCTGAAAAGTTGCACCCTGACTTTAAGCGCTTTTCATGTTTTCGTGTTCAACCGGAAGTTGAAGTTATTGGTGAATACAGCCGTAAGTGTTTGACTTCACGAGTAGATCTTGGGCTATAAAAGGGGTAATGTCATCCCCTATTTGGAGGATCAAAATTGTTATAGCATGTCACCAGACCACCTTAACACTTAATTGCGAGTACTTAATATTTTAACAGAAGTACACGGGCGATGTATTTTGTATATCACCAAAATTCTTTGAAAAAAGACAAATGCAAAGTATATCGTATTGCACAAACCTTTTAGATATTGAGTATATGAAATTTCATCTGTGATGTTCCTCTTAATGTTGAACTCCGGAGATGTAACTACTGTAATTTTATGTTTCTTGCACACCGATTTATTACATATATTACACATAATCGTTGTCCCCTTCTTTTTCTAACTTCCGGAACAAAAATGCACTTTTCGTAATTCTCCTGGTAGTTCTACACCAAAGCTCCGAAAAACTGGTATAGCCATGCGTATGCAAATAACAGAGGAATGGAACCAATCAGAGCAACGTGATGCGTTCGGCAGTGCCTAAATAAGATAACAGGTACATTTCAAAGCTGTTAGACCGAATCCAACTGCTGCAATGACAGGTTATCAAAATGTAAGCAATTTTGAACGAGTCGTTATAATCGGTGCAGGAGAGAAGGGTGATAGCATCCCCGAGGTAGCGATGAAGTTTTAACTTTCGCGTACGACCATTTCACGAGTGCACCGTGACCATCAGATATTCGGTAAAATATCAAATCTCCGACATCGCTGCGTTCGGAAAAAGATAGTGAAAGAACGGAACCAACGACGAATGATAACACTGAAACGTGACAAACGTGCAGTCCTTATTCAAATTGCTGCAGATTTTAGTTCTGGGCATGAACAAATGCCAGCGTGTGAACTATTCAACGGACCATTAATGATCTGCATGACGCAAAGCTTTATTTCTCGCCTGGACCCGCCAACACCGACATTGTGCTGTTGATGACAGAAAGCAACGTTGCTCGCCAAACTGACGCTGCCTGACCTGAAGAGTTTCGTTCCCAATTGTATCGGTCGGATGGACGTGTACGTATATGGAGAAAATCTCATGATTCCATGGACCCTATATATCAACGGGGGTTGTTCAAACTGGTGGCGGCTATATCATGTTATGGGGCGTGTACAGTTGGTGTTATATGGGACCCCTGATACATCTAGATACAACTCTAACAAGTGACATATACATAAGCACCTTGTCCAATCTCCTGCCTCCATTTATTTTCATTGTGCATTCCGATGGACTTGGACAATTCCAGCAGGACATTTCAACGCCCCACACGACGAGAGTTACTACTGAGTGGCTGCAGGAACATTCTTCAGACTTTAAACACTCAATTGGCCCTCTAAATCTCCAGACATGAAGATTATTGAGCATATCTGAGATGTCTTGCAACGTACTGTTCAGAAAAAAACTCTTCACACTCTTATGGATTTGCCGAATACCCTGCGGGATTCATGGAGTAAATTATATTCAGCATACCTTCAAGTCTTTGTTGAGTCCATATCATTTCGTCTAGTGCACTTTTTAGTGCTCAAGGGGGCCCTACACGATAATAATCAGCTTTATCAGTTTATTTTTGGCTCTTCGTGTACTTTTAGCTGTTATTCTTGAGGTCATTCTTATCTCCTTACAAAAGCCGAATATTCAGAGACAATGTTTTTGTTTCTGCTCTTGCTACGAGATGTAGCTGATATAGATATTTTTTTTTAAAAAAATTCCTCTAAAATTTTGAGCATTATTTATTGTGCGTCAGGTTATACAAATCTGGATGTTTATTTATGTTACATTTACCAGTTCTAAAAATATACCAATATAAATATTATTTGGATCGGGAAATAACTTTTACAATATTTTAATTGATTTTACTATATTTACTAATAATTAGATTTTATTCCACAGTGTTTTTTATCTTTACCTAAAAATATTCTTCTTTAGTTTCATTTTCTTTTTCGAACTCTTGATTTGCATCGCTTTTCTTTTGTTGTTTTAGCCTTACATGGAAAATATTCTTCTCGGGTTTCATTTTCTTTCCGAACTCCTAATCTGCATCACTTTTGTTATCTTAAACTTACATAAAAATTAATCTACTCCAGTTTCATTTTCTTTCTCGGACTCTTGGTCTGCATCACTTTTGTTGTTTTAGCCTTACATAAAATATTTCTTCTCTGGTTTCATTTTCTTCCTCGAACTCTTGGTCTGCATACCTTAGTTCTTGTTCTGACTCTGCATCATTATTACTTTGCTGTATAACTTCATCCTCAGATTTATCTGCTAGCCCTACTTTTTCTTCGTGTTCCGTTTCTTCCCATATGGTCTGAACATTCTAGTCGAAATATTCCCCACAGTATTTCAATAGGTAGTTCTTTAAAAATCATCTCGTATAACATCTTCCGTTTTGAAGCTGATCTTCTTTCACGCTGAAGAATTCGACAATCATATTTCTGAAGACGATTTGGGATTTTCACAGGTTGTGATCGATAAATAAATTATTTTGTTTTGAATTATTTCGAGAGTTACTCTTATAAATTTAAAATGGCATAAGGCTTTATTTTCTGCAAGCAAAATATTCTATTAGGCTACCAACATTTATTTATTCTACACGTGTGGCGTATTCGGTTTACAATTCGATGCTGGATGAAATTTTTCCAACAGTAATATACTTATCAGTGCTTATGTAACATTGAAGTTGACTATATATGTAAAAGATGCTCCTACAATTTGGATGTGCATGCAGCGTAGTGCGGATTAATTCTAAGATCAATCAGATTCATTTTACTGTAGATGGTTTATTTTATACATTAGCACATGTAACTTCGCATCTAACCCACAGCGGAGTTATAATGCGAAGTTAAACATACTCAACATTAACCCTTTATTTTTCACCAGAACGACTGTCCGAAGATTTATCACTATGTGCTTTAGAGCATTCTTCATGGGGACTGGAACGGTAGCGTACGTTCCCATATAATGACTATACCATAGAAATTTTTATCACATATTTACAGCAAACATAATAAACATTACATTCGTTTCAATTTTCTGTCGATTTCTGTTTTCGAGTTATTTAAAGTTAGGCAGTCCTTTAAATATCGTGTACGATCAAATGTCTTTCAATGCTGATATTCTCTCATGCTTGAGAAGAAAATTTCTTTTATTAGAGAATAATGTATTTTATAAAGCAATTCGTTACTTTTACTTTGGTGTCTTAATTTGACATATAATTTCTTATAGGGTTTTAAATCATTGTTAAAATAAAAACTGTGATTATTCAGTGTTTATTATGAACATTTGTAATAATTTTAACTTCAAGGGAGAAAAATGTGTAGAAACGTAACCACTTTAGAAAAAAACTTCCAATGTCAAAAGCATTTTATCCTCTTTTATAATTCAGTTACGCATAAAATGTTCTTTATAGCTTTTAAATGCATGTATATTCTAGTTCGCATGTACGCTTCTTATAACATTAATCATGGACATCTTTATGTTAAGTAATTAGTTTAATGTATTTATTTTGTATAGTTTTTTATTTACTTAGAATCGAATTCCTCTCGTCCCTAGTAAAAGAGCGGAATGAAATTTAAAGATATGAATCACATGGATGAATGTTCTCAAAAAAAATAAAATAAAATAAATACGTATTCAACTCGTTTTTTTTAATATATATATATATATATATATATATATAGATATATATTTACCAAAAAATTTCTGATGCTTCCGTAAAAAAAAAAAAAAACAATGGAT
Source organism: Salticus scenicus (assembly GCA_963930645.1). NCBI lineage: Eukaryota > Metazoa > Arthropoda > Arachnida > Araneae > Salticidae > Salticus > Salticus scenicus. Next base: position 168,767,392 of record OZ005651.1, read on the forward strand.
AGACATATTTGTTTCAACTGCGCGCACTGCAATAGCAACATAAGAAAAAGAATTATAGGAAGTTAAATCTAATCAGATTTTTGTCAATAATTTTTCTTGGCGCATAAATATGGTATTCGTAATGTTTATAAAATTATATATGCACTAAAATTATATCATTAATTATACACGAATTAATTCTATCAGAATTTTTTTTTAAATCTATTTTCCAACTTTTTCAATATTTTGAATTAATATAATATATTTAATAAAATGTTTTGTGTTTCATGGAAAATATGTGGCCTAATAGTAAGTGGTGGGCGGAAAGTAACTTCTTATTTGTAATATTTTAATTTTTCTCTCATAAAAATTCATATACCTTGTGAGGTCTAGCAAAGTGCTACGATTAAAATTCACACTTTAAGAGTAACACATGAATACGAAGGTTTTAGGATTCAGTCGACCAGTAGAGTTAGTTCTCATCCTAAATTAAAATCGTAACTTGTCATATGCTAATAAGTTTGGGAAGTGAGATGGATAAAAGGCGATGTATTTCATAGTGAAGATATAGTAGTAGGAAGATGGCTTTTAGGGGTTAGTTGAGAGGAGGTAAGAGTGTTAGTTGGAAGGAGTGTTAGTTGGAGTGAGCTAGAGAGTTAGTTGGAAGGAGAGTAAGAGAGTAAGTCCTGTAGCATTGTAGCGTCAGGGAATCCTCCTACATGCGAAAGACTACTTGGCCTTAGGGGTTAATGAAGTTAATTAAAAGTAGTTGAGATCATTTGCGAGTAATCAAGTAAAGTTAAATGTAGTAGTGGAAATTATTTATGGTTAATCATTTAAAGTTAGAATAGTTGTATGGCTGCCCATTGAAATTTATAAAGATATTATATACAATTAAAGTCCAGCGCCCCCATTCTTATTTAAGCTCAATTAAAGCTCATTAATTTTATATATCTGGACTCTGTCATTTCTTCATAAATTAAGTATTTCAGTTTGCAGCATTCAACCTTAAGTCAACTATAAGTTAAAGGAAGATGACGACATCAAGGTCGTCACATTTTCCCTGACGCTGCTATCTACTCGAATTACACTTTCCGGCTATAGCCGCTAACAACTAACTCCTTCAACTCTCATTCCAACTAACTCTCTAGCTCACTCCAACTAACACTCTTACCTCCTCTCAACTAACCCCTAAAAGCCATCTTCCTACTACTATATCTGCACTATGAAATACATCGCCTTTTATCCATCTCACTTCCCAAACTTATTAGCATATGACAAGTTACGATTTTAATTTAGGATGAGAACTAACTCTACTGGTCGACTGAATCCTAAAACCTTCGTATTCATGTGTTACTCTTAAAGTGTGAATTTTAATCGTAGCACTTTGCTAGACCTCACAACCTCATATTGTAATTATAATTTTTTTCCCACACATATTGTTTGTTCATTATATACCATTATCTTTCCAAAAGTTACAGCTCTGTGTGTGTGTTCCAGTACTTTCTACACACTGTTTTAAACGAACAAGTATGACTGCTACAACCATACCTGCCAACATCCTAATTAATATTCCTTAGTATTATTAGTCCAGCCTTTGTTTCACACCAGGTGTTGGCAGGTATGGCTACGACCTTCCACAAGAACTCAGCAGGAACACCACTTATGACCTCATGAATCTTTTCTAATGTTTGCCAAGAGTACAGCATCTAGAATAAACAATGTGGAAAGCGGCAAATAAAATTGTACTAAAAAAATTAAGCCTATCACCAGATGTCATTGCAATCGAAGCTAGTGTCACGACAACAAAACCGAGACTCCCTATTGGTTAATTATATGCTTAGATCACGTGATTAAACTGACGAAACTGGGAAAAGCCAATCAGGTCTTCGATTTCAGCAATAGCATCCATCACAGCGACATCTGGGTAAGCTTAATTTTTGTAGCATCATTTTAACATCACGGTTATAGGCGATTGCCACACTTTTTATTCTAGACGCTGTACCAAGAGTTTGTAGTTTGCTACGACACACTTCTTTAGTGTATTACAGCAGATCACAAAGAGCTTCGTGTTCCTGCTAAGTTCTTGAGGAAGATCATAACAAATGTTCCTGTTCGTTTCATACAGTGTGTAAAAAAATACTGAAGCACACACTGAGTTCTACTTTTTTTTTTTTTTTAATATTTTAGGATGAGAAAATATTTAAAATAGGGAGTTACTTTCCTTCCACGTGGATAATTCTGTGTTGTCTTTTTCAAGTTATGGCATTTGTTCCGTTATTTATCAATTTAGACATTTATTAGTGTATCCCAATTTTATTCATCCAGATTTAGATTAAATTTTTCTAAAACTGTTTGACTGGCATTTTTATACTTTTCAGTTGTTATGGAAATCTAACCAGTCTAATTTACTGACTTAACACTTTCGCAACCGCATGATTTTGTCTTTTTGACAGTAAGGTCCGCATGTGGGCGTTATTCTTCCAAGTAACAATATCTGAGAACAGAATTGTCCATATTTATTATAGATTGATATTACAAATGGATATACATTACAATTATACTCTTCCTAATCAAAATACTTATATCCATAGTATATTGGTTATGCAAATATGAATTGAATATTGCGTATATTTTTAAGAAATAAATAACATAAAAATTGCAAAAGAAACGCCCACTGGTGGAATTAATCGGATATTCAAATGGCGTGAATCTACATCAGCGGTCGCGAAAGTGTTAATATATGATTTGACAGATCGCAATTTGATTTACGTACTCACGGTTTCGACAAAGATCGTTGGCGACGTATCAACATGGTTGTTATATTTCCTTTGGTGACAGAAGACATTGGATTTATTTTTTTTTTCTTTGCAAAAATATTTTTAAATACATATTTGAAAAGATAATTTTGTTTAATTATGTGATACTACATGAATTTTAGGAGTTTACAACATTTCCGATACAATTTTGCTTTTCGTTAAATGAAACACAGAAAAAATATTCTTTTCAATATCCAAATATATGTTGCAAGTTCATTTTTCTTACGTAAGTAATCAGGTACACTGTCGATTCAATTATTAACATACATGTCATGTTTGAACGATAAGTTAAATTGACTATACATCTAAACATTAAAAATTCTTTCAAACAAATAAAAAACATTGGAAAATATTTTAAGAAATCAAAATGTTTAGTCCATATTCCTGCGAGGGTGCTTTGAAGCGAGAGATTAAATGTCTTCTTTTTATTCTACCATTGTTACTTACTCTTAAAGTCACCACGAAAATAAAAACCGAGCCCATAAAAAATGAAAGCTGAAAAGTCTAAAATAAAAGCACACAGAAAGGGATGAAATGCAAGAGTTCCATGATTCGCAACGACGTGATGCGACTTGCAAGTGGGGAAACTCAATTACAGTGTAACGCTGGCTTGCCCTTATTGAAGAATATTTTTATTCAGGCAGACAAGTCGATCTTAAGATTAATGCCATACTCTACGCATGTGCGCTAGACAGTCACGTGGGATCAGACAGGGGATGGCAGCTTTTCCCTCTCGAGTTCTCGACTTAATGATGAGGGAGGGGGGGATATAATAAAACGTAGCAGATATAGCTCAGTAATGGAGGTAGTTAATATAGGAATCGTGCCCGGATGCTATATCGAAGCATTTTTTTCATTTATTCCTTAAGCACTTTTTGTTTTCGTTTCTTTGATTTTGATCATGCCTTTTTAAACGCATCCAGTAAGAATATTTATTTGTTACCGGATTTGTTTGAAAAGTCAATCATGATTTTTCAGGTTAATAATTTGTTTTCCCTAAGAAGTTGATTTAAAAGAAAAAAGCGAGAAAAGGGAAGAGGAAAAAAGGGAAAAAGAATGAGATTTTTATTTTTATTTTATTTTTATTTTTTCTTTATGATGAGAAATTTCTTTAATGGCTGTTTTGAAGATTCGGTGAAAAATACACTTCAGCTTCATCAAATTAAAAGAAAATGACAAGTAAAAAATAATATATATCTATATATAACCCATTTTAGCTTGAATAAAATCAACCCTCATTTCTCACTTCTAAAATTGAAAGAGAATCGCATAAAAGCATGATTTTGTTCTGAAATCGAAAAAATAATAACAATAAGAATAATAATGATAAGAATAAACAAAATTTCTTTAGAAAGACACTATTTCAAATGTCGCTCTTCACGTGGTAATGTATGCCATAAATATTGTAATTTGGAAAAACAAAAAGTGGCATTTTATTTTAAGTTACCACAATAGTTTTTTTGTTCCGGCTATACTTTCTCATAGATATTTATTTTAAAGATCGTGTATGGACATAGATTTATTTATTTAAGTTGTAAAACGAAAGAATTTTCTACACAAAGAGAAGTTACTTCTCATATGCAACAGTTTACAGATTTTAAAAACACATCAACTGATACAACTAGATATACAAGCTTCAATAATTTAAAAAATATATATTAACAAATAATAATAATAATAATAATAATTAAAATATAAATGATTTCGAAAACGTGCAATAAAATATTTTTAAAAGAATACATTATTGTTCAAAAATAAATTCGTTCCAAATATTAAAATCGCCATTTATTAAAACTGAATATTTAAACTATTTTCTTAACAGAAAATGTTTAGCATATCGCTTACTGTTAAAGCAAACAGGCTACAACCTTCTACATTTTTTGCCTATTTGAGAAATGAGTCAATAAAATCTTTTCTGACTTCCTATTTGAAGAATATGTTCTAGAACATATTTCCTGATGCATATCGTAGGTAAATACCTCAGAAAATTATAACTGGGGCTAGAGAACTCATGTTTGTTTCTTTATGTATTTATTTACGTGAGTGATGTTAATAAACATTAGTTGTGTTTAAACGTATTGTGCGAGTACAGTACGAGTTGAAACTTGCGTATTTTTTACACTTTTATTATAACTATTATAAGTGGCTTTAAAACACATTAAAAAGAATTTTTTTAATTAATTTTCAGGAACGAAAATAAATTTTGTGATCAATAACTATTAAATGTTCCAGTAGATGCACTTGTTTTTAAAGATGCATTTTGCTTAGAGAAATTTTTCATAAAAGGTAATTGTTCAGAAAACTAAAAATATAGCACATTAGATATATAAAAATATAGCACACAATTATTTTTTGAACTAATATTTAAAATATGTCCCAGTGAAATTCAGTATGAGTTTTTACATTCATTATACGTAATTTTTACCGAATGAAAACTTTTCTTATCTAGGTTATAGATTAAGAGGGAAAAATAACCTTTCGTAATTTTCCCATAGTTATAATAATGTATGCTGGCGATGTACGAGTTAAAGTCGATTGACAACGCAAGCAATAAAACGGAATACTTTACCATGTTCTTAGACTGACTAAGAACAGGATTCGACAAGGATTTATTTAACAAAACAGTATTAACTCTACTTTTTTTATATAGGAGTTTTTGCTAGTGTTCGGATACTTTTGTTACCGACTGTAGATATTTATTTATAGTATTTTTCGTGAATTTACCTGAAACTGACGTTGAACTTGATTAAATATCCAATTCATTATAGATAGAGGATATCTGTGTAATATAAACCCTTTAAGTAAGAATGCTCATAATACTTAAATTATTAAATTAAAAATATTTAATTTTGGGGGTGCTCATTACAATTGTATAGTTACAGTCGGCAGCAAAAGTATACAAGCATTAGCAAAAATTCCTATCTAAAAAAAGTACACTTAATGCAGTTTTGTTAAATAAATCCTTGTCGAATCCTGTTCTTAGTCAGTCAAAGAACATGATTCGATAAGGATTTATTTAACAAAACAGTATTAAGTGTACATTTTTATACAGGAATATATTTTTTCTAGTACTCGGATACTTTTGCAGCCGACTGTACATGGTTCAAACTTGGAAAAGTACTCTGGAAACAATCAATAATTGCAGGAAATAATTATTTTATTTACGTGTCGGTGGTCCATACTACACGAGAGTAAAAAGTATGATACAGATTGAAAGATGGACGCACAAAGCTGTGGTTTTAGTAAACTTATTTCAAGTACAGCAATCATCACAATAATAATGTATTGGAATAGTGTATATAATAATAGTGTATTGTTATGTTGGCGCAAGCTTCATGCACCCATGAGCAGCATTTCTCGCATCTGATCCAGTATTCCTCCGTACAGTCGGCGGAATAATTTGTTAAATAAATCCTTGTCGAATCATGTGTTAGACTGGCTAAGAACAGGATTCGACAAAAACTTATTTAACAAAACTGTATTAAGTGTACTTTTATATATGATAATGTTTACTAGTGCTCGGATACCTTTGCTGCCGACTGTGCTCTGCCCTCAAAATGCGCAGAAAATAGGTTCTGTAACTTGATTCGCAGGCAAATAGCTGAGAAGATTATAGAGATGGGGTCAATCTGGAAACCGGGTATGACATGTGAAGCCGTTAAAAATTAAATCCCCAAATGTAGCCCAAACACGTGAACGTAGTTGAAGAGCATGATGATTTTCAGAAGATTGGGCTGATTTCATTGCTCTCACTAGAACACGTACGAATGAGTGGGCTGCATTTGAACCGATTTTAAGGGTTGCAATACGAGCTTCAAGCGAAAGAAGTTCATTTCCTCTCTATAATTTTCTAATCTCTTTTTTCGCATCTGTCCCCTGGTAGGAGGTTCCTCGGGATGTCCCTACTGAGACACTTGGATCTGCCGGACATTTTCACTCTGTTGTCTTTTTCTGTACAAAAGAAACTTTTTGAGCTTTCTTTGTCATTTTTTCCTCCTTTCGACGCTGTTGGATGTCCAGCTTTACTCGCTACTGTTTCTGTTTTTTTTTTTTTTTTTTTTTTTTTTGCAACGGCATTCTTAAAACGGGGTGAGTCAGAACAGTGGCTTCTAAAGTGTTTCACTTTCTCCTTCTTAAGCTTCTTTGTATGCGATGAGGAAGGGGACTCATGTCTTTCACTGAGAACATTTTATAACTAACGATAGGCTGACCAGATCAGAGTACCTTTATAATAGAGAAGCATTAAAAATTGCTACAATTATGCAATTATGGATGTATTTTTTCATTCCTAATAAATAAGGACTAAAAATAAAGTATTATTGATTAATAATTTACTTTCTACAATTTTTTAAAACTTAGAAAAATGCCTTCAAAAAAAAAAAAAGAAGAAGTCCCCATTTGTCCCCAGAAAATGGGGACGTTTGGTCAGTATACTAACGAGAACTAGGATGTTCTAGAGTACATCTTCTGAAGTCGGCTTTTCGGAAACAGACGTGTTCTGTTGGACTGTAGCGCCAAGCGTTGGGTATATGTGAGCTACATTGTCTGGCAAGTGTTTGTTGGTGTCATATTCTGATGTAACTCGTGGTGGGGTTTTATCAGAACCTTCGGAGGGGAGCGAAATAGAAATCGTGAAATACAGCGCAATTGACAGGCCAAATCCCAACGACGCTAAAACCATGGGCAGCAGTTTCAAGAGATGAAGCCAGTGCGTAAGCCTTCCCGAACAGCTGACATACTTGGAATTGTTAAATGGGCCATCCAGTATGTTTCCTCATCCACTTGTACATCTCTTGGGAATAGTAAACGCTTAATGGATGAAAAAAAGCGAGGTTCAAAGACTGTATTCGATGAGTCGTATGCGAAGGAATTGATAGCATGATCATCTCTGCTTCTCTGGCCAATTTTATAGCCTCGAAATTTTGAGTGTGCGACACATGTCCGTCGAGAATTAACAAAACCTTCCTGTTTTTGTCAGGTTTAGCGAAACTAATGAACGTCATTCCAATAATTACGCTTTAAAGTTTCCTTACGGATGCGGTAAACTTTGAAAGCTGCATTTAACCAGGACATCTTCTCCCGTACAGCTTTCATCGCTGATTCCAAGTTAGCAACTGTCCAGTTTCCGCACTTTCCATTTGATTTTCTTTCAGCTCGTGTATTCATACTAGTAAAAAGTAAACCTACATCAAACAAAAAGCGATGTGGAATGGCGTTCATTGTCGCAATTTGGATTGTAAATTTATGAATACTTTGGGTAGACAATCCATAGAACTTTGCTTCCCTATCCAAAATGTGCTGTACTATTTGGTCTTCGATTTCATCCAAATAATTGGCTTGTCTTTCCAATACTTTTCGTGGATCTATTAGCGATTTTGTTCGGATTGTTCAGATGACGCTTTAAAGTTTTCTTAAGGATAAGGTATGCTTTGGAAGCTGCATTTAACCCGACATCTTCTCTCGTACAGCTTTCATCGCCGATTCCAAGTTAGCAGGTATCCAGATTCGCACTTTCCTTCTAATTTTCTTTCAGTTCGTGTAGTCATGCTACACGAGTAGTAGAGATTGATCGTCATCCAAACTTTTACCTGGCTTTTAGAAAGAGTTCCTGGAGGAGCTCATGTTTCTAGTTTCAGCTTCAGTCTCCTACAGTCGGCAGCAAAAGTATCCTAGCACTAGCAAAAATTCCTATATAAAAATTTACATTTAATACTGTTTTGTTAAATAAATCCTTGTCGAATCATGTTTTTAGACTGACTAAGAACAGGATTCGACAAGGATTTATTTAACAAAACTGTATTAGGTGTACCATTTTATATCAGAATTTTTGCTAGTGCTCGGATACTTTTGCTGCAGACTGTACTGGGAAACATCGCTATCGGTGGGATGAGGTGACCAGCAGCATCATTATGCAGACAAATTTGACGTTCTTTGTGCAGTTGTTATCGATACAACTTGAGACATTCCTTTCTCCGTCAAGATCTTCGCAGGTTTCTGTACCGCAGTTACCCCTTCTCGTCTCTTCACTCCTTTCTCGTAAATTCGATCCGGTATGAAGCCATGCTTGTCAAGTAGCTTGTCTAGGAGGTAGAAGAATGCGTAAACTTTATGTTCGTTAGAACCTGAGGCTTTTGCTAATGAAATAGGTTCCGGAGTACGAAAGGAAACCTTTCGGTGTCTCTTGAGAAAGCTCGCTAACCACTCTTTTCCGGCTTCTTGTTTTTCTTTGTTGAAGTGATGTGGAATGGCATTTAATATTGCAATTTGGAACGCAAGTTTCCGGAGGCTTTGGGTAGACAATCCATAGAAGCTTGCTTCCATATCCAAAACGCGCTGCACTAGCTGGTCTTCAGTTTCAACCAAATAATCGGCTTGTCTTACAAATACTTTTTATGGATCCATTAGCGACTTTGTTCACTTTGTCCAGATGACGCTTTAAAACTGTCTTAGTGATGTGATCAGCTTTAGCAGTTGCATTTAACTCAGACATCTTCTCTCGTATAGCTTTCCTCGTCGACTACAAGTTAGCAACTGTCCAGTTGCTGCACTTTCCTTTTGATTTTTTTCAGCTCGTGTAGTCATGGTAATAAACCTACAACAAAACATAACAAGCAATTAATTAAAACACGTTTTACAAACAAACTTTCGTTATAACACACTAAACAGTATTCATAATAGGCATGTGAAGTTTTAAGATTTTATTTGGATTGGTTTATGAGATAAGGGGATTTTAAAATTTCCCCTTCTTTACCCTCCTTATGGGTCGAATTTTGAAACCTTTAAATCATAAACGTTACACGACTTGAATTTACACGAGTCAAGCCCTATTTTGTGCTTTTCGTTTAATATATTAAACAAAACAGCTTCAGGCTAATAATAAAGTACACTTAGCAACGTACAGTCGGTAACAAAAGTATCCGAACACTATCAAAAATTCCTATATAAAAAAAAAAGTTAATACTGTTTTTTTTAAATAAATCCCTATCGAATCATGCTCTTAGACTGACTAAGAACATGATTCGACAAGGATTTATTTAACAAAACAGTATTAACTCTACATTTTTTATGTAGGAATTTTTGCTAGTGTTCGGATACTTTTGTTACCGACTGTATATTTTTCGACAACGTGAATATAGACCAGTGGTCCATATTATACAACACAGCATGGTTCATATTACACGCATAAAAGGAGCGATGTTGTTTCCAATCACATATCGCTATGCAAATTAGCGCGCATAAAACACATATCTGGGCTGCTCAGAAAATAAGTACGAGGGTAAGGTGAAACGTTCTCGGCCTGACACAAAGATGTCGTTCCAATGAGCAAAAATGTGTGTTTTCTGCCTTGGTGTACGTGTAATTAGTTTATATGTCAAGTTTCAAATTGTTCTCTCAAGTTGTTTGTTTACCCGAATTTTTTTTTTTTCGTTAAAATGGATAAATTTGAATATCGTGAGGTCATAAAATTCTTCATTTTGGATGGATTAACCCCTAATTAAATTCATCTGAAGTTACCAAAAATTTACGGGGACTCTGATCCTTCCAAATTAACCAATAAGAAGTGTTCAGTTGATTTTAAACCTGGTCGCACGTCGCTCGAAGATGACCCACTTGAAGGACGGCCAAAAACCGCCACTACACCAGAAATCATCGAAAAAGTGCATGATATCTTGTTGGACGATAGGCGAGTGAAGGTGAGTCAGATAGCTAAGGCTGTGGGAATATCGGAAGAAAGTTTACGAAACACCTTGCACAAAGAATTAGGGATGAGAACGCACTGCGCAACATGGGTACCGCATTTGCTGAATGTCTTTCAAAAGGAAATAAATGCGAAAACAATATTCGCAGCAATGTTTGGGACGACTAAATAAGGCCGATTTTGTACAGCGATTTGTCACCATGGGGGAGACGTGGGTCTACCATTACACGCCAGAAATGATAGAACATGACATATTTTCAAAGCCTTTTAGACTCTCACTTGAATACTGATGTTGGAGAAACACTGAACCAAGTGTGTTGAAGTCAAGGTAGAGTATGTAAAAAAATTAAATCATTTTTTAACTGAAAATCGCAGTCTTTCGTTGTCAGTCCGAGAACTTTTCACCTTACCCTCGTATACAGTCGGCAGAAAAATTATTTGAGCGCTTGCAATAATTCCTCTATAAAAAAAGTACACTTAATGCTGTTTTGTTAAATAAATCCTTATCGAATCATCTTCTATGGGTTAGGGTTACATACAAACGGAACGCTTGCAATTTCGATGACGCAAATTTTGCAAGTTTTTTGCAAATACAGTCGGCAGCAAAAGTAACAGAGCACTAGCGAAAATTCCTATGTAAAAAGTACACTTAATGCAGATTTGTTAAATAAATCCTTGTCGAATCCTGTTCTTAGTCAGTCTAACAACTTGATTCGACAAGGATTTATTTAACAAAACAGTGTTAAGTGTGTTTTTTTCATAAAGGAATTTTTGCTAGTGATCGGATACTTTTGCTGCTGACTGCAGTCATACATTTGGAACGCCTGCAAGAGGCTTTGCAACTGGAAGTGTTTCATTTGTATGTACCCCTAAGACTAACAAAGAACATAATTCGACAAGGATTTATTTAAAAAAAAACTGTATTAAGTGTACTTTTCTTACATAGGAATTATTGCTAGCGCTCGAATAATTTTGCTGCCGACTGTATTTGGTACTATTAACGTGAAAATTATATTACAATTACCTAACAGAATAAAGCAATATATTCATTTTAACATACCTGTTACTTCAATGATCATATAAACCGAAAACATAATTTCATAATCGTCCAAATGCAGGCATGCATGTAAGTCACTTTCAGCTTTAGAAAACAATAATATTCACTAAAGGCAATGGGATGGTTCTGCCATATAGTGGTGGAGTGATACATTTTCTCATGGTACGTATTACACGATGGTCCATATTACATGGCTCTTCCCTATATATAAGAAGATATTTTAATGATTTTTATAAACAAAGGTGCTATTTTTGCACAAAAAATCACAAATACTGTATATGACACAGAGAAGACTATTCGCTTAGTGGACGTTTTGAATATTTTTATGTACATTGGGATTGCAAGTATTATTTTTATTGCATTTATACTGCACCCTCTGTATGCTCTCGTGCTCAAAACGTCAATAGAAAATATGTGGTCGAACATCAACTTTATATTAATAAAGTTATAGAAGAATTTGTAAAATATTTCGTAAGATATTCGACGAAATGTGTAAATCGAAAGCGTCACAGTTTTTTGTAAACCATGTGTACTCTGTCGTTTTAAGGAGATATTAGTCCTCAGCCAAAACGAAGTCCATAACTGAAAAAATATCAATCTTTACATATAAGGAAAGAAGATATGCATGTGTGTTTGTGAATTTCTGTCACTTTGTAGGGAAACGGCCGATCACATAGCTATACAGAATTTTGTTTGGAGGTCCATATTTACGTCTCCAAAAACTGCTCGAAACCCGATTTTCCATATTTTTTTTATTAGTTTTTTAAAAATAATTAAAATCGAAAAATTTCTTCGATCCCCCAAAGACCGATGAGTTGTTTTTTGCAGATAACTAACAGGTAAGTTGGGTTTAACGTCGCACTAGTACTGCGCTATGGGTAATTGACGACGGTCTGGGGCGTAACCCTAAGGATGGTCCGGAGACATGTCATCACAATTTTTATCCTCCTCGGAGTGGATGGCTCCCCCGCTTCTGTGATCTTCCAGAGGTATAATTTTGATGGGAACATGGAGGACATTGCGGCTACGACGGATTTTACATGCACCAGCCATGATTAGTGTACACAACGGTCTTTGGCCGGCTCCAGTATTGAACTCGCAATTTTCCAATTACGAACTCGGCGCTCTACCGAATGGGTTACTGCGGCCCGATAACTAATAGAAAAGATGCCAATTGATAAACGAAAATTTTTCAGTATCTCCACATAGTGTTGCAAAGGCTGGAAAAAACCCGTTTCTTCCCCGGAAATAAACCGGGTTTTTTGGGAAGGGAGTTTTGAAAATTCCCGGGAATTTAAAAAATTTCTGGGAGTTTTGAAATAATTTGTTGCATGGACACATTTTTTTCCATTTTTATTATTTTTAATGATTTCCTATTTAGCATTTTTAACTGTAACTGTAGGAAACAACTCAACTCTTCTTTCCCGTATGTATTTGTAAACGCCACGGAGTAGTAAACGCGCGCTAATTTGGATTAATATATAATTTAGAGTGCTTTGGAGGAATTTCGCATACGATTTTTATTTTATGTTTTTGCTATCTATTTGTGCAACCTTCTATTTATAGAAGATGGTTAGACCTATATCAAATGTGTGGGAACATTTCATTCAGTATAAAAGAACTGATAAGAATAAAAGAACAGCTAAGTGCAAATACTGTGAGAAAGTATACATGGAACCTAATGCCACCAAAATGGCAAAACATTTAGATGTCTGTAAACAGAAAACTATTGTTGTATCTGTACCTGTGTTTTCAAATACAGATGATGAGGTTATCGTTGGTTCTCAAGAACTGAAAATTGATTCAACCATGTCTAAAACTATATCAATTGATCAAGACTCTTCAGAATCTTTTGCAGCCGATGATTCCTCCTCTACTCTTCTAGTTTCAGACAATGTTCCTAATCCTGCCTCTGTTGCAAGCTGTTCTAATGCACACCAGTTAAAGAAATCATCTTTAAGATTGTATTTTGATTCAATGTCTAAAAGCGAGGCTGAAAAACTAGACTCTGCTTTCGCTAAAGCTATTTATTCCTCCAACATGCCTTTGTCAATAACTGATAATAGCTATTGGCAGCAGTTTTTTCAGCTAATCAGGCCTTCATATAAAGTTCCTTCTCGACATGATCTAAGTAATAGGCTGTTAGATAATCTGTATGAGGAGGTGATTCATTTAGTAAATGAAAAAATTAGTAATGCGGATTTTGTTACTGTAGTTACAGATGGCTGGAGTAACTTACGTAATGAAGGCATAGTCATAGTGAGCTATATTGTAACTACGCCTTCACCAATATTTTACAAATCTTTGGAAGTGAAAGAAAATCGACATACTGCACAATATATTAGCCAAGAACTGATAAAGGTCATTGAAGAGATTGGTGCGCAAAAAGTTACAGCCATAGTAACTGATGCAAGTAATATGAAGGCAGCATGGCAGTTAGTTCAAGCAGAATATGCACATATTTTTCCAATCGGTTGTGCAGCTCATGGATTAAATTTATTATTAAGTGACATCTATAAAATTAAAACTTTTCAAATGATCTTCTCAAATGCGAAGGAAGTGGTAAAGTATGTGAGAAATAAACAGGCACTGTTATCGGTATTTACTTCAAAGCAAAAGTTAAAGAGAGGGTCAGCTGCATCTACTTTAAAAGAGACAAGGTGTTGTAGCAGTTTGATTATGTTTGAAAGTCTCTTGAATGGCAAAGAATCCTTACAAGAGGCTGTGTTGATTGAGGATTTAAATGTTGAAAAGAAAATCAGGCAACTATGTTCTGGATAATGATATTTTCTGGATGAGCATTCATAGTTTTGTGAATATGCTGAATCCTATACGTTGTGGAATTAAAAGAATCGAATCTGATTCTGCTACTTTGTCTGATGTTCCTGATGTCTTTTTTTCCTTAAAGGAATCTTTGGGTTCCCTTGTTTTGACTCCATTGCAGGCAGAAGAGGAAGAAGCAGTGAAAACTCTGGTAGAAACTCGCTGCGCTATGTTTTGTCAGCCTATACATTATGCTACATATTTATTAGACCCACGTTATATAGAAAAGGATTTAGCTGATGAAGATTTCAGATCAGGAATAGATTTTCTTTCACATTTTCTTCTGGTGAAGCAACTGCAAGTATCTTAGCAGACTTTGCACAATGCACAGTATAAATCACATGAATCTGCATACAGTAATAAATATGTGTGGGAATCAGCTAAATTAATTTGATCACTTGTATGGTGGAAAGGGTTTTTTAAAGACCAGAGCTTATGCTCTGTTGCCTTACGATTGTTCAACATTCCCCCCCTCTTCAGCAGCATGCGAAAGGATTTTTTCAGCATTTTCCCAAACTCACAGTTTGAAACGAAATCGATTAAATAATGAAAGGGTGTCGAAACTTGTATCAGTATGAACAAACCTAATTTTAAAATCATTGTCGTCAAATGATTGTACTGATATGGAAAGTGATTTAAAAAAATTGTATACTTTTGTGTGTAATAAAAATAACACATAATTGTATTTTTGTATGTAAAATTTATTCTAATGCTAATTGTTAATGAACATTACAGCTAAAAGTAGAACACCAATTTTTTCAATTTAGATAAAATTTCAATTGTAACTTATCACAATAAAAAGCAACCTAGGTTTAAAATTTACATGTTAAATTTTAGTAAGTCATTTAGCAGCTGCATGAGAAATGCTGATATTAACAATTATCAGCATTAGATGTCACTTATTAACAATTTTCACCTCGAATTCTATAACAGGTATGTATTTATTCAATTACTTTCTAAATGTATATTTTAAATATTGTAAAAGTATGCCTAATTCTTTCGCTCATTCAAATGTATTGCTTTTTTAGTTTTCACTCTAGATATGAGAAGTACTTGCAGCCACAGCTAAAAAGGGCATTGAAATATTGTGTTTAAACAATAAAAAAGAAAAAAAAAATACATTTTGATATAATAAATAAAGTGACATTATTTTATTATTTTTTATAAATTAAAATTAAGTAAATAAATTACTTACAACATGATTAAATAATCTTATAAAGTTTCATAATTTCTGCAAGAATATGGAATGAGAAGTGCCGTGCTATGAAAAGTTTTTCATTAAAGATCTCTTGATACAACTAAGAGTAACTATTTGGAGACAAATCTAAAACATGTACTTGCAAATTATTATCTTAAATTTAATGCCCTTTGTTATTAAACGTGTTTTCTTGTAACTTGACATCCAACAGTTGTTAGGCATATTTTGCAACCAAGTTTTGTATTTTTATGACTAGAATTTACATCTTAAGTGTCATATCTAATGTAAGGATTTTCCTAATTATCTAATCATATTCTCGAGCCCATTCGACTGCCATAGTGTAAATAATTTTTATTTCATGATACTTTTCAATAACTGGAATCATAGTTATTACTTGTCATAATAAAGCGCACATTGACATTAGTGATTTTTCAGCGGTTCTCTGACTTTTTTTTTTTTTTTTTGAAGTAACAAAATCAAAAAAATTTGGCTGCATTTTACATGTTTACCTTGTATTTTTATTATAATTAATCAACTAACAATAACATTTTTTCCGAGTACCTTTTTATTAAGTTGAATATAGAAAAGCTGCTTTTTTGTATATTAATTTGTCAACCAAATTAAAACATTGTGAAATACCTTAAGATTATGTAGGTGTAAATTTTTAATATCTTTGCCAAATTATTGGTTGACCACATAAAACGTAGGTACCAAAAAGCTTTTAAGCCATTGATACAAAAAAAAAAAAAAAAAAAAAAAAAAGCTATAACTTATAAATAAAGACTGTGAGACAAATATTGAAAATTTCTCGTATCTTTTGCACTTTAGCGAACAATTTGAAATTCATTATAGAGAGAAATTAAATAATATACCTCATTTTATAGAACTGGATGAGTAATTTATGAAATTGTAGTGATAATTCAATAGCAAAAGCATTTATAGATAAATAGTAAAGAAAATACTTTCTAAGCAGCAATAATTTGGAAATACAATCAACTCCCTGTAATCCACAAAACTTTTGTCCAAAGGTCGGGCAGATGCATCTTTGTTTAACGTGTTTTTTTTTTTTTTTCTCAGATACAAAGTCAGTTATTACTTCATAAATAGACATTAAAATAAAAAGACTACCTATTTCTCATAAATTTCAGAATAAAATGTTTCTTCAATATTAATAAAATTGCGTATTCATATATGAAGGTAAATAATTTGAGCATATTCAAGTAATACATATTTATTTTTAAAATACAAATAAAAATATTTTTTAAGTGCAGAAATAAATATTTATCATTGTTTTTAATTTTGTTAAATACTGATGTTATAGTAGTTTGTCTTTATTTTTATTTTGTTTTGTCTACATTAAAAATTTAATTGCAGATTAAAGAGGGTTGATTATACTCGTTTGTGAAACATTCAAAATGAATATTTATTGAAAAACCTAAAAAAAAAATCTCAAAATCATTGCAGTTAAGATGATAATTTTAGTTAAGTAGTCTTTTAAAGACCTTTATGATCAAGTAATATTACTTTAACTATATTTTTAAGTTTAAACCAAAGATATATAATTTTAATTTATTTCTTTTGCTAGAAATAATTTTTAAAAAAGACGAAATTCTAATAAATTTGTCAGTTCGTTTCTCTTTTGTAAATATATTAAAAAAGTATTATGTAATAGTTGCAATGAACAGAAGCAGTATTTCCTGAAAATAAAATTGCTCCTGCATTTAAAACTAATTTATACAATAATACTTATTAATACTTATTGACATTTTAAGTATTATGTATATGTATGTTCAATGTGTTAACCCTAACATTCATTTTGAAAATAACTGGTTTTGTTTACTTTTAAAATTCCCAATATTCCCCAAAGTTCCGGGTTTATTCCCCAAAATTCCCGAGTTTATTCCCATTGTTCAAAAACCGTGGGTTTTTTGCAACACTGTCTCCACAGTATCGTAAACCCTAAAGATAACGAGAAAGTTAGAAAAAATGAAGTTAAAACTTAGAGGTGCGTTGTCGTGTTGTAGGCAAATGGCTGATCGCAGAGCTACAGATTTTTTAAAGAAGATTCGTTTTGACCTCTTTTGATTCACCTCCAAGCCCGATTTTCGTTTTTTTTTAAATTAGTTAAATTTTTTCCGCTGGAGATTATAATCTATCCGAAAAATGTTAGTCTGAAAAACGTAGTTCTTGAACAATAGCAGCGTCACTTATCGTTCAAAAGTGTCAACTTTACTTCCGCCGTTTTCTAATAGATGGCTGTAGCGGTCAGTGGTGGCGAAATAAACAGATTTAGGCATAATACAATATGCTTAGGCAATTGCCAAAATAACTCTATCAAAACATTAGTCGTTCACATGCTGTTGTATTTGCATCGTAAAGTTATACTTGATTGGAAATGTCAGGTTTTGAGCCAAATTCTCGTCATTTCCGGAAGGTTTTAATTATCTCCTTCAATATAAAGAAATCTGCGGCTGAGGCTCATCGACTGCTCTCTAAAGTGAAAGAACGTGTCGTGAGCTATTTCACCGCTGTGTGAATAGGGTTTTGACATTGAAGACCGTTTTGAAGAGATGATGTTTTTAAAGATTCAAAAATTGGAGGCATTACTCCATGAAGACTCGTGTCAAACGTGAGACGGATTAGCAGGGTTATTAGGAGAGACTGAACAATGGATTTCAAAACGCATCAAATCCATTCGAATGATTCATAATCAAGGAAATTCGGTGCCGCACGAGATAAAGCCGAGAAATGTTTCATGACATTTGTTTTCCTGTGAAAAGTTTCTTGAAACACAAAGATGGAAGGGAGTTCTGTATCGTATTGTGACTGGAGACAAAAAACTTCATAATTATTCATTAAGATAGCCCTTTGCTCAAAAAATCATGGGAACTTTCCGTCCATGTTTCCACATCGACGGTCAAACTGAATATTCACAGTTTCAAAGTCATGCGCTGTATTTTGTGGAACAAGTTAGGGGTAGTTTATTATAAGCTTCTAAAACTTTATCGAAAGAAAATAGTGTGTTTAAGCCGAGACTTGATAGGCAATCGACCACAATATAACAACAGACATGACAAAGTGGTTTTGCAGCAAAACACTTCCAGACCCCCTTGTCGCAAAGTCGATCTAAACGTACTTCTAAACATTGGAAGTCCTACTCCACCTGCCGTATGCTCCAGACATGGCTCTCTCTGATCATTTGTTTCGGTCAATGGCACACGGCTTGGCTGACTAGCACTTGCGTCCTCATGAAAAATTCAAAAATTAGATCGATACGTAGATCACCTCAAAAGATCAGCAGTATTTTCGACGCGGGATTCATATGCTGCCTGAGAGATGGGAGAAAGTCGTGAACTGCGATGGATAATACGAGGTGTCGCTATTAAATAACGAGACTATTGCTGTAAAACATTTTATTTTAAATTTATACATATTTAGTTATTATCATCTTCAATATACACCCCTCCTCTATCCCTACAACGATCCATGCGAATTTTCCATTGTTCGAAACAGTGCTGGAAGTCTTGTTCTGTGCGCTACTGCATGAGTCGTGCCGCTTTTTCTTTCACAGCATCAACTTACTCAAATCTTGTACCGTTTAATGCAGATTTGACTTTGGGAAACAGATAGAAGTCACATGGGGCCAGGTCAGGCGAATAAGACGGATGGTCTAAAACTGGGATGCTGTACTTGGCTAGAAACGTCTTGAAAGACAATGCAGTGTGAGCCGGCGCGTTGTCTTGATGGAGAACCCATGACTTGTTCTTCCACAATTCGGGTCTTTATTTCCTTACTCTTTCACGGAGTTGAGCAAGCACCTGAAGATATTTAAGATAGTCATATCGAACCAGATTAGCGACTTTTTCGATATTTTCACTCATTTTGGACGTGAAAGGGCGACCCGGGCGTTCATCATCTCCAACGTCTTCTTGGCCATCTTGGCCATCTTGGAAACGCTTGAACCACACAAAAACTCTCGCACGTGATAAACTTCCATCGCCATAAACTTGTTTTAATAAAAGATAAGTTTCACTAGCAGTTTTACCAAGTTTCACGTGAAATTTCACGACAATTCGTTGTTCTACTTTTACACTTATCGTGTTTTCGGCAAAACGAAACAAACACCTCTTACACAAACGAAGGTTACGGCCAGACTGATTTCTCTACAAACACGGGAGGCACTGCAATCGAAAGAGAAGGTTTTACGCTACACAGCTGTTGGTCGTTCGGATTTGGCGCATATGTAGTTCATCTGTAGCAGCAATAGTCTCGTTATTTAATAGCCACACCTCATATTTTGAATCGTAAATGTATAACCAGTTTTTTACAATAAAATATCAATTATCGGGAAAATATTGCTGAAGCAAATTTGGATACCTAATATGCATTAACTTTCAATGTTAAAATCATTATATAATGCACCATTCCATAGCTTAGATTTATTATTAAGTGGTACTAATGAGAAAAAATTGTTTTAGATTATATTCATGAATGATGACGCATAATTCATGCGTGTTCTTCGATATCGGATTTTAACATTGAGTATCAAAATTTTTCTTATGTATATATATATATATATATATATATATATATAAGGATGGGTCAAAAAATGGATATTTTCGGTAAACGATTTCTATTAGCAAGAAAAAATTGTACTTTGATATCCTCAATTTGGGAAAAATAATAATAAAAAAAACAAATATTTGTGTCTTTAGTTCGCGCAGAACCTTCATAGTTCGGAAAAAGGGTAAAAAAAAAAGTCAAAATTCAAAAATTTTTATTGATATACAAATATTATTATTTTTGATTCTAATACGATTCAAATGTTTTTTTTTTTTTTTTTGTCCCTGTAAACAAACTAGTTGTACAGGACCTATTAATGTCATTTTAAATGGGGAACATACGGAAAATATTTATAAAAATAACACTCATATAACACAATGCTTTTGGGTGTTCCTGTAGTCCTGTACACAATCCAGAACAGATATTCACTCCATTTTCAATATGGAACATCCGATAGTGAACTTCAATAAAATATATCAGTTTCGGGAAATTCCACAAATATTTACAGGAGTTAGAGCGCGGGCAGACAGATAGACAGACAGATGGATAGATACACAAACTGAAATCATATTCACACTTAAAAATGTTAGAAAGTGTTAAAAACGCTTAATGTAAACGAAAATACAATTCTAGCAATTTTTTATTAATAACTCTTTATATAAATGGTTATTTTTGTGTCACCCTGTAAATCTAATGCTAATCATGCTACATTCTATGCAAAGAATTTTTTTGTGCATTTAAATAACATATTTCAATTTCCTAAAACTTCGTAGAAAGTAAAGTTATTAAAATTTGATTTATAGAAATATCTCTCATAGAACGCAATGCTTTGGAATACTTTTGAGTGTCCCTGTATATAAATCGGTGGTGGAATTTAATCCATTTTATACAGGACACATCCAATAGGGAATTTGAATAACACATTTCAATATCATTAAGATATGTCTACAGTAAAGGTATAAAAATATGGTTTATAGAAATAAATCTCATAGAACACAATACTTTTAAATAATTTCGGGTGTCCCTGTACACAAACCAGTAGTGGTATAAACTTCATTTTCATTAGGGAACATCCGATAGTGAAAATGAATAACGTATATCAGTTTCAGGAAATTCCATAAATATTTACGGGAGTTAGAGCTCGGACAGACAGACAGGCAGACAGACAGGCGGACATGCAGATACACAAAACTGAAATCATATTCACACTTAAAAAATGCTAGAAAGTGTTAAAAACTCTTAAAGTAAACGAAAGTACAATTCTAGCAATTTTTTATTAATACCTCTAAATATAACTGGATATTTTTGTGCCATCCTGTAAATCTAATGCTTATCCTGCTATATTCTATGCACAGCATTCTTTTGTGCATATAAATAACATATTTCAATTTCCTAAAACTTCGTGGAAAGTAACGTTATTAAAATTTTATTTATAGAAATATCTCTCATAGAACGCAATGCTTTGAAATACGTTTGAGTGTCCCTGTACATAAACCTATGGTGATATTCTCCTCCATTTTATACAGGAAACATCCAATAGTGAACTTGAATAACATATTTCAATTTCATTAAGATATGTCTACAGTAAAGGTGTGAAAATATGGTTTATAGAAATACCTCTCATAGAACACAATGCATTGAAATACTCTCGGGTATGCCTGTACACAAACCAGTAGAGGTATAAACTCCTATGGCTGTACCAGATTTCTGATCTAAAACTTATTCTTGTTACTGACCCGATACAGCATATTTCAGATCATAACTCTTTTCTTACAGTTACTACTTAAATTTTCTAATAAAATATTTATTCTTCAAAATAATAAGATATGGATGGGTCTCACCTGAAATCTTCTAATCCAAAAGTCCGGGTGTGGATGGGGCAACTATCATCCATTAAAGAAACAAAACTTGATGAATGTAGCACTTCTTAGATGAAAACAGAATTTTAATGCTTTGTTAGCATACACTTAAAATGAGAACGAAAACAGAACAAAAAATATCTACAGTATTTACAATTAAATATTAAATTAAATCTTAATATTAACGTTCTTAGATTGTCATTAGTTCTTAAATATTAATTCTAATTCTTTAAAAGTCTTAATTGTTCTGTTAAATTTAATAGTTCTGTTTTAGGACCGGGGCTTGTGTAAACACAACGATCTTAACGTAGCCCCATCTCCGTTCGAGGTCTTTTCTGTTCTGCTTCTGATTCTAAAAAGCACCTTTCGCGAAAAAGAGGCGCCCGTCTGTCTGGAAAGGCATTTGTTCTGAAAGCAGAAGAATGAACGGGGGAATCCCGACATCCTCCCACCTTGAGTTGCGACTAATCGGAGGAACTCAACAATCCAAGTTGAAGTCGTTGAGGGGGTTTCACCACACGGCCAGTTCGGGAGACCACCGGGGGACTGGAAGTGGGATCATCTGTTGTGGACTTCTTTTTACTGGTTCTGGAACTGGTAGGTTCTGGAGGGTCTTTCACAGGTTCTTTTTCTCTGGGGTTGAGCATCGGTTTCTGTGAGAGATTCTTGTTTTCGGAAGTCGAAGGACTTAAATTTTCTTGGAGAGATTTATGTAAAGTGGGGTGATTCTTAAGTTCGGTACTGTCAATTTCTAAAGGAAACAATCTTTGCAATGGACGCAGAAAAAGTCCATTTTCGGTCTTCACCTTAGCTAGGCGTATGACATTATCTTTGCCTGGGTAAATCTCGATCACTCTTGCCAAAGGCCAGTGAACACGTTTCCTATTGAAATCTTCTAATAGGACAACATCGCCGACTTTCAATTGTTTGAATCTTTTGGTCTTAGATGCATGTTGACGTAATTGTCCTAAATATTCAGCTCTGAATCTGTTTCTTAGGTTTTCTCTGATTATTTGCCTATATCTGGCTCTGCGGTTAAGATCTTTAGAATCCAAAGCATCTAGGTCAGGTACTCCTGATGTTGGCAGTTCTCTTAGGAACATCATTGGAGTTAAAGGTAAGGGATCTGTGTTATCTTCGGAAACATAGGTTAGGGGCCGTGAATTAATCACTTGTTCACAGTCACATAGCATGGTGCAAAGTTCTTCGTAATTCAAAAATGCACGACCTAAGTTTCTTTTCAGGATTCCTTTAACCATTCCAACAAGCCTCTCCCACCAACCTCCCCACCACGGCGCTGCAGGAGGGTTGAATTTCCATCTGATCTTCTGGGTGGAAGCTACCTTGCAGATGGTTTCCCAATCTACACTCGAGAGAGCATTGCTGGTTCCAAGGAAGTTCTTCCCGTTGTCTGAATAGATGATGTAGGGTCTGCCTCGCCTTGCTATGAACCTTCTGAGAGACTGGATAAAACTTTCTGTAGACAGAGACGTAATGGCTTCAAGATGTATGGCTCGGTAGACAGCGCAAGTAAATAAGGCTATCCATGCTTTTGATCCATCAGAAAGATGAAGAGGACCGGCTAGATCTACGCCTACCACTTCAAAGATGGCTGCTTCTCGTACTCTGTCTTCGGGTGGTACTCCAGGTTCAACATCTATTTTGGAAGTCTGAAGTTTTCTGCAAATCACACATTTTCTTATTGAATTTCTAATGGATTTTCTAGACTTCATTATCCAGAAATTTTCTCTAAGTAGTGTCATTAGAGTGCTAACTCCAGCGTGCCGATTTTCTAAATGCTTCTCGAATATCAATCTTTGGACGACGGGATGCTTGTAAGGTAAGATCACAGGATATCTGAAGTTTTCACTGTCGTTTCTTTGAATTATATTGGTCTTTACTCTTAAGAGACCAGCTTGATCTTCGACAGGCCTTAAATTTCTTAATTTTGGATCTGTTCTCCCTGAAAAAGATTCTTGTTGTACTAATCGTAGAAGTACTCTTTCTGCTTTCGAAAATTCTTCAACTGAAATATCCAATTCGGATATTTTCTCTGTAGTCTTCGAATTATGACAAAATCTATATATCCAGGCAATGGTTCTAACTGTTTTCTTGTAAGAGGAAAAATACTGATAAAATCGATTGAAATTGTCTTCTTTTTTATCTAAAAGATTTAGGATTGTCTTCCTTTTTTCGCTGTTTATGAGTTCTTCGTTTGGGTCTTCTTCTATTTGAGGCCATTCATTTTCATGTAAATAAAGCCAACTCGGACCCTCCCACCATCTCGATTTCTGTAGTTGTTCAAAGGAACATCCTCTAGACGGGAGGTCCGCAGGATTCAAATTTCCGGGTACGTGTCTCCAATTGCAAACTTCAGTCAGATTTCGTATTTCTAACACTCGGTTATGTACAAATGTACCCCATTCTTGTTTTCTTCTAATCCAACTTAAAGCAGTGGTTGAATCTGACCAAAATATGGTATTTACATTTAAATTTAAATCGTTCTGTACATTTTTGGCCAACCTAGCGCCAATAAGACAAGATAACAGTTCAAGGCGGGGTATGGTCAATTCCTTAATAGGTGCAACTCTACTCTTAGCATTGATTAACTGGATCTTGATTCCTTCTGAGGTCTCTACTCTTATGAATACGCAAGTGGCATATGCTCGCTTACTTGCGTCAGAAAAAACATGTAATGATGTTTTCTTTTCTTTCTCTGGGCAAATGTTAAGCCACCGAGGTATTTTAATTTGGGATAAAAAATTTATTCCTTTCAGCCAATTAGAAGATTGTTGTTTTAAAGTTTCAGGGAGCTCTTCGTCCCACTTCACCTTCTGAATCCACGTTTCTTGAAGGATTAGTCTGGGAACTAAACTGACAGGTGCTGTGAATCCCACAGGATCAAAAATTCTTTGGGTAACTGATAAAAGTTTTCTTTTTGTAAGGGGTTCACTTATCTTTAGGGGTTCTTCAATTTTACAAACTAAACTGTCATTTTTCAAATCCCAGAGTAATCCTAACACGGGAGCAAACCTAGGTTCATCTTCAGTTTTGTCGATCATAGCCTGGGGCCAATTCGATCGCCAGCATCTCAAATTGAAATGTGCCGAAGCCAAAATTCCTTGAGATTCTGATATGAATTTTTCTGTTTCTGGAATTGAATTCAAGCTGAGGAGGGAATTATCTAAATAGAAGGAATCTCTTAAGAGCCTAGCTGTCTCTCGCCATTGTTCGGGAACATTTTCTAAAAGGTGATTTAATGTTGCCATAAGCAAAAAAGGGCTTGAAGTTAGGCCGAAAACCACGCGACAATGTCTATAAATTTTTAATTTATTTTCGCTATTAAACCAAAAAAATCTCAAAAAGTCGCGATCTTTCTCTGTTATTTTAATTTGCAGGAATGCTTTCTCTATATCGGACGAAATTCCTATCTTGTATCTGCGAAATCTATTCAAAATGCTAGGTATAATTTCTACAAGATTTGGTCCTTTTGTTAAACAATCATTAAGGGAGGGACTGTTTCTAGTGTGTGCTGAGGCATTGAATACTGGACGAATTTTAGTGGTTTCACTAGATTCTTTAACCACCGGTCTGTGTGCTAAATAATGTACCTTGTCCCTTTTCTGGTCCAATACCTCTTCTATAATGTGATTGTTTTCCCAGAAATCAAAAATTTCCCCATATTCCTCTTTCCTATCAGATTTGATTAATTTATTTTCCGTCTTGTACAGGCATTTTTCTGCCAACGAGTAATTGTCTGATAAAATCGAATGGTCAACTGTCCATGGTAAATTGACTTCATATCGACCGCTTTTATCTCGTTTAACAGTTTCTAGAAAATAATTCTTGGTTTCTTGTTCTAAATCCTGTTTCGATTTGTTATCTTCATTAGTAATTCCTAGAGTATCAAGGCGCCATAAATCTGATAAACTGGCGTTTGACACGTGTAATGACAACGATAGACCCGCCAAAGAATTGCCCTGCTCACTTTTGTGACCCTCTGTCTTGCCCAAAATGGTCCAACCCAATTTAGTTCTAAATGTAGTTAATCCCAATTTTGGAAAATATTTTATGTCGTCTGTGAACAGTTTAGCGGACATATCGGCTCCCAAAAGTATATGTACTTCGTCTGGATTTTTCTGGTATAAACAGGATTTATTATTTCTAGGGATATCTGATAAATATACACCTTCCTTTTCTAAGAGTTTTACTAATTTATCATCGCGACATAAATTCACGCCTGTGCATATTTTTTCTTGATCTAGTGCTTGTACTTTACACTTAAACTTATTATCTAAATCCGATCGTAAATTCATAACGATTATGTTCAGCTGACATTTCCATGCCCCCAAAAAGACCATGTCTTATTGTTTCTTTATTCATTCTTTTTAATTTTAATTTATCAGCTGCAAACTTACTGATGTAACTATTATGAGATCCGGAGTCAATAATTAACCGAATATATGATGATTTACTATCATCTCTGTTAGAAATTGCTACTATTAACGTCTGCAAATAAACATTCGCTTGTAAATTATGATTCGATAACGCCAATTTAGATGGATCATTTCTTTCGTAATTACTTATTTCCTGTTTCAAATCTTTATTTCCATTACACATTATGTCTGAATGTCTACGATTACATAACTTGCATAAACTTTTTGATATACAGTGTCTAGCTAAATGTGAAGGTTGAAGGCATAAATAACACAATCCTTTCTTACGCAATAGATTAACTCTTTCATCAAATGGTAAATTACGAGTTTTGACACATTTGTTAGTTAAATGCGATTCTGAGCAAAAATTACACCTATCACTTTTATTCTCATTTAATAAATCACAAGCAGTAGGCAATTTCTGGTTCTGAGTATCAAATTTATTAACGCGGGGGGGAAAAACATCTCTACGATTTTGATTATCTAATCTTTGAGCTCGGGGGGAGAAATGACTGGCGCCCGCGCCGCTGTCATCTTGTCTGGTAGTTATTAAGCATTCGCGCGATACGAGTTGTTTATTTAAGAAAGATAATATATCTTTTACGCCATAGTTAAAACCGTGAAATTCCATATTAAATTGTAATGCTAAATCTTTAGGTAATATTTTTAGTAATATCGGCGACAATAAACTGCCATAGCTATCCAAAGAAACATCTAATGATTCTAAACTTCTAATGTTAGTTTGGATTTCATCGTAAATTTTCCTGAGCGATTTAATGTCACTTGAATGTTTTAGTGGGGCAATACTTAATAATTTATTCAAATGTACATTTACTAAGATGTCTTGTTTGCCATATCTTTCTTTTAAAATATCTACTACTTTTATGTAATTACTCGCGGTGACAGAGAATCCTTCTATACATTTTAAGGGGTCAGGTGCTAAAAATGATTTCAAATAATTAAATTTATTTACAGGATCTAAATTTTCATTGTTATGAATAGCCGTTTCGAATGACGACCAAAAAGTCAGCCATTCAGCTGCATTCCCGTTAAATTTAACTGGATCTAGCTGTGGGAGTTTAATGTGCATTACTTCTTTAGAAATAAGTCTTCTTTCGCTTTCTATTGATGAAACGCTTGTTTCACTTTTCTTTAGTTCTTTTAATTTTCTATTGGCTCGAAATCTCCAAGTAATTATTTTTTCACGATATTCATTAGCCGCTTCTAATTCGGCTTCTAATTGGAGCTCTTGAGTTAAAGTTTTAATCTCTGCATCTTTAATCTTTAACTCTATAGTAGTTTCATTTAATAATTCAATAGTTTCTTCTAAATCTAAGGCATCTAGATCTATATCATCACATAAAGTTTTTAATTTCTCTATAAATTTATTAATACTGTCTCTTATGACAGCTCTTTCTTTTTTAGCTATTACTAAATTAGCCATAATAAATACAAAATTTAAAATTTTATAATATTATCTATCTTTTCAATTGTAAATAATGGATATAGCTGCCCACATCCCGGCAGGGATGCCAAAAAATATGGCTGTACCAGATTTCTGATCTAAAACTTATTCTTGTTACTGACCCGATACAGCATATTTCAGATCTTAACTCTTTTCTTACAGTTACTACTTAAATTTTCTAATAAAATATTTATTCTTCAAAATAATAAGATATGGATGGGTCTCACCTGAAATCTTCTAATCCAAAAGTCCGGGTGTGGATGGGGCAACTATCATCCATTAAAGAAACAAAACTTGATGAATGTAGCACTTCTTAGATGAAAACAGAATTTTAATGCTTTGTTAGCATACACTTAAAATGAGAACGAAAACAGAACAAAAAATATCTACAGTATTTACAATTAAATATTAAATTAAATCTTAATATTAACGTTCTTAGATTGTCATTAGTTCTTAAATATTAATTCTAATTCTTTAAAAGTCTTAATTGTTCTGTTAAATTTAATAGTTCTGTTTTAGGACCGGGGCTTGTGTAAACACAACGATCTTAACGTAGCCCCATCTCCGTTCGAGGTCTTTTCTGTTCTGCTTCTGATTCTAAAAAGCACCTTTCGCGAAAGCACCCCCGTCTGTCTGGAAAGGCATTTGTTCTGAAAGCAGAAGAATGAACGGGGGAATCCCGACAACTCCATTTTCAATATGGAACCTCCGATAGTGAACTTGAATAACATATGTCAGTTTCAAGAAATTCCATAAATATTTCTGGGAGTTAGAGCACGGACAGACAGGCAGATACACAAAACTGAAATCATATTCACACTTAAAAAATGTTAGAAAGTGTTTAAAACGCTTAACGTAAACGAAAGTACAATTCTAGCAATTTTTTATTAATAGCTCTTAATATAACTGGATATTTTTGAGCCACCCTGTAAATATAATGCTAATCATGCTATATTCTATGCAAAGCATTCTTTTGTGCATTAAAATAACATATTTCAATTTCCTAAAACTTCGTGGAAAATAAAGTTATTGAAATTTGATTTATATAAATATCTCTCATAGAACGCAATGCTTTGAAATACTTTTGAGTGTCCCTGTGTATAACCCGATGGTGGTGTTTCCTCCATTTTATACAGGAAACATCCAATAGTAAACTTGAATAACATATTTCAATTTCATTATGGTATGTCTACAGTAAAGGTATGAAAATACGGTTTATGGAAATACCTCTCATAGAACACAATGCTTTGAAATGCTTTCGGGTGTCCCTGTACACAAACCAATAGAGGTATAAACTCCATTTTCAATAGGGAACGTCCGATGGTGAACTTGAATAACATATTTCAATTTCATTAAGATATGTCTACAGTAAAGGTATGAAAATATGGTTTATAGATATACCTCTCATAGAACACAATGCTTTGAAAAACTTTCGGGTGTCCCTGTACACAAACCAGTAGAGGTATTAACTCCATTTTCAATAGGGACCGTCCGATAGTAAACTTGAATAACATATATCAGTTTCAAAAAATTCCATAAATATTTACGGGAGTTAGAGCGCGAACAGACAGACAGACAGACAGACGGACAGACAGACAGACAAACCGAAGTCATAAACACTTTTCAACCTTGTTGGAAAGTGTTAACGAGTGATAGTAACAAATAGTATGTAAATTTGGATAGCAAATCATCAGACTCGATGACACGGTATCTGGTGTCATCCACCGAGCGACACGACTTCTCAATTTCATTCTCTATTTCGTTTTAATATATCACTCTGCTTTCAGCAAGCAATATGATCAGATAATTGCGTTTTACTTTTCTATAATTAAGTAAAGTTGTGTTCAAATATAATTTTAAATAGTAAGTTTTCAGTAGTATTTTAAAAGCTATTTGTTTTTGGATTTGTGCTATTTTGCCTTTACCATCATTAGTAATGGCCGCTACCAGATAATCCTATGCGTATCCATTTTCTTTTTTTATTTACCAAAAGAACTGGATTCGAGAACTTTGTTAACGTATAGAGATGTACTTTTATGTTGTTTCAATGAAAGATACAAATTGTCATTTTATTCTTGAAAAAAATAAGGCCTGCACTTTTTACTATTACCGACTGCGTTAGTTCGCAAACACAGTAGTTATAGAGTAAATATACAATTCTAACAGTATTCCATTCTAGAATAGTACAATTAATAAAAGCCTATCATAATACATGTTACAATTTGAGAAAGTCTTATAACAAAGAAATAAAAACGGATTTAAGGAAAAAGTTCAGTGCTTCATAGCTGATGTTAAATCAAAATTGTTTGAAGTTATAGCATGTAAATGCAGAATAATCTTTTCGTGCTTTCTTGGGCAAAACCAGAGTTTCTGTGACTGTCCTGTAAACATTGATTGTAAATGTGAAAAAGAAAAAATATTCCCGTATAGAACTAACATTTTTGTGCAAACAACGGACTACTAGAAACATTAGCAACCTACACAGGAAAGAAACATAAAGGCTAGAAAGAAGGAACATAGAAAATTACTAGACCAACATAGAAAAAAAAAAACAGTTTAATTAGTTCTTCAG
Source organism: Salticus scenicus (assembly GCA_963930645.1). Classification (NCBI taxonomy): domain Eukaryota; kingdom Metazoa; phylum Arthropoda; class Arachnida; order Araneae; family Salticidae; genus Salticus; species Salticus scenicus. The sequence goes on from OZ005651.1 coordinate 168,797,862, forward strand.
ATGATTCAACAAATTTTCAAAGATTTGTAAATGTACATCTTAAAAAAACATTTAAAGAAACAAAAGAAGGTGACGCATCAGTTGCTTCGACATAAAAAACTCAAATGAGAATTACGTTACCTGTTACCACTGTAATCAATAGCAGGTTTAGAATTTTCGACAGTAAGGCTCATATATATACGAGCTGGCGCATCAGGCATTTTGTTGCCTTAGGGTTGCCACATGTACCCAGCGCGTTTCTCTGATTAACAAACGACAAACATTTTTTTTATCGTCTTACGTTACTTTAGAGTAACTTGTTTTATTATATTTCATAATTTCAGCCAAGTAAACTATGATATGGAAGTTTGTTTAGCGATCAACTGCTATAATCATTCAAGAAGTGAATATAAAGTGTTCTCAGACCTTCTATTACTGTGTATTTGAGTTTTGGCGACATTTTGTAAAAGAAACAGAAACCGCCCTAACAACACATCTTACCCCAGTGCATCCATAGGATATCCTCAGAATAAAATGACATCCTGAGAATGTACTGTGAAAAAAAAATGTGTTTTTAGGAATATTATTGTTGCTTATTGCTCTTTTCTTGACCGGATTAGCTTCAGATCAAGATTTCTTAAAATCATTAGGGAAGCGATAAGGACGCCAAGAGCGAATGCTGTCCTCTTCGGAGGCAAAAAAATGGCGGTGATGCGCCGGCCTATTATTTTATTTAGGGGCTCTATTCGAAAGGGCAATAACTTCTATTGCGTCTACCGTTCTAAAAGATATTGGACTGATTAGTGAGGAAATTCCTTCCTTGCTAACCGTGAGAATTTGTTATTGGCCACAGCAGTGGACAACAGGCAACGTATAAGGTAGTTAGCCTACAGAAAAAGACTCAAGGGAAGAGATCAACCATCAGGACAGACATATGTATCAAAAAGAGAATTTTTTACACTAATATTAAATTTTGAAGTTTCGAACTATGAAGTGTTGAGCAGATGTTCGACGTGTTCATTTTCTCTCTCTTTTCCTATGCCTCCAATGATGGAAAATGTGATAAACAAGGTCTTTTTTCATTCTGTAAACTAAACAATTGCCAAAGTTTAAAATCATAAAAATCACATATCACATTCAAGCTGTTGAAAGGATTGTGAAGCTGGTCAATGAATCTGCAGAAAAGGTATTTGAGGAAGACTCAAAAGACGGATTTATAATAAGAACTTTATACTCGCGATCATCAATGCCAAAAGTGAGTAATACATCTAAACATTAATCCAAAAACAGAAACTTGTTTAAAATCCTATAATAAATTTTAATGGAAATGCACTGTAAATACGCAAATATTTTAAATAACTGGCTATCATGGCTGGTTGGATGGTAAAGGTAGGGTAGAACTCGAAGTGCTGCCACCTCACCATGGTTTGTTCTGGATTGTTAACGTAATAAATTAGAATTGCATAACAACTAAGAGCTGCACAGTGCGCATTTATTCCGAAAAAGTGTATAAAAACTAGACTACAAAAGACGAAATACTGTAATTTGCAAAAAAAGCTAAAAAATTCAAATTTTGGTTAATTTCACGAAACTTTACGGCTTATGAGCGATCTAAAAATTGTAAAATAATATAAATTTTTTTAAAGATATATAGAAAGATGTTAAAAGAAAATATTTGAATGATATTGGAATAAAAATTAATACTGATTCTATTTCAATAAAAAATTTTGAAATTTGACTTTCTCTTTCTTTCTTTCTTTCTTTTTTTTTTTTTTTTTTTCGAAATTTGAAGGTCATGCGCGAACTAAAGACATAAATATTTACTTTTTTTATTATTATTATTCGTAAATTGAGGACGCCAAAGTACAACTTTTTTTTAGTATTAGAATTTGCGTATCTAAAATATCTATTTTTTGGCCCACCCTAACATGTATTGTGGTTATAAGTTAGTAACGTCTACTTAGAAAGCTCTAAAACTAATTCTATGGCTCCCCATGGAATAAAAGACTAGTTGCCCGATTTCATTTGTCGCTATCTGTGGTAATTTTTTCTCTAATACGGCCGAGACTCATTTTTTAATGTGGATTACGAAAACTACTCATTTCTAAACCGGAGTTGGAGCCCAGCATTTGTTAAGTGAAAGCCAAAGTCCTAATATCTATTCACCATGTTGCAATTAGCTCTCTCTCTCTATATATATATAAGGTAACCAATAAAGTTCTTATTACTTACAAACTTTGAATAAACACCATAAAATGCAATAAACTCGCAACAATTGTTTCGGGTCGAAAAAACACACGACCCTTCATCAGGCGAATAAAGTAAGCACGAGTGCTGCAGTCAAAGCGGCAACGCGTTGTTGGTGCGTTGCCGCTTTGACTGCAGCACTCGTGCTTACTTTATTCGACTGATGAAGGGTCGTGTGTTTTTTCGACCCGAAACAATTGTTGCGAGTTTATTGCATTTTATGGTGTTTATTCAAAGTTTGTAAGTAATAATTTTTAGAACGCCAGTTTTGTGGTGCTTTTTTTTTATCAATAAAGTTCTTGCCATTTTTACTGGCCAAAAAGAAAATGATTTACACAAAGTATAGCCTATTTTTAGTCCCCGAAGTAATCGCCCTCGGCATAGCACCTTCTGCCAACGTGCCTCCAGCTGTGCAATCCCCTTGCGGTAAAACTCAGGAGGGTTGGACGCAAAGAAGTCCGTGAGTGCTTGGCGCAAATCTGCTTCATTGGTGAAGTATTTTTCCCGAAGATGATTCTCCAGAGAGTGGAAGAGGTGGTAATCGGATGTCTCAAGGTCAGGTGAGTAAGGAGGATGGCACAAAGTCTCCCAACCATGTCGCTGTATGGTATCCATGACCACCCGCGCTACATGCGGTCTGGTGTTGTCATGAAGGAAGAGTACACCTTTGCGATTCACTCCTTCTGTTGCAATGCCTGTTGCACACGTTGCAATTGCTGCGAGTACAGGTCCGCAGTGATCATTTGGTGCGTTGGTAGCAGCTCATAGTGAACCACTTGACAACTTGTCCACTAAACACAAAGCAAAATCTTGTGTGGGTGCATAGGTTGTCTTGCGCTGTGACGGACAGTATCCTGAGGTGCCAACCAATGTTTAGAACGTTTGAGAGTGTTATACAGAACCCATTTTTCGTCACTGGTAAGCACTTGATTGAATACGGATGCGGTACGGTGACGAGAAAGAAACGACATGCAAGCCGCCACTTGTTGTCTCTTGTGGACTTCCAACAGCATGTGCGGAACCCACTTACTCAGCTTGTACGTCTTACCTAAGTGGTGCAGATGAAGTCTAACTGTTTCGTCAGAAACGTTAAACTGTCTTGCAAGTTCACCACAGGTAAGACTACTGTCCTCTTCAATGGCTGCCTGCAGGGCTTCGTCATTCAAGGCCTGTGGTCATCCACTGCGAGGTTCATCAGAGAGGGACAAATCCCACGACCTGAATTTTTGAAACCAATGCCTCGCAGTACGTTCATTTGCAGCACTATCCCCAAACGCTTGACATATTCGGCCACTTGATTCAGTTGTTGATAAGCCCACTTTGAAGTCGAAAAGCAAACAGCATCGAATGAGATCCTTCGATACTTTCATTTGTCTTCGCTACTGTAAGAGTTACGAATGATGAAAGTGCGAGGTGGACCCCTGTTTTTATAACGACTGATATTGCTACTCTCGACCGACCGGTTTTTCAACCACGTGATACACTCATGGCATACATAATCTCACTTCATCCAATTTGAGAGCAAAAACGGCAAGAACTTTATTGGCTGCCTTATACATAAAAGAAGATTAATACTGTTTAAGATATTATCAAAAGCTAAGTATCAGTAAATAAATCAGTTTTAGAATTATTTTCTTCTTCCTGTTCTGATTAGAAAATTTTAATAGTTTATTTGAGTTATAAAGGTATATAAAGTCTCTTTTGAGAAAGCAATTCTACTTTTTAAAAACAATATTCTTCTTCAATAAAACAGAAATTCTTGCCCATTAATTAGCTTATTTTGAAACTCAAATGTATTTGAAACATAATTAATGGATTTGACGTTGTGGCATCACAGTTTCAATGTAATTTATGAAAGGTTTGAAAAAAATTAATTTTTTTAATAACGAATTTTGAAAAATTTATAATGAAATGCAAAATAAACTAGATTACTGAACCCATTATCTTCTGGGAATTTTACTGTCGCACCAGGTATATCAGGTATATATTTCCAATCGAGGCAGAAAGAGGTGACTGTGGTCAATTTAAAAATAATTTTTTCCTTTAAATAAATCTCATTAATACTGCTTATCCGATCCTAGAACGATGCACTAGTACATCGTTACTTCAGTTTGCCTTTAATTTGTATTTGCAGTGATCAATCAGTAAGCTAAGGCGCTATAAAGTGTAAGATAATATACATAATGTTTCTGTGATTAACTAGAATCAAGCTCCCAGTCACTTAATTGGTGGCCGCCGAAAAATGAGAATCTAAAATCCGCCTGGTTGTCTAAGGAAGAGAACGGACCATATTAGAAGTTTCATTAGTGAATAGAACAAAAATAGGAAACTAAAATAATCTTGGACTAAGGAATTACCTCAGTATGCCCAAACATAAAACTAAGTAAATTGAAATAAAAGAAAAAGAAATTCTTTAAAAAGAAAAAAAGGGACTATGAGTAAGATCTGTGAGCGCACAGTCAGCAAGGAAGAAAAAATCATATTAAAGAAAAAAAAATTGTCCTCATTTCTCATCAACGTAAAAAATGCCTTTTTCTAAAATCAAGCACTTCTTCCTTATAGTTGAAAACAACAGCAATCTCTGGAATCTAAGCCAAGGAAACCAATAGTACAGTCGGTAACAAAAGTATCCGAACACTAGCAAAAATTCCTATATAAAAAAAGTAGAGTTAATACCGTTTAGTTAAATAAATCCTTGTAAAATCATGTTCTTAGACTGACTAAGAACAGGATTCGACAAGGATTTATTTAACAAAACAGTATTAACTCTACTTTTTTTACATAGGAATTTTTGCTAGTGTTCGGATACTTTTGTTACCGACTGTATACGTCGTCAGCTTTCTTTGATTTATGTTCACGAAATTACTACAATAGTTTAAATTCAAGTTCTCAAGTCATTCTCCAGCTGTTAGTTGCAGCTCTTGGTGGCTCTCATTCGCGTTTCACCCAATGTTTCGATAGGTTTCTAACGTCTGATTATTGACCATTGCTCGCGTCGGGGAGTTATGAAACCATTTTCTCTCTTTCAGCTTCTCCTTCTGCATCTCCCATTCTGTATTTTTCAACTCCTCAACGCCGCATTTGGCCACCCTTATGCAGGAAAGAAACTCTTTGCCCCCGTTTGAGTAACTTATAATCTCAACATTTTCTTAAGTTCCCTTTATCCGTGTTTCAAGAGTGTGCAACAAGGCCAAGGTACAAGAACAAGGTACTGCGTTGTTGGGTGCAGTGTGCAGTGTATGATCTCCTTGTCGTTCTGTTTCTATCCATGAATCGAAAAGCGCTTGGGAATTCTGGGATAAAAGTTCTAATGTTCTACGGATGTACCCGAGCAGCGCTTCTCTTACGGTAAATAAATAAATTAATAAATATGTACGCCCAGATGAGTAGCATTTTATTGCTAATTCGTCACAAAATTTTCAGAATTTTTTTCCGTAAAATTCGTATTTATCAAACCTTTGAAGAAATGTGTGAGGGCATGTGCGTTTTCTTCTTCTTGGGGCGGAAGATGAACATAATCTGGAAAGCTTTTTCAAAAGATTTAGGTGGTTTACAGGTTAGAGGCTCAAATGCGATTTAGAGAATTTTTTTTTCTTTTCGTAGGAGATAATTATTTTTTTTTTTCAATATTTTTTAAATACCCTATACTTATTGTTTTCAGTAAAATAGTTTCTTCTGAAAATTCTGTAAGTTTCTTTTCCTTTCTATATTTCTTCATACGACATAAATACAACAAATAAAATGCTAACAAAAAACTGCAGCTGGTTGATTGAGAAGCGCAATGTTAATTTAAAAATTAAAATACAAGTGGATGAGTGGGTTTATCGTTACATGAGAGCTACAAAATGGGCAACTGGTGATATCCTAGGGGCCTAGGATACATCCCTAGGGATGATCCGGAGACATGCCATCCAAATTTTGATTCTCTATGGATGGAGAAGCTCCCTCGCTTCGGTACAGATCCTAGAAAACACAGTATGCCGACCATCCGGCGAAATCGTGCTGTAAAGATTAAGCTTCTCGCCAGGGATCAATGCGATCAAGATTTTTACTGGAAAAATCGAAACTAAATTATTTACTGGTTACTTATGTTTCTATATCACGTGATTGAGCAACTGAAACTCATTAAGAGCACGTTCCTCATGCAATTTTTACGATTAAAGCAAGAATTTCGATAGCAGCGCTATCTGAAAAAACTTAATTTTCCGAACAGTATTTTAACCCTTTGTCGGTCCTATTTTATTTCACTCCTCTGATCAGTATTGCTAATTTAGAGACTTTTTATGTAATAGCTACCACTATATTTTAACTGCAACGGTTGCCCAGTCACTTCGAAGATTATTCGTCCATTATGTATATAAAATATCACTCCTCAAAATTATTAGTGGTATTTGAATAAAAGAATCTCTAAACTTGGCAACACTGTTGAGAGCGCTTTAGAGCGGCCAGCAAAGGATTAACCGTTATGGTTAAAAGCGGTTGCCACACTGTATATTCTAGGCACTGTAGCTTCCATAAATCCTAGCGGTTATTATTTTTACGGAACATAGATGATATTGAAGCCACGGTGGATTTAAGTGCGCCAGCCACCAATAATGAACACGACGGTCTTCGGTTGACTCAAGTATCGAAACTTCAATCTTCCAATTACAAGTGAGGTCACAGTAACTTAGTTGGTAGAGAACCGAGTTCGTAATTGTAAGATTGCTGGTTCGATACTCGAGCTGACCGAATACCGTCGTTTACATAAATGGTGACTGGTGCTTTGAAAATTTGTCGTGGCTGCAATATCCTCCATGTTCCGAAATCAATACCTCTCAGAATTACCGAAACGGGGGGGGGGGGGGGGAGGGAGAGCATCCTCTCCGCATTGGATCAAAATTGTGATGTCTTGTGTCCGGACCACGCATAGGGGAAGGGCGAGTCTCTGACCATCACATATTGCCCACAGCGTAGGCAACGATGAAACGATGCCACGATGCAACGATGTAACGATGCAACGATGTAACGATTTCAACGATGCAACGATGCAACCTACTCAATTCATTTCTCAACACTTCAGTTGTGATCTTGACGCTCTACCAAACAGGCTACCACGAGTAAAAAAAATATATCAATAAAATAAACTGAGCGTAAATGAAATGAAATATCGTTTGCTAATATTATAAATAATTATTGATTAGTTTAAATTATTAAATATATATAAATTCAAAATTGTACGGCCAAGTCAATAAAAGTAACGAACGATACTTCAAACTTATATTGATTAAATGCATTTGTCTTGCTCAGTGATCGCTGATTACAGAAACGAGATAACTGTAAAATATGTTAACATTAAGTTATAAAAATCTTAAAATGAAATTCTTTTAGTAAAATCAGTTTAAATTAAATAGATTTTATATTATTGTGTATTATTTAGAAAAAAAAAAAAAAAAAAAAGCTTTTCTTTTTTTCTTTTTTTTTTTTTTTTTTTTCGATTGTCGTTAATTCAATTCAATTAATTTTAGACTAGTGGATTTTCAAATTTCAGAGCAAAGCTCACAAAACTATCTCCAGAAATATTTTAATTGGCAAGCAATAGGTGAAGCTATCTAATAAATTTTACTGAGTGCAGTAATTTTGGACGGAAATAATTTTACCATTTCCATTATGCCTAATTATGTAAATTTATGTGAATTTTTATCACGACGACTGAAAGGAGCCATAGGCTTACACCTTCCTTATGAATCGTATTTCCGCAGCAGTTTAAAGTTTAACCAAATTAAAATCAAAAAGAGCATTCAACATTAAACTAGCAGGTAAAATAATGTCAAATTCGCCTTAATTACATATTCCGTATTTTCCTGTGTATAATCCGCAGGTTTGGATCGGAATTTCAAATCAGTAATTTTAATTAGCAAGCAAAGCTCTTTTCCAACGAATATTTATCTCGTATAACTGAAGCCTTTTCTGCAAATAATTTTTTCTGGTGTAAAAACTGATTTATCTGACCGGCGGATTATACGCTGGAAAATACGGTATTTCGTATTTTTACCGAACGCATCCTTTGAACAAAATACAAAGTAAATTTTGTTCTTTTTTATGTTTGGTGCTCGATGTGTGGGATAAAGGCCGATTCACTTCAGGAGGGTCCTAAGCCTAATGGTGGAGTACCTTCCATGAGGGTCTTTCTAAGAGGTCCTAGCCCGTATTTACACGAGTTTCGGTGAAAACAATGGAAAATTCTGAACGGTTAGGTCCACGAGCGTGACCTGGGATCGAACCCGGCACTTCCCGTCTACCATCTTTGAGCACAGTTGTTCTTTATGACCCACAGAAGAAGCTTTAGACCTTTCTGAATAATTAAACTATAGTAATAGCATTTCTGTGTAGTAATTTTCATCTTACATTTTAATATAACAGTTATTTTTTTACAGTACTCTTTTTTGTTGGTATAATTTGTTAATTAAGTTGACTGCCTGTATCATTTTATTTCTTAGAACATAGTGTCAATATAATATTATTATCTAATATTGCAAAAACCTTTTCTGGTCAGCTAAATTAGTGTAAAACTAAATGCAATGTAAATTGAGACAGTGTATACCGGTACAGGTCAGTTCGACGCCAACGTTTCGACGCCAACGGTTCGACGCCAACGTTTCGACGCGGGGTCAGTTCGACACCAGGTCGTTTCGACGCGGGGTCAGTTCGACGCCATACTTTTTTTTTCGTATTTTTATTTATTTTTAGAATAAGTTTGCATCATCATTCAAATAAATGCGATATGCCTGATATAATATATATATTTTATATGTTATATATATGAAGCGTGATTCAAATACCGATGCTGGTTTTGCTCACTATGCACGTATGATTCCTGCGTTAAGTTTTGTGCCTATCGAAGAATTTGAAAATGCTTTAGAAGTTTTCACTGAGAATTTACCTAATCAGTTAACCCCAATTTTTGATTACTTTGAAGATTATATTCAGAGAAATATTCGTCGCCGTCGTCCTACTTTTAAACCAGAAATGTGGTCATGTTATGCTAGAACCTTAAATAACGAAGGATGCACCAATAATTTCGCGGAAGCAGCGCACAGGCGTCTGCAGGCCGAATTTGGTGTTTCACACCCCACATTATGGAAATTCATAGATGGTCTCAGACGTGTTCAAAAAACAATTAATCAATGTTATGAACAATTTGTAAGTGGAGATGAACTGCCGCACAAGCGGAATAAGTATCTGCGGGTTGATACGAGAAATAAAGTAATAGTTGAAGATTTTGAAAATCGAGAAATAATGGAATACCTGAAAGGTGTGGCGCATAATTTTGCAATGGATTAGTATAATAACTGTTCTGTGTTGTAATCTTATTTATGTGTAACCTTATTTAACTGTAATCTTATTTATGTGTAATCTTATTTATCTGTAATTATATTTGTCTGCTATATAACTTCTTTGTAACCATATGTTTATTTACCATTTCTGTATTTTGCCTTTTTGATGCTGTTTTGCAAAATAATAATAATAATAAAAAAAAACCTCTCTCATGTCCCAGGGCCTTGAAGTTGGCGTGGGGGCTTCTCATTAATCTGGGACACACACAAAAAAAAATATCTAGAAAACTTTTACACGTATACACATATATTTATTGTATGCATGCAAACAATCGCTAATTCAATAAATAAAAATCGGTCAAATTACTTATTTATTTGAATCACGCTTCATATATATAATATATAAAATATATATATATTATATCAGGCATATTGCATATTTATTCTAAAAATAAATAAAAATACGAAAAAAAAAATGTGGCGTCGAACTGACCCCGCGTCGAAACGTACGGCGTCGAACTGCCCCCGCGTCGAAACGTTGGCGTCGAACCGTTGGCGTCGAACCGTCGGCGTCGAAACGACCTGCTTCGGTGTATACAATGAAGTTTATAACATACCTTGTAAATCGTGTAACTCTGCTTATATTGGTGAATCCAGTCATTCAATCCATACTGGCGCTCTTGAGCATAAAAGAACTTGTAAAAAAACCGTGATATTAGATTAAAAATTGTCCAACATGCCATACAGATGAATCATTTACCTGATTTTTGATCAGGTTAAAATTATTGTTGCAAATTACTCCAATCATCATTCTTGCATTTTCCTTGAAAGATAGTTTATAAGACTCCAGCATTCTCTTTTAATTGAAGCATGCGCTATGTCTGCTGAATCTACTGTACTTTTATAACGTGTTGTTCTTGTTCAGTTGTTTTAAATTTACTGTTTATGTTAATACTGATGAGGAGTAAAAAAAAAAAAAAAACTCGGAACTTTTATATATGTTCTGTGTTTTATCTACATAATTTTTAATATTTTTAACTGTGTTCTTACTAAATGTATAATAACCCCTCTATATTTATATTGTATTTGATTTATGTATACAATAACAAGATATAATGGTTTATAAGTATTTTTAATTAGTATTAAATAAGTATATTTTGATAAAAGAGAAGACCGTATGCAAAAGTCAATCTTTTCAAGTCAAGTGAAAATAAATTCTTTGTAAGCTTAATTAACAAGCAATTAGAAATTGGACTTTGATATTTGGATTCTTTTCCTTGCTTAAAATTCAAATTTGTTTATTTAATGAAAAATGTTTTAAATTTATGAAATCAGTTTATTATTACGATAAACATTACTAAAAGCAATTTTTTCGAAAGCTAAAAGGAGCAAATACAATATTGACTTGAAATAGATATTAATATGGAAAGTGTTGAAGGTCATTGAAAATGATAGATGATGTCTCGATTATGGAGGAGCAGAAAGATACTAAGCACCGGTCCATGTCACGGCACTTCCGAATAAAGCGAAGAGCTGATTGACGGAAGACATGAACAATGGGCATCTACAGTCCCTGCTTCCGATTTACTGGGTAGAGACTGATTTGCATGCGAATGGCGGGTCTCCACGCACGAGATAAATTGGATTTCCGAAACGGAAGGCCCCCGACGAATAGTCGCTTTAATTTCATAACATAAAGCGGGGTACCAAGACCTCGTCGTCGACCCTTTAATTCAGAAATGGGAGATTTTCTATGCAAGCAACCGACCTACCAATCTAGGCAATTGGATTCCGCCTATCTGGCCTTCCTTTCCCCATGCTCTTTTTTCCCCATCCCCAAGAAACTAAGTCGTTTATGTGTAGGGTTAATTTGGGTCAAGTTATGTGCAACGCTTGTTATGCGGAAGCAGACTGTCTCGCTCATATGCTCAGCGTGTTTGCTTCCACTTTACTTGTATTTCTCCCCCATGTCATGCTTCCATTTTCGAAGATTCATTTTCTCCCTCCTCAATAAATGCGTGGATATAAAGACGTGATGCATATCAAAAAATAAAAATGTTCCGACTAATACAAAGCTGTTAAAGAGAGTCTTTTCTTCCCCCTAAGTGAATGAAAAAAACATTACCGTAAAGTCAAGAACAAACGAATGTTATGTTATGGAACCCAAAAACTGTATATATGTAAAATTAAAGCTAAATAAAAGTAAATAAATAAAAAATACAATTAGAAGAAAATAATATATTTTTCAAAATATAAATTTAATGAGGAATGACAGCTACAACTTCAATAGTAATCATCTTTGAAATGAAAAATATTTGCCAAAATAGTTATAGGTTCAATAAATTTTGTAGTATATATATAAACTTTCAAAAATATTGTAAATAAGAATATTGTAAATATTGTAAATGATTGTAAATACTTGTAAATAATTTATCTCATATGTAATGCAGATTTATAGCATGTATATTTAAAAGCGTTCAGATTTTTTTTTTTTTTTTTTTTTTTTTTCGCTTGATCTAATTTTTCAAGTCATAGAAAGTTTGTTCGTACAACAATTTTATGACTGTTTTACAATTTTATCAGTTTCATTGTGAATAAAAATGAACAATCTCAAAGTTTTGATGAATTAGGTCTAGTGTTGGTTATGACCTGCGATAGAATTAAGGCTTATAAGATTTCGTTGAAATAAAATATGGTAATGTTAAAGATATACAGATTTTTTTTCTTTCATAAAATTAAAATAATATATTAGTAATCTAACTTCAATACTTTAATTTTTGATTCAGTGAATATCTATTATGCACCTCAGATGATAAAACTAGACATAAAATTTCAATATAATTTCCAAATGGATTTCAAGCGTAAATTATCAATAGCCATTTGACAACTGCTACATCTGCCAGCAAAGATACTGAAACCCTTCTTGCTTCTGCGATTTTGATGGAGTCATTCGCGTGCAGCTTATAATTCTCTACCTCCTCCTATCTCAAAGTGAAATTCTATGTATACATATAAACCCAAAATTCTAGGATTCTTAAATTGCTAGCGTAAAAAAAATATCAGCTGACGATGAAAAGAAATTTTGCTAATTTCGATTAACGACTTTGACCAACTAGATAATGACTAGCCTCACAGTGAATTTAACTGTCACTGTAGCCTATATATTCAAGAGCTTTTTACATTCTGTCAAACGTGTCAAACGTGTTATTTACTACGTAATTATCAGAAGATAATTGTTATATCCTATAGGATCTCTAACAATATAAAAACTGAAAAGGGAAAAGAATCATTCCGGTAAAAAAAAAAAAAAAAAAAAAAAAAAAAAAAAAATCTGATGTGGACACCACATGATTTCCTAATACAACCATAGGAATATACATATTGTTATGAACATATTGACATTTTTGTGTGAGGTGAACGATTCTTAAATAAATAGTTTCAGGCCACGAACATTCCTTAAAATAAAAACAAAACAACAAAAAAAATCTGCTATTCCAGCCAAAAAAGGCACGATAATGCGATTACATATACCGCCGAGACAAATACAGTAGACTACTACTCCACGGCTTATTACAAAATCTCTCATTGGCCAAGGCACAGTTCAATGAAAATCATTCGAGTATAGATGGCCCAGTTTTGTTCTCTTTGGCAAAAATTAGTGGCGAGAAATGATAAATTTCACCAAAACAACTCAGTTAAAATTGAGGAAGCATTTCTGTCTATTCTAAAACAATATTTGCCGTAAAAGTTTGTCGCTAATCTCGCCAAGACGCCAAGTTAGTAGCCAGAATTGATTTTTGGTTTTGACATCGAATTTGGCGATTCGGAGTCGAATTTGGCGAGTTGGTGGCCGAATTTGGTAAAAATTTGTAGTTTAGGTTTGCCAAAGTTTCGAAACTCTAACTTCAATAAGAACAAAGTTCTGAAGTTTTTCGGAAAAATTCATTGGTTTACAGCGCAGAACTAAACTCTTCCAAAATCCTATAAGTGACTCACAAGAACTACAAAAGAAAAAAAAAAAAAAAAAAAAAAGACGAAGAAGAAGAGTGATTGTTGATGATTGTGGACTAGTACTTGCCTATATCTTTATGTGCTACTTTCTACGTGTAGTAAAAGTGGAAACAGATGAAACTTCTTTCATTTCTTGACTTTACCTTACATTAGGCATTCAAATGTGGCGAAAAGTGGTAGTACGAAATTCACAAAATTTTGAAGCTCTAACCTCAAAAGGAGTCCAGTTCTGGAAAATTTGTAATGATACATCGATTTCTCACTCAGAAATTTACAAGGCTATACCTTGAAAATTCCATAAACCACTGACAATACTCTCGATGAATTCAAATTTCATTCAGTCTTCGAAATATTCGGTTGAATCTAATATAGCAAAATTTATGCTCTGTAGTGTATTTAACAACGTTTATTTGATTTCTGTAGTAAAAGTAACCATTTCAATCGATTATTTCAAGAATATTAATTGATTTTTGATTTTTGAAGCACAAAAATGAGATTTATTCAACTGTTGTCTGAATATTAATTAAATAAAGTGCATTCTTCGACTAGAACCTGCTTTTTTTTAATAATTATTTTCTATGCTCTAAAATGTCATCAACTTTTTTATCAATATCATTACAGGCTCTATCTACGGGCTGAATATTCATTAAATAAAGTGCATTCGTCGACTAGAACCTGCATATGTCTTTAAGAATTACTTTCTGCGCACAAAAATGTCAAAAACTTTCATAAGAATATCAGTACGGGCTCTGTCTAAGTGCCGAATATTCATTAAATAAAATGAATTCATCGACTAGAACCTGCTTCTGTCATTAAGAATTACTTTCTACACGCTAAAATGTTGAGAACTTTTTTTATCATTATCATTACAAGCTCTATCAAAGGGCTGAATATTCATTAAATGAAGTACATTCCTCGACTAGAACTTGCTTCTGTCTTAAAGAATCAATTTCTACACGCTAAAATGTCGACAACTTTCACAACAATAAAATTACGGGCTCTATCTACGGGCTGAATATTCAATAAATAAAATTCATTCATCGACAAGAACCTGCTTATGTTTTTAAGCATAACTTTCTACACGCAAAAATGTCTTCAACTTTCATAACAATATCATTACTATCTCTACCATAAGCTTCTTTTGAAATCTCTATGATGGTAGGTCATATATAATGGCCAAAACCTTTGTATTTTTGGTCATTATGAATATAATTTTTCTAAATATCTCCAAAACGGAAAATCATATAAAGTCCAAAAAGGCATGTGCACAGCTAAATGTTATACGAAACCTATATACCAATTTGCAACATTCTCCATCCAACCGTTTTTGAGTTACGCGAGATACCCCCCCCCCCACACACACACACATACTTACATACAGACGTCACGAAAATCCATGTAAAGTTGTTGATATCTCTGAAACGGGAACTCGTATTAAAACCAAATTTGCAGTTGTACAACTAGACATCATAACAGTCACACATATAAATTTGCAACATTCTGCGATTGTTCAATTTTGAGCTATGCGGAATACAAAATTCGTTTCCAAACCTGGTTTACTATACTTCCTTAGAAACCTTTGGACGGCCCCTGCCTGCCTGGGCTCGGCCAAGCTCAACGGGTTGGATGCCGTCCGCCGGAGCGAATAAATCGCCAGATCACCGCATGGAAGCTACTTACACCAGACAGTAATCTAGTCGCTAAATAGAACAAGCTGTGTCCGATGATTCTTCGTTCAGACTTCATCCATCATCTTTAGGAACTAGAGTGAACTGCTACGTCACTTCTGGGCAGCAATGTGACTAGAACATCAGAGCTCAGGAATTGCAGGGTAGCGACTTCTGCTTCTTGGACATATAGCTCGACTTGCACACCACACCCTACAAGATAGCCACGGTGGAAACGCACAGACACGCTCCGGGATGTTATGGAATTTGGAATAAGTGCACTTACTAGCTGTGAGTCGAAATAACCGGAATTCAACAAAAATTAAAACAATTTTGAATTTAGGCAGGGAGGGAGAAAAAAAAACGCTGGGGGAGCCGCTAAAGGTAGTAATGCACACAATAATTAAAACCAAAAGTGGAGGCCATTTGAAAAGGGGAAGGGGACAGCACTTAAGATTTAAGAAAGAGAAGCTGAACGAGATATTAACAATGAGATTATATATATATATATATATATAAAAATTGAATACGTGAAGCCACTGGGGGATGAAAGATAGTTTTTGGGCGCATAGCGAAAATTTAGACGATTTTGAAGTGGCAAGGCCTAAATACACCTAATTGGGAAGGAAATTACTATGCGCAGTGAGGCCGAATGGAGAAGAGAAAGAGGGACCATCGCAATTTTGATCCACCACGGGGAGATGGTACCCCGCGTTGGTAGCCCAATGACTGCTAAACGACCCCATCGAGCACTTGACGGTGCAGCACAGATTAACGAGGACCAGACACCGCCACACCCTCGTAAAAAAAGGAAAAAAGAAAAGAAAATAATATTAAATAAAAAAAAAATAATTAAAGTAAATAAGTAAGTAATTAAATAAAAAAAAATTAGTTATTTAATTTTTGAAGATTGTTGGTAGAATATTGTTAGTAAATAAGAATTGAGGCTTACTAAGCACTACAGTTTTTATTAAAATCACACAATCAACTGATTGGAAATCATATTTTATTGAAATTTTATTTTTCCGACTGAGTGAAAATAATGCCTGGACCGGGAGTCGAACCCCAGATCATTGACTTACAAGGTCAAGGCTCTACCAATTGAGCTATCCAGGCCGACAACCGGTCGGAATTACTCACTCAGACAACCTTTAGGCAGAAACAGAAACCTTTAGGACAACCTTCAGACAACCTTTAGGCAGAACTCCCGGTCCAGGCATTATTTTCACTCAGTCGGAAAAATAAAATTTCAATAAAATATGATTTCCAATCAGTTGATTGTGTGATTTTAATAAAAATTGTATTTCTTCCTTCCATTGTTTAATGGTGTTTTCCATTACTAAGCACTGTTGTCTAAGTAAGAGGAAGCTGAGTGGATGGTAGCATTTGAATCAGTAGGTTCTTGTTGTACTGTCCGAATTGCTATCGCAACGACAAGAGAGCACAGTTTTGTTGTTTTCTGAATTTTTTAGAGTGGGAAATTAACTCTCTGTGAATTAACAGTAGTAATACTGGAAAGTTAAGTGGAGCGGACTTTAGCTTGAATTTGCTGGAGGTACTAGTTGTATTGAATTTATAACTAGCACGACGCCAGAAGGTTAACTAATTTTGATTTACTTTGTCGGTTTTTTTATCTTAAGAGTTTTTCTAGGTTATTAGAAATTAATTTGGGAGAGTTAGCTGCCTTTGTTAGCTGAGTTAATTTATGGTAATTGGTTAAACTAAGCTGAATCATGTGTACTTAATTTTCTGGTAAGTTTTTTTTTTTTTTTACTAAATTCGTTAAGTAAAGGATAGTAAGCAATTAATTAATTAATTAGAATTAAGCAAGTAAATAACAAGTAAATTAAAATTGGTGCGGGTCAAAACTTGATGAGTACCAAAAAGAAAAGTGACAGAAAATAGTTCGAGTTAAGGAAAGTATTACCTCTACAATTGAGAAGAGAAGTGCGTGTCAAAACTAGATGAGTACCAAAAAGACTAAGTTGCCGGGAATTGTATGCTGTGCGACCTGCTATCTCTGGATAATATTGTACAAATCCGGTAAAGGTAATTAATATTATACTTGCTTTTTGACACGCATTCAAACCTGTAGCATTAAAAGAAGGTATTGATTGTGATCAGAACTAGATGAGTACCAAAAAGAATAGGTTAGCTAGGAATTATTCTTTGTGATGAAATCACTAATTATGGACTAACAATAGTTAGGTCCATCGTATCTGAAAGTTTTAAGAATAAACCTGGTGAAGAAACTGTCATTATGGTTGCTTTCTGATCACCGACTGCGTCAAGGAACTTGTTAGCCATCCTACATTTTATAAAAGAACTATTCTGCAAAGGTAAAAGTCAACATGGTTGCTTTTTGACCACGCCATTCATACACTAATGGAAATAATAATAATTTTAATAAAATTACATTCATGCACAGTCATTAGTGTGACGCGGGCTTACGGACCTATAAGCCAAGAACCGTTTACATTTTTTAAATATATATATATATATATATATATATATTTTACATTTTTATTTTTTTTACAATTTTATTTTTTTTTACATTATATTTTTTATAATTTTTTTTTTTTTTTTTTTTTTTTTTTAACACTTTTATACTTTTTTTAAAACTTTTTATTTCAAGATTTTCTGTTTTTTACATTTTTATTTTTACCGGAGCTCAGACTGTATAGGTTCCCGCCACTTTAACTTCATGGACCACGTTCATGACCTAAAATAAACAAAAAGTTCCTTGATCTAGTAAATAAAAGTCTGCCAGGTCCTCTTCTTCGGGTTTTAACAATACTTGGCTGGTTCCTGCTGCTCGAGGGTTGTTGGCTTTTGATCATTGTGAAATGTCGTCTATGTTGTTTGTGATCCATCTGACTATGTGTTTTGCCTTGTTCTGTACGTGTTAGGTTTTGGCTAGTTGTTTATACCAGAATTATTCATTGGCCTGTGTGATTTGGGCCAGAGGGAGGTTTTCCGCTAGCGGACAGGCTAGTAAGTAATGTAAGGATGTTCCTAGCTCACCACAGGCGCAATCCGGGCTCTTCTTCCTCTTAAACCGATGAAAATAGGCCGGAAATGTCCCATGGCCCTTGTATATTTGTGATAGAAGCTTGCAGATAACTAGGGTCTTTGTGTCTACTGTTGGATAGTATCTGTGAGTTAGCCTGCCCGTGTCCCCGTAGTCCCACTCGAACTGCATTGGTCCAGAGTAAGCTTTTTGAGATTTTTCTTTAACTATGAGATTGGTTTTTCTAAGTAGTATTGTTCTTTATTGTTTGTATTATCGGCTGCCAGTTTTGCTAATTTATCAGCCTCTTCATTCCCTAGTATGCCTACGTGGGCCTTAACCCATTCAATTTTGAAGCTGTTATCAGATCGAACTATTTCATTGTGAATTTTATGAATCAATTTATCGGTGGAAAATGGTTTGGATATTGCTTGGATGACCGACATGCAGTCCGAGTGGATACTGTATGTGATACCCATTGTGTTGCCCCATTTTGCTGCCTTGAGGATTGACAGTAGTTCGGCCTGGAAGACACTGTTACACTTTCTTAGAGGCACTGACCATTCGTGAATTTTTTGGGAGTTTTTGAGAGCTACAAAGGCCGATCCTGTAGCACCTGATTCCAGCTTCGACCCGTCCATGTAGATATGTGTGTCGTCAGCAGAAGACCCTATAAATGGCTCTGGGGTATCAGCAGCGTGTTTCCACCAAATGTTCTGCTTTTTTGTAAAGTCTGTGAGGTCGAATACGTGTTCTTGAAGCTGGTAGTTCCAGTGAAGTCTTGTAATTGTACCATACGCAGCTTCATATTTTAGTTGCAGGTGTACTGGAATCAGGGCAGAGAGTACCAGAAGTGCCGAGGTCGGGCTATTCTATAAGCCCTCACGATGGCCAGTGCGAAGTGTCTCTAGCAGCTAAGTAATTTGTTTTTACTTTGCTACGTTATTTTATTGCCCCAGATTGGGGCTGCATAGGTCAGTGTCTTTTCCACCACTGTCTTGTACAACGTTTTAATCAGGTTAGGTTTTATTCCCCATCCCCTTGAGACCATACGCCCGAACAAGCTGAAGGATTTATAGATTTTTTTCACCTGATGTTCTACATGTGACTGCCATTTAAGATTTTTGTAAAGGACCACTCCCAGATACTTCATGGTTTCTTTAGTCTCTAATTCTATGTCGTTGTAGCGTATTCCTTCAAGTTTATATGAATTTGCAGTTGGGAGGTTTCCTGTGTGAGGTCTGTTATGGTACATCAGTTCTGTTTTGCTCCAATTAATAGTTAGGTTGTTCCTGTTTGCTCAATTTCCAAATTCAACTAATGCTGTGTTTGCTGTGTTAATTAAAGTATTTGTGTCTTTCGCGCTTATAGTTAATATAAAATCATCTGCAAAGGCTTGGATCCTAACGTTGTTCCCCCAGCTACGATTAAGTGCTGTCTCCGCTATTAGTAACCAAAGGAGCGGTCCTAGGCAGCTCCTCTGGGGACAGCCACCAAAGGTTTGTTTGATCTTGCTTATTCCATTTTCTTCCAGCTTGACATACCTGTCTTCCAGAAAGCTAACTATCCAGTTGACTAGGTATGTCGGACAGCCGGAGAGTTGGAGGTTTCCTAAGAGTGTTGGCCACCTGATATTGTCAAAGGCACCTTTATGTCTATTGATATTAAAAGTGTCTGTTTTTTGTCTAGTTTGTTCTGCTGAATATTGTCTAATAATTTTTTTAGCGCGTTTTCTGTTGAGGTGCCTTGCTTGAATCCGAATTGATTAGGGTTCCAATATTTAGAGATTGCGAAGTAGTGATTCATCCTGCCGTGTATTATTCTTTCCAAAATTTTGCTGATAGCTGGAAGGAGGCATATTGGCCTTACTTTGTATAAGGAATTAAAAATGACGAATTCTGTAACAAACCCAGGATGTGTTTCAAAGGGCTTATTAGATATATGAAAAAAATGTTAATTACCGAAACGTCAGTGGAGGCCTTTCTGTTGAAACTGTTCTGTGTGTCTATATGTACTGCGATAGTGGCCTCAAAAATCACCCGGATTGACTTGCAAATTTGCACACATGTTCACGGACCACACGAAATTATCTGTATATTTTTGTGTGTGCATTCTGTTTGTGGTTCGTGTACAGGCACGACCAAAGTTTTTTTTTAACCTTAAAGACCTATGGACAGAATTTTTGTGTACCGCGATAGCAGTCGCAAAAATTACCCAGACGACTTTCAAATTGGTACACCTATTTATGCATAATACAGAGATAGCTGTATAACATTTGGTCAGGGACACGCCAAAATATTTCTTATCATTATGGCCTATGGACGGATATACGTTTAAACGTACATTGATGCAGTTACACTGCATTTAACAAAATGAAAATAACGTAAGTTATTGAGATACTGAAAAACATATTTTCTCTAGAAAATTGTGTGCTTAGAGTTAGACTTATTAATTCATGTACAGAACCTGACAAACGTGTTCGGACAATGTTACATAATCATCTAAATTATGTCAAATTTCAAATAATTATTTATTATCTATAAACAATAAGTTGTATAGTTTTTACTAGTCTATATAATATTTATGGCTCACTTACAGGGACACACAAAAAATTTTGTAACATGAGAGCTTATCGACATATTTTTATTTAAGCGCAATTTAATGCGTTTACGCTGCATTTAACATAATAGAATTAACAAACATTATTAAGAAGCTTAAATGTATACTTTTCTAGAAATAAGGTATATATATACTATAGTTTTTTTTTTCTCTCTCTCTCTTTTACAAGACTACATAAAAGAATTCCAATGAAAATCTGTGATCTTTCAAATGACGTCAAATATGTAGAAATATTATATGAATAATTTACACAGAATTAATTGCATAGTTTTATTGGTATATATAATGTTTGTGACTCGTGTACAGGGACACGCAAAAGATTTTCGTGCCATTACGAACAATAGACGGTATTTCTTGTAAGTGCATTTTAACATTTTCCATTAAACATAGCAAAATAAATACTTATTTTTAGAATGTTTAAAAGATGTTTTCTGTAGAAAATGGTAAGCATTGAATTGGTAATTTGTTTACAGGGCTACACAAAATCCGATATGTTATGCAATCATTTGGCATAAAGTTGGTGCTTTAAGTTACAAGGAATCAACACAAGACTATCCGTTACAAGGAAATATATGTGCACCTATATACAGATAAATACAACGGAGGTTCGAGGGCGGCAGCCCTCCTCAGAAACGTATCTTCTTATGTAACGAATTATCAAATATATATGAATTAATCATATATATTTTAAATAATAGGGAATAAATAAAAATAATATGCTGATGAATGATGCAAATTGGACGTTAATGCTCCTGATCTGCAGATCCACTAGTTGTAAAAACTTTGCTTAATAAAGTAAATTGCATTACTATGTAAGATCATACAAAAAAAATTTCGTTTTATACGTTTTCAATCGATATTTTTCAGTCGCTTTTTTTTAAAAATATGTTCTGTAAAGCGAGTTTTCAGATTTCATATATATGTATATTTAATCAGGTAGTACCTTTTATGTTAAAGTGTAAGGTACACACATATTGAGGGAAGAAGAGGGAGGAGAAAGTTACAGAGCCAAATTCTAAATTCATTTATCTTCCTTTAAATATTTTTAAAAAGACGTTTGTAATGATTTTATGAAAGTTTACATTTTGTTATATTGATAGCTTTCGAGTTTTTTTCATTAAAAACGCAAAAGAGAAAAAAAAAGTTATCTAGCACCGGTACTTTAAAACTTTTAACTTTTTATTTTATCATATGCAGTGGCGGATCTAGAACTTGACTTTTTTTTTATTTTTATTTATTTATTTATTTTTTTTATTTTTTTTTTTGGAGGGGGGGGAGGGTTAAGATTTTTCAAAGTGTTATTGTAGACCAAAAAAAAATTTACAATTACAATATTCAATTATGAATGTCAGTGTTTTGGGGGGAGGGGCTTCATCCCCCTAGCCCCCCCCCCCCCTTAAATCCGCTACTGATCATATGATAAAAGTCAGGGTACAAAACGAAGGAAACAAAGCTATCCATACGTAAGACAGCAAGAGAAACTGGTTCAATTTCATAGAAAAAATAAGACAAGTTTAAGGTAAAACTGTTTATTATAATTTTATAACATACTTTTTTAAATATTTTCTAACATAGTTTGTCTCCATTGGAATTATATGCTTGAATAACTGCGAAATTTATTTAAATTATTAATGACAATCACAATATGTTTGCTACTGAAAATAGTGTGCCTAGAATTTATAAAAATATATTTTTAGTACCAAAAATAAATACTTAAATAAAATTGAATGCATTATAATCTGAAATTTATGTTTTCTTTAATCATGCCAAAATGTTTATAACAAAATGAAATTTATATATGTTATAAAGATTCCCTGAAGTACGTCTTTTGTTTAAAAAAGTGTACGTTTAAATTGTGGAAATAACATTTTTTTATATGAAAATACAAAACAATTTGGATATATAACGGCAATTCTTTGAACCATGTTGAAATATGTATAAACTAATTAAATTTATTTTTTATTTTATTTATTTATTTATTTATTGTTAAAATTCATAGAATAAACACTTATCGTTATTTTACAGTGTCACAAAAAGTGATGAATATTTCTTTTCATGCATGCATTTATGACCATAGGAGATCAGGCCCACCCAAAACATTTATTGGGCCACATTAGAAATCCATTGTACTCAGGAGGTACATTGTGTGTACACATGCATATATATATATATATATATATATATAGAGAGAGAGAGAGAGAGAGAGAGAGAGTGAGAGAGAGATTTTTTCGTAGGGGGATGAGTATTTGAAATTTAATACGTTAATATTAAATTTTGTTTTATTCACAAATTAGCAATAGAATAATCCAAAATGTATAACTATGCATCAATAATTTTCATAATAAGAATCGATAATCGATCTAATAAGATTTTATTAACAATAACCAGTGTAATATTTGTTCCTACCATAACCGATATTTTCACTCGAAGAAATGTCAGAACGAATTTATTAACTTTAATGCATTCATAAAAAATAAGGTGTCAAATTATAAATTTCATGGATTCTGTCGTATGCCGTAAAATATTACGCTACGGACCACATGCATCCCGAGGAAAATGCAGTTTCTTATACATATGTACACAAAACAATTTAAATGCACAACAGTCCTTGCAGTGTTAAAAATTGCTTTACAATCCAACACATTAGTTTCATTTTAAGGAATCTTTATTTGATAATTTTGGGAACATGCTTAAGAAAGAGTAAGGAAAAATAATAAAAAAAAAAAAAAAAAAAAAAAAAAAAACAGCATTTTAAAGTTTGAAAAATTTATGCTGTTTACAGTGTTTGAATTTACAAAACCGTGTGTTTAATATTGAAACTAAAATTTATTAGATGACTTTATGGAATCTATTTTTGAATTGCCTTTATTTACTCTTTTTTTATAAAACTATTATTCTTTAAAATAGCGTTATTTTTTATAATGAACAATAATAGTAACAACGTTAGAAGCTTTAAATTTCACATAATCTTTTCTCGTGTTTGGAGAAAACAATACAAAATATTAAAACTACATTAACATTTTAATAAAACACTATCCTTCTCATAAAACATTCGTTGTGCTAAATAAAAATTTTGTAGTCGATTTATTATAATTCTGTAAATATTTATTGATTTTTTTCAAAATGATACTGTGGAAATTATTCTTTCTTTAAATAATAAGTTGCATAATAAGTTGCGAGATTTAACAATGTACTTAAAAAGTTCTTCTGAGTTTGAAGCAATGCCAATCAGTTATTCCAAAAATTGTGAAAACAAATTTTAAGTAAATTTTCATATTGTATTTAACAAAAAAAAAAAAAAAAAAAAAAAGAAAGAAAGAAAGAAAGAAAGAAAAGAAAGAAAGAAAAAGAAAAGTAAAATGAAAAATGAAAATTTTCTTATTTGTTCTTAGTATCTTTCATACTTAGTTTTTATATATGCGGGATGCGAGGGATGAATCTTCTCAGACTATTCGAATAAGGAAACTATCAGCACACTGTCGCCATCTAGTTTCAATCTTTTTAATTTTTGAGTGCAAAATAAAACGAGAATGTTGAATAAGGCATTCTTTAGACACTGTTTGGTAATTCAGTTCCATAGAATATTTAAAAAATTACACCTTTTAAAACACGATTACAGTTTCACAATAGTTGCCTTCATCTTATTTTTAACGATATTGTTTCTTCTAATGTATCTTCTTCTTAATATATGAAAAGTGTTATGGAGCAATGTAATTAAGGTGACTTAAACGAATTTTTGAATGATAAATTGATTTGTATAATTTTCCTAGATTTAAAACTTAGATATGTAGCTGTTACCTTATTTTCTAAGCTTCAATTATAAAAACTTAATCAATGAAACATTTGTTTGCATGTGTTTTAGCTGTTAATACAATGAAATACTTTCAGAAAAAATAAGTGAACAAGTTGCAAATAATTATTTGCAGTCCTTCCCCTGGCTAATAATAATAATAATAATTAAACTAAGCCGATTTTTGTTTTCGAAATAAAATATATAAAATTCTGCACAAAACAAAGTTTAATTTAGTACGACAGGACTTATTTTAATCTATTCTTCCATATAAAGGCATACAGTAACTGTGTTTCATTCCCTAGCATCGGTTACTATATTCATTTCTTAAAATTTCTTTGGTATAGCTTTAGAGTAGGAGTCCTTTATCTGCTTTTAAATTTTTGTTCTCATTTTGGTGATGAATGAAAATGGATATAGCAATTAAGTAAGTAAAGATCTTGACGAGAAACGTCCGTGCTACTTCTATGCCAAATCTCATTTTGCCTAGGGCTCTATACTGAAGGTGTTCCATTCTTTTAGCACGGTTTTTCTCAATTTTATTTTAACTATTTTTAAAAGAATTTTGCATATTTTAAAATATGCTTATTTATTTATTTATTTTTGGCATAAAAAGAAATATATTTACTTATATTTCCAGCATCTATTTTTTTTTTTTAAGTTAAAATGGGATTTATATTCAATATCTTTTGAACCAATTATCCGATTGAACTAAAAAATATGGCGTTAGCTAGATTTTGTCCTAATTAATAAGTGTACTAATTTTTGATAAAACCTAATAATCCATACTAAAAATCTGGGCAGATACAATGACAAGCTTTCAGCTTTATGTATTTTAAATCAAACAAAAATGTTTGCACTTTTATTCAAGGTAAAAGACAAAATTTGGTAACAACGAAATATCATTGCCCGAAAGAAATAGTACAACCTGTCGTACTAATAAATAAATAAAAATGCGTGTATATTTACATGACACTATATATTTTAAAAATATTTCTATGTAAGTTTATTTATCATTAGACTTTCAATCACAGGGATGCGTTTTCCTATTTATTATCATAAGAAATTTTACTAATATATAAATATGTATCAAAATATAAAATCCTTAAAAAGAGGCAGCTCTAAACATAGATAGGCTGCACCAAATAGAACGGAAATAAAAATGCTTTTCGGTGTTTCGTGTTATAATAATTAGTTATTTTGACAATTACTAAAAGGTATCCAATATGAAACTAAAAAAAAAATAAATAAATAAATAAAATAACTGAATCACCTTAATTTTTTCGCCGAGAAATTCGACATAAAAAGGCGACAGATTATTTTTAGTATTACTTTTGCCTCTAAGGCAGTAGCACGTGCTTTGGAACTGAAGAAGAAAGAACACTTCATTTCGAAACCGGTAGCGCTTTCATTAATTTTATGGTGTGTGAACAAGTTTTTAAGTTTAAATATTTTCAATTCGTTCATGCTTATAGTATAGTGGTGTATTATTGAAAAACAAATTTTGTTTATTTATTTTTTTATTTTTTTAAGATATGTTTAAAATTGATGAGCACTCGTGAGAATTAGAACAGATTATTATTATTATTATTATTATTATTATTTACGAAAATACTGTGAATCAATATACACGTAAACATTACATGATGCAATTTTTAAAAACGTATCACATGTTAGAAAAAATTATTTTTAAAATTTTTCATTCAAAATAAATCACAACTATGCTTTCCCACTTGTTCTGAAAATATGTTTAATCATATTTCAAATAACTGGGTGTTTTTATTGAATATATTGTTTTACAAATCTAATATCAACATATGATTCGATATTTATAAGCTCTACTAGGCTATTGTAAAGACATTAAAGACATTCTAGCATACATTTCAGCGAAGATGAAAGCTCAGTATTATATTGCAACCACAGTGTTCGCGCATTAGAATAAAGATCATTCATTGATCTCGAAAATGTAGAAGCTTGTGAAACATTCATAGGGTAAAAGTATTCATTCGATGTTATATGTAGATAATTGGAAAATTGCATGTGAACGACAACAAACACTTTTCAGAAAAGTATTAGTAGGGACTATCACCCACTGCGTAGCTATAGTGCAACTTTAAACCTACTCAACTCATCTCAATTCAGTAGGGGTTACGTCCACCAGGAAGTATGATGAAAAGTTCCATCTATGCTTTTAACAGCATTTATTCCGCAACTATTGAAGGGCTGTGGTGGCCCGTTTATCAGACATCGAGCTCGTAATCGGAGAACTGCGGGTTCGATCTTCGAGACATCGAAAGATGGTCACGTACGTTAACTGTAGCTGGTGCACGTAAAATCCGCCGTGGCTAGAATATCCTCCGTATACCGTAAAAACAATATATCTGGGCTTACCGAAGCGTAGGATAAAAATTGTTGTGGCATGTCTCTGGATCACCCCTCGGGAGAATCTCAGACCTTCGCCAGGATCCCTGAATCTCAGCTCTAGTACAATCCACTCAACCTCAATCCCATCTATTAAGACAATTTTCCTTACTCCTCTGCCAATTCAAGTATGATTGTACTCTTGCCTTCTTAAAAGGCGATTTTTACTAGAGACTCACCTTCTCAAAATATCTCAAATATTTTCAGTGAGGTTCAGATCTAGAGCAGAGTTCACCAACCAGTAATCTGCGAAAAAAAAAATTCATATTAATGTATTTTGTTTCAAATTTTCGACTCTTTATCACAAAAATAATTAATATATACATATAATGTGTCCCGCCAACATAAAATTCACATCCTGTGCGACCACGCCAAGTATTTTTGGATTATACAGCCCTGGTCTAAAACAAAATCATGAATTTAATCCTTTCTCAGAATCTCATGCGTTGTTGTTTGCTACTGTCAACTTTTTGTGAAGTCGGTCAATATGTATTTCTTATTCAAATTTACTGCTATCGTTTTATCATAAAAAATCTGTTTGCTTTATTTTAATCTTCTCTTTCAAAATCTGTATCAAAGTTCACATGCGAACCTTACATGCAAGTTTCTTACCTACTTTTAAACCCATCATGTAACACTTAATTTATATGTTTGTATAATTTTAAGTTTTTTTTTTTTATATATATAGCCTATATCGGCATATTATACATACATTAATACGAATTGCTATAGTTTGGCCATTATTAATTTTTCCGGTTTTGACATTCAGTTGCATTTCATTTCTACACAATTTAGATTTATACCTATACAGTCAGCGTACCAAATGACATTATATAAGTTTTAGTTTCCTGATTTTATCTGTCATAAAATCATGTTTTATTAAACAACATTTAACATAAATCCTTCTAAGAAAAGCCTTTAAACATAGACGAATTTTACTCATCTATCCCCTGCGCGAAAGAAAGTTTTGTATCTTCCATTTACAGCGTTTTGAAACTTAATGGTTTTAGCTCTTTAAGCCATTAGTATGAGCCACAAAAAAAAAAAAAAAAAAAAAAAAAAAAAAAAGGAAAATTGAATAGAATTTTAAGTATTAAAGGCCATTTTATTTATTTTTGTTTTCGGGCGAATATTAAAATGTCTATATTCCATGTTATCTGAAAGGGAGTAATTTTGATACAGCTGTTCTTTCTGAATTTCTTTTTTTTTTCAGCAGTTTAAAGTATTTGCATTTTATGTAATCCATTATCGATTCAATGTATGTATCACTCAAACAATATTTCTTCTCGCATGTTTATTGTAAATTTTTCCATCAGATGCATTTGTAGCGAAATCACTTTCATTTCCAGCTCGATTCTGAATACGATATTAAATTAATGCAAATGAAAGCAAAATATCTCAGTTGGAAACAAAAAGAGCTCAACAAACGAAAAGAAATGTTTGAAGTTTTAAGTGCTCTTCTAATTCCATCTAATCGAGCAGTATACTGTGGGCCTTCAAAAATACCTTTTATGAATAAATGCTCAGATTGTACTTGTCATGAGAGTGCTCTTAAATTTCGGCTCGCAGCACGAAATCTGTGCAGTGGTTGGAAAGAAATCGAATTAGATGAAAGAAGGACGCCTGGAGAGATAAATCGTAAAAGGGAATCAGGACACTTTCAATGGTTCCGAAATTGAATTACGTTTCTCTTTCACATACGAAATAGCTTTAAACCATTTACATGAATGCTGTATCAAAAGTAATCTCACTTATTAGAGATCTTTTATCGACTCACCCGAAGTTTAAGCGATCTTCAATAAGTGAATATTTATAAATTTTATAAACTAATTAAGAAAGTTATCTGGTAACATTTAAAAAACTTATGTCTACACTCTTTTAAGCGATTTTAGAAACATTACAGAAAAGTATTTAAATCTTTTCAAGTTGTACTTAAATATCAGTTTTTAACATTTCAGATTAATAAATGATTTTTATTTTTATTATTTATTATTATTATGTTTTAACCAGATTTTCCATTTTTATTTAAGATGTTCAACTAAATCTAAAACTTACGAGAAAAAAAAAAAAAAAAAAAAAAAAAAAAAAAACTCATTACACAGCACAGTTTTAAAAATCAGAAAACAAATTCGATGTATTTAAAATTAAAGGTTTCTTTTCTATATTAATTTTAAATAATGCTATAATAGAGATTTTCGTCTCAAAAACTGTTGCTAAGTTAATCTTATTCTTAACATACATTCCATTGGTATAAAAAATATTGAAAGAATGTTTTTAAAACTTTCCTGTCAACCTTTATAAAATATTTGAATTATGCCTTACTATTTCTATACTAATATTTAATTATGTGATGTAAATTGGTGATTATACTGAAATCTTCACTTTTAACCCTTTAAAGCTCAGCGTTTTCGCAGCAAGGGCGAAATTTTTTATTTCCAACAGCAATAATATATTTCTGAAATCTATCTGTATATATAATAAAATAAGATGTTTGTATGTGTGTGTGTCATTGTGTATGTATGTCCAGAGCATTTGAAGAAAACGGCTGATCGCAGAGCTGCACAAATTTTCCTGGAGGTTCGTAATGACCTCTCATGATGCACCTCGAAGCCCGATTTTCGAATTTTTGATTAGTTTTCTTTTAATTAGAAGGTTGTTTTAATTCTTTATTTTAATTCTTTATTTTTTTTTAATTGGATTTTGCCATAGTGTTTCCATGTCACGCTAAAAAAAAAAAAAAAAAAAAAAAAAGACGTTTCCATTTGAAAGTAAATGTGAGGTATTTCTTATGCTGGTTAATGGCTCAGTCGATTAAAGCGTCAAGTTGTTAATGTGATGGTCGTGGATTCGATACTTGGTGGCGGATGTGTTACTTTTTTCCAGATCATTAATAGATAAGATGTTAATTGTAAAAGAAAACATGTCGTTGTCTACACAGTATTCTAAGAAATTCTGATTAGATTTTTTTTAAGCTTTCTTTTACTTACTAAAACGCGCAAAATAAAAATTTAAGTGAAAAAAAAAAAAAAAAAAAAAAAAACACTGGAGCCCTAAAAATCATAAAATAAACATTTATTCTTGAAGAGATATGGCTATAAAAAATTAACGTGTCATCAATAAGTAAATTTTAAAGAAAATTATAGATGTTTCACTTTTGCAAGAGATGAAATATTTTAACTGATCAAAATATTTTAAAAAGCATTCGAGAACAACACTCGAGATTCTTTTTATATCTGTTAGATTTTTGATTTTTTTTTTATTAATTAAAATATGAAAAAAATTTCCTTGTGAAATTAGGCTTGAAAATTAGCCATTTAAATATTAGTTTTAAATTTAGTTGTTGCCAAAAAAGTTTTCCAATTCATTGTTTTCGACAAAAAAAAAAAAAAAAAAAAAAAGAATATTTTCATGCAAATAATGGAATTTTGCTGCTGAATAATGAAACTAAAATATTTAATAGATGTTGAGATACAGTCATCTTTGAAATCGTAGTTCCTAAATAATAACAAATCTACCTTTCGCAGTTAAATACCCAAGTACCCGTAACAGACCTTTCTACAGGCAATGATAACCTGGACCCGATGCAGAGCAGACGGAAAAAGACCTGCCGTAGGCAGCAGGTACCCGAAGCAAGGTTTAGGGCGATTTCAATGTAGGTATTTTTGTTTTAGTTTTTATTTATAATATGATATAAAAAATAAACAGTGATTCAGTTCTTTTGAAAAATCATTTAAATATATAGTGACCAGCGAAGCGGGCGTAGCCTGCTAGTGCATATAATAAAATAAGATGTTTGTGTGTGTGTGTGTGTGTGTGTGTATGTATGACCGGAGCTTTTTAGGAAAACGATCACAGAGCTACGCAAATTTGCAAGGAGGTTCGTAATGACCTCTCCTGATGCGCCTCATTTTTGTTTTACTAAAATCGGATATTGCCACAGATTTTCTAAAAAACAAGGCGTTTCCGTTTTGAAGTAAATGTGAGGATTCCGTTATGTCGGTCAATGGCAATAGCCTAAAGCTAGAGTACTAATCAAAATATAATTATTTAGAAAAACAGAAATTTTTATCACTGCTGTGGACATTACCTCTGCCCCAACACTTTTTACAAAAACAATCTGTAGTTGATCTATGTAACATATATCATGGATATGCTTATACCATACGCTTATCTTCCACTTCATAAAAAATTTCGTAAAAAGCATTTAGATAATTTATAGTGTCCTGATTAATGTTAAGAGTCTCTCAGTTAAAAAATGATGTATTTAAAGAGTATAATTGGTCGCTTTTACGTTTTACAATAATATTTTCGAACTTTTAATTATTTTCATAAAAATAAAAAATGTGAACTTTGGAATGAAAAAAAATATATATAATGATTATATAAGGTAAATGATTCAAATATGACCAATGCAGGTAATATGTCCAACCCACAATAATGTTATTAATTTCAGTGAAATCCGAAAATTGACGTTTGAATCTAGTCGCTCGAAGTCAGAAGAACATAATTTAGCACTCACTGCGTTGCCCTCAAACCTTGATCAAGTGCACGGGGGGACAGTCATTGTTGATTTATTGTTAGTTGCATTGGCATTTTATAAATTTGTCTCTTGTAAGTTTATTACTTTTCTGACTAAAACAAAGTATCTGTATTTAATGTTATACATAATGTTTTAGCTGGTTCAACGGTCTTTTCAACTGTATAAATGAATTTCAATAGCTGAGTTTTCAGACAGAATTACGAACAGATTTTTAAAACTCGTCATTGTTGGCAATATGCCCATGGGCATATTATCTGCACGTGTCAAAATGTAAGCCTCAAGGACGTGTCTTCTCATCTTTGATGGGGTCGAGTCCCATCTTGATTACTTAATTCTGGATGAGGCTGGAAAAAAATGACATTCTTCCACCTTGTTCACCTTCTAATACAACCCATTATCTGCAGCGTTTGGATAAATCTTGTTTTAGGCCAATTGAGCAATTTTGGGACCAGAAAGTTCTTTTGTTTTTGAAACAAACTAACCATGAAAACTTTACAAAAACTCGATTTAGAAGGATATTTTCTCCAATTTGGGACAAAGCTATGACATTGACATTTCCAACGTTCAAGATGACTTCAAAGAGACAGGTATGTATCGTGTCAATCCTATCTTATCTATCCTGTCAATGTGACTCTCGAGGAAGCTTTTGCTCTAAGTTCTGTGTGTGAAAACCCACCTCCAACAAAAAATAGTGCCAAAAGTGGAAAACAAATTTCTTCCCCAGAGACATCTTCTGAAAAACAGTTCGCCATACTCCTTGCTCCTCAAGTAACAAGGAAAAAGTTGTGGATCGAAGATTATGTGTTGTGTGTCACAATTATGTGTACGAGGAATGTGTACGACTTTCCAAGAAAGGTAAGAAAGTTTTTACTTGCCATGTACGAGAAGTCAAAATAAATTAAAAATTCTTTTGACCGTAAAAAGTTTAAAATTGGTGAAAAATCTGCTGAAAGTTGTTTAAAATTTATAAACATTGTTTTCAAAATTTTCATTAATTTTTGTAATTTTTCATTAATTTATATATATATATATTTAAATCAATTACTACTATCGCTAAAAAATTTCTATTCTTAAGGTGGCCATATTACCTACACTTACCTTAGACTTATATAAAATTGAATTTCGAGACAAATGATGTGATAGAGTAATACTTACAACATTATACATGTTTTCAACAAAGGAAAATACTGCATCCAGAAAATCTAAATACAAAATTTCTATTTTAAAAATATATCATGCAAGTAAATATATGAAGGCTACATTTTACGAAAATATAAAATTTTCAAATATTTTCTACTATTCATTATGTTTATAATATTAAATAAAAAATTATTAGGTCGTTGCAAAAGTTCATGCGGTCTCGGATCATTTTATTGCCTCCAAAGACGAGAGCTTCTATCGCCGTGGTATACATTTGTTACCCGAAAAATGGGCAAAGGTTGTAGAAAGTAATGGGGAGTATTTTGATTAAAAATTCTCATTTGATTTGATGTATTTTTATGAAATGAAGCAATAAAAAACCGCACGAACTTTTGCAACGACCTAATACTTTCCTTGTCTACATTTGTCTGTTATATTAAAACATATAAGCTTTAATATTTCGTCATTATAGAAGTAATTATTTGGTGTTAAAGAAACTCAAATAATCCTTTTTCTGTACACACAAGTAAACATTTTCAGCATTTAAATTATTTTGATTCTTATAATGCAATGCTCGGAAATTATCATTTATCTCTTACATATCTTTTGATTCAACAAATTTTCTTGAAAATTTAGTTTTAATATATGATTTTTTATTAAAGTAAGATCTACAAAAAAGGATCAAAACTTCAATTTAAAGAAAAATACATATAGATGTAAGTTTCATTGGGAATTGCAAATAATCCAGCTATGATCCAACATTTAACATACAATAAATTTATACTGAGTGTAGTAACTATCGTAGTAACGACGTAGCTCTACAAAAATGCTTAGATCCGAAGTATTACAGAATATGAAAACCTCCATTACACAAATGAGCATTACGATATTGCATGCTTCTGTTTACCAAAATTATTTTTAGCCAGAGCCAATCGAAATTTACTGTCCGTATTTCGCTACGATTGTAAATTAAGTCCCTATAACGTTACAGAAAGATGACGCTAAGGTAAGGAGTTTATAAATGCGAAAGGAAAACACAAAGATAATAGATCCTTTAACATTATTTGTGTACTAATAAATGTTGTGGATTCTTAAAAAAAGATAATAAAGATATTCTACATGTATGTAGTCAAATGAGAGAGAGGAAGTGCTGTAGAATTTTCCGTAGTGATATAGTGTTAACGACAGCTTGCACTGAGAAAAAAATATATACCGCTTTAATCTAGAACCAATATGTAGTCATTTTCTAAATTCCTAAACTAGAAATATAGATTTTCGAGCTATGCGTATAAGGTAAGTAAATAACCTGGATAGTCGAAATGATTGAGAATTTCAAGTCTACACTTTTCTAGATGGTGAAACAATATTATGAATGTTATGAATATTATGAATCCTTTGTATTATGAGAAATGCTCGTTGGTTTACTATAATTAAAACAAAATTATAGTTACTAAAACTCGCCTCTTGTGTTCGCATTTATTTACAGAGATTTTTAAACGAGATTGACCACCATAATATAGGATATTGCTCTAGAATTCTAATAGAGGTTTCTAGATCTTGCTATCAAAGAGTACTAGAATTTATAAGGATGACATGGAACAATTTTTACTTGAGTCACAATTTAGATTCTAGATGTCAGTCACATAATTTTTTCTCTGCACTGTTAAAACTTTCTGTAAATTTAATGTAAATATTTATCCAGAGTCTCTGTAAATTTACAGTAATTCTTAGTTAAAAGTGAATAATCGAGATTCTCAACCTTTATTCTGTATTTTTACCTAATTTTATTATTTAATTTTTTAATTAAAATTAAAAATGACTGTTTCTACTTTAGAAAAAGCATTCTGTGTCCGAAATATACTCTTATCAATAATTAATTAAATTAATATTAGTTATTAAAGTGAATATATAAAATAAGTTTTTTAACATCTCCATTTATTTTTCTCTGTAATTTTACGTAAGACTTAAGATAATACATTACACAGAGTTTTCTGTTGAAATTTTTAACAGTGTTTACGAGGAACGCGTAAGCAAGAGTAATTTGGGCATAAAAATATTTTGCCAAGAATCGATCCAGAAAAGTAGATAGTAGTGCTATCTCATCTTTAGACGCCCAAAGTTGAAAACAATACACACAATGACGCACCTGTGTCAATGAAACATAATTCACTAACAACCGAATATCAAGAAAAAAATATAAGCTCATGCCTCACAGCGATGATTTTGGGTGAGGTGTGTAGTGTATGAACAAGGTAACTATTACGCAGATTACCTTTAAAACCTTCTCTCTGTCCTCGCATAGGAGTTACGTTGAGACGAATACCTTTATTAAACTATGGAGAAGCTAATTGCTTTCAGTGATAAATTTCTTCTATTCTCTGATAATCGATATGAGTTGAGACATGTTGCTTTGCATCAAGATCTGACAGTTCAAGTTCAATAACACGTTCACATGTCTTAACACGATTACTTTCTATATATCATATCTATATCTTATAAGGCATCTGGTTTCTACTTTTACGGCCCATAGCTTCATGCTGGTGCAATTAAATTTCATGTGCCAACCGGACTCTCTTGTTAAAATTCTCAAACGTCCACCCAGTCTTTTTTTCTGTCTTCAAAGCTGTTTTTATTAAAATTCACCCAGTTAATTTTTTGGTGTAACAGTAACACGACACATTTAATTATAAAGTGCATTTTTACTTTCCGAACACTATAGTGAGGAAAGTATTGTAATCATGTCAAAAATCCGAATTCGAGATTTTGATGTTTCTATACGTTTCGAGGTCCCCTGAGTCCGTTTTCACTAATTTTACGATGATGTATGTATGTGTGTGTGTATGTGTGTATGTGTGTATGTATGTGTGTATGTCTGTGAGTGAACACGCTAGCGTCTAAACGCTTTGTTCGGATAAGCTGAAAGTTGGTGTGTATATTGTAAGTCACCATAGTACGAACCCTATAGATTTTGGTGAATCTAGCACTTATAGTTTTTTTACAGGGACACAAAGAAAAATTCTTTATCATTATGGTCTATGGGACCAAAATCTGAAAAGTGCGATAGCATCTAAACGCCTTCTTCAATTGATCAAAAATTTTATACACATATTATAGGTCACAGTTACTCAATTTGTATAGAGTTTGGAGAATCTGGCACTTACAGTTTTTTTACAGGGAGACAAAGAAAAATTCTTTATCATTATGGCCTATGGGGCCAAATTTTTAAAAGTGCGATAGCGTCTAAACGCTTATTTAATCTGAACAAAATATTTGTACACATGTTATAGGTCACAGTTGCACGAACTGTATAGATTTTGGTGAATTTAGCACTTACAGATTTTTTACAGGGACACAAAGAAAAATTCTTTATCATTATGGCCTGTGAGACCAAATTTTTACTTTCTTCGATATTCAATAGAAGAAAGTATTGGATTCGTAAAAATTTTCGACCTCGGGTTTTTGATGGATTTACACGTTTTGAGAGCTGTAGAACACGATTTGACCATTTTTAGAAAATGTCTGTCTGTTTGTCTGTCAGTCTCTGCGTGGATGTGACAGACTTTTGTGGCAACTGTATCTCAGGAACTACTTCACAGAATTTCATACAAATTGGTATGTAGTTGCACCTTGACATAAATTAGTGCCTATCAACTTTTGGTAAAAATTGTCTTACAGGTTGCGTTGGCATCCCGCTTTTTCTAAATTTTTAACATGGTGTATAGTACAAAATTTTGTATAAATGTGCATAAAGAGAATATTTTTTAGTAATCATTATGAAATTTACAAGAATTATTTATAATAGAGATAGTCAACTGGGAAAAATTGTTTGTTTGTGTAGGAGCCTCGCCAACCCCCCTGGGGGGGATTCCCCCTTCTAGGGGAGTAAATTTTCATGATGGGTATCTTTCAAAAGAGCTCGCCAGTACCTTTAAAACGAATGGTTGAACCATAGATTTGCGATAATTTAAAATGAAGTTATCGATTTTTTTTAAATGTGATATTGACAATAAAATTGATTTTTTTTGGATATTTAGTATTATACTACTTCTCTAATATGGAAATCATCTGCATTATCATGGAAGATAATTTTTTTAAATAATAATTTTAATATAATAATTTTAAAATAATAATTTTACTGAGTGAATTTGTATAGGAAAATATAGAAGAAAGTCATGTGGTGGCCACAACATACTAGTTAAAAGTGCGATAGCATCTAAACGCCTTATTCGATTGAGCTGAAAATTTATATGAATATTATAAATCACTGTTGCACTAACTATAAGCATTTTGGTGAATCTAGCATTTATAGGTTTTTTACAGGGACACACCGAAAATTCTTTATCATTATGATCTATGGGCTCAAAGTTCAGTAGCGTTAAATAAAACATCGTGTAATATATGGAGAAAAATACTTAAACACTGTATTATGGTTTTATCTCTTTTGTTTTTTGACAACTCCTCTTTCTTTACTTTATCTACAAAACTGTTAATTACTCAATGTTCGGAAAGTCGAGTGGAGTCACTCCAGATTTTTAATCAGTAAAATGATTTCATCTTTCCCCGACGGAATGCATTTCCAACATTATGAGCCGCTGATTTTAACAAGTTCAATCAGAGAAACGACAAAAATAATTATATTTCTAATAATGTGGCAAAGTTTACATTTAATAACAGGAGACGTGGCGTTGGAATATTAAAACTCGGATAAACGACTACGTCAGAAACGCCAAAGAAAAATATTGTATTACAATATTTTTCTTTGGCGTTTCTGACGTAGTCGTTTATCCGAGTTTTAAAGTTTACATTTCCTCAAATCTGGCGACATTTTTTATTAGATGAGATTCGTTTATTTCAAAAATGTTTGTTACCAATCTTTAGAGAAATACTTACGTTGCTTGACTAACTATATTCTTTAGATAAAAAATTCCTTTTTTAACAAACAATTTTCCATTCAAGCTTTTTTAAACAGTTCTGATTAAAATAATGCGTATATATATATATATATATACACGCAAAATATTATTTGTACGTGATAGACATTCATGAACATAAGTTCTCTATGTTATAGTAATCAAATCGCTTAGTTGAATTTTGATTTGTCGTTGTAAGTACATTGCTAAATTTTTAAAAATTCTTTTCGGTTGTTTAAATTTTTAGATAGTCTGAATGCATTAACGCATGTTTAATAGTACATAGTTAATGAGTTGTGAACTTTTCGTAAAACATCAATATTATTAAAACAAATCTTTCTTTTAATTTTTAATTCATTATATTAATTAAGAAACTTGCCTAACATTGATATTTTTTATTTTTAAATTATAAATCTCTCTCTCTCTCTCTCTCTCTCTCTCTCTCTCACTTTATTTATTTATTTATTTTCCCCCCTGTTAGCTTTCATTATGATTAGAAGTAAGATTAACTTACGTATGCTATTGAATAAGAAGTGAAAATTTTTATTTAAAAAATGAACATTTACCTTATACTAATCATTGTAAATCAAACACAGACATTTTAAAGTGTGGAAAATATCAGATAAAGATATTAATATTCTATTTTATTTCGCCTTTCCGACAACAAAACTTTGTAACTAACTTACCTCGAACAGGAAGGTAGGCTTATGCTTTCACACACTAAAATACAAAGGTTTCACCAGTGTCTTAGAGATTCTATTCTCCAAGCTAGTAGACAGAAGGTATCGAGTTCTAACCCAGGTTGCACTCGTCGGCCTAGCCGTTCAGAGTTTACCGTGGTTTACTTTTAAATTTGCGTAAATATGATATATATGTTCTCTTAGGAAGACCGCCCACGGAGGGCTTTCCACCCTGATCTGGGACAAAAGGGCAGTTAGTACGCTTTAACTTAAAACATCAATACACCGGAATACAATCTGCACAGTAATGTAGAGTTAATTTTTAATAAAAATCTACCTGTGCTACTTTTTGTTCAACCGTGAGTCCCTACATAATAAAATATAAAATATGCGGATTCAAAATTTAAAATTTGAAAGCACGATTTAAACCAAATTTCATTAATATTTAAAACTATGTAGTAACATTTGTCTAGTCCTGTATAAGAACATCAGCACTGAAATATTTCATTTACTATATAGAGCTTTCTCTAAGTTAAATTACTGTTTTAATTGCTACGTGAAAATTGGCTGTGCTGAGATATATTTATCATACATTCTCATTTCATATTGTTCCTTTTGTAGTCTAATTACCCCGTCATATCTTTTCTCTAGAAAATATTTTACAGTGTAAGTTTTTAATAATGCCTTAATGTCGCTTCTGCTAAGGTCAATTTTAACCATAGCTACGTCCTTTCTTAAAGCTTGGGATAATAAACTCGCATTCCGATGAGTAATACATTTGGATAAACCAATGTAGATGCCATTTAGAAATACCGGAAAATGCCGAGGAAATGGAACTCGTCCTGGCGTAAACGTCACCAAAATTGAAAATTGAATTTGAAAGTCGTTAACTTCAATGTTCTTCTTTTCTTAATTAAGATGCTTCGCATTTAATATTGTTGAAGCTAGAATTATTCCTTTCATTACCATCCGTACAAGGATTTATTTGATGCAGAGGTATTTATTTCTTCCTTGATCATGATACAAACTTGAATTTCGGGAATACAGATTTAGTAGATTATTGATTACATTATAATGAATCATTTCCTTAAGATTTTTAACTCTGTTTATTGGAATTACTTTGAAACACATTATTTCCTGCGTGATTTTCCTGAATTCTCTAATTATTATTTAAATTAAGAAAGTGTTGATCTTTCATTTAGGTCTTTATTATTTATAATTAATTAATCATGGAACATATTATTAAAGTCTGCAATATTTCCTTATATTCTACTTCTGGAATGTAGAAAATATAAATGAATAAATGAAAAGTATTAAATAATACAGGGTGAGCAGGAAGTCTCGCCCTGAACCTAAAAAGTTATTGTGTGAAAGCTACAAAAGTTGGACATATATTTGTTCAAATCATTGGCTCCAATTTGCAAAATTTAAGGGGATGGAGAGGACAATTCGTCCTGGAGTTCTCAGACGTGATCATAGAGTGAAAGGATCTTAACTTCCAATTCTTCAGTGTTAACAAATAATGTGGCAAGTATTTTTTTTTTTTTTTTTTTTTTGATATATTTAAACAGAATCACTTTCGTCAGAGGAAATTTTGTTTCAGAGAAACCAGCAACATTTTTTATCCTCCGAAAAGAAATAACATGCTGTTAGTTTCTCTAAATCTTTTAATGTTTAAACCATCACTTTATTGCTTTTATTACAATGATGTTTGTATCCATAACAACGTAAAATTACTCCATGAACACAAATACACATTTTCGTTTCATTAAAACAAAGAACACTTCATTTTTAATTTTTTTTTCCAACGGCGTGGTTTGGATGAAAATAATGTAAATAATGTCTTCCTTAAATATTTAGCACCTACTCACTCTTTAGATAAAAATGACACCATTTATTACGCTAGATAAACTGGTGAAATTGAATTATCCACTTATGTAAAAATTATATTATAAAGGTTATTTTGAAATATTTTTTCATATTTTCAGAAATATTTTGTACTTGTCTTACATTTTACATTACAGAGAATTATTGCATGTTTCTTCCGTTATCTCTAAATGACAAAATATGGCATGTCTAAAACTTTGCAATAGCATTGAGCATACCGTCATCAGTTTAGGATGGTCAAATGGGTTTGTGCTTCTATTTGTATAAGAGGAATCGGATTCTAGGGATTCTTATCAGTCAATAGAACTGTTGGGATTGTAAAGGATTGGCCAATAGAAATTAAGAAGTCCGTGTTATGAAATTTTTAGATAATATAGACTTTACAGGGTGGCTGAAAAGTTCGGGCAATATTTTTAAATGTTTCACCAGTGTAAAATTACTGCATAAACAAATGAATAAACACAATTCAACGAATAATAATTTTTATTCATTCAATAACAATAAATTAGAACAAAAACTTTTACAACAAATGCTCAAAATTAGCTCCAGGAGCCTCAATACATTTGCGCAGTCTCTTTGGAAAATTTCCGACGATGGTCGCACAGTGTCCTACCGTAATTTCATCACAGGAGCGCGTCAGAGCTGTTTTGAGCGCTTCTACATTAGCGTATCGTGTAGCCGAAACCTTTTGCTCTAGGATGGGCCACACTGAATTATCCATTGGATTGATATCCGGCGAATTTGCCGGCCAAATGTCTTGCCCCAAAAGTCCGTAAACAGCTCTTCGCAGACGCAATTGTGGATTTGACAAAATGCGCCGGAGTCTTGCTGAAATGCAAATCCATCCGGGCCGAAGTGCTGAGTCGTCCACGGTTCGAGTACGTCACGAAGGATCAGTTGCCGATACCTGGCGGCATTGATTTTGACATTTCTTTGGATAAAGGCAATCGGCGTCTTTCCAGTGGCACAGGTTCCTCCCCACACCATCACACAGTCCGAAAAATGGCTGCGGCCGATGGCTTCTGCTGCCACAGTCTTCTACTGACCTGAGTATCTGACGTCGATTCTGGCGATTACGGAACGGCTCGACAGTGAAAATCTTCTCATCCGTGAAGAGCACCTTGTTCAAACGACCAGCACAGACCACCCGAAGCATTTTGTGGCAGTTCTATAGCCGCTTCTTCATCATAGCGTCATTAAGGAAGCAGACGCGGGCGATCTTGTAACTACAAAGTCACAGCTTTCTCTTGACGATGTTTTGAACGCGTTCTCTGCTGATTCCGAGTTCTGTGGCCATCTTATACATCGACAGCTCTGGATTTCGACGAATCCGTCATCGAACCTTGTTGATGTTTTCTGGAGTTGTGGAAGTGGTTCGACGACCATTCCAAGGACGGTCTGCAGTCCCACCTGTTTCTTTGAAGTGTTTCACGACCTTGTAGATGGTCCTCTGCTTAAAACCAGTCGTTCGAACAATGTCGACCGTCATCGTTCCCATCTTGTGCAGTTCCACAACAGTGATACGTTCATTTTCACGACACATAATGTAAACAGATCGAATAAAAAACAAATAAATTAAACATTTCCTGGATTGAAATTACACGAGGAATTTATCAAAATTGTTGAAAGCGACGTAAAACCACAATGACAATGACAAAAATCATACAAATGCAATTGTTTGAACTTTTCAGCAACCCTGTATATAAGACTTCAAACAAGCAGATAGAAGAATTACCATGACATCACAATTTAGATTATTTTTATGATTCCTATAAAAAGCTTCAAGAAAATCGATACCATATATAAATTTAGGTCTGTAGTTTGTTTTAGCTCAATTAAAGTTTAAATTGTTAATATTTTTCAACAATATTAGCGAAATGATGGTTTCTGATTTCTGAATATAATAAATATGATTTTTTAACGACGGAATTTTAAACCAAGTTTAGTTTGAATCAAAGTATTAAACCACTTTGAGAGAAAATAATATAAATACGGTATCCCAAAACTGATGCATGCCTGTTGGGACTTTTAAGCAGGAAGACGTAAGTTTGTTAGCAGATGTGAAAATTATTTAAAAATCGTGCTGTTTGAGAACTTAAATGATATGAAGACTTAATTTTATAAAATTAAGTAAAATAATGATGATATAAGAAGTAAACAACACAATCTAGAGTGCACAAGGATCGGAGAAGCTGTAATTTAAAAGTAGCCTTATATATAATGGAATGAAAATCACTATGTTTCCGCCCAAGCAAGTGAGTCCCGTGATTTATGAGTCTGTTTATTGAAATTATTATTGTTATTTTACATCATTAAGGGTTTTTTTTTTCTTTTTTTTAAAACGTATGTAATATTCGCTAACTTTTTTTCTCATGATGCCGCAATCAGGGTGCAGCGAGCATTGTCCCAGAGTGCCCAAATTTGAGGGCCACCAACATCTGTTATTTAAATTATTTGTTTTTAAATTAATATACAGTATAGAAAAGTTTATTTGCGCTAATTTAATTGTATTTTTAATATTTACAATTATTTTTATTTTATCAATTGTTCTCATTAAATATTTATAAAATCCGTAATGTTTTTCTCCTTTCATATAATTTTAGAAAACTTTAAGTAAGGTTGCAATTACCCGTATTACTTAAAAATGACATGCAATTGAAGCAGTTTTAAAATAAATAAGTTAAGTCGCATTCATTCTGAATAACATTACTGCTATTTCATTCCTGATTTGTTTTAGATGTTTAATAAAATAATATGAATGTTATGATGATACCACCGAGGAAGGTCTCCATAGGCGCGTACGCAAAAATTTTTTTGAAAAAATTACAGAATACTCTCTTGAGGTTATGTATGATGTTTATAAAAAAAGAATCTGGCGGAATCACTATATATCGTCCGTAAAAAAATATTGAAAATGACCGATTCTTGGCTATTTATCGCTTGTTGGCGACAAAATAAAAACTGATGCAAAACGGTTTTTTGATAAATACTCATTTTAGAAAAACGTTTTAAATACTCTTCATACTAAACTGGTTTAAGAAAGTTTACTTTAAATAAATATGCGTTTATAACTACAAATTTGTCAAAATATTTATAAGAAACCTAACGATCAAATTATATACCTTTTAGTTTAACGTGAATACCTAAACTAAGCTTAAGTTTCACTTGAGCTTTAAAGATTATGGCTTAAAGTAAAACAGTACGCACATTTATTTATATTGCATAATAAATTAAAAGGAGCGTACATAACACTTTGGAAATGGAAAAATGGTAAACGGCAATCATTTATCAGTGCGCTATTTTGTGTTTTCGAAAAATACCGATTTCACAACCGGTAATTTAGATGAAAATTTAAATTCATAAAAATTATTTCAAATTTAAATTTTATTTTTAAATTTCAGTATAGATTACACATTAATATTGAAAATTTAAAACATATTTTTTTATTATAATTTACTTTCTATCACACTGATTAGATAACATTTACCAAATAACTTTTTTAACCCTACGTACTAAATTAATTAAAATAAGTTTAACTTAAAAAAATGCATTTTGTATAACTGCAATTTTTGAACTGTTCACCTTTTGTTAATTTATTCAAACTTTAAACCTTTTAATGGAAAATTATAATGAATTATAATTTTTAAGCTTTTAATGTATTTAAATAATAACCGTAGATTAGAAAGGGGAGTAAACAGATCT
Source organism: Salticus scenicus (assembly GCA_963930645.1). NCBI lineage: Eukaryota > Metazoa > Arthropoda > Arachnida > Araneae > Salticidae > Salticus > Salticus scenicus. The sequence continues at coordinate 168,841,781 of OZ005651.1, forward strand.
TTGGATTAGCAAAAATGCACAAAAACAAATTTATTTGTATGAGCATAACTTTGATATTGAAAGTTGCTTCATTAGAAGATGTAATTATTGCCCACCCACCCAAGATTTTGTTTTTTATTTCTTTCCTATTTTCTGTACGATTAGTTACATTTTCTGTTTGTTTCTCCCAATGATACAATTCACGTAATTTTATATATATATATATATATATATATATATATTTAAACTTCGTGTAGATACTTTTTAAATTGCGACATGAATTTCAAGAATTCACATTGGGCCAATAATTTTCAGCCTTCTTCTTATAGTCCCATGATATATATTTTTTATTTTGATGCATCTCATCTTTAAAAGGCAATTCGGTGCTATACTCATTTTCATCACAATTTCGCTAAATGCAGGATATGCATCATCAGGAATACCTTCAAATTTTTCATAACTTACAAACTCATATTTTTTTAATATTTCAACAATGTGGTTTTTTAATTTAATTTCTTCTTCTATAACATTTGTGAGAGCAATATTTTTTTTTTCATGTATTGCTTATACAGCATCCAAACTATATTGTGCGTGTTAATTTTCAAAGACATTGTCTTTAATAAAAAAATAAATTTAATATTTTAAATTTTAAAATTCGTTTTAAACATTAACTAAAAGTAATATATATATATATATATATATATATATATATTTGCAACTTGCAAAATACAGGAGATGTGTCAATTACCAAATAAGAAACAAAAGATATATGTATAACTTAAACATCTATTTAACTGTAATTTAAATATTTGGAAATCGCAAGGAAAAAATAAATAATATTTTTCGAAGCTAAAATGAAATACTAAAAAAAAAAAAAGCCGCGTGCATATAATGTACAAGCTTGTATGAGAAACAGACAACTCTTTCACCGATTAATTTCAAACTACAATTACTATAACGCTATTCAGAAAGATTGTTTTGCAAGAAATTCTTAAACGCATTAAAATTACTGGCATTTGACGGGAAAGTAAGTTGCTGCACTTTTTGTCTTTTGGCTAAATATTCTGTACTATATTATTTTTTTACAGACTATGTATTGTAGGATTCCACCGATAAATTTGCCTGATCTTGTATTACCTATGTAAGTAGTACTCTGTATTTCTTTCTTTCTTTTTTTTTTTTTTTTTCCACAATATTCTGAGTATGCGCTTTAAGGAGACCTTCCTTGCAAGTATTAACGAAATACACAATTTTTTCAGTTTGAAGTTAATTTGACGACAGAAGTTATTTTGAAAAGTTACGTTTGTTGAAAATATGTAGACTAATGCGACAGCCTAATATTATTATTGATACTGTCTATACTTTTAACAACCCTATATATAAGGGTAACTCCATGGCAGAAATTAGTCTCATTAACACAGAAAAAATATTTTTTTTTTACCATTATTACCGTACAGAAATATTTATCGTACATTTACAGAAGTTTTTATGATTAAATAGGATAATGCTTGTTGTTAGAAATATTGGTGGAAGCAGAAATATCTCTGTGTGTTACTGACACTACATTTATTCGGAATTAATCATAAATGTTGTGTGTTGAGCGCTTATTATGCATTGTTTTGCGTTTAGTCCAAAGAAGTGTAATATTTTTAATAGTATATTCCTGCTATAAACAAAATTTACAGGGTGCAAATTAGATGAGTAGAAATATGCTCTTATGCGACCAATGCAAGAGTTCAATTTTAGTAATGAAATTATGTAGCTGAATATTAATGTAACATGTGATGGGTGCGAGGAGGACCCCAAAAATCTTCCATGTCCAGGAGGCCTAACGTTTCTTTTCTATATTGCTCTGTTATAATTAAGTTAAAATCTTATGTCGTGTAACAGCATTCATGAGACCCAGTGAACGAAAGGATAAAAGCAAGTCCGCATGATCTGTGAATCCTGGGTCTGTAGATCCTGGGGTGCCTGGTTCAATTCCAGGCAGCTCCCTGATTGTTTTCTCCAGATCTTCGTGTTGTAATTGTATGCTGTCCATATGTCTTCATAACAATGAAACTTTACAAGCGGGCTTCAAGCCAAGGTCACAAATCGGATATGTGTGTCAACAATTAAAAAAATTATAACGATATTCGTTTGATAATAGTTTAGTTTAATAATATTCAGTATCACATAAGAAAATATTCTTCGTACGACACATATAATCTATTACGATTTTTCCTTAAATGAAATTGAAAATACTTAACTTTATTAAAAATATATGATACTATTAATTAATGTATTTAATTTTTTTTTTTTCAGAAATGCACTTAAAATTTACATTTAAATAAAAATCTTTTTACTACAATATTCATTTACTTGATTTCACTTACATTTCTCTTCTGCCCAATTAATTTGCTTTTGAATAAATTATTAAAACTTTTATCTTGGATTCCATACCTAGAATTGATTTTCATCCCACTATTCGAATAATAAACTAATGCATCTAGATTTTAGTAAAAATATTTTAAAGCTAAAAGCTTTTGGATTACTTTAAAACATGCATAACTGAATGCGAAATAAATGTTTCCACGAAAATGAAACACCGATTAAAAAATCGCTGAATTTAAGATTCATATAACTTTGGAGGTTTTCAATCACTCCCATAAAAGAGAAACAAAATATCTCCTAATTTAAAACATCTATTAAGCATTTAGCAGATGCTTTGTTGAGGTATAGACTCTCACTTCTGTTGGTTTTCTTCCTTAAGGTGCTCCTTCTTAGGTAATGTAAAAACTTAACGTAAATAGTTTCCGCTTGAATAGAATTTCGGAAAGGAACAAAGGAATAAAGTAGAGCTTTTCATTTTTTTTTTCATTCAAAAAATGAGGAGAGGGAGCAGGATTAAAAAAGTATTTCGATTTGCGTTTGAGAAGCACCCTTCTAAATCTCCAGTACCCCCTTCCCCTTTTCTGCTATTGCTAATTCAACACGGCGAATCCTGTTATTGATTTTAGATTGCATTATTCATTTAAATAACTTTAAATTCCTTCAGCACCATACAGAGCCATTTCATATTAGAAGTATTCCAAACCTTAAAGAAAATGCTAAAATAAATTGAAGATGAAGTTTTATCGGAATAAATAATACGTATTTAAATCTTTTTTCAAGGACGACTTTCGTTTCCGTGTATTTTATTCGATCTCTTCCCTCCCCAGTAGCCATTTTTTGCTCCTTTGAATCTTTCTCGAAGATCTTCATGTTCCATTCATTAAGGCTTTAAAAATGTTCCCTTTTTAGCCTCCGCTCACCCTGCTGTAGGCGTTTAGAAAGGCTTGGGGTCCAAGTCATCGACTGCGTTCCAAACCCATCTTTAAGCACAGGCCTAGATGGAAGCCCGTGATTTTCATTTATTCAGATAAAACACGAGAATTGTTTTCTGTTTTTGTTTGGTGTACTCCTTTGGGCTGACAGAGGAGGGAAAAAATAAACTCTTTCTCTATGTTGCTTACCCGCTAGAGTTTTTGATTTGTTTGTTTCGGAAAAAGATCATTTGCAGAAAGAAGAAATCACCCAGGATCTTTAATGTTTCTGCTCTCTCTATATATTTTGGCTTCGAAGATGATCTGGAGGAAAATGAATTATGACATTCTATCGTCTAAAAGTTTAATACGACGTCTAGAAACATTAAATAAAGAAAAGAATGATTTAAAAGAAGTAATGAACATCCACGTCAATTTATAGAGTTCTTGTTTGAAATTTAAAAGAGATATGGATATAGAAAATGGGTTTTTGTTTCTCAAATTAATGGCTCCATAAATACCGTTAGACCATTTTTCACATTATATGTATAAACAAAGGTTTGTTTTTAATTTCCATTTTCACAGCAGGGCTTTCACACATTTTACACTGCTTTTTATCTTAGGAAAATTTTTAGAATGAGAATGTGTGAAGACCCTGTTGTGAAAATAGAAATTAACAACAAACGTTTGTTTATAAATAGGAAATATGGTCTAATGGTACTTATGAGGACATTAATTTCAGAAAAAATAAACCCATTTCTATATCGATATCTGTTTTAAATGTACTTTGGATAAAATAAGCAAAGTATTAACTTATTAATCATTCTATCTTTTACAAATATGCATTGAAGCATTATAATAAAAAAAATGTTACAAAAGTTAAAATAATCATAACGTAGTTTTTCACCTTTCAATCTAGAGCAGTTTTTATATTAGTTTAGGTGCTGAAGTTCCAACAGCACATTGTTCTAGGGATACAAGTTCCATTTCCAGTCATTTTTCGTTCATGCTGAAAATTATTCGGTCTTTTCTTCATATAAGTTTCCGTGATATTTAAAAATAGGTGAAACTTCATGAGTAAATCTTCCTGAATTATGAATTTTATAAATTTTTAATATTATGAGCATTATATCATCATCATCACTTCGGTAAGTAGGTTGGGTTTAACATTGCACTATTACTGCACAATGGGTAATAAGTGACGGTCTGGGACTCAACACTAAGGATAGTCTGGCGACATACCATCACAATTTTGATCCTTCACGGAGAGGATGGCTTCCCCGCTTCAGTGACTCCCAGAGGTATAATTTGGGCGGGAGCATAGAGGATATTACGATCACGACGGATTTTACATGCACCAACCACCATTAGCGTACACGACGATATTTGGCCGGTTCGAGTATCGAACCTGCAACCTTCCATTTACGAATTTGGCGCTCTGCCCACCGGGCTACCGCGACCCGAACATCACTTCCGAAAATTATAAGTAGATAAATTGAGATAAATTGAATAATAATATAGATAAATTGCATTTATAAACACCTGAACATTTATACTTATATTCGATTTAATTGTCTAACATAAAGTAATGTTAATTCCTTTATTTAAAGGACTTTTAATGAATGGTTCTCTACGGAAAAAGTAAATAATTGCGATAGCTCTTGTTTTAAGTAAAGCTGTAAAAAAAAAAAAAAAAACACTTATTTCATACGTAAAAAGGTGTGCTTATACATAAAGGTGTAAGATTGATTTGTTAATTCGGTTTCACATGTTTCAATTTTCGAAATAAAATAAACTTAGAAAAAAGATTTCGAATTAATTAATTTCATATTCTTAACGGAAAACATCTTTCAATTAAAGTTTGTTTTTTTTTTTTTTTTTTTAGGAAAGGTTTATCTAAAGATATTAAACTACTCTTCTTTCGATTTGTATCGCTACTTGTGTTAATTGTCTGTGTTCCTATAAACTATAGGTTTTGATGTTTTTAATATATATGCATACTTTTAAATGATTATTATTTCGATTTTTTTTGAAAATTGAAAATGCTTACAATTTAAATATTTGCTAATTGTTCCATAAAGTAAATCTGCGGATGACTCTTCTCCTCCCCCCCCCCCCCCCCCCAAAAAAAAAAAAAAAAAAAAAAAAAAAAAAAAAGCTTCAGTTTTGAACAGTTATTACATTCGATCAGTTTTAAACTGTAAAGAAGAAAACATTTTCTGTTTTATATAATCAAATCAGAATTTATTTTTCTGAATGTTATTTGCATAATGAAAAGTCTGTATAAAAGGCAACTTTGGTATTTTTTTTTTTTTTTTATTATACTAGAGCACTGCCTAGAATATATCATTAAAAATAATAATAATAATGTGGTGCGGCACTCGCACAATTTTTCTTATCCTAAGTTATTATAAAAGCATATTATTAGAATGTAAGAGGCGGTTTAAAAGGTGTTATATTTGAATATTTCAGACGTATACATTAAAAACAATGGAAAGTTTTGGAAAATGTTTTATTTTGCATGACTGCGTGAGGGGATTGCCGTTCCTCATACCATGTTCAAATTTATTTCAAATTATTTAGAGAACTTCCATCCATATTACTCATTCGACTACATTTTAATAGCCCTGAATATTGTTGTGAAATTGTATATACATCAAATAATGTATATAAATACAATATAAAACCTAACAGAAAAACCCCTAACACAACTTAGAAATTTTCCCAACCATCTTCCTAATAGATATGAATTCCTTTTTGTAACCATGTAAACGAAGGATGAATGGCTTTTATACCACATTTTATGTTAAGCATTCTTTTGTATTTATAAAGAATATATATTGATTTAGTTTTTTTAGTGCACTTTAAAAATGCAAAAATGTACCAATCACAAAATTTGCCTATAAGCATATATTTATATTCTTTTATATGTTTCTGTGCAAGAACCATTTGCCCGATCAAGGGAAAAAATGCTTGAAGTAGAATTTTCATGTGATAAACATTTAGAATACTCAATTTGGATTTCCTGCTAATATTGATTTTTCAGTTATGTTTATAATAGACACATAGATACACACACATATACACAATCACACAAACCAACCGCTATAAACCTGATTGTTTGAATCAGAGGACCTTAAAACGTGTAGCTATATCAAAAAAAGAAAGAAAAGGAGATAAGCTTAGAAGAACGTATTTTTTCTATAAATTATAATTGGCTATCCGTAAGGAATAGTAATAAATAATAGTAACCCTGTATATGCTTTTAAATTGCTTATACAAAACTGAATGAAATATCGATTCCATAATAATGAAATAATAACTAATGAAAAAACGTGTTCATGTAGAAATCTATAAATATACGTTTTTATGTACTAACTTATTTAACGTTGAAAAGTTTATCTGTTTCTATCAAATCGACAAAATGAAAGTGGTTACTCTATTTTTTCCTTTGGTATCAAATTAAAACATATTAAAAATACTATTTAATTGAAACGTACAAAAAAAACTTTGATAAATAATTACAGCAGCCGTTGTTAAGGAACGCAACTTCATACTTTAGGCTAAATAATCAGTTTTTTTTTTTTTTCGCTTATTAAAAAGCGCTATTACCATGAATAAAGCAGGAAGTCCTGCAACATACAGATTAAGAAAAAGGGTTTCTCGTCAAAATTACATTCTATTTAGGACAGAATTTTAATTTTTATGACATTTTAATTTTATTTTCTGCGAACTAATGAAATGTAGACATTATAGAAATGAATATTTTATTTTATTTATTTATTATTTGTCATAGGGAACTTATATGAAACAGCAAAATTTGGATTTTCAACTCTAATTCAAATGCTTCATACATTAACCAATTTACATATAATATTTATATACAGGGTGGTTATAATTAAACTTCCCCTATAAACAGCATCCTACAGCGCAAACGGGTGGGCGGAATACAACGAAATTTGCTATATAGACTCTACGCGAGATGCGCTCACGGAATTTCGAAAAAAAAATTAGTTCCAAAAATGTCCACCAGACGGCGCCTTTTCCAGAAAAACATTAAATTTAACACAATAAACGACCAAAACGGAATACAGAAACAATATTAACATTTTCTGGCTAGTTTCTGATCACCTTGTCATCAAACCACATTAAGTAAATGTAAGGAAAAAAAAACAGTACGCTGTTTGAGAAAAACAAAATAGTTCAGTTTTCAGAAACAAGAGCAAATTAGAACGAAATTGCACAAGAGGAGCAGTTGTTAATCGTGTCCAGGACGATGTAGGGAAAGGCACTCCATGTGACCACCCTCATTCACCAGCAAAATTTCGATGGACAGTGTGTGCAACAGCAGGTCGTAACAGATCAGTTGTGATGCTTCGCACATGAAGCGTTATGGAGTTCTTTAATTCATTCGACGTCTCAACACCTCCACGATACACCACACTTTTTAAGTGGCCCCATAACCAGAAATCGTACGAATTTATATCATGCGAACCATGGATTACGAAAGAAGCGGCTAATAACATGTTCGTCTGTGAAGTGTTGGAGAAATAGCGCCTTCACGGACTCATGGATATGTTGGGGCGCACCATCCTGCATGAAAATGTCGATGTAAGGACCCGCCATTGCTATAGTTGCGGCACAACAAATGTCCGCAGCATGTCATGGTACCGACGGCCCGTAACGGAGCATGTGACAGGATCACGTGCAGTTATTTCCTCAAAGAAGAATGACTCAAAGGTGAATGTCGCCGTGAATCCACACCAGACAGTCACCTTTGGACAATGTAGGGGAAATTCAGTGTGCATCCGCGGATTTTCCTTAACCCAAATGCGGCAATTCTGTGTGTTGACTGTCCCATTGAGGAAGAAATGAACCTCGTCGCGCCACAGAATATTCCAAAACCATGACAGATCAACAGCCATTCTGTTGAGAAAACTGATTGCGAATGAGAGACGTTGTGGCTTGTCCCTATCAAGCAGCTCTTGGATATGGCGGATCTTATATGGATTATGTTTCTGGCCACTTTTCGGATGGTGCTGTAAGAATAGCCTGTCTGTCGAGAAACTGCACGTGCGCTACTGCTCCCAAACTCTGATGTCTATGACTGTGCGGCACAGCTGTCTTGACGGCATGAACAAGTACCAGTGTGACAGGTTTACGGCCTCTTCCAGGTTGAACTCTTAATTTTCTTGTCCCTTCAAACCTCTTAATCATGGCCCGGATACCTTTAATAGATATTGGTCCACGCCGTAGGTTTTTTATAAGACGAAATTCACGAAATGCAGCAGGAGCATTCCCCTTGTTTTCGTAAAACAGCTTCACCAATAGCGCACGTTCAATTAAAGATACCGTCATCATTACAGCCCTAAACATCGGCATAAAACTTGACAACGTCTGCAAACATTTTATACCCTAACCTTTTTTTCAAAAAACTTCTTCTTCTTCGCAAGCATTCAAATCTCGACATTTTTTTCCTAGAACTGACAGCTTTTCCCGGTTTTACATTATTTTATTACTCATAATTCTTGTTCTGGCTAGTTAATAATGTTTCTGTATTCGTTTTGGTCGTTTATTGTGTTAAATTTAATGTTTTTCCGGAAAAGGCGCCCTCTGGTAGACATTTTGGAACTATTTTTTTTTTTTCTTTTTCGAAATTCTGTGAGCGCATTTCGTTATACTATATGCCAAATTTCGTTGCATTCCGTTCACCCGTTTGCGCTGTAGAGTGCTGTTTATAGCGTAAGTTTAATCATAACCACCCTGTATAACTCCATAACTAGTATAGTCCCAAAAGTAAAGAAAAATAGATTTATACATTTTGCCAACTTTTACGCATTTTGAGTACTACTATTTTAAAAAAGCTATATTTGTCTTATTTAAGTGATAAAAGCAAAAATATTTACGATATATAATGTGTTATATATAAAGCGTAAAAGTTGGCAGCTATTGTTTGTATGGTTTGTGAGATTTTACAATAAGGATTCTAATCGATATGAGAGTGATGTGTGCTTTAATGGTAATTTTTAATTTTTAATAATTAATTAATAATGGATATTTTTAATGGAAAAATAATCCATAAAAAGCAAATACTATGACTTTAAAAATGTCCCAGTAAGTATAAATAAGAAAATACATATTTATTATTTAAGTTATGGACGTAAATCGCCAAAAAATGTTAGTTAAGTATTTTAGGTAAAATTTTGTCGATTGGTTCGGTAAATACAGCGTCCACAATATTTGCTAACAAGCACACACACAATCAGGCATTTTCTGAAAATGGTTGATTCCTGTTCAGAAAACCTGAAAACATGCAATCTTATCGAAAACTGGAAGTCAAATATTTTTGAAATAGACAGTATTTTTTGTTATTGAAATGCCAAAAGGAATACTTTCGATCGGTCGGATTGAGATGCAAATAAATAGAGATATTCGTTATGAAAACAACGTTATGAAAAAAAGATGATGATAGTAATTTTTTATTTATTTATTTTATTTATTTAAAGTATAGAATAATTACTAAGAACATTGTTTACACGGAAATTTAGAATTTCTACGTTTATTACTTAAATGCTTGCTTAAAAAAATTGGTTGAGTTTCGACCACTAGGGGATACTAATAATAATAAATAAATTCACGTTTAGTAATTTTTACATCAATTTTTAGAGTTAGAAAATGAGCCCCTTTAATTTAACGTTTCATGGCTTTCCTTTCTTGTAATCTTTAAAACTCTTACATGTACTTTCTCTGTAAATATGTAAAAAATAAATTTTTTTATATTTATTAATTATTATTTATTTTTATTTCGCTTATACATTTATTTTTACCGACACAACGATTTGGATTTTGGAGGAGAAAAAGACTTGGATTTTCAAATAAAATATTACACAAATATTTTTGCGATAAATTGTATAATTATTCGTGCTTATTATCTCAAGTTATTAAAGTTTAATGAATAAAGTGCAAAGAAAGCAACAAACAAATGACCGAAAACATGAAATATTAGGTTGGTTAGTGTGAATGCTATAATACGCTATTCAGAATATTTATAATTTTGTTTGCACAATAGTGTTTTAAAAGTGAAGCACATTAATGGGTGAAACAGTGGAAACATTTATATTTAATAATTTATTTTATTTTTCAGAGAATCGTAAACAAAGATGAAATATTTCATGCATAATAGATTAAAAGAAAAAAAAGTCCAGTATATTCCTACCAATGCTAAATTTTTTTTATTATATAATGTATTTTAATGCGTCGATTTTTATTTATTTTTATTTTTATTTTTTTAGTTGAGGAAAGAGGGGGAGGGGGCGATTCACATTAGTCCCTGGGCCCACTTTTTTACACTAGTTACTCAAGTTATTACTCTAGTTACTTCACTAGAAAAAAATATTTTCCAACAAGTTATAGCTTACAGAAGAAACGTAGAATCCTTATGGGAAATTCTAGAAAAAAAAAAAAATGCAATAAATAAGATTCAAAAAGTTTCATCTTTTCCTCATAAAAATATTAATTTTATTAATTATTTACAGATGTCGAGATCTTTTTTTTTTTTTTTTTTTTTTTTGATAAATAAAGCTATCTTTCTTTCATTTGTTTCTCTTTTGTTCTTTGATCGATGTTGTTTTATCATGTTGCCTTCGTTTTAACTCACCGTTATTGTGCTTCCTTTCTCGTACACAGATACCATTCCGAATATAAATTTAGAAAGAACTGCAATCTACCACGTGTTATCTTTTTTTGGTGTTCATAAAAAAAAAAAGAAAAAAAGAAAGAAAGCTGGCGGTTAAGGAGAGAAAAAGAAAAAAAAGATAGTGTTTTTTGAATAACGATCTTATGCGCATCGATCCGTTTGTCACTTCGCTATGTCATTAAATACTGTTTAAGTTACCTCATATTCACAGCGCTCTAATTTAACATATATACTATAAAATCGTTTCAAGCCTATACGTATTATGATTGTTATGGATTTTTTTTTTAATTGTTCTAGAAAATCACTATCAATTTAAAAATTCTAAATTACAATACAATACAAACTTATTAATTCAAATTCAACAGTTTACTTTACTTGTACATTTGTAAGGACGATTCTTCCAGTAAAAATATTGGTGAAGCGCTAAAGTGGATGTTTGCTCCAGTGTGTCTGTTCACATTGTTCACATGAGGGCATCACGTTCTGTACAGTGTAGAAAAAATTAAATAACTACGAGCTCTCTCGTAGTTGGCAAGGAAAGTCAGTTTGCCAACAACGAGTATTCTCTCATATTCATAGTCGTATTTCGGAACACGTCTAATATGGATGCTAAATAATAATTCTAAATAAATTTGATTACCCACAGTGTAATACAAGTGCGACGTAAAACTCACTCGCTCACTCACTATAAATAAATGCGAATTTAAAGGTACACTATTTTTCTAAACACGGAAATAATATCGTTACAGCATTAAAAAAAATATGCATTTAAATTTGATTTGGATACTTAAGAGAAAAAGATTGTTTATATCGTCACTCTCCTGACAAACAGGCGTAGCTCAAAATTACGAAATTTCAGCTACAAACCATAAATCGATTATTACTTAGGTGCGTTGCCACTTTGACTGCAGCACTCATGCTTACTTTATTCGCCTGATGAAGGGTCGTGTGTTTTTTTCGACCCGAAACAATTGTTGCGAGTTTATTGCATTTTGTGGTGTTTATTCAAAGTTTGTAAGTAATAATTTTTACAACGCCAGTTTTGTGGTGCTTTTTTTATTAAACATAAATCGATTATTTAATAACTAAGCAACCAATAGAAGTTCAGTTACGCCACTTTCAAATGTCATAGATCTAGGACCATTCATAAAACGTCTTAGCTGAAAATCACGATATTTTTGAGTTACTCAAAATTTTACTTCAGCATTTTTACTCATAATCGCGATTTTTTGAGTTACACTTGTTTGTCATGAGAGTGATGGTATTGTCAACATCAACGTGCGTGCTTCAGAGTATCTGCATGTGGTCGCAAGCAATGCTTATCTCTATCGAAAATATAAAAATGATAAAGATAATTTTTCTAAAGAAAAAATCCAAAAGCATTTAAATTTAGAATTTTGCCTCTGAAAAAAATCCCCGCGTGAGCAGAATTTATTTAAAGGAAGTACCAATAGTTGAAAAAAAAAAAAAAAAAAAAAGAAAGAAAGAAAAAAAAGAAAAGGAAAGGAAAATACGCAACAGAAAATCTGTCGCATGTGTTGACGAGACAAGTCTGTACGGCGAAAAGGAATTAAGACCTAAAGCAGAGCATCCCAAAAAATACAGGAAATACTAAGGGTTGTAATTATTAAAAAAGTAAGGGGGCATATATTTAAACTAAATTGAAATAAAATCCTGATAAATTAAAATTTCCGCCGAACTCCTGAAATGATTGTAAAACGCATCAAAGACACGCCCCGCTCTTAATGAGGTGTGAGTATGGAAAAAAAAAAAAAAAAACAGAAAACAGAAAACAGAAAACCTAAGCTTTAGAGCACAGAAATTGAAAAACATTAATAAAACATTAAAAAATATGCTAAGTAAAGAAAAAAAAAAAAAAAAAAAAAGACAACTGGGAAACTTTGAAAAATATTTAGATAAAAATAAAAAAAAATTCGCTTGCAGGAAGGTTGAACAAGCGCGACTGAAACTAAAGATCAGATGGTCGCCTGATACTAAAAATTTCGGAGTTAAAAAATTCGAATTGATAAAATTCTGTGTTACGAAACTCCAGAAGTAATCTTCTACGTTTCTTCGAGACGAGTAGAAAGTCGTCGGTCCTCCTTAAAATAACCAGAGGCCGCCCCTTTCCACGACCGACTCTAGGATCATAATGGCGTATTGAGTCAAACAGAGGTTTTCCAACACTGGGAATGAATTTATGAAACTTCACCGCAAGTTTCCATATTTCAGCGTAAATTGACTTAATTCGGAGATCCTAGTGAATAATACCATTGCGGACATAACGAGTAGCTTTAACAAACTGACACAATACCTTGTTTTAGAATAAGTAAGTGAATTTTTTCTAAGTGAATCTTAGCAGCATATCCGTAGATCATACAATCGTAGATTATGATCGGATAAATCATAGATTTTCACAATAATAATTTATTTTTTATGGACAGGTGACAATTCCGAGCCAAGAAAGTACTGAGGGCTTTCATGACTCGATCAACTTTTTTCAGAAACTCTAAAATATGTCGAGCCCACGATAATTTTGAACCGACATGAACTCCTAGATATTTATAAGATTGTTCCCAGGATATGGGCTTATTATTTAATTAAAAGGTGAAGTTAGTGGAGGTGTCATAGATTATATTGGTGAAGAAAACTTAACCAGATCGAATATGTGTTCAAACAGTTTTGGAGCATTTGAAACACGTGTTTGGAGTGAATTGTCTACAAGAGATGCAAAGGTGGCTAAAGTGACGTCTTTATTACGCGGCAGGTCATTGGTGTAGATGCTAAAGGTGCCTTTATAGTGGCCGATCCGTTCCGCTGTCCGCAAGCACTGAGTTGGAATATAAGGAGTGGAATATAAGGATAACTATCTACTGAATAAGAAATTGAATAGAATTGAATTGAATATGAAGTTATCACTCCTTATATTCTAGCTCTGTTCTCGCGTACAGCGGAACGGAACGACCACTATAAAGGTGCCTTAAAGAGGAAAGAACCGAACAGAGAACTTTGTGGAACTGAACTTAGAATAGGAGAGGAGTTAGAAATAGCATTTCCGACTTTAACGAGAAAAGATCTATTGTTTAAGTAATGATAAATTATTTTGGTTAGTTGGTCATGTAGACAGATCGAAATTATTTTACTGATAAAACCAGCATGTCAAACTTTATCGAAAGTCTTTCTGAACATTTAAAAATATAATTCCAGTAACATCGCCCGTCTGCAAGCCATCATGAATAAATTCCCAAACCTTCCACAACTATTGTTGTATTAAAAGACTCTGACGAAACCCTAGCTGTTCAGGCATAATCACGTCATGAGAATCTGTAAATCAATTCAAACGAGTTTTATTAGACTAAATTGAAAAAAAAAAAAAAAAAAAAACCTGTAGATTTTATTGGAAAATTCTGTGAATTTCAACGGGAAAAAATTGAAATTGTAAATCAAACGTACAGTTTAAAACCATAAAATTGTATCACTGACATATATTTTACGGAGAAATCCTGCAAACCAAACATCCTGTAAATCAAAACTTGTAACAGTTTTGTCCCGTATATTTCACGGAGAAATACTGGTTTCCCGGCTGCCAGTTTTTCCTGTACTTTTATGGGTTTATTTTTTGCAGTATATATTCATAGATTTTAGGCATGCAAGATAGTAAGGAGATAGGTCTGTAACTTTCTAGTAAGTGAGCGTCCGTGGCGCTACCTTTCGGTGGAGGCACGATAAACTTCTTTTACAGCAGTTAGGAACCACATAAGCATGCGATTAATTAGTAGAGTGATATAAAAAACAGAGTTAACTGGGAGGTTAATAAGTATTAGTTTTAGTTACGAGATATGGGGGCCTAAGAAACAATCATCAAAGCATATTTGATGAAATAAAATGGCTGTAAATTTCGATATTTAAAAAAAAAAAATCTCTAAATTGTATTGAAGTACATAAAATGTATGTACTCATTTACAGCAATATAAAACAGTTATTGTGGCAAAAAGGTTTTTAGTGTTATTTTTTATTCCAGTAACATATTAAAATCATTTAAGTATTGAACATTTTAATCACTTTATTTTGAAGCAAAATAAAATTCCCTTCCATATATATATAATTTGATAATATGAGTTTCGATAATACTTTAATATTGCAAATCTATATAATTATTATTATTATTAATGTTTTCATTATTAATTCCTGTTACTTTTATTTTATTGTTGTTAGCTTTTGATCTTTAGTTTAGTGCGTTTTTTCATTTATTCATTATTTTAGTTCGTACAAACATAGTTTTAGTTCGTTATATTATTTTTATTTTAATATTGTTAGCTTTAGCTTTTTATCTTTCGTTTAGTGCGTTGTTTCATTTATTCATTGTTTTAGTTCGTACTCTTTTAAGTGCGAATATTATTAGCAAAAATGACGATACATAAAATGTATCAACATACACATTTAAACTTTTAAATTTTGACCAGGATGTACAGTCATTTGCAAAAATTTAAGACCAGTAGCCGATTTTCAATATTTTAACACAATGCATCATTTGCGCATATTATTGCGTCATCTCATGTGCTTACTGCATCAAACACATTCTACTGCTATAAATAAAGGTGCCCTTAACGTTTATCGCCAGTTGTTTATTAGATTTTGTCGTAGACAGTGCTGTTGTGTAATTATAGTAATGGATAAAAAACCTTCACTTACTGTTGCAAAAAAATCAGAAATATTGACCCTGCATAAAATTGGATTGTCTGAACGCCAAATAAATTCGAGGGCAAATGTGAGCAAGACAGCTGTGCATCAAGCTATTAGTAAATTTAAAAATTCAGAAAAAATTGTGGGCATTAAGAGAAGCGGTCGCCCTAGAAAAACGAGTGCACGTGATGATCATGTGATAAGGATGGTCGTACGAGAACCAAGAACCTCCTGCAATACGATTAGACATTCTCTGGTTGCAAAAGGCATCAGCGTCAGTTTGAGTACTATTTCAAGACGTTAGGCCAAAGATTTTGGTTTATCATCCCATAAACCTGCAAGGAAACCTCGACTTACTCCAAGTATGAAAAAGAAATGACTGTTAAGGTCTACAAATTTTCCCGCAATTTAAATTTACTAGTAGCTTGATGCACAGTTGTCTTGCTCACATTTACCCTCGAACTTATTTGGCGTTCAGAAAATCCAATTTTATGCAGGGACAATATTTCTGACCTTTTTGTAACAGTAAGTGAAAGTTTTTTACTCATTACAATAATTACACAGCAGCATAGTCTACGACAAAATCCAATAAACAACCGGCGATAAATCTGCCGGGCACCTTTATTTATAGTAGTAGAATGCGTCTCATGCAATCAGCACATGTGATTACGCAATAATCTGCTCAAACCATGCAATGTTTTAAAATACTAAAAATCGGCTACTGGTCGTAAACTTTTGCAAATGACTGTAAAGTGGTCTTCAAAAAATGCAAATAAAAATGTATAAGTGAGAGATATAAGCTAAAAGGCATCACATCTTCTATAGAATTACAGAATTTTTTTGGTGATTTATATCTATTATTTAAATCGAAAGTAAGACTGTTGGGAAAATAACCTTGTGGAAAAGAATTATATGTTTTCGGAAATTCATTATGTCTCAACATTTACTCATTAAATTTCATTCAAACAACAGAAAATCATTTTTAGTTATAAATTGGTGTCCTTTTTTCTTTAACGGACATGTTTCTTATTGACAATCCCCGATTTATCTCTTTATACAACGTGTTGGATACGTATAACTGACCTACACATCAAAAATCGCTTTTCTAAGATAATTTGAAGCAGATTTAAGCTTTTTTTTTTTTTTTTTTTTTTGCTCCTCCTTTCCTACGGGAGAGCGTAGAAAGTAATTTCGCAAAATCTCTTTGTGGAGTGTGCATTGTATAAGAATAACCGATTGACAAATTTTATTTGTGTACGAAAAAATGTTTGTGTACGAAGAAATCGATTTCCTGAGATAATCTGGAGCAGAGTTACTCTTCAAAGCGCATTTCTTTTCAACTTTTAAAGGGGGGGGGGGATTTCACAAAATCTCATTAAAGTGCATGTTGGTTACACACACAAAGAAAAAAAAATCTGATTGAGATAATTTGGAGCAAGTTTAAGCTTGGAAGCGTGTTTATCGCCCCCTATTGTCCTAAAGGGGGGAAAAGGAAGGAATTTGTAAAATCTCTTTGGAATAGGTGTCGGATACATATAAACAATTTATGCACCAGAATACATGGCCGCAGCTCACATAGATTACACAGGACAAATTTAGCGCTGAAAAGGGAGGTCTCGAATTTGCCCCCTCGTAACGCCCCCCTCGAAATCAAGAATCACGAAAAAAACAAAAACGGGTTTCGGGAAAGATTCCAAAGAAGATGCAAGGCCGTTTTCAGCATGTTTGTACCATTCTTTTTTTTTTTTTTTTTTTTTTTTTTTGTAAAGCTCTACTCAAAATTCCCTAGTTTCAGAAATTTTCCCCCAAAATTGATTTACCCCCTCTCCCCCCCCCCTTTAAAAATCGAAAATTCCAAAATTGCAGAAAATGCTTTCTTGTACTCAAGTCTACTCTCGCTGTGTGTAACTTTTTCACCATGAAATAATTTGCAGCAGAGTTTTGCTTACAAATGTGTTTTTGTCTCCTGAGACCCTCCCAAGAGGGGGAATTTCGTAAAATTCCGTTACTATATGTGACGGATACATATAAACCCCCCTCCCTACCAAAATTCTTGACTGAGCTCCCATAGATTTCCCCGGACAAATTTAGCGAAAAAGGGGTGTCTCGAATTTGTCCCCCTCGTAACGGCCTCCTTCCCCCCCCCTCCAAAATCGAAAATTACAAAAAAAAAAAAAAAAAAAGGTTTTTGGAAATGTCCTTAAGAAGATGTATAGCTGTTTCCAACGTTTTTGTACCATTTTTGGTAGAGTTCTATTAAAAAATCCGGAATTTGTGAGATTTCCCGCCGAAAATCGTATCTCCCCTTTTCCTCAACCAAGGGTCGCCAGATTTGGCCTTTTTTTTATTCAATAGTCACCAATAATTTTTATTTGTAACGCTTGGCTAATCACATCGAAGATTGATAGTCTATTATGTGTATCAAATGTCACTTCTCAAAATTATCGGTGACTATTTAAAAAAAAAAGGCCAGATCTGGCGCTGCCCTCCACAGAAATCGAAAATTTCAAAACTGCCGAAATTTTTTTTTTTTTTTTTTTTGTGTGTGTTCTCACGTCTAGTCTCTCCATGTGCTATTTCTTCATCGTGAAGTATTCTTTAAACACATTTCTTGCGACCATGGAAGTCTCTGCGCAAGTGCGGGCTAAACGAGTCCTCTGTTAAAATAGGGAAGATAACATTTTCGTTGACAGAAAATAAGCGATAAGCCTGCCATCACTGCTAGGCGTAGGAAACGTGGTTATACTAAAATTTAGAGCCGAGTTATGCTTACAAACGTGTTTCAGCCTCCTGCCCCGGGGGCGTATCTCCATTATGTTGACGCGTACAGCACAAATTCACAATTTTTCGGCAGACAGTGGGATTTTCGCCAAATCTGTAAATGCAAAGAGAATCTTCACGCCACTTAATCTGTGTAAATAAACATCTGGCTTTTTTTTTTTTTTTTCTAATGATGATGATTAATGTAAGATTTAAATCGCAAATTGAACCAAATCGGTAGTACGCAATATTACATGTCAACTATTTTTTATTATCATTTTGTAATCAAATTTTTTAAATGTTCGACTTTATTAAATATTTCTCTTATGAAGCAGAGCTTGAATTTTCACTAAATATCCACCTTATATTTAACTATTATGTATTTTTAAAAAACATCTTAATCGTAATAAACATAGATATTTTGTTTTAAATTTTATGGTTGAAATTCAGAAATTTTCTACGTATAATTTCTTCCTCAGACATGTCCATTTCTCATCCTCCCCCCCCCCCCTCATCATACGAAGTTAAAAAAATAAAACATTAAACATTATCTATTAGTTCCTCAGTACTCATAAATAATCTAACTTAGTATGCTATAAAAATCAAAGTAATAATGATGTGCATATTCTATTTCCCTTTTCCAAAAGAAATAAGTCGGCATAGATGTATTCTGTTCAATTCCTCATCATATATGTATTGTTACTAACTTCTATTGAGAACAAAATGCATTCATATTAAATGGAATGAGTATGATAGATAGAACACTCAACACAATCGCAGACTGAAATGCCGCACCTCATAGGCTACCCTCTATCCGATTCGATACATTTAACTTATCATAATTAAATGACTAATTTTATTAGGATTGTTTTCATACATTAATTTCCAACGCAATGATCCCCATATTGCAAGTTCGTGTGAAGTATTGGCCTAATTTGTCATATGAAGGAAAACTTAAATTTTTAATTACTAAAGTTTTCAAATTCAAATGTTCATATTTAATGAAGTGTATTAAAAAAGATATCTTAAAATATTGGTCTGGCATCTATACGACAAAATATCTGTTATAATGGACATTTAAATGAAATTTTGCTCTATTCTGCCATATTAAAAAAAAATAATAATAAAATAAATAAATAAATAAAAATAAATCGTAAATTTCGAATAACTTACGAAGTTTACAATTTACATTGTTCCAAAGCAATATTGTCCTTATCAGTAACATAAATGATATTTATAACTGATGTGCCAATTTTATTGTACAATCATTCTTTCGTGAGACATGTGTCTATAGACTAAATAACTAACTAAAAAACTGAATAACTAAATATTGTGATTTTTGGAATTCACAAAACCTCAAAACGTGAAAAGAATAAAAAATGAGGTCAGATATTTTTAAAAATACCTGAGTGCCCCATATCTATAGAACACACAGACAATCACATAGACCAACCACTAAAATCATAATTTTTGGATTCAGGAAACCTCAAAACGTATAAATGTAGCAAAAATTCAATTTCAAAAATTTGATCCGAAAACAATACTTTCTCGACCTTTTATGGATAAGATAAAGTAAAGTAAATTAGAAAAAGAGAATAATTTTAAATTAATTAAATTTTATATGCATTTATTACATTGATTTTCATTTATAAAAAATGCTTTCATTTAATTTGTGGTAGCCTTGTATATTTACTATATATTATAGAAAAACACAATATAGTGTACTAATTTAGCACAGAATTTAAAACACATAGCACGACTTGAAATGCCTTTCCAGCAATTTCATTGTAAGAATATATCTGAATTCTTTTGTGGGGTTCTGTGTAAACTTCTAACGAAGGATTTACATTCCACATTGTATACGGAACATGCTTTCATGCACATAAAAACATAAGTTCAATTTATTTTGTTTTGCTCCATCTAAAGATATTAAATTGTATCTACCAAAAAATTCGCACATAGACTTAATGAACTTGAATTATTTTCTTAGTTACTGTACACGAATTACTTAATCTTTCATCGGAGTTCGGACTTCTAGCTAATACCTATTCTGAGTTATGGTAATAACAAACACACAGACACATTCAGGCAACCACTAAAAACCCTATTTTTAGTTTCAGGATGCTTAAACATGTAAACGTAACAAAAACTCAATTTCGAAAATCTGAATCAAAAATAAAACTTTCCTTACAATATATGGGTAAAAGAAACTAAATAATGATAGTAATAATAATAATCATCTGGTGTGTCACTCATACACTTTTTTTCTTACTCTGCATTTCAATACTATAATGACAGATTGCACATTAAATCTTAAGATAATAAAGTCTACGTTATTTTAAAATAATATAAAATAGGTTTAGAAACAGTTTTATTGGACATGCAATCGTGTGTGAGAGGGGCTACTGCCCCCCTCAACTCCCCGTTCATTTACTCCCCGTTCACTCCCCGTTCACCCGTTCGCATACAATTATTAAAAAAAAAAAAAAAATCAAGGCTGTTATTAATTTACATTCAAACTTCCCAGTCTTGATCACATTTATAAGTGGAAACCTAATATGAAATTCAAAATGCCAAATTTGAGCTTCTTGCAGTTACCACATATAATGGTAAGAGAAAGCAATAATAATAATAATAATAATAATAATAATAATAATAATAATAATAAATAAATAAAATAAAATAAATTAAATTAAATTGAAATAATATAAAATACATATATTTCAAAGATAACCTTAAAAACTTAAAAACTATAATATTACAATTTTATTTCTTCATTAGTATTGATAAAATAAATTTAAAAGGTGGAGCTTTCTAATAAATTTAGACATTAAATATATTATTTAAAAATAACGATACTAAGACTCCTTTGACACATTTTTAACAGTTAAAACGCGTAAATATCACAAAAACTCATTTTCGAAAATTTGACCCAAAAACAATACATTCTCTACCACATATATCCGTAAGAGAAAGTAAATAAATAAACAAATAAAATAAACGCATTTCAAGGTCAATTTTAAAAGCTTTAATAATAGACTATTATAATTTTATTTCTTCATTAATCTTAATAAATTAAATTTAATGGGTGGAGATTTTCTAATAAATTTAGACATTAAATATATTTAAAAATAACGATACTAACAAGGAGAGGTCACGACATGGAAAATTCAGATCGGGACGAAATTGCGCAGGATTGTAGTATGCTATGAGGGTAACAACATATTAAAGCAGTAGGACCCACTATCTACAAAATTTCGAGAAAAAAGCATTTAAAGTTTCAGTAATCTTTAAATACAATGTTATTTCGCAGGCGCGAAGCGTCTCAGTGGCGTGATCCTAAAGCGCGAATCTCTCAACCAGATGGCTTGGGTTCGAGGCTACCTGCGGGACTACTTTTTTTTTTTTTTTTTTCTTTAACTCTTTATGTAATCTTAACTTTTTATTTATTTTACTTTATTTTACAATTCAATTCAAAATTTGAAATTTTTATAAACAATTATTTAATTTTCTTGAGTATAAAAGAACTTTTTCTATTTTTAATATTTAATACTTAAAAATGCAATAAATTTATATAACTTAAAAAATAAATTTTAGTTTTATTTTAACTGTAAAATAAGGTAAAACTAAAGAAACTGTTTTTAATTATTTATCTAAATATTTTATTTTATTTTAGGTATATTTAATTTTATTTTTTTTTTTATAAAAAAAAAAAAAAAAAATTACAGAGAAATAATGATTTTAATTGCATATATAATTACTATCAACATTAAATAATTACTTCTCCAATCAATAGTTTCTTAAAAATTATAGTATAGGATTGTGATGCTATTAAATTATTACAGGTAAAGAAATGTTATCTTTAAATGTAGATTTTATATGTTAATGAACATCGTTTCTTTTTCGATAACGACTTCCTTTTTTTTTTCTTCTTCTTTTTTATCCTTCTGTGCACAAAATAAAATTCCACCTGCTCTTTATTATTAACAAGCTAGAAGTGTTTACGTAATTTATACACATTCAAACCAAATCAGGAAGCTCAAACCAAGATTTAAGTACACCTGCTAACTATTTTACACTTTGTTTACAGCTTGCTTATTTTTTAATTATTTAAATATTTGTCTGTTTTCCTTTATGTTTCTTATTTAGGGTTTTGTAAAACTAAACTTTATTTTTTAAGTTATAGAAATTTATTGTATTTTTATGTTATAAATGTTTAAAATAGAAAAAGTTATTTTATACTCAAGAAAATTAAATAATTTTTTATTAAAATTTTCAAATTTTGAATTGAATTGTAAAATAAAGTAAAATGAATAAAAAGTTACGGTTACATAAAAAGTTAAAGAACGAAAAAAAAAAAAAAGTAGTTCCGCAAGTCTACCTCGAACCCAAGACATCTGGTTGGGAGACTCGCGCTTTATGATCACACCACTGAGTCGCTGACTCGTTTGCAAAATAACTTGTATTTAAAGATTACTGAAACTTTAAATGCTTTTTTCTCGAAATTTTGTGGATAGTGGGTCCTACTGCTTTAACATGTTGTTACCCTCATAGTATACTACAATCCTGCGCAATTTCGTCCCGATCTGAATTTTCCATGTCGTGACCTCTCCTTGTGAGATTCCATTGACACATTTTTAACAGTTCTGATTCAAGAAACCTCAAAGCGTGTAAATATAACAAAAACACAGTTTCGAAAATTTGTCCCAAAAACTAAACTTTCTTTATTAGTAAGCGCAAGTAAAATAAATAAATGTATTTCAAGAACAATTTTAAATGCTTTAAAATTAGAATATTAAAATTTTATCTCTTCATTAACCTTGCTAACTTAAATTTGAAGGGCGTAAGATTTCTAATAAATTTTGGCATTAAATATATTATTTTTAAATTACGATACTAAGACTCCATTGATACATTTTTACATTTTAAATAGTTTATTCTCTTGCAAAAAAAAAAGAGAGAGAGAGAGAGAGAGAGAGAGATGATTTTTCAAGTCTGTCACGAATCGTAAATGAAGTGGAAAGAAGGGTTGCTTCGCGGGAGAGAGGCTTTGGCGCTAGCTACGAAAATTCGAAAGGGTTGGCTGTACGCGCCAACATACTGGAGATATGCGCCCCGGGGGGAATAGGGGGAATTTTGTAAAAGCTGGAACATATAATTTTAAGTTGGGTAAAGACCTAAACTCCTGAAAAGTGTAGTTCAATTCCGTCCAGTCGTTCTTGCGTGATACCCGGACAAAAATAGCATTACAGACATACAGACACAACGACACACACACACGCATACACACAGAAAATTTTCTGAAGTCATTTTTGGCTTTGATGATGTGTGAAACGTGAAGACATTGCAAAATTTTTTGATTCTGACAAATTTACAGACAAAAGTCTGATTTTTATTAACATAGATAGAAAGAGCGATAGGGAAAGAATGAGAAAAATACATTACAAAAATGTAGAAATAAGGATAAGTTATAAGTATAATCCTTATCTAAATGATAAGAATAGAATTTACATTCTTACCTTAAAAAAGGAATTTTTTCGAAATCTCCAAGAAATATTTTATGCGGGGTCATTTTATATATACAGACTGCTTTTCATTTATTCTAGTTTTTATTAACTAGAAATGCTATTTATGTGAAATGGGTTGGGTTGTAAGGATTAAGGCCGATTGACTACTCTAGGATCCTAGGCCTGAAGGGGAGTGCCCTCCGTGAGGGATTTCCTAAGGGGTTCTATTCCGTATTTACGCAAGTTTCGGAGAAAAACTCCGAACGTCTAGGATCGAACCCGGCACCTCACGTCTACAAGCTTTGAGCGCAGATCCCCTCGGCCGCTGGTGGACCTTAATTGAAATGATGTATCCTTCTAAAATATGTCTATTCATTACATTTATCTTTAAAAAAAATTAAAACTTTGGGTGCACGACAAGGATGTGAATTGCTTCATTTTAACTTGCCAAGTGTTTTTTGGTTCATAAAAAAAATTAATTAATCTTTGGTTAAAGTGGCTCTAAAGTCTTAAAATATCTAAAATAAACATATGTTATCGATATGTAGAAAGAGGTTCCATAACATTTGTAGTGAATTAACAATATACAAAAACGTTGAACATTTCAAGGAAAAAAAAATTAAGGATAAAAAAATTACATTTTATATAGAGCAACATAAAACAACGAAAATCCTAAAAATTTAATTCATTTTTGTTTTGTTTCATTTTACGTAAAATTTTAGAATAATTAAATTTCGGCGCACCGTGAGCCGATACCATATTTGGCTCTGGCTATAAATACAATTGCAATGTTGATATCTCTACAAAGTTATAAAGATATCACATGCATAAATTTCCTGTTAATTTTTTTCTAAAATTTCTAAAATAATGTATTTTTTTTTTTTTTTCGTCAGTGTAATGTATGGTCATTGTTAAAAAATCAGTTTTTGATTTTTGAAAGCTTCAACGATTCAACAGTGCCATCTATGGGCAATTTTTATAAATAGAAATATGTTTTCTTTTTTAAAAATATCGAATCTTTTTAACAAAGTCGCTATTGCTGTTAAAAATGGAAATTGGATCTGACGAATGTAAGCCTAAACGCAATTGTAAAACAGTACATGGAAAACATTGACTGTTTACAGAAGACACTTTTCTCTGTTTCTTCATTTTAAGAATTACAGAGGTGTTTTTTTTTTTTTTTTTTTTTTTTTTTTTTTTTTTTTTATCTCCTCTAGAAATTTATGCTCTTTAGAATATTGATAAAAGTTAAAAGAACTTTTAACGATGTAAATGTACACGAAGAGCAATATATCGTTAATTGTTTGATTGATTTATATATTTTGTTTACATGTTATACTCTATTTCTTACAGTAAACAAGAGAAAATAATATCCATTTATACATGAAAGAGTTTAGTCATATTTTTTATTTATCAAAATTTTTCATAGTTGAAAATATTATCATAATAACATTTATATCACATCGATATGTATGGTCTTGCGTGCCATCGAAAATTTTTTTAGTTAATTGTTAATTTTTAGATTAATATTTCGTTGCTTTCTGTTCGTTCTTAAAAGTTCATTATTTTATGGTAACTAAGCTATAATAATGAGTTCGAACATTTTAATACTCTGCAAAAATATCACTCTACAAATCATAAAATATGTTCACCATGAAGAAAAAAATTGATCTTTCAAGAAAATAAATAATAAAAATTTTAAGATAAAATTACAGTATCTTTTTTTTTTTTTATATGCAGAAATTTATTGTTGTTAGTTATGATAAGTAACGAGAAAAGTATGAGAAACTTGAAGAAACATTTAAAACAATTTGATTTATTTAATCTTTGTTACATTGGTTGCAAAGTGAAAATCGGAAGACTGTATATTTTAAATTTTCCTGCTTAATTTCTGGATCTATTTTACTATTTAAAATAATAAAATAGTAATTGCTTTGGTAATCGAATTGCTTAAGATTTTTATTTAGTAAAATGTGTCAAAAAAAAAAAAAAAAAATATTTTAAGAATTAAATTGCGTATACTTTTTTAATTCATTTACTCAAGAGATGGCAGCACTAAAAACAGAATTTGCTCTTATATTAAGTAAATACAGTGGTGCAACGTTTATACAAAAATTTATTTTAGCATATTTACATATTTATTTTAACATAATTATTTTAGGATGTGACATAGGGAATGACACATCCTAATGACATAAGGAATACTGCTATTTTAACATAACTATTTATTCTAACATCACATTAACAAATTTATTTTAACATAATAAGAGGTTATATTATAATAAAACTCTAATACATTTCCATAATTTCTTTTTCATTTACTTGATTCAGAAAACTTTTAAAGGAAATTCAAAATAATTTAACTCATAATTACAATAACAATAACAAATTATTTAAATTATATACAGTCATATTTAATGTTGATGCAGGACTATTCAATTTTTGCTTCAATTGAGTACTATTTAATGAATTATTTTTATTAACTTTCCTCAAGATTTCAGTTTTATTTTTTAAAACAAGGCCTTTCGTTTTCGAAACAGAGACGTAATTTTTATAAGCAGTTAAAAGCGAAAGAAAAACTTTTCTCTCTAAAAGTAAGATGAGACATGAACAATGAACACAATAAACAGGTAGAAAATCTTCCTGTATCATAATCAAGTCCACGTCCACGTCCACAGTACGGAAATGAGTAATAAATCTGCACATTTACAAACTGATGGTAAAGCTGTAGATGATTTCTTTAATTTAAACCTCATTCCTATATTCCTAATTAGTAGTTGAAAAGCCAGATTTCTATATATAAGTAGACTTTTGTACAGCCACTGTTAAAAACCATCTGATTAGATTTTGGTACACAGTGTAGGAACTTCTCACTTCTTTGCAGACATCATTGCTTCTAGACAAATACACAAATCGGGTATATATGCAAACAATAAATAAATTTTGTCCTTTCCAACATTAATGAAAGCAAAATTAAGATAATAATAATAATTAGGGCTAATAATTATAGACTTTTCAAAAAAGATGTGTTAACAGGAAATAATCACAATCTTGTTTATATAAATAGCTGTATTCAAGATTATTGCTCAAAAAATCTGTTATTGCGTATTTAATATCCAAATATTAAATGACATAGTTTCCTTTTAAAGAATCTCTATATTATGAGAGATATACCATATTAGATCTGCACACTTTACAACGAAATTACAATTTGAAATTATTATCTTTTATTGTTAATGCAACGTATGAAAATATTTATTGTTTAAGTCTTGATAAGTTTAGTCTTTATTCTACTTTTTGATTCCCTGTTTCAATATTAAATGTTATATATATATATATATATATACACATACATATACACTATCTACCAATAAGGATTTGGACCCTTTCAAATTTAGACGTTTTGTCAACTATCTAGAAAAGTTCCTTATGAATCATCTTGAAACTTTGGTAGTGTAAAGAACATGTTATACCTTATGTATTTCAACAAAAGCTGTGTCCTGAAGAGGAAAAGGGGACCAGTAAAAAATTAAACAAAAGTCAATATATTGGATCACCCTGTAAAAAGTAATGCTTTAAACATGTTTTGGTTGTAGCATGTGATTATGAAGATTTTTCTCATTATCTGTATAAATTTTTATGAGGCTACTATATATATTCATGGAGATATAACTTTATATATATATATACATAAAATGAAAATAATAATAATAATAATAATAAGAATAATTCTACTTTTTTAATTATAACACGTAGCGTATTAGATACAGTACAAAGACATTTTTAGAAAATTTGGCATACTGCATTAGACGCAGCATACTGCAATCAGAATGCAAAAATGTTAAATATCTTACAAAATATTAACATTTTTTACTAAATAATTTTTAACTACTCATGAGCTAGCTTTTAAAAAATTCCATTTGTATAATTTAACCCTTTAATGCCTGATTATTTTTTAAATCAATTTAAAAATGTTTTGTTATAACCTTTATTAAATAAATCACGGGAAAATACTTTAAAAAACTTTATTTTACCTATTGCTTACAGCTAAAAAGAACGTTATGCAATGGTAACATACATACAGCCAAATATTAAAAATAAAGCAATTGCAAGCAATTACAATTCAATTTAAAAGTCCGATATCAAATTTGAAACTTAAGGCCTTTAAGGGTTAAAAGCCAAAAGTATTGACAAGGAAGCTCTCCTTAAAGCGCATACTCAGAATATTATTAAAAAATAAATAAATTACAGAGATACCACTTATATAGGTAATACAAGGTCAGTCAAATTTATCAGCGGAATCCCAATAGGTAGTCTGTAAAAAAATAAAATAATATGGGATGTTCCGCGCAAAAAGACAGAAAGTGCATGCGATTTGGCGAGCCACTTTCTTTCCCGTCAAATGCAAGTGATTTTAATGCGTTTAAGATTTTTTTGCAAAACAAATCTTTCTGAATAGCATTATAGTAAAAATAGTTTGAAATTAATCAATGAAAAAGTTGCCTGTTTCTCATACAAGCTTGCATAGTATATGCACGTGGCCTTTTATTTAAAAAAAGTATTTCATTTTACCTATTATAAACCTTTTTTTATTTTTATTTTTTTCCTTGCGAGTTGCAAATATTTAAATTGCAGTCAAATAGACGTTTAAGTTATACATATCTTTAGTTTTTTATTTGGTAATTTAAGTATCTTCTTTTTTTTTTTTTTTTTTTTTTTTTTTTTTTGCAAGCTGCAAATATTTCTTTTTACTTTTAAATAACTTTTAAAACGAATTTTGCAATTTGGAAGATTAAATTTTTTTTTAATTTTTTTTATTAAAGACAACGTCTTTGAAAATTAACACGTACAATATAGTTAGGATGTTGTATAAATAATGCTTGGAAAAAAAATATATTGCACGCACAAATGTAATAGAAGAAGAGATTAAATTTAAAAATTACATTCTTGAAACATATAGAAAATATGACTGTATAAGTTATGAAAAATTTGTAGGCATTCCTGATGATGCATATCCTTTATCTAACGAAATTGTGATGAAAATAAGTATAGTACCGAATTGCCTTTTAATGTTGAGATACATCGAAATAAAAAATATATATCATGGGACTATAAGAAGAAAGTTATAAATTACTGGCATAATGTGAATTCTGAAAATTTATGTCGCAGTTTAAAAAGATTCCAAACAAAAATTAAATGTGAAAAAAGAAAAAAAAAAAAAAAAAAAAAAACCATGAATCGTATCATTGGGAGGAACAAACGGAAAATGTAACTAATTGTAGAGAAAATGGGAAAGAAATAAAAAGCTTTTTTCTTTGGAGGGGGGGGGGGGGGTTTGAATTAGATCCTTTAATGAACCATCTTTCAATATAAAAGGTATACAAATAAATTTGTTTTTCTATTGGCTAATTCAAAGATCTGTTTTACTTCCCCTTCTAATCTATAATTATTATTTAAACTCATAAATTTCAATTCATTATAATTTGCCATTAAAATTTGGTTTAAAGGTTGAATAAATTAACAAAAGGTGCACCGTACAAAAACTGTAGTTATATAAATGTATTTTTTTTTTTTAAACTTATTTAAATTAATTCAGTACGTAGAGTTAAAAATGTTATTTGGTAAATTTTATCTAATCAGTGTAATAAAGAGTAAGTAATAATAATAATAATTAAAAAAAAAAAAAAAAAAAAAAAGTTATAAATATTCAATATGATTGCGTAATCTGTACTGAAATCTGAAATTTAAATTTATCATCTATTTATTTCTATCAATTTAAATTTTCATCTAAATTTCATCTAAATTGTGAAATCGGTATTCTTCGAAAACACAAAATAGCGCATTTATAAGTGGTTGCCGTTTATCATTGTTTCATTTCCAAAGTGTTATGTATGTTCTTTTTTATTTATTATGCAACGTAAATAAATGTGCTTACTGTTTTACTCTAAGCCATAATATTAAAAGCTCAAGTAAAACTTAAGCTTAGTTTAGGTATTTCACGTTGAACTTAAAGTTATATCATTTGATCGTTAGGTTTACTTATAAATATTTTGACAAAATTATAAAAGTGTATTTATTTAAAGTAAACTAGTTTAGCATGAAGAGTATTTAAAACGTTTTTCTATAATGAATATTTATCAAAGAAAACCGTTTTGCATGAGTTTTCATTGTGTCGCCAACAAGCGATATATAGCCAAGAATCGGTCATTTTAAATATTTTTTTTTTACGGACGATATATAGCTATCTATATATAGGAGATATATAGGAGAATATTCTGTAATTTTTTCAAATTTTTTTGCATATGTGCCTATGGAGACTTTCCTTGTGAGTAACTTATATGAAAATCCCAAACAAATATCCTGCAAATTCAAAAAGTTATGAGAGATAGACAATTTCAGTTCTCTCTCTCTCTCTCACTCTCAAAAAAAAAAAAAAAAAAAAAAAAAAAAGCTAAACTATAAAGGGTTTTACTCGCATTTTTATTTGGATTCAATCAATGCCCAATGGTAATATGCTGTTCGCTGATTGTAAATAAGTAAAAGCCCCTATCATCTCTCCTTTTCTTCTGAGAAGATCTGAAACTCTGTTTATTCTATATCTCTTAACTTTTTGAATTTACGTGATATTTGATTGGGGTTTTCATATAACTTGATCAATACTTTCGGCTATTAAATTATGCAAATGAAATTTTTTTAGAGTTAGCGCATGCGTAATTAAAATTTATTTCGTGAAAATGTTCATATTTTGCAAAATATTTAACATTTTTGCATTCTGTTTGCAGTAGGCTGTGTCTGATGTAGTATGCTAAATTTCCAAAAAATGGCTTTGCATTGTGTCTAATACCCTAAGTGTTATAATTAAAAAAGTAAAAATGTTTTTGCAACTTTTTTTAAAATTTGTTATATCTCCATGAATATTTGTGGTAGCCTCATAGAAATTTATGTAGATAATGAGAAAAATCCTCACAATCACATGTTATAGCAAAAAAGCATTTAATGTATTACTTTTTACAGGATGATCCAAAACATTTTGATTTTTCTTTAATTTTTTCAGGTCCCCTTTCTCCAGGGCCAGTGTTGCCAGATCTGTCGGATTTTTTATTCAATAATCACCAATAATTTTAAAAAGTGACATTTGATATACATTATAGACGATTAATCTTCGATGTGATTAGGCAAACGTTACAATTAAAAATTATTGATGATTATTGAATAAAAAATCCGCCAGATCTGTTAACACTGTCCAGGACACAACTTTTCCTGAAATATATGAAGTACATATGTTCTTTACACTACCAAAGTGATGAGTCCTAAAGAACTTTTCTAGATATTTGACAAAACGTCTAAATACGAAAGTGTACAAATACTTATTGGTGGACAGTGTGTGTATTTATATATATATATATATAACTAGTGGATCTGCAGATCAGGAGCCTCAACGTCCTATTTATATCAGACATTATTCAATAGGTCATTTTTATTTATTCCTTATTATATAATCGTATATATTGATTCGATCGACTTGTTACCATAATCAGATACATTCCTGAGGGGGGCTGCCGCCCCCCTCTACCCCCCGCTGTGTCTCTATTTGCATATCTTACAAAGTGTTACGGAATTGTAAATAATTGCATTTATTTTTGTATCAATTCTTTCAAAGAGGTTTAGTAAAGTTAAGAAAATGCTAACTTTGTGCATTTCTAGTCTGTTTAGCGTTAAAATAGCCTGATTTTCCCTTAAAAACACTTAAAAAAGCTCCAATAAGGGAAGAAAAGGATTTGGCGCCAAATTTGGTGAATGTTTCCCTTCTTGGCGATTTTTTAGCGACTTTGGCGAGAAAATCCTTATTAGGGATATACCAAATATGGAAGCTCTAATCTCATTATGAGATGCGAGAATTTTCCAGAACAGTCTGTGTTCGATAGAAAAGTATAAAATGAGCATTTTTTCGCCAAGGCGGTCAGCCTCAGATCTGTAACAGTTTCGTCAAATGCTTGCTTTGCTTTGAGCCTCTTTAGTTGAGACTTCTTTTATGTGTCATTGCTAAACAGTTTGTACTGTTGTTTTGCTCTTAACGGCTGGTTTTTAAGCTGTGTTTACTGGTTGAATTGAAGCTGATACTTGGTTTATAGACCTGTATTTTTCTGGAACTTTTTGTGAATAAATCACTGAATTTTTGCAAGCTTCACCTTTCATTCTCGGACAACTTACGAACCCCCAAGTACGTAACAATATGTATTCATAATAAACGACGGTCTTGTATTATTTCCCTGAAATTCATAAATACCAAATTTCATACAAAAAAAAATTACATACCATATCGGAAATATTTTGCGTAATCTTTAAACTAATTTCCAATTCTATGCCCACAATTTTCAACAGGAAAGCATGCTTTTAAAATTCTAATAAAATTTCATTATATTTGATGGGGTGTAACCATGTTAAAATAAAGTTTTAAGAAATACCGACTATAGACCGTAATAGTATGAAATTCTTTTATGTATCCCGGGAAAGTAGCCACAGTCATTATAAACGCCAATGATAAGAATAAACCTAATTAATTGTAACTCGTTAATTTTTCAACTAATTTGACATCATTTGGATGATTACAGTACATACTCGGAATTATTTTGTGTGGTCCCATAAATTATTTAGTCTATACATAACCTTTTTTAAGAGTAAACATAATTTTCAGCATCTTTATAATGTAAGTTAATTTTATTAAGTTCAATTCAGCATAAACGCATTAAAGTGTTCGCTTAAATAAAAGTTTGTCCATAGGCTCTAATGCTACGAAATTCTTTTGCGTGTCTCTGTAAACAAACCATAAACATTGTATACGCCAGTAAAAACTATTCAGTTTACTTTGCGTTTAAAATTAATAATTGTTCCAAATTTAACATCGTTTGGATGACTACGTGACATTGTCAGAACACTTTTGTAAGGTCCTGTACATTAATTAGAAAGCTTAAGAGCACATATTTTCTTCAAACAACATAAGTTTAAACATCTTACTTACGTACGCTAGATTAATTTTCTTGATTGCAAAGTAAAGATGTTAAAATGCGTTTAAATGCAATTCACCTCATACGCCGTAATGTGAAGTATTTTGGCGTGTCCCTGTATACAATCCATAAAAATTATAGACCTAAAAAAATAAATAGCTATTTCTATATCGAGCCTGAATATATGTGTCAATTTGGAAATCAATCAGAGAATTTTTGCGGCCGCTATTGCAGTACATACAAATTCTTCCCATAGGCCGTAATGATAAAAAAAACTTTGGCGTGTCCCTGTACACGAACTACAAATGGAATGCACACCCAAAACTATACAGCTAATTTCGTGGGGATCATGAACATGCGTACCAAATTTCAAGTCAATAGCGTGATATTTGCGGCCGCTATCGCACGACAGACAGACAGACAGACGGGCAAACGGAACACAAAATCCTTTTGACTCTCAACAGAGGGCCTCCACTGACGTTTAGGCAAAAATTGAAAGTCAGTAGCTTGATTTTTGCGGTGGCTATCGCGGTACATACAGATTCTTCCCATAGGCCGTAATGATAGAAAAACTTTGTCGTGTCCCTGTACACGAACTACAGATGGAATACACACCTAAAACTTTACAGCTAATTCCGTTGAGCTCAAGAATATGTGTACCAAATTTCAAGTTAATAGCGTGATTTTTGTGGCCGCTATCGCAATACATACAAATCCCTCCCTTAGGCCGTAATGATAAGAGAAATTTTGGCGTGTCCCTGTATACGAACTACAAATGGAATACATACCAAAACCTATATAGCTGATTTCGTGGAGCTCATGAACATGTGTACCAAATTTCAAGTCAATAGCGCTATTTTTACGGCCGCTATCGCGATACATACAAATTCCTCCCATAGGCCGTAATGATAAGAAAATCTTTGGCGTGTCCCTGTATACGAATTGCAAATGGAATACATACCAAAAACTATACAGCTGATTTCGTGGGGCACATGAACATGTGTACCAAATTTCAAGTAAATAGCGCTATTTTTGCGACCGCTATCACGATACATACAAATTCCTCCCATAGGCCGTAATGATAAGAAAAACTTTGGCGTGTCCCTGTATACGAACTATAAATGGAATACATACCAAAAACTATACAGCTGATTTCGTAGGGCTCATGAACATGCGTACCAAATTTCAAGTCAATAGCGCTATTTTTGCGGCCGCTATCGCGCGACAGACAGACACAGCCCAAAACCGTTTTGAGTCTCAACAGAGGGCCTCCACTGACGTTTCGGCAATTATTATTTCTTTAATCTTTCTCATGTTTAAAAGTTTAATTAAAATTTATATGAGACGAAAGCTTAATTTTTGTGTACTGTATATCAACATTGAACATTAATTTAATGAACAGTAATTAAATCCGCAATTTTCTGCATTTTTCAGTATAAATAATAATAATAATAAATAAATAAATAAATAAATAATTGCGTGTATAAGTAAACCCCCCCCCCTTTATTTTTTAATTCCAGGTATGCGTACAATTATTGTACCCTAAGATATATATTTTGAATACACTTATTCAATAACAACCAATATAACATAATTTTTATTTCTGAAAAAAAGTTAAATTATTTTAAAAGAACGGTTAGCTCTAAAGAATTTTATAAATAAAGATGCACACAAATTATTTTCTGTAATATGATTAAAGGTTTTTATTTATTTAATTTATTATTCAATTCTTGTGCTTCAAACAATTTTAATATAAATAAAATTTATTTAAGTTTAAAAATAAATGTCACACAATAAAAATTTGATGTATCGTTTCAATTTGTATTTGTCATTTTTCAAAGAGCTTGCAGCAAATGCAAAAGTCATTTTATTTCTATCATAATAAATGTTTGGGTACAGGAATTTCATCTAGAATTAAATAGATAA
Source organism: Salticus scenicus (assembly GCA_963930645.1). NCBI lineage: Eukaryota > Metazoa > Arthropoda > Arachnida > Araneae > Salticidae > Salticus > Salticus scenicus. Next base: position 168,876,621 of record OZ005651.1, read on the forward strand.
TAAATATTTGGGATGCATATTTTTCCACAAAAACTTTAATCTATATTGAAATTGTACTCTCTTTTTGTACTAATTCTGAGATAGAACGTTGGGGAATATGGAATAGTCGGTTAAAAAGGAATAGGGGAGAACCGTGTATTATGGACCATCGTGTAATTCGGACCATGAGGAAATTTGTATGTTCAACACTAGATGGTGAAACCCTTTCACTGTATTTAGTGAATATCATTGTTATCTAAAGCAGAAAGTGACTAGTACGTGCGTACCTGTATTTGAACGATTATGAAATTCAGTTTTCGTTTTATATGATCACTGATGTAACATGTATGTTAAAATGAAAGTATTACTTTCTACTGTTAGGTAATTGTAATATAATTTTCGCGTTAATAGTAGCAAATGTACTTATTTTATGAACAATTTAGACATGCGTTTTATGGGCATCAATTTGCATAGCGATTTTTGATTGGAAACCCCGTTGCTCTGTTTACGCGTGTAATATGAACCATGCTATGTTGTGTAATATGGACGAGTGGTCCATAATAAAAACAGAGAGATTTTGTTAATGCTCAGCGTACATATGTCGCATACACAAAATCTTGAGGCTATAGAATAGGCCAGGGAAGCAGAGGTAATCAAATTATCACCTCTTTCGCACACTACCCATTGGATATAAATAACCTTTAGACCTCCCCTTTTTTTCGTCCATTAACTATTTTATTTTCGACCATTTCTACTATTCCCAAGAGATGTACAAGTGTGTGAGGAAACATGCTGGACAGTTCGTTTCACAATTCCAAGTGTGTCAACTGTTGGGGAACGGGAAGGACCACTATGGACCACTTGGTCCATATTACACATACGTTGGTGTAATATGAACCACCGATACGTAAATAAAATAATTATTTTCTGCAATTATTAATAGTTCCCAGAGTACTTTACTAAGTTTAAACTAAGTAACTATGCAATTGTAATGAGCAGCCACCAAATTAAATCTTTTTATTTTAATAATTTAAGTTTTATGAGCATTCTTGCTTAGGGGGGTTCATAATACACGGCTCTCCCCTACCATTATATCTCACCTGTACGGTACTGCAACCTATCGGAAACACGTCAAACGTCTTCACTGGGCCTCAATTATGAATGGTAGTTCATCTTGTGTCAGTCAGAATGCCCCTTTTTATGTCATCCAACTTGATTGGTTTATTAAGATTCAGACTTTTTTGGAAATAAGTATTACGAATTTTGTAATCTATTTACGAAGCAGTAAAATGAGTGAAAACCTAGTGTCATTTCCGATAAAGGAGTTGCGTTAGTTAGTAGTCTGATTTTCATGAACTAATTTCTACCAACAGGTCGTTGAAGTTCATTTCTCCAAGATTGTGATTCGGATAATATGGAATACCAACTATTCCATATTATTTTCAATTTTTCTAAAACTTGAATGTTGATTATTTTTTCAATACTATTTATTTACAATTATAATTTCAAAATAAAATGTTTATATTGCATTTATTCATGATTTTCTGCGAAAATACTACCCTATTTAATATTATTTTTTAAGGAATAAGGTATACCATATTACCCGTTTGCGTCCATATTACCCGAAAATAACTTTTTCTTTCCCCCTTAAACAAGCATTTTCAATGTAAACTCTACTTTTTGTAACATAAATCCATCGAAACACATTAACAACACATGAAGTTTACAATAGATGAATCCTTAGGGATCCGAAGTACTTCTATGTATAATGGTGAATCGAAATAGAAATGGTATTCCACATTCACTTACTTTCCCCTATAAATTGGGACATCATGCAAAAATCGTTATTCTTATTTATGATTACAATGCCAAATAGAAAAGTATTAACAATAAAATACAATACATAATAAGGAAACTTATTTTTATCAATGCATAAAATACTTTAAAAAATTGAATCATATGCTGGTTATTTTTAACTTTAAAAATATTGAAATTTCTATATTTATGAAAATGGTACTTGCTTTTTTTCAAAGCATAGTGTTGAACAGTAAAATCCATTTTAGTTTTCATTTTATACTTTCTTCTTTCGGTATATTTTTAAAAATTGACCTCCCTATTGAATTTCGTAAGGAATTTTATCTTAACCTTGACAAACTAATTTTAACTATGTTAACTCTGTACCTACTGTTTAGATGAACAGGTGAAACTGGTACGAGGCGTGATATGGAATCGTAGTAATCTTTAATTTTCATGGTCCCTTCTCTCTATAAACACTAAAAACATTCCAAAATACTGTTTATTAAACTGTGTATTTTATAATAATAATAAATAATTATAATTATTAAAAAAAAAAAAAAAAAAAAAAATCAGAAAACGGAAATTAATCACTTTTATTTTCTAAACATATTTCAAGCATACAACCAACAAACATTTTTTTTTTTATTATCGCGATACATTTTACAGTAGAGCCTCACTTATTCGAGGTAGTGTGGACCGAGGGTAACTCGGATAGCACGGACTCTGTCATAAATTGGAGGGGAAACATACGGCAAAGTTACGTATGAAAACGTAGTATGAAAACGTAGTCAATGAAATAAATAATATATATATTTCATATTTAAATGTAGTTAGTTAACAATGCAATACAATACATACATACATAAATTATAAAATAAAGTGACACATAGAAAAATTTACTAAAAATATCTATGCCATTTGTCAAAAGCAAAGCCTCATCCGAGGCGGGGCTTTTCGGAACTAGTAACTACCTCAATTAACCCGGAACTCGGTTAATCGGGGCTCGGATAACCGCTGCTCTACTCTAGTTTATTTGTAAATATAGTCCAATCTTCATGTTTTTGTGACAGTTTTCTCTATCTTTGTGCTTTTCGTAGCACTGAAAAAAAATATATATATGTGTGTATATATATATATATATATATTTTTTTTTTTTTTTTTTTTTTACGATTGAATTCAATCAATCTAAAGATGAGTAGCTTTATTCTAAATAACTGGATTAGTGGACATGGTATAGGCCTCTGTGTGCAGACAACGAATACAAATGTGTTGACTACAAGTGAAACGAGCATTCAGCATAGCTGCCAAACTTTCCCGATTTTCGGTAAAACTTTACACCAGAATTTTATGATAGTGAATTTCCAGATCATAAATCTCCGAAAATTATTATAAGATGTTTTTCTCAACATATAGTGATGACTATCCTTATTTTAAAATTGTAAAAGTTAACAACTATAATTCAGTGATGGTAACATGTGTATCTATGTGGTTTAGCTTTTAGCTACTAGATGGCAGCACTAGATATATCAATCATAAGATTAAATAATTACCTAAATAATAAATATATAATATACAAAGTTTTTAAAACAAACTAAAAATATATATAATAATTTCTCCTAGTCCTGTAAAACTATTTAATCCCATAGAGATACACCTGAAAATTTATGACTGCTGATCTTTAATAGCTATGAAAATATTTGTAAGATTTAAAAAAATGTGTTGACAACAAAATGAAACGAGCATTCAGTGATGGTAACATGCGTATCTGTGTGGTTTGAATTTTAGCTAATAGATAGCAGCACTATATATATCTCAAATACAAGATTAAATAATTACTTAAATAATAAATATATAATACACAAAGTTTTTTAAACGGACTAAAAAATATAAAATAATATCTCCTAGCGCTAAAATGTAATTCCAAAATCCCCTGAAAATTTATGATTGTGGTTTTTAATAACTATGAAAATATATGTAAGATTTAAAACGAAAAACTTAGGGTGCAGTGCAGGCAGTAGGTAATAGTAAAGAATGTAGAGAGAGTTTAATCAGTAAGTAACTAGGTGTGTGGAGTAGCTATTCGGAAAACTCACACCTTCTCATTGTAGCATGTGAAAAAACCCTTCATGAAATTTCAACTCTGGAAATTATCTCAAATCTTGCTTTTTCTTTTGCCGACAATTTGCTTAATTTTTAGTCTATTGATATATTGCTCAATAAATCTAGTTTTCAACCTATATAATAATATATATATATATTTTTTTCGCACACGCACTGTAAAAAAATATTTACTATAAATGCTGATATATCAGCTAATATCACATGTGTGAATTTTATATTTCAGAATAATCTTTTTCTAATCTTTTCTCAATTTTTCTGAAAGTTTTGTAAAATTCTATGGAAATCTATTGTAGCTGGTCCCCTAACTGGACTCGTGTCTAAATGGATAGTGGAAAATGTGAGTTTATAAATCTGTACCACGGAGGTAAAGAACACTATGTTCATTTTGTGAAAAGAATTAGTACAATGTTCTTGATGTGCATTTTTTGCTTTACATAGAGGCATTTAGCATTAAACCTAGTTACTATAAAAGGGATAGGTCTGTAGAACATAAAACAATGTCCATTTTCTTTATTCATAACAACTGTCATTAATTAATTTCATTATAACATCATTCATAAAAAAATTCATTTTTGTGACTTGGTGTCCTTTACCTCGGGGGTACAGAAATGTTCTTTGCATGACTTGACTTAAGTTCAAGACCACTTTGTCTGATATTGTTTTAGAACATCAAAAAAATGTCACCAATATACATATATATATATATATAATAATTTGGATCACTCACAGTAATGTTCTTAGTTGATGATATAGAATAGATAATTAATAATAATAAACTGTAATTTTCAAGTACATACATCTTTTTTCACTGCTTGGGTTATTAGAATGGGTTTAATCATACTTGTAAGTTAGTAAAAATTTTACTTTGGTCGCAGTATTTTATTTCACACTTAATAGGTCGTAGACAAATATTCAAATTGCTGTGTAATACATGAGCTTATATTGCACAATAATTACGTTTGTATATTTTTCTGTTTCCAATATGACTAAATTAGTTCATAATCATACATACAGTAAAGCTATGCAGTTATACGAGCCCCGATTACCCGAATTGCGGATTAACCGAGGTAGTTACTTGCTCTGAAAAGGCCACGCCCCAGAGGAGGCTTTGTTTTTGACAAATGGTATTAGCAAGTTTTACTATATGTCACTTTATTATTATTATTATTTATATATGTAAGTATTGTATTGCATTGTTAACTAAATACATTTAAATATGAAATATATGTATTATTTTAATTCATTGACTACGTTTTCATCCATTTTAAACTTTGCCGTATGCTTCCCTTTCGATTTATGACAGAGTCCGTGTTATCCGAGTTTTCGATTATCCGAAGTACCCTCGGTCCACATTACCTCTGATAAGCGAGCCTCTATTGTATTCAGGGAATCTGAATTCATTCGCGGAACAAGGAATTTAACTGTAGATTTATTTGTAAATATTGGTGTAGCTCAAAAATATTTTTAGTGTCAAATTTTGCAGTAAAATATAAACAAATGCTGAATTATGAAGTTTTGAAAAAAAAAAATTATTATTTATAATTACGTTTGGCCGTTTAAATATTATTAGGTTTTTCAGTCAGTACTGAAAAATTTAAAAGTACAATGCTTAGGATCTCTTTTATGTTACTACGACGAATAAAGAACGTTCAAGCTTAAACAAAATTCAGGAAAGTATAAACCACACTATACATTTGGGCGTCCCTTAAACAAGGGATTCTTTTTTTTTCTTTTTTTTTTTCTTTTTTTAATCCAAAACGCTAAATGTTAACATTCGGGACAATCCTAATATAGATATTAGGATTCTCTCGTCAGTTCGGTACGGATTAAGATTGTCCCAGAGAGCAATTATTTTGCTAAAAAGTATTTAGGGTGAAATAGAAAAAAATATATAGGACATGCATTTTGAATTTAAAAAAAAAAAAAAAAAAAAAAAGAAGAATTAAGATTTTCCCGTCAATTTGGCACGGGTTAACATTATCCCAGAAAGCTGATATTTTGCTAAAAAGTATTTAGGATCAAACAGGAAAAAAAAAAAAAAAAAGAGAGAGTATGCGTTTCGGATAAAAAAAAAAAAAAAAAAAAAAAAATCCCTGATCTAAGGGATATCCTACTCTACATATCGGAAACTCATGTATACTCAGTGGTAACCAAAATGCGACTACAGTGACCGTGCAGGCAACGGCTGTGCAATCGGCAGCAAAATTATCCGAGCACTAGCCAATAATTTCGATATCAAACAAGTACACTTAATACTTTTTTGTTAAATAAATCCTTGTCGAATCATGTTCTTAGACTGACTAAGAACATGACTTGACAAGGATTTATTTAACAAACCAGTATTAAGTGTACATTTTTAGACAGGGATTATTGCTAGTGCTTGGATACTTTTACTGCCGACTGTAAATTTCTCGAGCTCTCCAGTTTATGCACTCGCTCGTCTTATTTTTATTGTATCTATGTTTTCTTTTGGTAATTTCGGTATCGTTTACAAACTTGGTCGTCAAAAGCAATTTATTTTAAAAAGCTGAAATTATACATGAACCAAAAGTATTTTTTCTTTTAAAGAATTTTGTACTATTTAAATCAAGCAATGTTATATATTTAATGATTTCATACTGCTATTTTGGAATTACAGTTCGTAATTTTTTTTTTTTTTTTTTAACTTGATTATGAACGTGATTCGCAAAAAATATTTTAAAAAAGAAAAATAATAATAATAATTTTATTTCTTAGAAAAGTTTCTCTGAATGTTTTGAGTGTGATTTTGTGAATTCAAAAATAATAGAAAATGAAGAAAAATAACAATTTACATATTAACCTGCTACTAACTACTCACTAGATAGAAAAATAATTTTTGATCAAAGGTGCTATTCATGCAGACCTAACACATGTTTAAAGTTCTTAGTTCCACTCTATTGAACCTGTTGATGCTACCATCGCTCTGGTTCGCGTCTCAGATTCACTGTCCTATCTGTAATGGTACTCTGTGGTTTAAACAGTGGTGATTATTTTAGATTTTTTTCTTTTTCAGAAGGAAATTTATTCGGACCCTAGTTATGATGCCACGCAATTATCTTGTATTCTTAGAAGTTGAGGGTTGAAAGAAAATGAACATAAAGTAATAAAGACTATTTTTATATGTAAATATTACATAATTGTTATTATTATTTTTTTTTTTAGAGTACATTTTTTATTTGTAAATGAAAAACTAAAAGGTTCTTACATCAAGTTTGGGATTTTCAAATATCTAGGTCTCCTTCCAAAAAAATGTCATAGGCATAAGCTGAATAATTATATATATATATATATATATATATATATATATATATATATATATATATATATATATATATATATACTTATTCATTATACTTCCTAACGTCTCAGATGCAGACGTTAGGAAGCGTTAGAGAAATGCCAGGAATCTTCCAGTATTTGCGTAATTAACTCCGTCATCGATGTGAAGTCTGCATTGCGGCTTGTGTTCGCTCATTTGATCATTTGTTGCAAAGTTTTCAATAATAAGAATTCTTTATCCATATTACTAATTTTTATTGTATTGTTCATTTTTATCAAACAAACGCCTACTTGCTGCTTGCCCTTTGTTTTCCGATTCTACATTCTATGGTAAATATTGATTGTTTTGGCAAGTTTTATCACCCCTTACAGTTTTGACCATTAGTTTGATTACACTGTGCATATATATATATATATATATATAATTATTATATATATATAATTATTATTATTATTCTCTATAATCTACCGCTGGGCTATGTTCTAATCCCGGTCGAGCACATCGGATCAACCGTTCGGAATTTTCTGTGGTTGTTGTCTCCGAAACATGCGTAAATAGAGGCTAGGACATTTTAGAAAGACCTCCTCCCCCCCCCCCCCCCCGGTGGGCATCCTACACATGCGTGGACACTCGCATTCAGCCCACACAACAACAATAAATAAAGCACGATAAAATTACTTCCGAAAAAACTTCTTAACATTGTTTGAACAAGATAACTTATACAAAAACATCAACTGAAATCGTTTCAAAGATGTACAATATTAATTTAATATCCTAATTCAGTTTAAAAATGTTTACTTTGTCATATAAATTTTGACGATGTATTACTCTAGTAAATGAAACATTTGCACATATTTCTTTATAATTTACAATGTCTTTCCAGAATTTCTTAAGCCTTGTTGTTCAGTTTCAAAATAAATTATTTAATTTGAATGCAATGAAATCATCTTTTATATATATGTATATATGTATGTACATATTCGCAGCTCACATTTTTATAATTTTGTACTGAGTTTAAACAACAATAATGAGATTAATGATGTAATGAAATATCTGTAATTTGATATACAGATTCAAATCAGGAAATATATATATATAAAGATAAATAAAATGGAAAGAGCTTTAGTGTTTTGCATTGAAAGAAGACAATCTTTAGTCAAAGTACATATTTTGGAAAAAATAATTTTTCAACATATTCCAGTAGAATATAATAAAGTTACGTACTGTTGAATTATTATTATTATTATTATTATTATTATTATTTTGCAAACAGAAATACTGAGCCCTTATTGATCTTATAATCTGTCTTTTCAATGGTATTAAAAATATACCTCTTTAAGAAGTATTTTCTATAATATGTGAAACTAAGAAAATTTTATGCAAAATATTATATTAAAAGCTAGGTGTTCTAAATTTCATTTAGAAAAGAAGTTAAAAATGTGTCTATAACTAAAATTATCGCAGAAATATTTTTATACAGGTATCCACTCGCGATATCTCTACACGGAAAAAAAATGTTTTGTTTAAAAAAACAAAATTTTTGTTGAGGTTATATCAACAAAAGTTTGTTTGATTTAATGATTTGTTTTGAACGAAACAAATTAACTAACTTTTTGTTGATTCTCAAAATTTTATTGTTTCAACAAAACATTTCTTCTGTATAAAATATTTATTAAGTTCAATAATTAAAAAAATTGTGTAAGCGTCATGAAAGGACATCTCATTGAGACTCAAAAGGCTTTTAAATTTAATTCTCTTCTCTCTGTGTGTCTGTGTATGTATCACGATAGCGGTCGCAAACGGCATCCGATATATTTAAAAATTGTTATGTTTTTGTGCTACGCGGAATCATCTTTTTTTTTTTTTTTATGTCATGTTTGTGACTTGTGTACATCAACACACCAAATTATTTCATATCATTATGTCTATGAACTTTATGCATATAATTATTTAAGCAGCATTTTAACGCAGTTATACGGCATTCAACATAACGAAATTACTAACACACATTATTATTATGTTTAAAATCATGTTTTCTCTAGAAAAAGACGTGCATAGACTTAATAATTAATCTACAGGACCACAAAAATAAATAAATAAATAAATAAATAAATCCGGTGCATTATATAATCGTACGATTGACATCAAATTTAGTACAAAAATATAAGTGATATGGAATTAGTTGCATTATTATTATTATTATTATTTGTAAATATAGAGTTCATGGCTTATGTACAGAAACACACAAAAGAATTCCGATCCATTATGGACGACATTTCTTTTAAGCACATTTTAACATAGCGTCACCCCATTCAAAATAATGCAATATATATGTTTACTAGAATGCTTTCTCAAATGGATGGTTTTCTTTGAAAATGATCGGCATGCAATTAGTAATTAGTTAACAGGGCTACACAAAAATATTCCTAAACGTTATGTTACCATCCAGCTGACGTTATATTTGGTACAAATATTTAAAAGTGATTTGAAATCAACCGTATAGTTTTTTTTTTTTTTTTTTTTTTTTTTTTTTTTTGTATATGGTGTATGTAGTTTATGCACATGGACACACAAAAGAATTTCGTTTCATCACGTTCTATGGACATCATTTCAGTTAAGGGTATTTTAACATAGTTAATTCCATTCAATATAAATATATTAACATATGACATTAGAATGCTTAAAGATATGGTTTCTGTATAAAATGAGGAATTAGTTTATAAGGCTACATAAAATAATTATGATACGTTATGTTATCTTACGATTGGTTGGAAACTTGTTATATTTATGAATTGCACGGAATTCACTGCATTGTGTTTTGTAGATTCTGTAGAGGAACAAACAAAAGAATTTAAATACAATACGATCTATTGATGACATTTCCTTTAAATGTATTTTAACAACGATACTTTTGTTTAAACATATTAAAACTGATAAACGTTATAAGGATGCTTAAAAACATGGTTTCTGCAGAAAATTATAGGTTTAGAATTGTTAATTAGTTTACAAGGCTACGCAAAAAAATTCTAAAACGTTATTTTTTTATCCGATTGATTGTAAATTTCGCACAGATATATATGAATTACGAGGAATTAACACATTCCTATAAAACAGTTAATGCATTTAGTCTACAGAGATATATTTGTTTTTTATCGTTACTCTTTATTCAACATAATGAATTTAACGCACGCAATTAGAATACTTAAAAGTGTAATTTCTGTAAAAAATTGTGTAGATTTAATTATTAGTTTACAGAGCTACAGAAAAGAATCCGTATAAGTTATGCATTGTACATTATAACTACAGAAAATGTATTTTAGGTATGTTATACTCATGCTGGTAAATATATATATATATATATATATATGTGTGTGTGTATATATATATATATATATATATATATATATATCGGCTGGTAAATTGGCGGCTGTCTAATGGCATAAACTTATCACATTAGAAAGCAATTTAATTATATATATATATATATTAATAATTGATATTAGTAAAAAGGAATAAATAAAAGTAATCTGCTCAGTAGTAATTCGAATGGGACATGGAAGCACTTATAAACTTCAGATCCACTAGTTAAAATGCATTTTAAGAAGAGAAATGACGTACAACAAACGAGTTAGTATTAAAAGAAGCGTTTTTATTGTACAGATTGTAATGAATGCGATGTATTATAAATAAATGAAAAGTGAAAAATGAAATTTCTCAGTGAAATTCAAATACTATGATTTTTCAAGAAGTCACTTTAACAATTTCTCCGGAAGAAATGAAAATAGTTCTGAAAAGAGAAAAAGAAGCATTTGTTATTTTGATTTTTACTAATGATATAAAAATATTAATAAATATCCGCATATAATCCTCCACTAATAATTTTGATGAAATTTTAACTAAATTAATAATTAACTCAATTTCAGTTTCTCTTAAAAAAAGAGAAAATGATAGAAGGTTTTATCATTACTTATTTATCATTACTTATTAACGAACACTATTTTACCATTGACTGAATTAATTTGAGTAAAGCTCCTTTTATTTTAGCTTTATTTTTACAGGAACTAATTTCAGTTCAAACTATCAACGGTAACTCTTTGAATTTTCATGATATTTTCATGGATTATTCATATAAGTAGCTCAGTACATTTGACTGATAAATAATGAAATGAAATTTTCTTAAAGTTTGCGCATGCGCAGTAAAAAGACATACAGTGAATGATTAAATTATTATATTTTTGGGCGGGTTTTCTTATTTTTTTATTTGATATTTTTCCCTTTCCCTACAAAAATACTGGAAGAAATAGCCTTGAACTTCAAACGTACAAAGAATATTTATAAACTGAAATTTTGCACTGTCGATTCAGTCACGACTGCAGTTAAGGGAACAACCACAAATTGAAAAAAAGCAGAAGTATTTTGGAATACCCAGGACCATGAAAGCTACAAATGAATTTTTACTTATACATAAGATTTCATTTACTATGTGCAATATTTGTATTCTTTGTATTGGAATATATTTATATATATATATATATATTCAAAAATTACTAATAATTTTGGCAAGATGGAGATCAAAATGTTTCAGTCACATTGCAAAACTTCTTTTTTTTTTCTTTTTTCTTTCTTTCTTTTCTTTCTTTTTTAAGAACCATTTATTGGCTTGTAACTCTAACAAAATTTTATTTACTTAATACAATTTATGAGTTCATAAGAGTTTATCACAAAAAACAGCTTTTGCAAGGTGGGTGAAATAACTGGATCTTCAAATTAAATGCGTATCGTATAAAAAAAAAAAAAAAAAAAAAAAAAAAAACTTATGAAATTTCAACTCTAAAAAATATATAAAATCTAAAATATTTTGCCGATAATTTGCATGATTTTTATTGTATTCAAAGTTGCCCCCATATGTCTGACTTTCAACGTTTGTAATAAAAAATTGCTATCTTTCGCAAATGCGTAGTGAAAAATTATTTACTACGAATACTCCTATCTCTGAGAGAAATACACGCATGCATTTTACGTTTCAGAATAATGTATCTCTATTGTTTTGTCAATTTTTCTGCGAATTTAGTAAAGTTTTGTTGAAATCTATTCTTCCTATAAGCAAAAAACTTACCAAAAAATTTAATAGTTTTTAATATATATATAACCCACCCTGGAGGTAAAGGACACCATGTCCATTTTCTGAAAAGAGTTACCACCATGACTTTGATGTGCTACAATGAAATACGGTTGTTATGAATAAAGAAAATAGACATAGTTTTATTTTCTACTGTCTTCTTTGTATTTAGATAGTAGTTCTTAATGGCTCTATTTAAGGCAAAAAAGGCACATAAAGGTCATAGCGCTAACTCTTTTCACAAACTGGACATGGTATCCTTTACTTTCGGGGTATATATATATATATATATATATATATATGTGTGTGTGTGTGTATGTATGTATATGTATGTATGTGTATGTGTGTGTATATATTATATATATATATAGTTTTAAATAGAAAGTAATAAATAGGTGTTAAGAGTTCAAGGTAAGTGTGTGTGGTTAACAAAAAGAAAAGAAAAAATGTTAATAAATAAAAACACAACGAATTAAAGTATCGAAAAAACATTTGCAAAATAACACTTCATGTGAAAAACACCTATCTGCTTCCTCTTCAGTGGATGGTAGCAACAGAAAACACAATTTTAAAGAAAATTTAAAAAATGCCTAACAGGTTTCGGAAACACGGCGAAGCCAGCATACTCCCAAAAAACGAATAACAACAAAATTCTAAAACAAAATTAAATTAATAGTGAAATAAATATAAATGTAGGAATTATGCTTGATAAAAGTAACTCAATTAAAATAATAATAATAATATGTATATATATATATATATAGCCAATATATGTGATAAAAATTACGGACATGCTAGCTCGCCATGTTCCCACAGGGACCTGAAAGGCAAAAAGATATTTTATTAAGTTAGACTTACTGCAAAGGTGAATTGTAGAAAAATATAGCAGGTCACTATAAGACTTGAACGCCGGAAAACATCGTGCCAGTTATAGGCCGCTGAATGTGAATTCACCATATCTGCTCTGTAGACCTGTTTTATTTTTCTACAATTCACTTTTGCAGTAAGTCTAACTTAATAAAATATATTTTTGCCCTTCAGGTCTGGGTGGGAACATGGCGAACAAGCATATCGTTTATTAAGTTACCTTTATTAAGTAACTTTTATCGCGTATATTGGCTATATTTTTTTTATTATTATTTTAATTGAGTTACTTTTCAAGCATAATTGCTACATTTATATTTATTTCACTATTAATTTAATTCTGTTTTAGAATTTCGTTGTTATTCGTTTTTTAGGATTATGCTGGTTTTGCCATGCTTCTGAAGCCTGTTAGGCCTTTTTTTCAATTTTTTTTTTTTTTTTTAATTGAAGTATTTATTTTTACGCTGTTTTGGGAAGACGTCAATTGAAATTAAGACATGTGCATACTTAAAATAAAATGTTCTCTGCAATTCTTAATGACCAAAAACACTTTAAAATAGTTTTTCAGGGGAAAAAAATATTTAATTTCCCTCCAATGTTCTTTAAATCTTTATAATGCGTTTCAAGGCTTTCTTAGACAAAAATATTTCCTACCTGTTATAGCCATTTGACACTCGTGAGTCTCCAAATAAAATTACGGTACTTTCTTGAAAATGCTGTACTTTATCCGAATTTTCAGATCCTTCTAATATCACAATTTTAGGAGTTTTCAGCAAACACCTTGCCAATGCTATCTGAAGCTTTTTGTCACTGCTGTAGTAGAAAAAGAAAAAGGAATAGAGACCTTAATGATTTTTCATTTTGTGCACGGTCAGAGTAGCCAACATTTCTTGTTTGTTCCAGAGTATTGTTAGCCTTTGATATTTTTCTTTTTTTTTATGAGTAGTTTTCTTCTAATTTAATTGTATTTTCATTTTAAAGGGAGTTACTTTACAAAAGATATTTAATGAAAATAAATGCGTGGTGTATAAAGAACAGTCCGTGCAACTTACAATTCTTCTGAATAAATTAGAAATGTTAGCAACTCCGCATCATGGCATGTATTTTTAAAATAAATTATTATAATAAAATTCAATAGCTTTTGAGAATAATATTTCTTCTTTTCTCTTACATTTATTATCATCAGGGTGTGCACACGACCCCACCTATTACCAAGGAGTCTTCCACAGTACTTATCGTTTCCTCTTAACAATATATTGTTCATTTAAGAAGAAATTTATTTTAAATAATACTGGTGGAAGACCCCTTGGAAAAAGGCGGAGTTGTGCGCACCCTGGTTATCATAGAAGAAATATTTAAACTTTATTATATGAGTTGTAAGTTCGAAGTTATCACACAAATTATTTTGGTCTGGTAAGCTTTTAAAAGATTTTCAAAATGTTAGGAATTAAGTTTAGGAAAGTTCTAAAGAATTCGTATTTAATTTAATAAAAACAGATAAAATTTTGTATAGTGTAAACATTATTCTGTATGCTAATTTTACGATGAATTTTTGAATGCATAATTTGTTAATGAATTAATTTAGACAAGTTTTATTTATTTATTTATTTTATGTTTGCTGTGCTGTTGAGTGATCAAGTGTGCATCATTATTAAGTAAGGGGTAAGTTTACTGTATTTTGAAAACTTGAGAAAATCAAGACAATAAAAGAAAGAAAAAAGGCTTCTCAATTTTGGAGAGAAATGTTGTATCTAAAAAGTGATGTAGTTTTAGAATAATAATAACAATATTTTAAATAAGACAAACATGACTAACTGTAGCTATTCAGTTTTATAAGAAATAGCAATTAGCGAAACAGTCCACATTATCAAATAACTGTAGTAAAGGAATTAAAATGAAAAGTTTTATATTGCAGAGATGGTCGTTAGTAAAAAATTCAATTTTTGTATTTTTGTTACTTCCGTTTCTCTACCACATCTAAAAGTAAAATAAATCATCTATAAATAATTATAAATTGATGTACATTCTTACTAATGCTACACACCCGATTTACTATATTATATAGTATTATATTAATACACAAAAAAAAAAAAAAAAAAAAAAAAAAAAAAAAGCTTTAAAAGGGTGTTGTAAATGCACAATGTCGTTTTTAACGTATTTTAATTCGATTAAATGCTTTGAAATTAGATTAACTTTATATGTTATGCATATGTAGAATAACATAAAACATGTTGTGACTAAAAACTTTCTAAGCAAACACCACAAATTGTGAAAGCGAATGCCACTTCAATGCTATACTCGTCGTGCCTATTTTATTTCCTGAGAAAAAAGTCCGTGCTTAATTATTTCGATTTTTAGCAGTTTATATATAGTATTAAATTTTATACAAAAGCTAAATGATCTAATATAAGTGACTTATTTTTCCTCTATTGCATTTAAGTAGATATTTACATTTTAAGTCCGAATGAAAATTTAATATTATACTGAAAAAGATGTTACTGAATTAAATATGTCTATCTGAACATTATGTCCATAAAATGAATCCTGTGCTAAATATCGGGATTATAATCCCAGTCATTATAGTTCTAACTCTATCAATTATGGGATGAATTATAAAATGCATTGTAATTAGTTTTTCTGTGCAATTTTAATTACAATTAGTTATTTTTTGTATTTAAAAGATATTTGGAAATGTTCTTAATCTTTTAGTTCTACTTGATTTATAGTTGGAAATGTTAAATAATATCGTAATTAATTAAATAAGTAATTCATAATATATTTCAAATATTTATACACTTTTTTTTTTCAACTTTTTCTATAGTAGGGTAGGCTGGTCTAAGATTACGCATAATAAGAGCACGCAATCCCAACAGCTATGATGTTGCTTGCGATATGTGTCTAACTACAGTGTTATTTTAAAATGCAAGCTAGTAGGGGGTGCTGTGCAAAAATATATATATATAAACCTACAAAAACACAGAAATTACGTAAGTTTAAAAATTTTTACCTATTTTCTTAAATATTTATAGCATTTTGGAAATATTATTGTGATAACACCACATGTATTTAAAAAGAAAAGTTTATCAGATTCGATCTGCAAGAAACTAATCTAAGCCTTCCAGCGAGAGCGATTCAGTTTGATGCCAATAAATGACGTTGCACTTCGTTTGATTAGATAATCGTCAATGTGTGCAAGAGCACTTGTGTATGTTACATAAGTACGCGTGTACTCTTACCCGCAATTTTTTATAATAGTTTTTTTACATGCATCGTAATCTTTTTTTTTTCTTTTAATAGGATGTCTGAACTACAAAGAAGTACTCAAAGAAGCTTTTGTATCCCAGAACAATGTCTGGATGCAAGAACACGCATCGAGGCAGGCGAAAGTAAGAGAGTGGTAGCTAAATCATTAGGAATGCATGAAGCAATTTTATGAAATGTATTAAAAAGATCATCTCCAGTCAGAAGTTTGATCAGATACTCTCAAACTTTTTCGCCAGAAATGGAAATAAAACTGTGTGAGTACATCAAAAAAGGTAGATAACATGTTATACGGCCTAACCACTAAAAAAGTATGAGAAGTTACTTTTAGTTTTGCAGAGATTGAGGGATTACAACATCGTTTTAATAAAGAAAAGAAAACGGCTGGTATGGAGTGACTTCGGTTATTTATGAAAAGGTATCCAGAATTGCCGTTGCATACGCCAACCTCAACAAGTGTCGCTCAAGCGATAGGCTTTAATAAGTCTCAATGCGATCGCTGTCGTGAAAATCTGGCAAAGTTGTTAGATATCTACAAGTTCCCTCCTCACACAATTTACAATATGGACGACACTTGGTTCTCCGCGGTGCCAAATAACCACCAAAGGTGATTTGAACAAAGGGGAAGAGCTGTATTAATAAGATTTCTGTGCTCAACATGGTATCAACGTAACACTCGTAAATGCTTCTGGGAATTTTAATCCACCAGCATTCATATTTCCTTGCAAGCGTATGAAGACCGAACTTTTGGACGGGCCTCCGACTGCTTCCATGGGAATGGTGTCAGACACGAGTTACATCAACAGCGCCTCACGTACCGCTTGAAGATGTAGCCCCACTATCACAAGCTGAAGTATTCTCAAGGTCTAACCGCAAAAGAGCAATATCAGACATTTTGAGTGGATCCCCATACAAGTTGGCTCTCGAAGAGGATTTCGTTTCTAAACAGGTACAAAAAAAAAAAAAAAGAATTCCAGAACCAACTATTAAAGGGGCCAAAAAACGGTTTCAAGTTCCAAAAAAGAAACCCAAAAAGAAAATATAGAAATGTCCACCATGTGGTGAAGTATAGTTAGGTTCCCCCCCCCCCCTATCCCCAGACGAAGACTGGATAGGATACTCCAAATGCGAGGAGTGGTGGCATGAAGCTTATACGAGCTATGAAGGTGACCGCTGCAAGTAACGTAGGCACGAATTTTCAGATACTTTTACCTGCGTACTTTTATCCACAACACTTGTAAGAGTACGCAATTCTTACTTTTGTTATTTTTTAATCTTTCCAAAGATGTGGTATATTTTTGTTACGTTTTATGTTATTTTATGAAAGATGTGTTAATTAAAAACAAAATAAAAGTTAAACTGATTATCTAGAATTATACGTTTTTATTTTAGAAAAATTTGAACCTAAAGTGCATACTGTTAGGCCAGCCTACCTTATATATAAGAAGAAAATACTGGATTCATGAAAATTTTTGACCTTCGATTTTTCATGCATTTATATGTTTTGAGACGTCTTGAAAACTATTTGAAAATTTTTAGAGAATGTCTGTCTGTGTGTGCGTGCATACAAATTTTTGTGAACACTGCATCTCACGAACTAATAAACGGAATTAAATATACGTATATATTTGTTTGGACCCAGACTTAAGAAGATGTTGATTACCTTTCCAGAAAATAACCCGGCAAGCAACGTTGCCATCGCATTTTTCAATAATTTTTAATACAGCATTGTAGTACAAAATTTTGTATAAAAGAGCATAATAAGAATTATGCTCAGTCGTCTATACAGCACAAAATTCACTCTTTTCAACATTTAGTGTTATATTACTCTGAGATGAAAATCATCTGCATTTATTTAAGAAATAACTTTAATAAACTAATTAAATAATAACTTTAATAATTTGTACTTCGATATTTTTGAAAGAAAATATAGAAGAAAATTTTTTTATGGCCACAACATACTAGCTATTTTTAGCATAAAATGATTTTTTGATTAAGTATCCTAAGTACTGTTTAATTATTATAGAACAATTTGCGATAATAATGTGACGAAATGTAACTAAATCAGCAACGTTTACTAGTAGAAATATGAAATACATTAAACTCTCGATTATCCACGAGCAGTTTATCCGCGATTTCCATCTTCCTTGTATTTTTTTGCCACTACAAATTACGACGGATTTAAACAATAACAATGCATACAATTAGGTATACAATTAAATTTTTAAATAAAATAAAAATTGAAGACTATATATCAAGGAAAAAATATAAATCAATGTCGTGGATAATATTTCAATACCGCGGATAATCGAGTCTATTGTAATTGAAAATAAAGCATATTGCCCTATTACACATTGAAAATTAAGTAATACAGTTGGAAATCATATTACCTAATACTGCAATGCATTTTAGCATTTAAGTTTTCAAAATTAGAATCGAGTTGTGATTTTTTAAAAATTTTCTGCAGTTCATCTTCTGTGCAATTTTGTTCCGGATCAAGATTATCTCTCAGAGTACCACTAAATATTAGCGGATCCTGAAATTAAAAAAAGATATATTGGAAGTTATTAATATTGTAATTTAATCAAACTCGGTTGTATGTTCAATGATTTCTCAAGTATTACATTTCTTATATGTAATTAACGTTCAAGTCCATACCTGAGGAATAATAGCTAATGATGATCGTAGATCATGTAGCCTGATATGTGATATGTCCACGTTGTCAATGAAAATTTGTCCTTCCCTTATCTCTCTAATGCGAAAGATTGAGTCTAATATTGTAGAAGTTCCAGAATCTTCCTTTCCAATTATAGAAACCTGAAAATTCAATAAAATAAATAATTAACTATATTTAGAACTTTTTGAACATTTCTATATTAACTAAGAAAATTATATGTCTCAAAGTGAGATTAATAATACATTTCGTTGAAAGATATAATGAAAAATAGTTTTGATGTACCAGTTTGAAGAATGTGGTACTAATGCTTGAGCCATACAAAACAAACTTTTTGAAAAAAAATGGTCAGTATTTTAACTACCAATGTTACAGTTTAATTTATCTGGAAAATATACTATTTTAATTAATATTTTAAGGAATTCAGAAGAAAAATCACTTTCTTTGTAACTACTAATTACAATAACCTTTCTTCTATTAACCGTAAGAAAAGTAGGTTCATTGCCTTTGTTAAGGATACGCAAGTTATGAAATAAAATGTGATCCATCAGCACATCTCCATGCTTGTTTCAATCACTACTTCCCCACAAAGTGTGGTCAGCATTTGCATCACAGTCAAAGATGAGCCTAAAGCTTGAACAACAATAAATGAAAATAGACTTAGCCATGTCAATCAAAGGGTATATCTCCTCGTAAGGAAGATAGGCAGAGACAAATACAAAATCAACATTTGGAACCCTGTCTTTAAGTTTAACCTCAACTGCAACCACGTCCTTATTCAGGAAGTTGACAAGGTTAAAAGCATTAAGTTCAGACCTAGCAATAATGCAAGCCCTGGATGTATCGCAAAAGGTGTCACAGAAAATATTGAAACATTTGACACTAAGTTGCTGATGATGTAGCTATTGTTATCAGGAGCAAGTTTGGTAACTGTGTTTCTGGTATTATGAATGGTGCTCTTCAGCATGTTGCACATTGGTTCTCTGATTTGGGCTTATCTGTAAATCGATCTAAGGTTGACCTTGTTCCTTTTTCTAGGAAGATAATTCTAAATCTTGGTGATAAATCTTCTAAATCTTCCTGGAAAATAAGCTGTTACCCTCAAATGAGGTTATGTGTCTAAGTGTGTTCTTTGACACCAAATTAAATTGATGTAAGCATGTTGATTTTTGCTTATAATTTTGGAGTGACTCCACTCGACGATCCAAACCTTTAACATTTACAATTTTTTTAAACAGATGGGAATCGCGGAATATTTCTGTGAATAGACTATTGTAAACATTATGATATGTATTTTTTTTTTTTTTTTTTTTTTTAGTATTGCTCAAAAAAATTAGTTTATTATATTTCTAAATTACTATCTGCGTTTCTGTAGATTGTAAAAGAATTGTTAATAGTAAGCATGCAATTTCCAATAACAAGCATACTTTAGAAAAATTCTAAAATCTATATCAGTTTTAATTTCCTTTAAATAATTTATTGCACTTCAGATAACAATCCACCATCGGACATAAAATATGTAAATTATTCATGCTTCCCTATTAAAAAAAACTACTTACATTACATATGAATTAATATTCATATTCTTTTTAATAATAATAATAATTTAGCAAAGCAATGTAACATATATCGACTTTATTCCCTTTTAAATATTTTAATATTGGCACCAAATTAAATTAATGCTTTCTTTCGCACGTGAAAATTATTAAGGAAGATTATGCGTAAAAAAAAAAAAAAAAAAAAAAAAAAAATTAAGAAATAAAAATAAAAAGGAAATAAAGAAATTTATACAATTTGGTATTGGCAATACTGAATCCTGTAATGAGAGATTGTTTATAATCCTCAGAGTTCCTGAGGGATCTAATACATATAAATTTTTTAAATTTTAATCTTTGATCATATACTAGTAATAAATATACATCATTCAAAATTATGTTTGAGTAATTAAAATCTGATTACTTATAAATATGTTCAGCAAATATAAGTACTTTATCCCTCACATTTATTTTGAAATTTATATTTAACACTCTCTAATAAGTATTTTAAATAAATAAATATAAATTAATATGCCTTAATTTGCATTTAATCTGTTCTAAAACTTGACATAAAAAATACATTAAAATATTATGCATGTGACTGTTGTGTAACAGATATTTTAAGGCAAAATCAAAATAATAGAACTTTTAGTTTCGGTTTTGGCTAACGAATGGCACCACAATGAAGAATTTCTAATATTACTTTCTGAAACTTTTTTCAGCAAACAATTAAATAAATCTAACAGCCTATTTATAATTCTCTAACATAATGCATTTATTTTTTTCTTCTTATATTTTTATTTTGCATTTATATTATACAATATTTTTTTTTTTTTTTCTATTTATTTAGACCAGTACTCAGAACATTTATGGATAGTACAATTGTGATTCGTAGATTTGAAAATAAAAATGTTACTATAAGAATCAAATGTTTAAAATCAATAAACAACTCAAACTTACATTAAAAAATATAAATTAAATGCAACATATAATTTTTTATTTTACTTGCATTGATATTTCAGTCCGGGAAAGTTATCATTTTTATTTTTCACCTCCGGTGCTAATAATGCTAACCGAAATAAACTTTTTCATTTTAAGATTGTAAAAAAAGAATTTATTTGAAACCTGTTAAAAAATCTTCTATGTGTGATTTCTGATATTTTCTTAGTTAAACCTGAATAAAGGTTGGCATCTACTTCAAAATTGCAAATGTCTGTTTAACACTTTTTTTTTTTTTTTGAGCTAAATTAAATGTCAGTCATCTATAAACAAAACAATGTCTGAGAACGTCTGATAATGTCACTCTTTTATGTGTCGTCAAATAAAGTATTTCTGTATGAAATAATAATAATAGCAATAATACTCTGTATCATAAAAAATAATATCTATTCTAGACTCATAACATTATTGTTCTACAAAAGATAAATATTTTGATTTGCACAATGCATTATTACTTTTATTAATATATTTATTTTATACTATTAAATATATCTGAGACAAATTTCCAATAAATATCAATTTGAAGTAAAAACTTCTATTGAGTATATTTTAAACGCATTTTGGTCAACTTTTTTAAAGTTTCAAAATTAAATTGAATAAAAGGTAGATTTGAAGCTAATTTTACTTTCCGATTTCTGTTAAATTGCTTTTATTATTAAAAGAAAAAAACTCTTGAATATTAATTAACCCAATACAACTATATCCTCTAGTTTCAGCTGTTGTTGCAGGGTATTAAGAAACTTCATGTAAAAGATACATAAAAATAGCTTAGAGATTATTATTATTATTATTTTATTCGGGCGTATATTGATTGAAGAAAAAAAATTAACAATAATAAAAAAATAAATAAAAACGATTTTCCAATATAAATCCCCAATAAAATAATACTTTGAAATATGGAATGCTCCACATACCCAAAATGTGGAAACACAACATTGTTTAGTGGGTAAAAATTCTTATATTATATATTGTATAATAAATAGGTATTATATAGTTATTAAAATATTTCAAATATTTAAGAAAACTTTCTGATTAAACAATTACAATGATCAAACGCAAAGTCACCATGAAACTAATTAAAGTTGAAATAAATTAAGACAATAAGAAACATATGAAAGCATGCTTGAATCCTTACGTTATCAAGGGCATGAAAGGAAATCAGATGGATAGGTACGTTTTCTTTTATTTACAACGTCCGTTCAGTTAAGTAAGTTACTTATTAAAAGTGTTAAACTCATTTACAGCGGGAAAAGTTCAAGTTTTTTCTTTATCGATAGATTTTGGCCCTCGGAATTCGTATCGTAGACCTGCCAATTATTCTAATTCGTTCCGTAGTAGTATTAAGACCTGCCTTTTATTTACAGAGTAATATTCTGCAACCTGTACTTACGATTAAATAAGAATAGGCAATTTGCATGTTTTCTGATTTTATTCTTATATAACAGAAAATGAAAAGGTAAGAAAATAAATACATACATTTTCTTTATTTGAAACCTAATGACTGATTTATAACAATTTTAACATCGCACTATTTACTCTATCGGGAAAACGCAGTATAATATATCGTGACGTCACTCTTTATGACAACAAATGGAGGTAATCGTTGTTTACATTCGATTTCGTGCTTTGCTTTGGTTTTTGAATCAGTGAAATAGGTTTTGTATGTTATAATAATGACGGATATTAAAAAATCGTAGTATAAATATTGTATTGTATCATTTTGCACTAATACAACGGCTAAAGCTTCTCAAAAGTTATTCTTTAGCGTTCTACAGGATACTATTAAATGAAAGTCGCCAATTGCCCATCTGCGCAGCACTAGTGCGACGTAAAACCCAATCATCCCAACCATCCTATTAAATGAAAACATTAGACAACCGCTATGAAAAGAAAACAATTGAAAATAATGATAATGGAAAATAGTGATAATGATATTAAATGATTATAAGATGAAAAATAAATGCTCAGAAATCACATAAACAATTAATAATTACGATTAATATTACAATTGATAATAACGAATTGCTGCTTACTAACCAGGCTAACAAAATGCAAACATTGAAGCATCATAAAGCGTGACGTCAGGTCGCGTTTTGAAGTCACGTGATTTTTGGTTAATTTTAAAGTTATTTTTTAAATTAATGAGAACTTTTTTTGCATTTTTAATAAACTTTTTGAAATTTATGGGCCTAAAACTATCAGAAAAATAGGATTTTGTTCAAATAGCCCATGTGTGCAAATTCCTCATTACTCTACAAATATAGTGGTGTATAAAAAAAAAAAAGACCGGACCTAACACTATTACAATAACTGGTTGGTATAATTGGTACAAATTATAATAATTGGTAGGTCTAGTTAATGTAAGTCTTGAGACCGTTGTTTTCTTATATTACTCATTTCTTTATCTCATTCAGCATCTTTTACTGTGGCATTTCCTTAAAATAATTAGTATAAACTAAATCCTGTATTACTCTTAAATATATCCTATATAACTTTTGTTTTACATTCATTAATGCAACGAAACTTTAAGATTATATTTGATTAAAAGAAAAAAAGTGTATTTCCTATTTATGTTGTTCCTAATCTGTTGAAGCACAAATATGTAGAAGTATATGATCAACAACTGCTGAAAAAAAAAAAAAAAAAAAAAAAAAGTTATGTATTTTTAGAAAATATAACTAAACAATACTCCTTACCTTTTCTCCCGGGCGAATAGAGATACTTATATTACTTAAAGCAGGATAAAAACTTTCACTTAAATTAGTTTTTAAATTTCGAATAATAATAGATCCAGAGTTTAGCCAAGGAGATGATACCTGATTTTCAAATTCATTCTGCAAACAAGAAAACACATGTTAGGTAAAATTAACAAACAATTCTAGACCTTGTGTAATAATTTCATAAATAAAGAACACACTTTTAAAATGAAACAACATATAAAAAGAATTCTCAATAATTAAACAATAAATTTGAAAGAAAATTGAAAATTGTTTTAGAGGCTTAGTGGCAAGACAAAATAATTTATATTTTTTGTTACAGGTTAAGTAACAAAACATCCAAAATCCAATTATGAGAAACAAATAAAAAAGTACAGATAAGAAATACTGTGTCAGATTGGGCATCAAATTGGCATTAATATGAAGAGATAGTCTAGCGCAGTGGATGTTGTTTCTTAAAAAAAAATTAATCATATATTATCATCTGTACTCAATATCCTTTCACAGAGTATCTGAAAATTATTCTACATGAAATACGTCCCAAGAATGTGCTAACTGTTTCATAAGAATTATTCCTATCTTTTTAAGATTCGGTTTCTCAAAGTAAACGTACATTTTGAGGTAACATTTATGTTTGAAAAAAAAAAAATAGGTAACATCGACATTGTTACATACAAGAACGACCAATTAGAAGGAACTATATAAAGATTGCACTTTTATATTTTCAAGCAGTCATGCTACTTCGTACACCATGCTCATTAAATCATCAATCCAATCTTGCAAAATGCGAAACCCTGACCAGTTACATTTCTAACCTGTTCATAATGAGAGTGATTATTTAATTTTTAATTCTATCTCAGTATCAATGAAATGAATCATACATTCAGGTAATATGATAACATCGGATGTCGTGATTCAAAATTGTAAAGAAATGGTAGGAAATAAATAGATTTTTAGTTCTCAATGCACTATTGTGGCCATTTCATACTTGACGCTGTCTAGAGAGAGGTAAATAATAAACACGATTTCATGAAAAATGCAAATTCTTCATGTGGACTGTGACATACATTATTACTCTGCAATAAAATGCAAATTTAGGGCTATACATTAATTCAGTCCAGATATTAAAAGCAAAAATTTCAAAGCACCAATCTCCTGAGAAGGACATAACCTTCATCTATTTTTGTGGTATTATTATCTTCACGAAAGAAAATTTATCTTCCTTATAACATCCGCAAGTAAGGAATGGGGTTTTATCAAATCTGTGATATAATAACGAAATTCTAGTAGCAAATATTACTTTGAATTCACTGTATAAAATTGAATAATTTTAAATATTTTCTTTCCTTGAAACATATGAAAGTTATTAACATAATATAAACAGTACTGTAACTAAACATTTTCATCATCGTTATTTGCTACATGCATTTATAGAAAAATGTATTCAAAGTTCATTTACCTTTAACAGTGTCAGACAATTGTTTTTTAACATTTGCTTTATTGGTTTACCAATATAGGATAGGCAGATTTCAGAATGAATTTTTTACATTAAAACTCAACGAAGTATGCATATTATCAGAGTTGCTAAAATTCCTAATTAATTTTGGAAGCATTGTTAATACCATCCCTTTTTTTTTACACACTATATTTTTTGTAAAGTAATTTTCTCCAAAATATAGTTATGATTAAAAAAGAAGAAAAATACTTTTAAAAAAAGTGGTAGGAAAGAAGGTAGGCACTAACTTGATGAAGAATTGAACTAACTCTAGAAGGTAGGCACTCCGGAATAAATTAGAAATTTTGGCAATACTGATATTATACAATGAAAAAAAAAATCCGTGACTGACATCTAGAAAATAAATTGTGGCTCTAATAAAAATAGTTCCATGTCATCCTTATAAGTTCTAGGTCCATTTGATATCGAATTCTAGAAACTCTTATTAGAATTCTAGGGCGTTTTCCTATATTATCGTAGTCAAAACATATTTAAAAATCTGCAAATAAATTCGAACACAAGAGACGAGTTTCAGCAACTCTAATTTTTGTTTATGATCCAATTCTAGGAAATGAAGTGAAAATTTCTCGCAATACATAGGATTCATAATATTCATGACATTCATAATATTACTTCACCATATAGAAAAGTATAAACTAGAAATTCTTGACCATGTCATCTATTCAGTTTATTTGTTTACCTTATACGCATAACCTATATTTTCAGAAATTTATATTTCTAGTTTAGGGATTCAGAACATGATTACTTACTCGTTCTAGATGAAAGCGGTATATTTTTGTTGTCAGTGTACACAAGAAAACTTTAAATACAAGAATTTCAAAAGATTCAATATAAAATGTAAATAAAAATGTTTTATACAGTTTTTGTAAGACTTTTAATGCTGCTATAGAATTCTAATGTTTTCAAAAGAGTATTAGTCAGTATAAAATAATATTTCTTTAAGAAACTCCCTAAAGTTTGATATTCAGATAAATGTGTCACGCCAGAAATCATTTTCAATGAGCAAGTATGTTTTTCTTTTCAGAAAAGCGAATGTTAAGATTATTTTTTTCTAATATATAAGCAGATGAGAATTACATGATTGTTACACTCAGGGCTTCTTTGTTGTCCATCACACGCATAAGGGAAACAACACAATGTCCATTAAGATCCATCAATACCCAATACAGATGAAACCTTAAAAATATCTTTCAAACTGTATTTTTTGAGAAAGAATTTTTCGCTGTAA
Organism: Salticus scenicus; assembly: GCA_963930645.1. Taxonomy (NCBI): domain Eukaryota; kingdom Metazoa; phylum Arthropoda; class Arachnida; order Araneae; family Salticidae; genus Salticus; species Salticus scenicus. The sequence goes on from OZ005651.1 coordinate 168,903,732, forward strand.
TATGACTTAGCACTCAAATTATGGCCACATGTATTTCACTTGTAAAGGCATTCATACTTAAAAATCATAGATAATTTTATAGTTCAAGAATAAAGAACTATAAATTTATTTAGGATACACGATATAATATATAACTAATGGAGAGCGATAATATTAAAAGAAACTACACTTTTAATTGAAGATTAAGATACCAGAAATTTTTAAATATATCCGAATGTCAACTGAAGTAGCATGTGGAAAGCCAAACTTCTGAAAAATAATTAGATAGTTAAGACAGAATACTTTGGATGAAACGGTTAAATTTAACTTATTCCTATTAGAAGAAACGGGAGGGAAATTATTAAGAGATATTTTTGAATTTAACTAGGCTAAAAGCAACAGTATTGTCTTTCTGCATTCTGATTAAATCTAGAAGATAAAAGAAACAGAGAAAATTAGTGGTGAATTTTGACTACCATTTAAAGGCTTTGGTCAGAACTAGTTTTTTATTAGTCATATATTTTTCAAAATTATCCTCGTAGAGCTTCCTGAGTATAGTTTTATAACTAGCGAGGTGAAAAACAGAGCCCTCAGTTCGATTCCTGAGCTTTTTTTTTCGGTATAACGAACATTAATTCGCTTTCAGGAAAAGCATAAATTAATGCTTTTAGGTTCTTTATTCACAGTACATCATGGTTTGTAAATTCGATTGTGATAGTGAAACAGAAGAATCACTAGGACCCGATCACTGATTGATCCTAACTAGTTGTAAATAACTTCTTCAATTGTATAGAAACAACAGCCTTGTGTTTCCGAAGATTCATATTTTTTTAAGTAATACACAGTGTTGTACATTTTAGCAGCAACTAAATAACTGAATTTTAAACAGGAATGCGTATTGCGGATGATGCAATCAGTTGTTAATAATTTTATGGCAAAGCATCAAAACTCAATTTCACAAATTAACTCAGTTTGGTTTGGAGATGTTTAAAATCAAAATTGTCTGTTAATTTTACCGGCATCGAGGTAGCCTGATCAGTAGAGCACCGAGTTCGTAATTGCAGGTTCGACACTCAAGCCGACCGCAGACGGTTGTGTACATTAATGGTGGCTGGTGCACGTAAAATCAGCCGTGGCCGCAATGTCCCCCATATTCTCATACAAATTATACCTCTGAGGATCACTGAAGCAGGAGGACTAACCTCTCCGTGGAAGATCAAAATTGTGATGGCATGCCTCCGGATCACCATTCGATGTGTGTCTCAGATCATCGGCAATAGATAGTAATCTTAAAATCATACTCACTTTCTCTTAATTTTAGCTAATTCTGTTCAACGTTAATATTTACAGACACCTTTTTTCCACAAATTATGAGTATTACGCATATTATATGTAAATAAATACAACACATAAACAAATATTGTGTAAATCCATTTAAGACAATTTTTATACATTTTCTTGTCATTTTCTTTATTTTAATAGTAAATTACGATTTAATAAATGTAACAGAATTTGTTATGCGTGAAATATTAATATGGTTATTTTGATATATAAAAGCAAAATACTTTTAAAAATGAAAGTACCTCTGGTTCCAGATTTGAGAATGACATCAATCTCTCTAAACATGATAAATCAATGTCCAACGTTGAGCTGAGATATAAAAGAGCAGTCAACCATTCTGATACCTAAGAAATTGTTACAAATGGTAGAAAAATAAAATTAGACACATAAATTATTAGCATGGTAAAAATTTACCAAAGTATAAACTTAAAATTTAAACACTCACTTGCAGAGAAAATATCAAAGAAATGGCAAATGAATTTCTCCGTTCAAATTTGCCATGAACTATTAAAGCTAGTACAACTAAAAATATGAAAATGTTTCCTATAATTTCAATGCTGTTGAACATCCATCTGAAAAAAGAAAAAGAAAGCGTAATTTATTTTACTCACTTGAGATATTATATGTGCAAAGAATTACACATGTGATTTTCCATTTATTTATATAATTAATTATTAAATAGTAATTCATTATTAGATGTTAGGTGGTATGCTTTTAAGATTAATAAATTATTAATTTTAATGAGATAAATGCTTTTGTAATTCATCTACTTCGCAGTTACAATAAACAGGTAAAAGCTGAAATCAAAATAGATTTTAAATTCATATTTGATCACATTCAAGTTTTTAGAAGATACAGATTTGTAATGATGAGAATTTCTTTTAAATTAAAGTTTATCCTTAGTTTAAAACATGTTTGCTCATCTTGAATTTTTACTTTCTTATCTGCGTCTTTCCCAAGTTTCAGGCAAGTGCAAATTATTTTACATCCATTCTTTGCCGAATCTTTACTTTCCGTTCATAGGAAAATTCGCAATAATCGAAATCAAAAGCGTCTTTTTATTTTATTTTACTTTTAAGCTCCATTGCATCTGCAAAATTTATCTTATTGATGAGATGTTTCGTTAAAATTTAGTTTTCAGTTTTTTATATAAATTACTGAGAGGCCAGTGTTTGACGTTACATAATCTAAACTTAAACTATACATATGATATATAAAATGTTTAGCGGTTATTCTGGTTCTGCGTATTATACTGTTCTAGATAGCATAAATGCTGTAATATGAGATGTTATGCAATCTCATTTAAATTGTCTTATTGTAAATGTGCGCTCTACTTTTACAACATTATCAGTTTTAATGGTATGAAGTCAAATACCATTTTATTTTAATGATTTTTAAATAAAACCATGAAAAGAATATTTTAGTCTGCTTTAATGCCGGTATTCCATTGCACAAGTTCTGAATTGGTTTAAGTGCACAAAGCTTTCCCCTCTTTGCCTAATAAAATCATTTCTTCTTTATTTCTTTGTTTTAACATGCTTTATATTTATATTGTACTATAAGGTAAAGTAATTTTTTTCCGTGCTTTTATTTTAAACATTTATATGATGGGCAGAGCGCTTCTAGGGTTTTGCAAAAAATCTGAAATAACAAAATAATTGCTCATCCTTAGCAAACCCGTTATATAATGTATTTTTTTATTACAAAATAATGCAATTAACTACTTATTCATTTTGATTTACAATGAAAGGAAAATTGTCTAACTTAGGTAATTTTTTTAATTTTCAGATTCATTTTTAGATTGTATGACCACGGCTTTTCTTGGAAGAAATTGACAAACACGTATTTCCTAGCAAGATGGCAAGATAATGTCCCGAACAAGTGTTTGTTGCTGCTGTATAAGACATAATACTGTTAGTACTTTGATAAATATTTTTTCTATTTCTGTGTCATACACAATTTTCATCGTTTTCTAGTAAATTTCACATGATATACATTTTCCTACTATTACTAAAATGGAGGCTTTAATTCGAAATAGAGAGGAAAAGACAGAACGACTTTTTTGCTATTAATACAGTTGTGGTACGAATATTCGAGGTGTTTACCTATACGTTGAAAATAGAATGCGTGTCAATAAACATATTTGGTTAGAAAAGCTTACATAAATTTAAAAAGATGGAAGCAATGATGAATGTGGTTGCTGGAACAACCAGACATACGTGATTCCAGATAATTAATATAGAAGTTTAGGTTCAGACAATCAACCAACCAACACAGGCATTGAAAAATTTGATCAGTTTATTTCTTTACAAGAAATTGTATTTTACTGGCATTTTTGCAGAGTTTATTTTGTCATCCCATGAGCACATCCTGGTTCAACGAAAGGTAAGTCTTTTACTAACAATTAAATTGTTTAGCACATAAAATACAATTAGTTGGCATAGGAAGACTCTGCACAGTTCCCCATCAGATATTTTTTTCTCATAAATTTCCATTACAAGGCATACTATATTTATGTTCAGAGAAAGGAATATAGCCAATTAGGAATATAGGCAGTGGTCGCAGACTAAAATGTCTCAACTAGTAGGGACCTACCTTCTATCAGATTTGATACATTTACCATAGCCTAATTTGTTAGCAAATTTTATTAAGATCACTTTCGTATTTTAGTTTTAATGCATATCCATACTATTTGCAATGCAATGATCCCCATAATTTAAGTTTTTGCAAAATTTTGTCCGATTTTGTGAGATTAAGAAAATATTAAATTTAGAATAAATTGCGAAGTTTTCACATTCGAATATTCATAATCAATTTTCCTAATGCATGTTTAAGCGAAATTTTGACCGATTCTCCAATGTTATGAAAACCGTAAATTTGAAATAACTTATAAATATTTTAAAGTAGAATCTTACAAATAAATAAAATTCTTGCTTGTGTTATAAGTGATATTTTAAAACCTGTCCAATCTCTTTACGATCATTTGTTCTTGAGGTGTACAGATTAATATAATAACGTACTAAGAAACTGACAAATCTGCGGATGGACACCACATTAATTTTGTAATTTTCGTTTGGTTAGTTGGTTGGGTTTTTACGTTGCACTAGTGTTGCGCAATGGACAATTTGTAATTTTCGGAGTTGGTATTATTATTCGGGTTAAAGCCAGTTGCGTAGACGATAGTCCAAGACGTGGGTGGTGCACCTTCCATGAGAAATCTGTGATTTTCATATTCCTCACACCTCAAAATGTTCAAAAACTTTAAAAAAGCGAAATCGAACATTTTCACGTTTACCTAAGTTTCCCATACCCTAAAGTATGATGGGGAACTAAAACTGCGATTCATATTTTGATTGCACATGTTGTAATAATATTCTGCTTTAAAATAATAAACTTTTAGTTTTAGTTTCAAAAGTATAACAAAGCTTTAAAAAAAATGTACATGTTAAATTGAAATTTTATTACTGAAATGCTGTTATTATGTAATTGCTTTAATGCGAAGTACTTTCATGTTCCAATGAAGTTTCATTCTAATGGGATTTTGCTGTCTTTTCGTTATTATACTATAATATTTAGACTTTTCACACAAAACAATAAAGTGTTGTAATTATGTTTTTTATAAAATGTTCTAGCTAACAATATCGCAAAATGTTGTTAAATCAAGTTAAAATGTTGAACAAAAACTGTTCTTAAATGTGTTTGTTTATGTGTGTGAGCGTTTTTATTGAATCTTGAATTAGTTAAAAAGAAAAATAGCCAAAGTGAGTGGTTTATCATGAGGATAATACATTAAAATAAAAACAGACCTTTAAATTATCACTTATTTCATTAATCAATCTTTATTTCATTAATTTAAAGTAAGTCTTTACACTATTTTACATTTTATTTACTTTAATTGTAAGGAGAAAATTATGCTCTTGATTTATTATATTATAGTTAAAAAATCTAATTAATGTATGCAAATTAAATCTCATAAATATATGAATCAGATATTTATTTATTTATTTATTTTGTCTGAATGATAGCTTAGTAAAGTTAAAATATCTAATAATGATGAAAAAGGACAACATATATTGGAAAGAAAGTTATTTTAAACGTAATATCTTTCTATTCTAATTAACATATTAATGATACTATTGCCAGTTTTGAGACTTACCTTAAAACAAGTATAAATAAAAAATAACACTTGTTATGCTTGTCCAATTTACTGCGAAATCGAGAAATGAAAATAGATGTACTGTTAGATGCTCTAATGTTTGGGATTCCTTGAAAAGTATTTTTTACAAAATTGAAAAGTGGGCAACTTGTAGAGGTACTAAGGAAATACAGCTGTCTCCAAGCATTCATATAATACACCTGTAAAACAATGTTATATTTCAGAAATTTAACATAAATAATGGTTTAGATAAAATAAGATTTAGATATATCTTTCCGGTAGAGTTAAAAGCTTGATATAATAAGCACCAATATTTTTTTTACTACAAATGTTTTTTTCTTTGAACTATTAAATATGTTTCTTCTACTTTATTGCCATCAGAGGCCGAAAGGTTCTGCTCTCGAAGCTGCTATACGGGAATGTCCAGATTCGAACACAAATCATGCTCTTAACGTATAGCCTTTTGAAGTTTTTCGTGGTTTTCTCGGACGTTTGCGTGAATATTGGAGTTACTACTTAAAAATAAAACTTATAAAAGGCACTCTGCCCAAGTCTAAAACCTCCGAGTAGTCAATCGACCTTCACCCCTATATCAACGCCATCTGCTGAATAGTTCATCTTTTAAATATTATAATGTTATACTTACAATAAATATTTGTTACAATTAAAATTTCATTTTTGAAAACAAATATAACTTTCTTCACTAGAAAGAACATTTAATATACGATATTTTGAACTGCAGTTACATTTTAAGTTAATTTTACAATAAAATAATCAAACTTAGTAATATTTATTTTTCTTCTCAACAAAAATTTTGAGTATTTAAGTTTGATTACAATCAGTACATTATACTTAAAATTGTAGTAAAGGCTGCAAATACTACAAGATTATTAAATACGTTTTCAAAAATTTTCTGGAAGTATTTTTTCTAGACTTTATTAAAGAATAATCTAAAAATCTTAAAAACTAGAATATGTACAAAGCAAAATAGGTAAAAATATACAAAGATAACAACATATAAATGCGGCTGCATACAATCTAAAAGCATAATATGCATTGACAATAACATACATTTAAATAAAGAAAATTATTTTTTATCAGTTTAGTATACTTACTTTTATAAAATAAGCAGAAGGTATCAGATAAAATAACAGGAGCGAGAGAATAGGATACTGAAGAAAAATAATAAGTAATAATACTGTAAATTTAGAAACAGTTATAAGCCATATAAACATCCGCATAGGCATTTCTTCGTCAACATATTGAAGATCCTTATCAAAACTGGAATAAAAAAATAGGCATTAATAAAATATTATATAATTAATATGAATGAAGAAATCTGGAAATTTTTAATTAGTTATTTTACACAATGTTTGAAATTAGTGACAGTTTAAAATTGCAAGTAAAAATTAATGTTAACTACTTTTATAACATTCATTAAAAAAAAATATCTGAAATTCATCACATATATATGTACAGAGAGAATGACGAATTAATTCATCAGAATCGATCTGTAATCTAGGATAAAAAATAAATTATCTCTCGCACTAGTATATTCATAAACCAAAATCTTTTTAATGTCAAAAATGCATAAATCGGATAGTGATCCCTTCCTTACAAAGGAAAAAAAAGTATTACATGCGAACATTTAAATGTTTGCATTTTCTGTGACAAACCCTTATGAACTCAGGAATCTGAGCAAACAAATAGAATCATGTTATAGTTGCAAGTCCATAAGAATTTTTTCACAAAAAGAAAGCTTGGAAACGTCAGTGAAATAATTGGATCTCCAAATTCAAAACGCTGCATGTGAAAAACCCCTTATGAAATTTCAACTCTTGAAAAATATCTGAAGCCTTTCTGATTTTTTTGTCAATAACTCAGATAATTTTTACCCAATTCAAATAACCTTTTGACATAAGTTGCCCAATATATTTAGCTTTCAATATATGAAAAAAAAAAAAAATCTACCTTTCGTGCATATGCAGTAAAAGAAATTTTACTACAAGTACTCATATCTCAGCGAAAATTACCCATGTGAATTTTATGTGTCATAATAATGTTTCTCTAATAATTTGTCAAGTTTTCTGAAAGTTTTATTAAAATGTTGTTGAAATCCATTCTTGCTGTAAGCAAAAAACCTGCCAAAAAAAAAAAAAAAAAAAAAAAAAGAAGTATATAGCTGTGTAAATAATTATGCGATTCCCACAAAAGAACACAGAAAGATTGAACCTAGTAAGTAAAACAACGTGTTAAAGTTACGAGTCATTTATATCTTTTTGTGACACAGGATGATTTAAAGTATCGGTGCTTTTCTTCAATTTGTGCTCGGTACCCTAATTGCCCTCATGACTAAATCGATAGCGAAAAATATGAGCTTGGAAATGTTTTTGCATGTCTAAGGTTCAAGGTCATTTTGTTCAGAATTTTGTTCAGAAAAAAAAAAAAAAAAAAAAAAAAAAACAATAATTTGGCCAAGAATGACTGCAGTTGTTTATCTATGAAACGCGGTGGATACATGTGGCAACCCTAAGGCAACAAAATGCCTCATGCGCCAGCTCGTATATATAGAAACTTTCTTGCAGAACATGTGACAGCTCTCACACATTCTGCACTAAAAAAGGAACTCCATGCTACACCCAAAACAGCTGTCTTCTCGTTTTAATATTTTCCCCATTTTTACTTTCTCTTACTCATATATATGGTAGAGAAAGTATTATTTTTTGGACAAATTTTCCAAATTGAGTTTTTATTATATTTACACGTTTTGTGATCTCTGAATTCGGAAAAAGAAGGATTTTAGCGGTTAGTCTCTCTGTGTGTGTGTGTGTCTGTGTGTCTGTTATCAGCATATCTTAAGCACAAATATCATCAGGAAGTCCAAACTCAGTATTCTAAATTTCTAACATATAGAAATGCTACACTAAATTTTTCATTGAGATTAAGCAAGTGGTTCGTGTACAGGGACATCCAAGAGAATTCAAATACATACGTCTATAGGGGAAATTGGAAGTAAATTGAGTTTAACATCTATAGGCTGCACTAAACCAATTGAAATGAATACATATTTTTTATAGGCATAAAAGCATGTTTTATGCCTATAAGTTATTCAACGTTCGTTTACAGGGCTACACACAAAGAACTAGAATATAGTAGGATAATACTTGGAAATTCATGAAAGTGTATTTCAGGCTGTGCTATGTGTTATTGATATAAGATTATAGTTAAGTGCATATTGTGATGTGTACATAATTTTCAGAAGATGTACAGGGCTGCCAATAATTAAGCCAAAACATTCTTTTTTATTGAATGTAATTAGTGGAAGTTCTTTACTATAATATTTTACCATGTGCAGAAAACTGCCCAGTAATTAAAATTAATTCCTCATACCCATGTGGTAAATAAAGTATTTTTTAAACTAAATATTTAGAGTTTGTTTTTTATATATTTACACGTTTGAGGTTCCCTGAATATTAAAGTCACGGTTTTAACGTCTTTGTCTGTGTCTTTTATTAGAATAGCTAAAAAAACAAATAATTTCAGACAATTCAAATGTTGTATTTTGAAGATAATATAAAGTTCTTACTTGAAAAATTTCATTGAAATCGATGATGAGGAAATGGTGCGGGTGAAAGTTATCTGAATAATTTGGAATGAACTTTTAAATTTAATAACAGCTTATGAATTCTCTTTAAATGTAAGTGTAATATTGAAACGAGGGGTTGAGGAGGCGGTAGTCTCACTCATACAGAATTATTTGTCAAATTAAACTTTTCCAAAGCGCATTTTAAACTGTTTTTAACGAAGGTTTATATAACAGTATTCGTTGTCTTATACCTTAATGTCAGATTTGTCTTTATGGTATTGAATGCAATGGTACTTAAATGTCTTTATGGTATTTAAATGTAAGCGCAATATTTAAACGGGGAGTTAAGGGGGAGGTAGCTCCCCTCATACCGGATTATTTGTAAAATGAAGCTTTTCCGAAGCGTATTTTAAATTATTTTTAACGAAGGTTTATATAACAGTATTCGTTATCCTATCCCTTAATGTCCAATCTGTCTTTATGGTATTGCATTTCAGGGTAAGCGAAAGCCGTGTAAGTGCCACACCAGATTATTATATACCATATTTGTAGTTTTTCATCTTATATTTTATATACATTTGATTATTATAAATACCATTAACATTTTATCTATAAATTCGATTTAGAATATTTTTTAATTCAAGGATACTTAAAAGGACAATCGATAAATAAAAGGTTAAAGAAAAATTCGAAGGAATATATATATACCTTTGTAAGACTTTCTGAACATATGTTGTTCCAAATGTCATGAAAGGAGCTTTTATAATGCGATTCAGTAACCAACTATAGAACTTTCGGATAGCAAGAGTATTTCCGTATGATACTATTATGCCACATATCATGAAGAAAGCAACTGAAATAATAAAGCAGAATTTTCTTTTCAATAATTAGGCATTTTTTTTGCTAATTCACAAATTCAAATTATAGGTTAAGTATGAAATTTTAAACATATGCCTTTTTTAAATTAAAATGTTACGCATAAGCGAAGTATTTTTATTTGTTTTTAGATCCAAAAAACATATTAAGGTATATTTTTGTTCGTAGATTTTATTTTAAAAATGTGTAAATATATGCCCATATAGTTTTAATTAAATAATGTATTTTAATCACGAATAAATAAATAATGTAACATTAATGATTTTAGTATTTGTAAAAACTATAGTGTTTTAAATTTAGTAATTTAAGATTAATTTGCAAAAATTTAATCTTTTTTTTTTATGAAATTTGCAATTATGAATTTTTATAAATAAATTTACAATTATGGAAACAGTTAACTTTTTTTAAAATCTAAATATGATCTCAAAATGTTGGAAAATAATCAAAAATTCATTTTTGTTCAACTGAAATTATATCTTTGAAGCCAAAAATTATTTTAAAAAAATAAATAAAATAAAACAGTGAAATATAATTCAAAATTCGTCAATTTTTAATTTACTTACAGTACTTTAACATATTTATCTCAATTATTAAATATCAAAACAAGTATTATAAAAAAAAAAAAAAAAAGCAAATTAACAATGGATTATGTTTTAAAATTCAATAAATTACAATTTGTTTGCAGTAGTTCAGCAGATTTATTTTATTTATTAAATATGAAAACAAATATTATAAGTAAAAGCAAATAAACAATGCAGTATTTTTTTAAATTCAATAATTTATAATTTGTTTTCAAAAATTTAACGTATCTTTTTCATTTATTAAATATGAAAATTGTTATTATAAACGTTTATTTGATAATTATCTAATAATAAAACAAAGGACATTTATTTTTCATCGGATTTAAACTTAAAATTATCGGAAAACTTACAGAAACTTTTTATTGTAAAATAAGACACATTATTACAACATATTACAGTAGATAAACAAATTATTAGATTAAAAAAAAAAAAAAAAAAAAAAATACTGGACAAAATGGCCTTGAGCTTCAGACATGGAAAGAACGTTTATAAACTCACATTTTCCACTTTTGGTTTAGTCACAAATGCAGTTGGAGAATTAACCAGAAATTAAGGAAAAGCTCAAATACTTTGGATCACCCTGTATCATAAAATGCTACAAATGACTTGTACCTTAAACACGATTTCACTTACGATGTACTGTATTTCTATGTTTTTTTTTTTTTTTTTTTTTTTTTTTTTGAAATTGCACAATTTTTTAGAAATATATTAATGTTTTATCAAAAATTATTATTATTATTATTATTATTATTATTGCTTATAACAAGGATGGATGTCAACGAAGTTTTACAAAACTTGCAGAAATATTGAGAAAACGTTATAGAAACATTACTTTGAAACATAAAATACATACATGTAATTTTCTTTGAGATAAGAGCATTTGTAGTATTTTTTTTTCTTTTGCTGCACATGCGCGAAAGATAAAAAAAATTTTATTATATAAATTGAAAGCTTAATATATTGGGAAATTCATGTTACAAGTTCATGTGTATAGAAAAAATTTTAAGAAAATTATCGATAAAAGAATGAGCTAGATTTTAGGTATTTTCCAGAGTTGAAATTTTATAAGGGACTTTTCACATGCCAATTATTTAATTTGAACATCCAATTACTTATATTATGTTGCAAAACTCTTTTTTTTTTTTTTTTTCGTATGTGTTTGTTTGTGTGTGAAAAACCCCTTGTGCGCTTGTAAGTCTAACATAATTTTATTTAGTTACTAAGATTTTTGAGTTCATAAGACGTTTTTCACAAAAAAAGAATTTTTGTAACCGGGGTAAAATAATTGGATCTCCAAATTAAATACGTGGCATGTGAAGAAACCCTTATGAAATTTTAATTATGAAAAATGTGTGAAATCTTGCTCATTCTTTTGCCGAAAATTTTATTCATTTTTACTCTATTCAAATGAATTTTTCACATAATGTCAGACCAATATATCTAGCTTTCAATTCATGTAATAAAAAACTGCTTTTTTTCGCGCATGTACAATAAAATAGTATTTACAACTAATGTTTATGTCGTAGCAAAAATTACACATGTGCATTCTATGCTTAATAATAATGTTTCTCTAATGTTTTGTCAATTTTTCTGCAAGTTTTGTAAAATTTTATTGATATCCATACAGGCAAAAAACTTGTCAAAAAATTAGTAACTTTTGAAAAAGAAATTGTTATTTGTCTAAATAATCGTGGTATTTCCCCCAAAATGATATACAAATATTGTACAGTAACTGAAATCATGTGTTAAAGTTACAAGTCATTTGTTGCATTTTACAACATTGCATACAGTATCACTTTATCATTAAACACATACCATATTTAGACAAAAATTTTCTATGGATGAACTCCGTATTAACAAAGTCGTTGAGTTAATGATTTTTTCGGAGGCGAAATGTTTAAGAACCGGAAGGTTTTATTCAAAAACTGAATGATGATTCAAAAACAATTATTTACCTTTTGGGTGCCATAATTTCTTTGTATTTCCTTATACAAAGTATAAGGAAGTATTGTAATCTCGATTTACAAAATGGATTTTATATCTCGCATAGCTCAAAAACGATTCATCGTAGCATGTTGCAAATTTCTATGTATGACTGGCATGATGTTTAATTGTACACCTGCAAGTTTCGTCCTAATGCAAGCTCTCGTTTTAGAGATATCAGCGACTTTACACGATATTTCGTGACGTCTGTATGTGTGTATGTATATCGCATAACTCAAAAAAAGTTGGATACAGAACATTGCAAAATGGTTATAGAGGTTTGTTATAACATATAGTTGTTCACCTCCCTTTTTGGTCTTTTTGTGACTTTCTGTTTTGGAGATATTTACGAAAATTATATTCATAATGACCAAATATACAAAGGTTTTGCCCATTATATATAACCCACCATCATAGAGGTTTCAAAATAAGCTAATGGTAGAGCCCGTAATGATATTATTATGAAAGTTGTCGACATTTTTGCGTGTAGAAAGTAATTTGTAAAGACATAAGCAGGTTCTAGTCGACGAATGTATTTTATTGAATGAATATTTAGCCCGTAAATAGAGTCCGTAATGATATTTTTATGAAAGTTTCTGACATTTCTTGTGTGTAGAAAGTAATTCTTAAAGACATAAACAGGTTCTAGTCGACGAATGCACTTTAATGAAAATTCAGCACGTAGACAGAGCACATAATGATATTGTTATGAAAGTTGCCGACGTTTTTGAGCGTAGAAAGTAATTCTTAATATATAAGCAGATTCTAGTCGTCATTTTATTTTGTTTTAGTCTTATTTGTCATTTAAAGAATTTTTGAAGAATTTAGTTTAGCGCTATAAACCAATAAATCTTTCCAGAAAATTCCAGAATTCTGTTGTTATTGAAGTCAGAGCTTCCAAACTTTGGCACTTCAAATTTTCGCCAAATTCGGTTGCCAATTCGTCAAATTCGACGCAATATTATTCAAATCGATGCCAAGACCAAAATCAGCGTTGGCTACAAACTTGGCGTCTTGTCGAGATTAGCGACCAAATTTGGCGGGAAATATTGCTTCGGGATAGCCAGAATTAGTAAATCCTTTCTTAATTTTAACTGAATTAATTGTTTCGGTAAAAGGTATCGTTTTTCACCTCTAATTTTCGGCAAAGAGAACAAAAGTAGGCCATCTATACTCGAATGATTTTCATTAAACTCTAAGCTATAAATTTGCTTACGAGAGATTCTGTAATAATCCATTCCTGAAAAAACTAGTATATTTATTTGGCGGTATATATAATCCTATTATCATCATTTTTGTGGTTGGAGTAGCAGTTTTTCTTTCTTTCTTTTTTTTTTTTTTTTCGTGGTTAGAACTTGTTTCTTTGTTCACGAATCACTTACCTCACACAAAAATGTCAATGTTTTCATAGCAATGTGTATATTCCAATGGGTGTAGAAGGAAGTCATGTGGTGTCCCCTTCAGATTTTTTTCTTTTCGTATTTTTAAAAATCTTTGTTACTGTTTTACACTTTTGTTTAGCTTAATATCCTCTTCTGAAAATTCTGTAATCGCCATATGCTTTTCCATGTATTTTTTATACAATATATGTACGACATGAAAAATGTTTAGAAACATAGTAACTGTAGCCCGCATTAAAAAAAAAAAAAAAAAAAAAAAAAAAAAAAAAAAAAAACTATTTTTTTATATTAACATACAACAAATTGTGTAAAATTAAAACAAGTATTCTTTTGCATGTATGCAAAGTGAAAAATCGTACAGCCTTTATATGTAAACTCTAAATTCGTACAACCGAATCTATAATATAATAAAATCTTTTTGTAAAAAAAATAGAACCGACTCCAAAAAGCAACTGCTATTCAAACAACTAAAAAAAAAAAAAAAAAAGTATGAAATGAAACTGTAAATTGCGCCTAAAAGTATAATTTCTTTCGCCAAACAACCTATAACACTACAATTAATCATAACTTTTGAAGTCGGCGCAAAATTAAATAAAATTTAATTAGTTTTTAAAGGTTTGTTTTTAGATCGGTAGCAAGAAATGCTGTTGTCTCGAATGATCCATTTTCATGTTTCCTTTATTATTTTATCACTGTATAAAATTTGTCCATTAGTAGCATTTACATAGAACAGTGAACATTCTTTACAATGCGATATTTATGTTTCTACAAAGTTAGAGTTTCCTTTGCAAATTTGGTATAACTTTGATAACTATCATCCTTGGTGGCTTTTGGATTTGGCGATCAGAACGTAATGCAAAAATATACACGCAAGATGTATATTTTCATAATATATATTGTATGATGTATTGTTTCATAATCTTGATTACTCTCTCAATATACCTTATCAAAACAATCATGATATACCAAAGAAATTAAATATGTTAGCCAGATAATTTTGCGATTTTTCTTTCACCAAGGACGTCATATACCAGCATCTTCGCCAACTTTTGCTGCTTATGAAATCTTATTTGTTTTCTTGAATCAAAGTAGTTTTCGGTTTCGTTTTGCAGGTGACAATGTGAGATATGTATATTGAATAGGATTCGGTTTTTGTATTGAATAAAGTTATAATTTTTTATTTAATTTTGCGCCGACTTCAAAAGTTATGATTAATTGTAGTGTTATAGGTTGTTTGGCGAAAGAAATTATACTTTTAGGCGCAATTTACAGTTTCATTTCATACTTTTTTTTTTTTTTTTAGTTGTTTGAATAGCAGTTGCTTTTTGGAGTCGGTTCTATTTTTTTTACAAAAAGATTTTATTTTTCTCTTTTCATCGAAAACTTATTCATATAGCAGAACATCAAAAGACGTTCGACGGCAACTTCACAAATCACATCTTCCAAGAAAAATGACATAACTCAAAAAATGGTTTATGTCACTGAAAAATACATGAAATGCACCCAATGTGAACAAAAAAGTTACATCTCCATATAGAAAGCTATCCACTCGAGAGACAGTTGTGCCAGTTTTATTCTAGTCAAGTTATTTTTAAGCTGATTTTTCTCAAATGCTGCATTTTTAAGTTGTGTCACTTTTCTTGCCTTTATCAGATATGAGCAAAAAACTATCTATTGAATGAACATACGTTAAGTTAAAAAGCCTTTAGATATGTAAAGGACGGATACGCTGTATTTGTAACCAAAAATTCTGTTAGACATATATATTGAACTTTACAGTGAATACGTGTCACCCGCTGCGCTGGAAATTGCGAAGCGTAAAGTTCAAACAAAGAGCAAAATATGCATTGCAGCTGAAGGACAGAAGTTTCAACATCGATACTTACATACTGCTTTTATCAGTGTAGCTGCATGGGTTTAACAGTTAGAGTGAGAACAGACTTTTGTGTGTATCCTGTAATTTGTTTATATCTTAATGAAATCATAATGAAACCTATTTCAGGCCAAGATCATTACAACAAAAAAGTATTAAAATTAAATCATCGCTTACGAAGTTAAAAGCTAACAAATTTCAACCACAACAACAATGAGAAACATGGTTTGTATTGAGAACCTCTTCCTTTATGAAGACGGTTTAAAACGTCTATGCGTTAATCGATGTGACCGCTTACAATAACCATACATTGAATTTTACATAGCATAAATGTCACCCGCTACGCTACAACATATGCAATGTCGTTCAAGTGTGCACAAAATAGGAAATTGTGAACAAACAAATGCACGTCTTAAGCGTTCTGTTTTTAGCATTAATGTCTAAACTATCTTTTCGTACTAAATCGATGATGCTCTGTAAGTTTATAATTCACTTTTTTTCCCTGTTTTGAACCGTTTCCGAGATAGGAACGCTAACTCCACTGTTTTGCGCCAGCTGGCGCCGATGGCGGTTGAATCGCGTAGCACATCTCCACTTTACTATACCTACATACCACTTTTATGACTAGGCAGTATCTGTTCAGTAGTTAAAAGAGTCGGGACTGACTTTTTTGGGCACCCTGTATTTCCTTTTGATCGTAAAGGTATTACAATGGGACGTATTTCAGATCAAGACCTTTACAATAAAACAAAAAGTATCAAAATCGGATCATCCGTTGAGAAGTTATGAGCTAACAAACAAAAACAAAAAAAACATACGCTTTGAATTGAGAAACTCCTCCTTTTTGAAGTCTGTTAATTAGAGCATCTCTTACGAAGTTATAAGCTTACAAACACCAACAACACATAGCTCGAATTAAGAACACCCTCCTTTCTGAAGTTGGTTGAAAACGACTTTGCGCTAATCGATGTAGCCGCTTACAGTAACAGTACCTTGAACCACAGAGTATACGTGTCATCCGCTACGCTGCAAATTGTGCAACGTAGTTAAAGTGTGCACAGTGTAGGAAATTGCGAACAAACAAATGCAAGTTTTAAGGTTTCTATTTTTAGCAAAAATGTCTAAATACTGTCATTTTGTAGTAAATTTATGATGCGCTACAACTTTGTAATTAACTTTCCTCCCATCTTGAACCGTTTTTGAGATAGGAGCGCTAATTCCGCTGTTTTTCACAGATGGCGTTTTATCTTCTTTAGATTGTAAAGATATTACAAAGGGACCTACTTCAGACCAAGATCTTTACAACAAAACAAAAATTATCAAGTAACGGTATTTTGAACTATATAGCGTATGTCTCATCAGCTACGCTACAACGTGTGCAATGTAGTTCAAGTGTGCATAGTGTAAGTAATTGCGAACAAACAAATGCACGGTTTTAGCATTGTATTTTTAGCATTAATGTTTAAACTATCTTTTCGTACTAAATAGATGATGCTCTGCAATTTTATAATTCACTTTTCTCCCCTGTCTTGAACCGTTTCCAGGATAGGAACGCTAGCATGAATGTCGAAACTATCTTTGTGTACTAAATCGATGATACTCTTCACCTTTGTAATTCACTTTTTTCTCTAGAACCGTTTTCAAGATAGGAACACTAACTCGCTATTTTCCACCAGGTGGCGCTACAAGCGGTTTAACCTTGTGCTGCATGGCCACTTTGCTATACTTACATAAAATTTTTATCACTATAGCTGCGGCCGTTTAGCAGTTAAAAGAGTTGGGACTGATTTTTTTGGGCACCCTGTATTTTCTTTAGATCGTAAAGATATTACAATGGGACCTATTTCAGACCAAGACCTTTTCAACAAAACAAAAAGTATCAAAATCGGAGCATCCGTTCAGAAGTTATGAGCTAACAAACATAAAAAAAACATACGGTTTGAATTGAGAACCTTCCTTCTTTTTTGAAGTCGGTTAACAAATGACATAAATGATATTTATACTAATTAAAGGCTTCTTTTTTTTTTCTCCCCTTAATGATTGGAAGCCACTGAAACAAGGTTACTGTAATTTATATTTGTATTAGCTTATTAAAAATTGAAAAGGCAAATTCTGTGACTAATAATTTTAAATTAAGGTTGTATCTGATTGTGAATTATATTAAAATTATAATCCAATTATGTTTTGAATTTTTGATTAATTTAATTCAATTATTTGGAGGTTAGTGGTTTTTCAAAGTTCGTCACCGAAGATCACCAAACTGTCTTCAAAGACACTGTAATTCGTATTCGTGCTTAATATGCAATATTATTTAATTAATTTTTTTTGCATCCAGTAATTTTGGGCTAGAAATTGTTACCATATCCGTTATTTCCAGTTATGTGGATGTGCGTAAATTTTTATCCCGACGATTACGAAACGCGGTGGAAATACATATTCCTTGTTTAACTCTGTTTGCTAAACAAATTCAATTTGTTCGTAAAATACACAGATCATAAATATGAAAATTTTATTAAAATAAATATATAAATTATTTATTCATTTCTTGTTTAAAAAATTAATAAATAGGAGAGCAAAGATTACTTTGGTATTCAAAATTAAATACAATTGTAGAATACTGTAACATACTTTTTATGTTGATAATATCAGCATAAAAGAATGTTCCTGCTATGGTGAAACTGAAAGATATTTTGATATTTTGAAGAAATCGAAAATATGGAGACAGTTTTTGTACTTCGATATTTGAGAATTTGTTTCTTAGAAAACCTTTTATTTATTTATTTTATTTATTTTTATTTTTATTTTTTAAGATTAACCTGATAATTCTAAATTTCCCATTGTCTCTTATCAGAAAGTTGCTCTTATCTTTTTCCTATTATTAATTCAACAAATTTGATTTTTGAAAGTAGTTCCTTATACCGATTGCTTGAAAAAGGTATGAAAAATAAATAAGGCTCATAGGCTCATGAATTCTGTATAGCTAATTATTTAAGTAATTTATGAAGAAATGTGTATGAAATGAAGCTCTATTTTTAATGGAAAAGTTAATCAATCAGCGCTCCCAAAATTTATTAATAATAAAATCAAACATTTTTTTAATTTTCAGACTTTTCATGTTCTCCAATGGAAACTATTTCACCATGATATGATAATTTTGCAGCTCTTTAAATGTAACATGTATGCGGTATCATTGTGAAATTGTTGATATAGTCATACGAAAGCACTTTTTCTCTGCAACGTAAAGAAAGCGTTGAAACTAGAAATCAGAAAAGGGCTTAATGTAATGCAATAAACTTAGATCTTATCGAAATTTATCTCTTATAAGTTACTTCCTAAAATACTTAATTTATTAGGGAATTTTAAACATGACAGTTGATTAGAATGATGTAAGTGATAGAAAATACAAAATATTAAGTACAGAATACTTCTTTGAAATATACTGCGTGAACTTTTAAAAAATAATGTTGGATTTTTTTTTTCCAGTAGATATTTTACAGCTTTTGTTACAAAAAAAAAAAAAAAAAAAAATACAGAAAAAATGCATTTGCGTAGTTTAGTATAATACATTCTCATTCTTAATTTTTATTTCTCGTGGTTTCAAACTAAAATCTCACTATTAGAACCTCCTAATATCTATATTATGTTGATATAAGGGAGTTGTTTAAGTAAACAACTTACCCAAAACAGCTAATGACAGATATAGAAAGAGACCAGACTTAATTTTTTTTTCTTAACTTTTAGTTATATTTTGGATATATTAAAAATTATACAATATATAGTTATATTTTCATTTATAATTAGAATTTTTGAAACACTTAGAAGTGCTTTAAAAGGATAAGAATATAAGTATAATATAAACAACTTTTGTTTATTTTACTGTAAAATTAGTTACCTTCACATAAAATGAATGCTGAGTAAATGTAAATATCTGTATACATCTTGCGCTCTGTCTCGTATTCCGAGGTATTCCAAGCCAGCCATGTTAAGCTTGCTACCTTAATGAAAGCAATGAGAATAAGTATATTACAATTTTCTTCTATGCAGATTCTTGCTTTAAACTTAATAAATATACTTTTTTCAACAAAAATAGTTCTTACCCCACAGCAGTTTCCTAAGATCGCAGTCAATACGGCTACAAATGTTACCATGTAACCGTTCACTTGTATATAGTGCAACAATTTTCTCAAAAATGTCTTAAAGGAAAAAAAAACACAAATAGAATAAATAAATATTTATGATTAACAAAATATATGTAAATAGAGATGTAATGAAATAAAAAGTTATGAATGTAATAATGATTATTTTGTAAATATTATTTGTGAAAAAAAGCTTTAAAAGTATCATTACTTTTTAAAAGGTTATGGTATGAACGCAAAATAATATTAAAACTATTTTTAACAGTCTTTGATAGTGTATTCTAACTTTAAAAATTTAAATACTTATAGCGAAAAAAAAGATAAATAAAAAATAACGTGATAACAACATAAATTTGCAAGCAATACAGCACTAGTATAATACAAATTAGTTATTTCTGAACTTAATCTTAAATCAGCTGTTTTACTTAACACGTTTATAGCCAAACCTAAGATGTGGCATCTGTTTACATACGTCATGACAGAAGAGAAGGCGTGAAAAAAGTGCGACATATCTCGTACAAAATAAACTCAGTTTACTATTTATAAGAGTTCATGTAATTGACAGCGAATCAATAAATTGGAAAGTACATTTAATGATTTCTTTTCTTTTCTTTTTTTTTTATTTAAGAATTTGTTACATTAAAGTAATTTTAAATAAGTTATGTTACAAAAAGATTGTTTTTCATATTTTTTCTCCCATTGCAACGCTTCTTACATATAAATGTTATAAATTAAAAGCGTAAATTACTTCATTCAGATCTTAAATTATTAACATTTACTCATGATCATTTCTTTACACATTACTTAATCATACAAATTTATTTAAATTTTCATATTTATAAATTTTTACTACACATTCATCTTACTTTATGTGCCATCATAATATCCTCTTCTAAGAAACTGTTCGCATATGCTTTGAAAGATACTTCTGTCGTAGAAAACCATGGATCCAGAATATGTTTATAATTTTCCATTCTAAAAGTAAAATTTTCCAATTAAGCTTTCATGTGTCTTTTAGGAATTAAAAAAAAAAAAATTCTCTCTATCTCTCTCTCTTTCTCTTTTTACTTCAATTACATATAAGTTTCTAATTTCAAAAAATTTACAAAAAAATATATGTAAATCTTAGTGTTACCGACATTTACAGATTTGTAAAATTAAAATTTTGAACAAAATTAATCGGTTGTTCAAAGTTAATCAAATTAAACTTGATTTTATGTAAAATATTATAATTTGATCTGATAAAGTAAACTAGTGTAGTTATATTGGCCAGCAACCTTATTTACTAGAACCATTATTTCTGTATAGTAATTTGGCACTTTATTATTTATAGTGGAAAAATATTATACAATTATACTACTTGGAAACAGTTTTTCTTACATATGAAAACGCTGGTCACTTTAATATTAAAATCTCCCATAATAAACTGCAATACTAAATATACTCTATAACAAAAAAAAAAAAAAAAAAAAAAAAAACGACACACCAAAAGGAGTAATGCAAACTGGACACAAATTCACATACATGTTTCGATAGAAAATGTAAAATTTTAAAGTTTGGCTGCTATCGAATGAGCATACGTCGCTGCAGCGCATCTTAACTGCGCAATTGCCAGAATATTACAAATGAGAAATTTTGATTCCAGGTCATAAATTCTTCGAGAATTTTATTCCGTCTACTCAGAAAGACACTAACTATGCCTTGCATACATGTGCACAGGCAACATGCGCCGATGTCAGCATTTCAGTGTGGTGTGTAGTTGGGCTCAAAGAAGCCGGTTGGTCTAATCTGCGAATTTTTTGACAATTACATAAGTGCGGTGCAACTATTAGATCATATTCACAGGAATGGGTGAACCATGGCCGAACACAACGTCAAGGAGAAAGCGGTCCGCCTAAAGAGAGGACAGAAAGTGAGAACCAGTGAATCGCAAAGCGGTACTCAAAGCTCCAATTCATCCTCATAGTCGATCCTACGTGCAACTGGTACTTCAATGACTACAAAGACTTTTAATAGGAGGTTCAGTAAAATGGGGTTGAGCTCAGTCCCCGGATCTCTCTTGCACTGAGGACGTTTGGAGCATCATAAAAAGGGTCCTAAACCAGCTCGGGATTTTGCCAATCTAACGCACGAATTGGACAGAATTTAGCACGATACTTCACAGGAGCACATCTGCCAACTCTATCAATTAATACTAACCCGAATAACTGCGTACATAAGGGCCAGAAGTGGACTAACGCGTTATTGACTTGCTTACTTTGTGAGGCCCTTTCACTTGATTAAGAGTCATTTTTTTTTAAGTTGGACACTTTAGTATGGACACTTTTGTTGGACACTTAGTTGGACACTTTTGATTGTTGACATCTTAAATTTTCCCGAAACTTTCAGGATATGTTAGTAGTACTGTGATAAGAAAAAGTGAAATTTAATTTTTTCTGAATTTCATTTGTTTGACCTAGAGAGAGGGTCAAAGTTTGAGGACGTAAATAAATGATGCAATTTTAATGTCATTTTACTCTTAAAGCCATGAGTGACCCATGTCAATTTTTTTAAATATGGATACTACTTGATGCTAAGTACATTTTAGCATAAACAGTTTGGTGGGTCACTCATGGCTTTAAAGGCCAAGGTCATTCGAAAATGCAGTTTTCGTTGATTTTTTCACTGTTTTCAGTCTGAATATCTGCTAAGGCCATGAGTGCGCCATAGAAATAATTATGGGGTTAATTACACACCTTAGTATAGAACTTAAAAATATTTAAAATAGCATGGGTTACTCTTGGCTTTAGTAGTTAAACGGTCTCAAAGTTGAAAATTTTCAAAAAAAAGGTCAAATTTGATGGTAGATTACTCTATAAGCCATGAGTCAATAACTATGAGACACAGTTTTAATTATACCCTAGATGGTCTAGTTGTAGACCCAGGTTGCAAACCTAGGGGGCTTGCAAGATTTATTTAGATACAGTCTATTTTATATCGCCAATGTGTACCTCTTCTATGTAGTACAAAACGCTTGAGACCCAATTTTGTAATACATTAATGCTTGTTTAAAACTTCCCATTTTACATTACAGAGGCCAGCATGAAAATAAATATAAAATAAATATAAAATTAAAAAATCTGGAGTGACACCACTCGACTTTCCGAACATTGAATAATTAACAGTTTTGTAAATAAAGGAAAGAAAGAGGAGTTGTTAAACAAACAAAATAGAGAAAACTATAATAGAGTGTTTGAGTATTTTTCTCCATATATTACACGATGTTTTATTTAACGCTACTGAACTTTGAGCCCATAGATCATAATGATAAAGAATTTTTCGTTGTGTCCCTGTAAAAACCTATAAATGCTAGATTCACCAAAATGCTTATAGTTAGTGCAATAGTGATTTATAACATTCATATACATTTTCAGCGCAATTGAATAAGGCGATTAGATGCTATCGCACTTTTAAAAATTTGGTCCCGTAAGCCATACTGATAAAGAATTTTTCTTTATGTCACTGTAAAAAAACTGTAAGTGCTAGATTCACCAAAATCAACAGGGTTTGTACTATGGTGACTTACAATATACGTACCAACTTTCAACTTATTCGAACAAATCGTTTATCGTTTAGACGCTAGCATGTTCACTCACAGACACACACACATACATACACACACGCATACACACACACATACATCATCGCAAAAATAATGAAAACTGACTCAGGGGACCTCGAAACGTATAGAAACATCAAAATCTCAAATTTGGATTTTTGACATGATTACAATACTTTCCTCACTGTAGTTTTCGGAAAGTAAAAATTACATAGTGGAGACCGGGGCAAGTTGAAGTACGGGGTAAGTTGAAACATGGAAATAAAAAATACAATTTTTAAGTTCTTATTTATTGCCATTAAAGGGAAGTACAGACACACAAAACCTACTTTACAATTTAAAAAAAAAAAAAAAAAAAAAAGTGTATGTAAACATCTGTCAATTTTATGAGGATAAAACTGTTTTCGAGTACTGTTTTTTACTGTGAGTAAAAATTCAAATTTTTAAATGATATCGCAATTTATGTAGCATACATTAGTGAATGTTTCTGATTGATTCAGTATTGCCCACGAGCATAAGTACTGGTAGCTTAACATCTCGTGAAGTGAAAATTGTGGGCAGGGGCCAGCTGAAACAAATACAGGGGAAGCTACTTGAAACACCTGTTTCAATTAGTCCCATGCGCAATTTTTATTTTTATTTTATTTTTATTTATTTTTTATTTTTTTGTATACAGGCTTGTTTTCATCACCCTATATATGTTTTACATAATATAACAATATGTACATTTCAGATGTATCTTTAGGTTATTTTTTACATTATAATGACCATAATTAAATAGACCATATTTAAAATAAAGGTCATAATAGTATCAGATTTAGTAAATAATTACAGTAGAATTTTGCACTTAATGAACATTTTTTTAAAAATAACTATAAGGAGGTTGATAAATTAGTCTATAATAATAGGCGTTGCAGAAGGCTTATGAAAGTTGTTGTTACAGTAATTTAATACAAAAAAGAGAGGGGAATTTCCAGTTCACAATTAAAGTAAAGAAATTCCCTATTATTCAATGGACGTGATAAAACTTCTAAAATATTGTCCAAACTGATATCTCGAATGTCATCTTGCATGGACCAGGCAAAACAATCATTTTTAGATTTGATTTGTTCCTTTATAAACTTGATCATTGCCAGCTTTACAGGCACTTTACCTATACTATCAAACATCTGTATGATTTGTCCCACATAGAACACCTATCTTGCTTTTTCCCAGAACATGAGACCAATACTCAATTTCCAGTATCTACTTGATCTGAAAATTCTGTTTACCAGCTTTCCTGTAATTCTAATGCACTTATCTCTTGGAAAATTTAAAAAAACCATGGTGGAAAAAATTATTTTAAACCATAAATAAACATACAGCCACTGCAGTGTAAGCTATTTTATTATTATTATTATTATTAATTTTAAAGTGCTTTTGCATTTCATTTGTGTACGGGGCTAATTGGAACAGGTGTTTCAAGTAGCCCCCTTATATTTAGCTGGCCCCTGCCCAAAATTTTCACTTTATGAGATGTTATGCTACCAGTACCTGAATCAATCAGAAACATTCACTGATTTTTGTTACATAAAATGCGACATCATTTAAAAATTTGAATTTTTACTCACAGTAAAGAAATAGTACTCTAAAACAGTTTTATCCTCATTAAAAAGACAGATGTTTACATACACTTTTTTTTTCTACATTGTAAAGTACGTTTTGTGTATCTGTACTTCCCTTTATTGGCAGTAAATAAGAACTTAAAATTGTATTTTTTATTTCCGTATTTCAAATTTTTAAAAGTGCGATAGCATCTAAACGCCTTATTCAATTTAGCTGAAAATTTATATGAATATTATAAATCACTATTGCACTAACTATAAGCATTTTGGTGAATCAAGCATTTATAGGTTTTTACAGGGACACAACGAAAAATTCTTTATCATTATCATCTATGGGCTCAAAGTTCAGTAGCGTTAAATAAAACATCGTGTAATATATGGAGAAAAATACTCAAACACTCTATTATGGTTTTCTCTGTTTTCTTTGATGAACAACTCCTCTTTCTTTACTTTATCTGCAAAACTGTTAATTATTCAATGTTCGGAAAGTCGAGTGGTGTCACTCCAGATTTTTTAATTTTATATTTATTTTATATTTATTTTCATGCTGGCCTCTGTAATGTAAAATGGGAAGTTTTAAACAAGCATTAATGTATTACAAAATTGGGTCTCAAGCGTTTTGTACTACATAGAAGAGGTACACATTGGCGATATAAAATAGACTGTATCTAAATAAACCTTGCAAGCCCCATAGGTTTGTAACCTGGGTCTAAAACTAGACCATCTAGGGTATAATTAAAACTGTGTCTCATAGTTATTGACTCATGGCTTATAGAGTAATTTACCATCAAGTTTGACCTTTTTTTTTTTTGTAAATTTTCAACTTTGAGACCGTTTAACTACTAAAGCCAAGAGTAACCCATGCTATTTTAAATATTTTTAAGTTCTATACTAAGGTGTGTAATTAACCCCATAATTTCTTCTATGGGGCACTCATGGCCTTAGCAGATATTCAGGCTGAAAACAGTGAAAAAATCAACGAAAACTGCATTTTCGAATGACCTTGGCCTTTAAAGACATGAGTGACCCACAAAACTGTTTATACTAAAATGTACTTAGTATGAAGTAGTATCCGTATTTAAAAAAATTGGCATTAGTCACTCATGGCTTTAGGAGCAAAATTATATTGAAATGGCACCATTTATTTACGGCCTCAAACTTTGACCCCCTCTCTAGGTCAAACAAATGAAATTCAGAAAAAATTAAATTTCACTTTTTCTTATCACAGTACTACTAACATATCCTGAAGGTTTCTGGAAAATTGAAGACTTTGTCCAGCTTTTAAAAAATGGCTCTTAAATCATTCAAACTTTCTGAAACTGTAATCAATTGTTTTTCTCCACATGTACACTACATCTACCAATTTTTGTCCCGTTTGGATAACTCGTTCTGGGTGCGCCTTTTTTTTTTTTTTTTTTTTTTTTTTTTTTTTTTTTTTTGTTATCAAGTGTATAATTTGCTAGTATATACTGAAGTAAGTAAGATAACTATAAAACATTGACAAATTTGTAAAAAAAAAAAAAAAAAATACGTAACTGAATTTAAGTGATAAACCGAATTAAGCGAACTTCAATATATACGAAAAACGGATAATAATGTTTAGAGAAATTTAGATAAACGTATTATTTTTTGAAGTGTTATAGTAGTTACTAGATAAGAAGAAAATTTTTTAAGCATTTAAACAAATGTAATCTTGATATCTTTTCAACTATCTCAAATGTATTCTAATTTAAAGAAATGAGAATAGAACTTGAGAATAGAATATGTTAATATTTAAAAATTGTAGTATACTTTAATTATTCTGATTATTTTAAATTTCCCCTTAAACTGTCGCATTATACCAGTCTAACAATTTTACATATTCAAATATATAACCTACAAAGATCGTAATAATTAAGAATCGGCTACTTTTGAAATACTTATGGCTTTTATTTTACTTTTTTAAAATGTCAGTATATTATCCAAGACATATAAGCATCTTATGATACCCAAATAATTTAATTTCTTATCTAGAGATACATACATTATTTTATTCGTGTTTAAACTGTTCATGTTTAAGTAATTAATTTTTTCTCCTAAAATTTATTAATTAATTTTTAGTAATTTATATTAATCATTTATATTATTTTAAATTTTCTAAAAACTTCCACATTTCTCTTTAAACATGTACATACCAATTTTGATGGTTAATGGCGCCTATTTTCACAAAAAGAGGCCATCTATAAATGTAATTTAATTACATCTATCCAGTATATACAGCAATAATTGTTACACTGTTTCTATCCATAGACTCAATCGCAAACAAATTCACTATATTTCTTGATATTGGATAAGATAGTTTTTAATCGAGAACATATATAAAATAAAGTTCTTAGAAACCTCGGCTAAACACTTTTGGGAATATTAACGATTCATTAAAATTTATTAATGAAGATTAATTTATAGCGAACGATTTATAATTGAATTTCCTAAATTTTATTTGAGATGTATTCAAAAGTATGTGAATAATTAATAATAAAAGATAAAGTACATGCAGGAGTGGAACGCTGGCGCAGAACTCACACCACTATTAATGAAACAAAATTTTCTATTTCTTAAACCAACTATTTTATAAGTAAAGAAATTTTTTAAACGAAAACGCCGATATGAGTTCTGCGCTTGCGTTTCATCCCTGTACATGGTTAGTAGTTTCAGAAACAGAAAACAATTACCTGCCAGTGTCTTTTTGAGGAAAACTATATTCGTTTTCCATCAGTAGGTGTTTAGAATTTTTTTCTTTTTTCAGATATTCTGCAAAATGTTCATTTTTATTCACCAGTTCTGAATAATGTCCTTGCTCCACAATTTCACCATCCTTCAATAAAATTATGTGATCTACCAGAGGCAAAACTTTACTATTACTTGTCGTAATAATGCGTATCTGAAATAGAAGTCCATTTATTAAAATAGCAATTACACCATTAAGTTACAAACAAAACGCAACACGAAAGAAAATGACCTACTAAACAATTTACATAATAATAAGATTTCCAAAATCATAAATATCGTAACTTCAAGAATTCAAATCGTTCACTTACTTGAGTTTATTCATTTTTTTCCCCTTAAGTTCATTGAATTATGAATGAATATGTATTTAATTTTGTAAACAAATTTAGCGTTTTCGGTAGGAAATTTGAGTCAAACAGTTCAGTTGTTTAAAAGGTATAAGTACATGTAAAAAATGAGAGAATAAAGACATGCTTGGCTACTTTTAATATAGTTTTTTTTTTCGGGGGGGGGGGGGTGATTGTTTATTTCTAGACAAATGCATGTTGCACATTTCATAATTATAATAATAAAGTCCTAAACAACGAATCAAGTTTGTGATAAAAGTATAGAAAAATTTTCCATAGCATGCATTAACATAAGAAGTTAGTTAAACTTGGGGAATTTTAGAAAATTTCAAAGCCATATTATTTTAATTCTCAAGAAATGTTTGTTAATAAGATACTAATTACATACCAAAAAATATTTTTAATGATTAATAATCATTAAATAAGAAATATAAAATGTTCTATAGCCCTACATCCCAAAAAACAATGCACTTACTTTTGGATTATATTTCTAAGAGCAATTTCAAGATGATTCATTTATAACTGAATCGGAAATTCTTTATACCAACCTTATTCGAAAGAATTCCATACCGTCCAATAACTTTTTCAAATAAATACTCAACCGTTGATTTGTCACTAATTCTAAATAAGTCATCAATTAAATATATGGCAGCATTTTGGTACACAGCTCTTGCCAAATCCACCTTCACCTTTTGATCACTGGTAAGAGGATAACCCTAGAGTGAAAAAAAAAAAAAAAAACATGATATTTTCATGAAAATGTAAACGTTTATTGAAGTATTTACCAAACTATGACGCATTACATTTAACAAAGATATTTATACACTTATTTTATGAAATTCTTATAATCCTACTTTGAAAATTTAAATTTTGAAAAATTGAATATTTTCAAATATTTGTTAAATACTAATTATTACATAATATACGAGAATCTCAACAAAAAAAATGTTTTATGAATAACAGTAAAACTATAAGAATCATAAAAATTATTATTATTATTATTATTTACATCATTTTACAGCTCAAATTTTAGACAAATACAGGTGAGGGAAAAATATTAGGGTATTTATAGTATTTCCTGCACTGAAAAAAAAATTCTGTAACTGACATCTACAATCTAAATTGTGGCTCTAGAAAAAATATACTCAGTAACAAAAAAAGCGACGCACCAAGAAGGAGTAATGCAAACTGGACAAAAATTGACATACATACAGGTTTCAAATGAAAATGCAAAATTTTAAAGTTTGGCTGCCATCGAATGAGCATGCGACGCTGCAGCGCATCTCAACCTGGCAGAATATTAAAAATGAGAAATTTTTATTCCAGGTCATAAATTCTTCGAGAATTTTATTCCATGTTCTCAGAAAGACAGTAACTATGCCTCGCATATAGGTGCGCAAACAACATGCGCAGATGTCAGCATTTGAGTGTGGTGTGTAGTTGGGCTCAAAGAAGCCGGTTGGCATAATCTGCAATTTTTTTTGACAATTGGATAAGATCGGTACCACTATTAAATAATATTGACATTTATGGGTGAACCATTGTCGAACACAGAGTCAGGGAGGAAACGGTCGGCCTAAAGAGAGGACTGAAAGGGAGAACCAGTCAATCATCAAAGCGGTCCTCAAAGCTCCAGTTCGTCATTATCATCGATACTTGGACTTAAGCCTGGTGGGGATGCCCCCTGTGGGGAACTTTCTAAGGGATCCTAATTCGCATTCATGCGATTTTGGAGAAAATAATGGAAAACTCCGAATAACTAGGCAGACAAGAGAGACTTGGGTTCGAATTCAGCATCCTTTATCTACTACCTTTTGGAGCAGAAGCTCTCAGCCACTGGTGGTGCTTTTACATAAAAAGGAGAAATTTTCCCCATACTTTTTGATATCTACATTATATTGGAATTTTGCTGTTAACGTGAATTTAGCTCAGGGTATACTCAAGTCAAATGAAATCTGATTTTTTAAAACTAAACTTACTGTTCGATCTTTCTTGAGAAGAAAAAAAAAAAAAAAAACATATTTACGTATGTACTATAAAGAAGCATTAGTCTTCTTTTAACTTCTATCTAACTGGGTAAAAAATTGGATAAAGCGAAGCTTTTCTGTGTTTTACAAGGGAATGTATGCAAAAGTTTTCAAAATTCTTTTTGTACTTTTAATCACGATTAATATTTTTACTTTCTCTTACCCATAAGGTAGAGAAAGTATTGTTTTTGGGTCAAATTTTCGAATGCGAGATTTTGTTATATTTACACGTTTTGAGGTCCCCTGAATACGAAAATCATGTTTTTAGCAAATGGTCTGTGTGTGTGTGTGTGTGTGTGTGTGTGTGTGTGTGTGTGTGTGTCTGTGTGTGTGTGCGTCTGTTATCAGCATATCTCAAAAACAAATTATCGCAGAAAGTTAAAACTTGGTATTCTAAATGTGTATCATATAGGGATGCTACAGTAAGCTTTTCGTTAAGATCAAGCAAATGGTTCGTGTACAGGGACAATCAAGAGAATTCTAATACATTACGTCTATGGGGGGAATTGCAGGTAAGTAGAGTTTAACGTCTATAGACTGCACTAAACCAAATAAAACGAATATATATTTTTTGTAATAGAGATAGTTAACGGGGGAAAACATTTTGTGTATGTAGGAGCCTCAAGTCCCCCCTCGAAAGGAGTAAATTTTCATGATGGTTATCTTTCAAATAAGCTCGCCAATACCTTTAAAACGAATGGTTGAACCATCGATATGCGATAATTTAAAACAAAGTTATTGATTTTTTTACTTTTAACGAAAAAAAAAAAAAAAATCGCATTTTTTTTTTTTTTTTTTTTTTTAATATTGAGAATAAAATGGGCTTTTTTTAGATATTTGGTGTTATACTACTTCTCTAATATGGAAATCGTCTGCATTATCATAAAAGATATATTTTTTTAAATTATAATATTAATATATTATTTTTTAAAAACAGAATTATTTTTTAATAACCGAATTAAATTCTATATAAATGTAGGTGCATTAATGAAACGGGGGGTTGAGGGGGCGGTAGCCCCCTCACACAGAACTAATTATCATATAAAACTCTTCAGAAGCCTAATATGAATTGTTTAACGCAGGTTTACATAACAGTACTCGTTATCTTACCTTTTAATCTGCAACCTGTATTTATAGTATTAAATTTCAGGGTAAGAGAAAGTCGTGTGGGTGACACACCAGATTATTTAATTATGTTTACAAGATATTTTTCTTACCTTTTCCCCTATCTGCGTTTCATCAGCCTGGGGGAAATTTTCAATGTCACGTCGAAGTTCACAAGAATCGATAGTGTTACGATAAAAGTCATCTAACTTTGGCTTTCCAAATAAGATATTTTCTTCGATTGTTGCGTTTTGAATCCAGGAATTATCTGAGACAAAAGCTACTTCGCCCTAGAAAAAGTTTTTAAAGAAATTATAGATTAAGCAAAATACTGACTGCTGAGAATCCTGCACTGAGAAAAAATTCTGTAACTGACATCTAAAATCTAAATTGTGGGTCTAGAAAAAATAGTTCTATGTCATCCTTATAAATTCTAGTCCCCTTTGAAAGCGAGTTCTAGAAACCACTATCAGAATTCTAAAGCGTTTGCCTATATTCTCGAGGGCAAAGTTATTTAAAAATCTCTGCAAATAAATGCGAATGCAACTATAATCTTGATTTTTTATCCAATTCTAGAAAATCAAGCGAGATACAAGCGCAATACAAAAGATTCAGAATATTGTTTCACTATCTAGATAATGTGTAGACTTGAAATTCTGGATCATTTCGTCTATTCAGTTTATTGGCTTGCCTTATGCGCATAGCTCGGAAATCTATATTTCTAGTTAAGGGATTTAGGAAATGACCACTTATTCATTCTAGAAGAAGGTATATATTTTTTCTCAGTGTGACATACAGATATGAAATTTATATGGACAAAAATTAAAACAAAAAATCTTTTTTTCTCATTTTTAGTACATTTAAGTAGTATTTAAAATATTAGTTGTCTAGCGACTTTTGACTTGATGGAGTGCATATCATAACATTATAAATGTTACTTAAACATTCAATGAATCAAGGGCTTTAATACATACTAATCCTATGAAAATAGATTCTTTAAATGCATAAATCGTTGCTTTTCCTCCTAATTAAAAATACAATTTCAAATAACAATTATATTGTTCCGAAAGACAGATGTTGCTGATTTTTGTTAGTTTTTGTAATTTAAAGCTTTTCTTTTATTTAATGGAAAAAAAAAGTGTG
This sequence comes from Salticus scenicus, assembly GCA_963930645.1. NCBI lineage: Eukaryota > Metazoa > Arthropoda > Arachnida > Araneae > Salticidae > Salticus > Salticus scenicus. Next base: position 168,936,232 of record OZ005651.1, read on the forward strand.
AACAAACTTGACTTTATCTATATTATTTATTATGTGTACAGTTAAATAAGTTTTCAGTTTGTGATTTCCCTCTTCAACATTGCATGTTTACAGGTTTTTTATTTTATTTTATTTTATTTTATTTTATTTTTTCAAGTATTATTTATACCAATGAATTTTTTCATATCGATTTAAGAATAATTTGCTTGCAAGATTAAGTTTAGATGATCATTCTTCATCCAAAGGTTAAAGTTAATTGATTTTAGATGTACAAATTAAAACAATATTGAAAATATATTAAACTCTTTTTCGTGTGCAATAGCCAGTGTTGCCAAATTTAGGGACCTTTTTTATTCTATAATCGACAATAATTTTGAGAAATTATATTTTATCATAGACCTGTTATAAGAGTGAACGGAGCATTCCATTATTAAGGGAATATAAGAAAAGGTGCAAAGATGAAACCATGTGAATGTTGAAAAAAGTTACCTTTTTTTGGCATTTATCGCGTTATTGGCATTTTTTTGTTTTGAATATAAATATATATATATATTATTATTATTAAAAGATACAACAAGCAAAACTAGTGTAAAATATTACAGTTGTTGAAATTTATTTTTACCCTGTTATTAACATCTAAAAAAGTTCAAAAGTTTTTATAACTTTGGTTTGTCTATACTCGTTTTAACTCTCATAAATAATTATGGACATTTTTTAAATAATATGAAATATAATATAGTTAAACTATTTCAATTAAGAGAAATAAGTCTAGCAATTATAAGCATTTTATAAAAATAATTACTTTAAAAGAACGAAATAATAAAATATTAAAAAGAATCTTACCTGTGAAGTAAATTCCTTATTTTACATAAATTCTAGAGTTTTTAAAGTACATCTAATTACTATTTCTTGCTATAAAATTCTTTTTTAAATTCAAAACAATCTAACTTTTAAAGTGAAATAAAAATTTTAAAAAGAACTTTCAAAGAAAAATGGAAAATATCGTCTGCTTTATAAAAAGCAGAGTTTAGAGCATGGTGAGTAAATTTCAATATTGGTAAGTTTGGCTTCCTATAGATCAACATTCACATGACCTTTTTATGAGTTATCTTTGCCACTAAAAAAGGTTGTCATTGTCCCGTCCACTCTTATAATAGGTCTATGTATTATATATATATATATATATATAATAGACGATTAATCTTGGTGCATATTAAATAAAAAATCACTAAATTTGGCAACATTGGCAATAGCTTCCATATTCTCATAATTAAAATGTCTTGGTTAGGTTTGAAAATGAAGAAGATAACTATAGAAGTTAGACTGCAGAGATTATGAATTAGTCGATACTTACATTGATAAATACTGAACCAGCTAATCTTTTCATTTCTCCTAAAAGAGCTTTCAAGAAAGACGTTTTACCACATTTAGAATCACCGACAACTGCTACCAAGCAACTTTCACCTATGTTCACAGATATATTGCTTAGAAGAAAAGATATGTCGTTTGTCCATGAAAATGTAGCATTCTCCAAAAGTATTCCATTTCCTAAGAGAAAAAATGTGTATACAAATTACATATTCATAGTTGTTAACTTTCAATTTATTTCGTAGTATTGTTCCCACCTTTTTTCTACACCGCCTTCTTTGTAAAGTATTTTTCCCGAATATGTAATTATGGTTAAATAAGGAGAAAATTACCCTTCTAAAAAAGTGGTGTGAAAAGAAGCAGGAACTAAAAATTCTGTGGAATAAATAAAAAGTTGGCTTCTCAAAAAAATATATGCCTGGTAATATTTATAATTTATTACGAAGTATCGGTAATACGAGTGTTCCCAGATCTGGCGGATTTTTTATTCAATAATCATCAATAATTTTTAATTGCAACGTTTGCCTAACCACTTCGAAGACCGATAGTCTATTATGTATATCAAATTTCACTTCTCAAAATTATTGGTGATTGTTGAATAAAAAATCCGCCAGATCTGGCAACACTGGTTAGTGCCCTTTTTTTTCTCCTCACCACTATTTTTAAAGAGCATTTTTCTTCTTGTTACAGGGTAATTACACATTTGAAAAAATTTCTCTACCAGCAAAATGGTGTTGAAAAAGACGGTTATTAAAAGTACTATGGAATAAATTATAAATATTACCGAGAGTGATAATACAATATTTTCCTGCATATTGTTACGTACTTCATGGTTCTTGAGTTGTCTCTGAATGAAAGGCGAAACTTGAAGAAAGTCAACAGTTTATTTGCAGAAAATTCTAGAAGAGAACAGGTCTACAAACCATGTATCAACTTTATTTCACCAGTAAACAAAGCTTAAATAATAGCTGTCAACAGCAGATTCACAATGCAAACTGTATCAGGGCAGTAACATACAGCAAAGCTGTATTCAAAGAGACTAGTCACGAAAGCACTTTATCGTAAGGCGGTTGGCTAGAGACTAACTGAAACTGACTGATTTGGCGTAAAGCAACTCCTTAAATACCCGCGTAGAAAAATGTAGAAAATTCCAGAAACTCATCAGCCAATTAAGCTACAACTTCCATATTTGGTATATCGATGATAAATATTTTCTCGCCAAGATCGCCAAAAAAGTCGCCAAGGAGCGAAAAAATCGTAAAATTTGGCGCCAAGTCCATTACCGGCCTTAATGAGGCTTTTTAACGGGTTTTTAAGCTATTTTAATGCAAAAGCAAACTAGAAATGCTGAAAATTAACATTTTATCATCTGACTAAGTCTCTTTGAATGAATTTACATAAAAATAACTTCGAATTATTTACAAATTCGTAACAATATAATCCGCACGTTAGAGAAATCAGTTTTACAGCAGAAATTTTAATTAACGGACGCAATTTTATTCCTATGAGAAATTGCTCCTTACAAGCTTAGTGTTTTCGGTTAATTAAAATTTTTAGTAAAAAACTGATTAACAAGATCTGCGGATTAACGCAGGAAAATACGGAAAGTGGAAATATTTAAACTTTGGGTAAATTGTGTTTGAAACGAAAATTTAAAAATAAAGATTTTTCAGCCAATCTTTTCGACTATGCTCTTAAAGAAAAAAATATACGAAAAAATGAAATAAGTACTTTTCCTACCAATATCTGTATTCAATTTCAAGTTTTCTACATCCTCCATTTCAAGGAAATTTTGAACTTGAGATATGGATGATAAGCCCTGAAATGTAAATAAATATAAGTAATTTTGATATTTCTATAAACACAACTTAAATTTATTCATTATCCAATATTAAATTTTTTTATTAAAACATATTTTTATTGAATTACACTATATACATATTTTTATTCATTTAAAAATGTTTGTTTTAAGAAATTGGGTAACTGCTTACGAGCATTCTTCAGTAATATTAAAGACCTGCTTAATTAATAACTCATATCGCCCTTCTTCTTCCTAGGATTTCTTAGCTGATATACTGGCATGAAGTTGCACTATTCCGTAATTAGTTTGGTATATCTACAGTTTATTTAAATAGGTGAAAAAAAGAAAGTGAAAAATGTAATTTATTGCAGATTTTAACAAAAATCGTAATTGAAAAAAAAAAATCAATTTCTTAAATATTTTTTCTAAAAGCTATATTACAAAGAATAATTTGATTCTTCACCTTAATTGTCATAAATATTCTAATTCATATTTATTTTTTAAAAATATCTTTAAATTTAGGATTAAAAAATAAATTTTACGACCACGAAGTCGCAATGTTAGAAAGCAATAAGTGACAGGAGAAGATTAGTAGGAATAAATGTAGTAATAAACGTGGTTAGGGTATTTTTGAAATAACTTTAAATTTATAGCTTTTTTTTTTTTTTTTTTTTTTTTTTTACATAATCACAGTAAAATGTAAATGTAAATGAAGTAAAAGTCTAATATTTACCTGTACAAAATGTGCTAATAATCGCAATATGTTCGAAAATGGGATTCTAAGCAAGCATATCAAAGCAAAAGAAAGGAAAATTATTTTCATATCAAAAGAATCAGTCACAATCACAAAATAGGTAAAAGCTGAAAGAGATACCTGTAAAAAAATAAACATTTACTTAGTTATAAATCTTAACTGGATCTCAACAGTTTTATACTAATCATTACAAAAAGAAAGACAATATTATTCTCCAAGGAAATAGACTACGAAACACTTAAGAAAAAATCTTATTGCTTGACTTTAAGATATTACCTTATCATAACAAAGAAAAAATTAGTTATCTAATAGTGAATTTCTTTAAATAAATAAAGTACTTAAACTTTATTTATGCTTAAAATAAAACTTATTTAGCTATACGAATAACGATATAAATCGGTATTTGTAGAGCATAAACTTCCACCATAGTTGCCAACTTTAGCCATTTTTGGGTACTGGAAATTTTTAATGGAATTTTCTTCTTTATTTAATCAGTGAAAACTATTACAGAAATATTTAAAAAAATTCTATTAACCTTAAATTCTTAGCGATGTAGGTCTGCATCGTTCGTTTAAAACCTTATATCTCTATATTTAGCAATCTTTACACAGTTTTTTTCTTTTTTTTTTAACCAAAACTATTTTATTGCTTCCGAATGCAACTAGAATCTTTGACAGTTTATTTTATTTTATTTATTTATTTATTTTTATCTGTGACAATTTTCATCGTTAGCGCGCTGTCTCAGTACAATTTAATTTCGGCGCGGGTGTTATGAATTACGATTATTTATATACTAGCCGCCTTCGGCGACCAGCTGGTTCGCGATACCTGAAAAATCCGACTTAACGAAACTTCCGCTCGGTGGCGCCTGCGGAGCCTTTTTCCCGTTTCAGGTCTAATAACAGCTTATTGATATATCGTGAAAATCTGAAAATAGCTTATTGAAATCGCAGTAAATTCCCGTGCGGTAGCGCCTTCGACGCCCTCTTCCCTTTTCAATATCTGAAACAGCCTGTTCGCTAACCATGTTATGATCTTTCAAATTCCTGACTTTAGCTAAGTCCCGCTCGGTGGCGCCTGCGGCGCCTTATCCCCGTTTTAGAACTTACAACACCTTCCTCGCTCATTAGAATTTGAAACATTGAAATTTTAAAATATAGCAGCGCCATCTGGCGGTAGAAATTTCTGTAATATATTGTTCAATTCCAAATCAACAAAGCTTTCAAATGATGTATTACTTATGAAAATATTTTAATTAGTAGCTGAGATACGAAAGAAAACCTAAACAGGAAACCTTAAACGTGTAAATCGGGTAAAATCTCGAATAATACTTTCGATAATATAAAAGAACTTTAAAATATCTTTCGAATGATGTATTAAAAATAATATAATCATAATTAGAATTTGAAATATTGAAATTTTAAAATATTTCAGCGCCATCTGGTGGTAGAAATGTCTGTAATCTACTGTTCAATTCCAAATCAACAAAGCTTTCAAATGATGTATTACTTATGAAATTATTTTAATTAGAAGCTATGCTGTAACTCTTTTTTTTTATTATTCATATATTTTCATGAAAATTGAACAGTAGCTTTATAATATGCTGTCTAGGCCGAATATTAATTCAAATGTAACGTGAATGAAAATTTGAAAAAAAATGAAAATTGCAATTTTTCCCCCCAGTATAAAACACATGATATCTTAATTGATTACAACCATTTCCGTTTTCATCACAGACATCACAGACAGTTGTCTCGTATGTGTTTTGTTTCCGATCGAGACCGCTTAGAAAATCGTCTGCCTGTTGCCAACTAAATTTCATAGTTTAGTTAATTTTAAAAAGTCTAACTGACGTATCGATAAGCCGCTTGCACTCTTAGATTCGGAAAAAATTCCCCTTTCATTTGGTACCAAATTCGTAATGATCGGACTAATATTTCTAATTTATTTTCCATTTTTTCTGCTTTTAACTCCGTTAAAATATCTACTTTTATGCAATCTCGGTGAATTCTGAGTCATTGAGATCGCTTTTTGATTAAGACATAGGTCTACATTTTAATTAATATCTCCGCAACTAATTAAAATTTTTAAATTCTGTTTTGACTATCCCCTCGGGCAGGCTTCTGAGCACCCGTATGTCAAATTTTGTAGTTCTGCGTTCAGTAGAAGCTGAACGTATAGATGCTCAGACAGACAGACAGACAGACAGACATCTTCTTTTATTATTATAGAAAAAGTAATAAAAACGCACAAGAAAAATTGTTTTCGGATAGAAACAAGGTAAGAGTAATGAATAATGTTTATATTTTTGCATATACTGATAAATTTGTGCAAGAAAAATGTAGCCTTTTTTTTTTTTAATGACGTATATACATGTATATGTCAATTTTTTTTTTTTTTTTTTTTAAATGTTTATGTGGATTTTTTTTCTCTTTGTATTTTTCCCATTAACTACACCCATTTCCCGGTTGATTTCAAATGTTATTTATTAAAATTTTAAATTCCTGTATTTAAAGGTTACTTTAAAGTTGGTAACTATGACTTCCACACATAATCTAAAATAAACAGAATTTATGATAGGTGCACCAAACAAATCACCTCAAAACTACACAGTGAAAATACTACTGTTTGATATAAAATCATTCTATGAATTCTCGAGTAAATAACAGCTTTTTACAAAGTATACAAAACTCTTTTTTCAGAAGTTATTAGTTACTTTAAACATTTTTTATATAAAATAAATTCAAATAATAAGTTCAAGATAAATATAAATTTATAATAAAATATCAATAATATTTTTATTCTTATTTAGAAGATAAATGTTTTACTTAAATAGTTTTGATTAGTAAAATTTCAGGAAATTTTATTAAGACTTTTTATATGTAGATGGAATTTTTTCGTAATCACACAGACGTTTTAATTGATGAAAAAGGCTAAATTGTTTTATTTTTAAATCATTGGGGGAAATGGGGGAAATATAACTACAGGATAAGTGTAACCTCGCCTTATAACTTAAAAGATAAACTTAATTTGGTCCTAATAGACATACTATCTGCTTTTTTTTAACCTTTCTTTGTTATATTTAGCCCTAGGAAATTAAATCAAATACGAAACAGTGGTAGTTTTAGAAAAATTATTTACATATATCTCCGAAAGACTGACTCTCTCAAAATTCGATACTTAGCCATTGCTGTACTTATAAAGTAAACTCCGCAGTTTTTGGTAAGAGAAACCAAGTTTTGTATGTAGATTTTGAAGATAACATTAGATTTTTTTTTCTACTTCTTAAGTTTTTTGGTTTGTACTTGAGTAATTTTGTGTGTCAAGAAAGTGTAACCAGGAGGTACAGCTGTACCAAAAACCACTTAATATCATCACTCATTATAATTATTTTTTTAACTTTATCTTTTCAGTTTTATCTTTTAATTTTCAGTAAAACCTAATATCTAGATTTATTTATTTATTTCATTTTTTTTTCTTTTAAGTTTTCTTGGAGTGTGAAAAAGTTTAAGATTGAAATACTAATTGAAGACGTACGGAAAAGTTCTCAACTCTGTAACGAGTTGTGATATTTTAAAAAATTCAAAAAGTCCTACATTCATGAAAGTATTTGCTAACTAGACCAATTGCTTTATATAGCTCTTTAAGGCATTGTATATGAGAATATTATACTGAGGTTACACTTGTCGCACACCATCAGGAAAATGAAACCACAAACCACAAAATTTTCATCATTTTTTTCTCCCATTTAATTGCACAGTTTCTTAAATTATAGAAAGCTTACATTTTGTAAAGTTAATCAGTTGTAGTATTCCTAAAATATTTTAGAAGCGTAAATGTAATAGCAACTGAACAAAATGAGATCAAAGTAAAACTCTGCTGAAACGTTGTTACACATACCCCATTTCACCCTATTTATACCCCCAATCAAGTACGGTTTCATTTTCTGTGTTGCATTTGAACCATCTCTAGAAAATATTGTATCCAGGTTAAATAAAGATCCTTTAGGTAACAGTAAAACATTGTTGTACTATTTAATTTTTACTTAAAAATCCAACTACTTTTCCGTGGTTTCTATGAAATTAATTCAATACACATGTTTAAAAAAAAAAAAAACTTTGTAGTATCCCTATTAATATGTAAATTTGTGTGCTAAAATGCTAAGTTTCTTTCTTACCAAAGAGGCAGAGCTTATCAGAACCAATTTAGAAATAATTTTCAAAAACGTTGTTTTTCTAAGCTTTCTTGTTTCAGATTTTCTAAATGTTTTTATTTTTCGTAAGAAAACATCTTCCCAAGAATAAAACTTAAGACACTGAAAAATAGTTTAAAAAAAAAAAAAGAATTAGGATACAAAGAAATTATACATATTTTAGAATACAAACAAGGATATTTAAATATCGTTAAAAGAGAAATTAAATGCCACTCTCTTAAAAAAAATATGTAAATTACCTTTATTTTTTCCAAACATTCAGACAAAATATTCAACCATTCTGCTTTGTAAATGGACGATTTCTCCTAAAATTTAATAGGTTAGAAGTAAATACTCACAATTCAGCAATATAACATTAAAATAATGTTTTATTAAAGCAATCAAAAGAAAAAAAATATTTATTTTCACAATTTAAACATTTAAAAAAATAATTATAATATTACCAGAATGTAGAAAATAAATTTAGATTATTTTTAAACTCATTAAAATTGTCTAATAAACATTAAGTACGAGAAAAAGTATTGCCAAAGGAATTGAGGGAATTAAGTTTTGAAATATTGCCCTTTTTTATTTCATAATATTTCCTTTATTAAACCTATCACTGTGACCTGGGGTCCAGGTGGACCCCAGAGATTTTTTTAACTTGCTGAAAATAATACATTCCTTATTTTTGAGAGGTGATAGCAAGTGACATCTCACCTCAAGGTGTATTACTCGAGAGTAAAAATGCAATTGCACAAATATCAGGGGTGGTTTAAATTTTTTCACCTAAAGTATAAACGTCCTATTTCTAGGATACTGTGGTATGGTTAAATTAAATAGGAAGAGGATTCACGTATTTATGTTACCATTTGAATGCTTTATCAGTGTATTTGTGGTATGCTGTTGCCAAAATAAAATGTTAGTACAGTTTAATTTTGAAACGTATGCATGTTTTCAAAGGACATATTATGAATATGTCTATAATTAATATTTATTTCTGTACTCTAATACTTCATATTACTGATATTTCCTAAGAAATAACCTACGGAAACAAACAAGAATTGTTGAAGGAAGAACCCTTCGAGCAAGAGACGGCGAATATTTGATCGTCAACAAATAAACTGATTATCGGAGTGTATTGTAAAGAAATGGAAATCAAATAACTTATAGTAAAACCAATCCATTAAATCAATTAAGTCGCTTTCACACTTTTCTGATCTTGTGATGGAATGAATCGTGCTCTGCCCCTTAGTTGGCAGGTGCCAACTAGTGCCAGGTTGAAATTCCGGTACAAGAGGATGCTCGTAGCGGTTCAGAATTTACTTTAAGCTGTAAGTCTTAGTCTAATGAGCCTTACTGCGCAAAGAATGGCCGTAAAGAGACAACTTCAGCGCCATACTTTTCTGGTTATATTTATGCAGTTAAAAATGTGACGTCGTTTAAATTTTTAAAAGATTACAAACTTTTTGGCAAATGAATGAAAATATCTCTACAAATGCAAATGTTTCCAGAAAAGAGATAGCGGCTAATAAAATGTCTCAAAATTAATAGCTTCTAATGACAAAAGAAATCTTTTACAACTGGATAAAGAAAGAAAAAAAATTGAGGATCAAGTATCGCCAGTAAGCCATGCTGGCATCTTACGATTCACAAGGCTGTGCACCGGGTGCAAAAGAGATTTGACTTGCTCCAATGCATTTAAAAAATTCATAAAAGACTGCCAGTGCTCATATACAGACAAGTTTCCCAGAATGCATGACGCTTTTATATTTAGTATCCATCACAAGTTTTTAATTCTAATGCTTGTTTAATTACATTTTTGTCTAATCGACTTTAATATATTTCAAACACCATTCTTCAAAATTAGTTATAATAATTAAAGGAAACAATCCCTACAATTTGGCAAAACTTATATAGACACAAGTGTCATTAGGGAAGAGTAACATCATTGTTTATTTTAAAGAATAAATGGTATCATAATATTTTAAATCCCCTGTAATAACCTAACTTCGAGAAACGTGTTACAGTAGCGGATTTAATTTTTTTTATTACACATTTTTGTGTTATTTTATTATTTAAGATGATATAAAACCAAGTTTGCCTACCTTTCTAATTCATTCCAGATCACTGTAGGTACAGTCGGTAACAAAAGTGTCCGAACACTAGCAAAAATTCCGATATTAAAAAAGTACACTTAAAACTGTTTTGTTTAATAAATCCTTGTCGAATCCTGTTCTTAGTCAGTGTAAGAACATGATTCGATAAGGATTTATTTAACAAAACCGTATGAAGTGTACGTTTTTTACATAGGAATTTTTGCTAGTGTTCGGACACTTTTGTTACCGACTGTATCCGCTTTATTTATTTATTTTTTTTTTTATAACACATTTTTTGCTATATAATGTTCTTATTTAATCCTAGTTATATCTTGGAGAAAATTACTCAACACATTGTTGACCGGTCACGAGTTAACACGTTTCATCAAGAAGACTGGCCTCTCTTTCAGGCGTTCCTATAAAACAATGCATTAATTTAAAAAAAAAAATCGCATTAGGTTTTAATTCATTGAATGCTATCGATGTAGATATTATTCAGTGGCAATTACCGCTTTGATTGCTGGGAATTAAATTTGAGTGATTTAAACACGATTACGAAAAATCATTTTTGTTAAATAAACGTAACGATTAAAAAACAATTGTACAACAACTAATCAACTGTAACAATTTAAAGAAACGAGTATAGATTTAAAAAAAAAAAAAAAAGGCGGGTCCTAAAAATGCTGTGTAACAAATTAGCAATGTTGGCAACTCTGTAAAATATGTTAAACATCGTCGCACCATTGCCTCTTAAACTAGAGGCCTTCCCCCTGGCTCGGAAACTTGGCAACAGTTCAAGCGGTAGACAGCGCCACCTGGTACAGATTGCGCGACTGTTTTATTCAACTGTCGCCAATAATTTTAAGAAGTTATATATGATATATATAATCAACGTTTCTTCGATTCTCTTCGCCTTTTATGTATATCAAATCCCACTTTTAAAAATTTTTGATGGCTGTTGAATAAAAAAGTCGCGCAATTTGTACCAGGTGGAGTTGTCTACTTTAGAACTGTTGCCAAATTTCCGAGCCACGCGAAAGGCATCTAGTTCAGGAGGCTATGGTCACATAAACACGTTGAATACCTCGTGAATTTATAAGAAAATCCCCGTCAGGCCACGCGTGCTGCTTAAAAGTTAATTTAAAGTTAATTCTCAGAGCAATGTAATTAAAACAATTTTTTTTTTTTTTAGTTTTATATCGTATTTTTTACACTGTCAGTCTTCGGTGACTGACGCTGCCTGAATGAATTTTTTGTATTAATCACCGATAACTGACGCGGCATGAACGTCGGTTCATTGTGAGCCAGAACACTGACCACCAATGAATGGTGTGACAATCACATAGTTAACTGAACTACAACTAATTTTTAATAGAATGTTTCAGTAACGATTTTCTAGTAATCATCTACCGTTAACTTTATTGTAAAATTCAATTATAAAATATTGGTGGTTATTTTTTAAAAAATAAGATAAAGGTTGACAACTATGATATTAAGTATAAACCTCTAAGGAATTTTGTTATAATTAGCCTTTTAATATTTTATAATCTAACCATCTAAAGTGCTAGAAATGCAAACATTTCTTGCCGGCCTAAATGCTCTAAAACACTCGTGTTGCAATTTCGATAAATCTATTAAAAGACAAATACCAGAAAATTTTAAGAGATTCTTTTTACGTGAGAAAAGAAAGAAAAATGACTCTATCTGTAATAATAGTTCTTTTTTTTTTTTTTTTTCGAAAATAGAGCATACTTTCTACTATACCTACATGTACAATTGTATGAGGGACATGTATATTTATGGAAATTTTATGTATTTGTAATCTTTCTATCGTCTACTTCCTACCACAGCAGTTCCATCTAGGAGATAATTATGTACGTAAATTAAAAACTAATTTATTAGCTTTATTGTAATTGTATATTTATATTTATTATGATACTACTTTGTGCATTCATTTATATTTTGATTATAATAAATATACAAATCGGTACAGAAAATATTATATTTTAGAATTGTTGCAGCCTAGACTTGGAATCGGGTAAACACACTCGTGCAGTATGTTAATAGAAAAGTACCACAATTTTCGGCGTGTAATCCGCAGGTAAGATATGTCATTCCTCCCCCAGAATGTGAACTTGAAACGTTGCACATTCGAAGGATCACTGGCGACCAGCAGGGATCAGCAGTTGAACTTACTGTTCACCGTTACAACTTAATGATGTTTTACAACTTAATGATGGGGCCCACATTGAACAATATGATCTCCATCGATAAACAGTCTGTAACTTGTAACAAATAACAATTAAATCTGTAATAAATAAAGTTGTTTGTATTAAAATTTATAATTTGTTTGTATTTCGATGTATGTCCCCATGTCCCCTCAGAGCGGAAATTTTTAATATTTTATTTTATTTTATTTTATTTTTTTATTTATTCCCTTTTATTTTTTTTTATTTTCTTTTCTTTCTTTATTTTTCTTTTCTTTCTTTCTTTCTTTACTTATTTTTTGTGCAGAACATTTGAGCGCATCCTTTGAAATATCTACACACAAATTTTCGGCTCAATCTGCATTTTAGTTACAGCTACAGAGTGCTCTAAATAGGGCAAGTTTAATTATGGTCACCTTGTTATTTTAAGCAGTGTTATTAACAGGGTTGCCAACATTTTAATTAATTCTGTAGTATTTTTAACCCCGCCTTTATTTCATACCACATTTTTTTAAGTATATATGTATTTTTTTCTTATTTTATCATAGTTGTACATTGGAGAAAATTATTCTATAAATAAGATGGTACGAAATAAAGGCGGGGCTAAAAATGCTACAGAATAAATTAAAACGTTGGCAACTATGTATTAATACAACCCATTTGCTTTATTATTACTTTTTTTTTCAATGTTTACTTCCATTGATATAAAATTGCTGCCAACTCTTCAGATTACTACCCACGACTAATTATGAATAAGCGTTTTTGTTTTATATAAAAACTAAAATTCTGCACTTAAGTAAAACGTAGATAACTCTTCTTAAAAATTGGCAGCTATGATGTGATAACAGTAACAATAAAGCTTAAAGTCCGTTTGTTATTTCTTTAATGGTTAAAAAGAGGACATTATATTGCATGCATGCATAATAATTTTTAAAAACAGTAAGACATTAAATAAAAGATTTACCTTTAAAACATCTGCTGTGTTCTGGATTAGAATGACAATAGGAAGGAGAACGGCCGCTGTTCCAATGCCAACAAAAGAAGTTGTTCCTAGAAGTAACCACAGCAAATACACTCCTAAGAAAATTCTTATAGGTGCACCCCACACTTCATTTACAAGACATATCATTTGAAATATATTTTCGGCATCGTCCTTTATATGTTTTTCAGCATTTTGAAATTGCTGAGATATAAGAGCCTGAAAAATATTTAAAACACCGAAAAGTAATGTATTTATATTATAACAGTGTATTGAACGTAATTCTTTAGAACTTTATAACATTTTTTCAAACAACCTAAATTTTAAAAAAGACGACGAAATCCTCTATATGTTATAAATTTCATAACATATAATTATAAACATGTATAATACATTCTTCGTCTTTTTTTTACTTTCTCTTACCCATAAGGTAGAGAAAGTATTGTTTTTGGGTCAAATTTTCGAACGCGAGATTTTGTTATATTTACACGTTTTGAGGTCCCCTGAATACGAAAATCATGTTTTTAGCAAATGGTCTGTGTGTCTGTGTGTCTGTGTGTGTGTCTGTGTGTGTGTCTGTGTGTCTGTCTGTTATCAGCATATCTCAAAAACAAATTATGGCAGAAAGTTCAAACTTGGTATTCTAAATGTGTATCATATAGGGATGCTACAGTAAGCTTTTCGTTAAGATCAAGCAAATGGTTCGTATACAGGGACAATCAAGAGAATTCTAATACATTACGTCTATGGGGGAAATTGCAGGAAAATAGAGTTTAACCTCTATAGACTGCACTAAACCAAATGAAACAAATATATATATTTTGTAATAGAGACAGTTAACTGATAAAAAATTTTTGTGTATGTAGGAGCCTCGCCTCCCCCCTGGGGGTGGAAGTCCCCCCTCGAGGGGAGTAAATTTTCATGATGGATATCTTTCAAAAGAGCTCGCGAATACCTTTAAAACGAATGGTTGAACAACCGATCTGCGATAATTTAAAACAAAGTTATCGATTTTTTTACTTTTAACGAAAAAAAAACTTTGAAAAAAAATCGTACTTTTTTTTCCCCTTAATATTGAGAATAAAATGGACTTTTTTTTTATATCTGGTGTTATACACTTCTATAATATGGAAATCGTCTGCCTTATCATAAAAGATAATTTTTTTAAATAATAATTTTAATAAATTATTTTTTAAAAAGAGAAATATTTTTTAATAACCGAATTAAATTGTATATAAATGTAGGTGCATTAATGAAACGGGGGGTTGAGGGGGGCGGCAGCCCCCCCCTCACACACAACTAATTATCATATAAAACTCTTCAGAAGCCTAATATGAATTGTTTAACATAGGTTTACATAACAGTACTCGTTATCTTACCTATTAATCTGCAACCTGTATTTATAGTATTAAATTTCAGGGTAAGAGAAAGTCGTGTGAGTGACACACCAGATTATTTTTCTTTATTTAGGTTGCTTGAAAGAATGTTATAAAGATCCAAACAGTTATGTTAAATATAATGTTGAAAATAAAATCCTCAGAAATCATCAGAGAAATAGTTCAAATTTAGCAGCAATTGTTATATGTTTTGGAAATTTGGTGCGCTATGTTTGACCGCTTTAGCAGTGCTACTCTAGTAGTAAACAACACTAAAATGGTAAAACTTAGCACCAAAATATTTCTTGCACAAAATTTGTCAATTCTACACCAATTTTTGGTGAAAAGTCGAACTATTATTTTTATGCGTGTATCATACGTTTTCTATTTCAACTGAAACGAAAAATGTATCGCAAAATTAAACTTTTTTAAGCCTTTTTCAGAATAAACACTCTAAAACAAAATAAGTAATTAGGTTTCTTCTATTTAATGGTATATCGAGAATCCCCCCCCCCCTTTTCTTTTAACGAATTGAAAAATAGTCGATTGAAGGAGGAAGAACATTGTTTAGGAGAAAATTGTAAGCCAGTGTTTCCCCATTATGTATTCTTTGTGGATGCTTTAAACAATACGAATAACTCAAACAGCTTTTGCCTAATACGTTTATGTAATTCGTGATTCTATGTGCAAACTTAGAAGGGAGGTAAAGAATATAGTTAGGAATTTAAATCACATAGGAAAACATCGTCAGAAGTGACGATTTATGCGTCCTGTTAACACATTTTCGTTGGGTACTTTTCTACTTCGAACATTAAGCCCCACATTTTTTGTGTCCCTCTAAAACATTGTGTTATTTTACAAAAGTATTTTGCTTATTCGTGTTTAACTCAAATTTCGCAGGCGTATAAATTCGTCAATGATATTTTCCGCATTGATTTCTGAGGATAAAATTTAAAGAATTAAACACGAATACATAAAATCGTTATCCGCGAGTTAAGTTACCTATACCGAAAATTTGGCAATGACCGTTGGTAAGTTCTTCCAGTTTTCCTGTTAAATGATATAACGTTTCAGCAGACATGTCAACATTTTAATTCTTTACAGAGTTTAGTACCTGCCCTTTTCCTACACCACTTTTCTTGAAGAGTACTCTTCGTCTTATTTAATAGTAATTACATATTGGAGAAAAATTCACTACAAATAATGTGATGTGAAAAAAGGCGGGCACTAACAATGCTCTAAAATAAAATTAAAATGTTTATATGCCTGCAATTGTTATCAGTATTATCAGTAACAGCTCAGTAGCTTTAACTTTTTGAAGCATGGTTGTATATATTATACACCCCCTACTTTTTATTTCCAACTTCTAAAAACTAACTGAATGTTTATTAAAAATTTTTGCGTTTAAAATTAAGCAGTAAAAGTCATTTATCTCCTTTCTTCTAACTTAAATTGTAATTTCTGGTGGCTTTGGATGTTAAATGAGCATAAATACCTAGGTCTAAAAAATATCAAAAATCGTATCTTTTAAATCTAAAAAATTTGGTAGATGAAAATATTAAATTGTATTCCTTAATTCTTTAAAGCCTAGAAGAATGAAAAACATACCGCATATTCAAGACTTTATTTCTGTTACCAATTATTATTTCAGTTCAAATACTTCAATTAAAAAATAAATACTATATTTTTAAAAAAATATTGCTTACAGTTTTAATGGCTTTTTTTTTTTTTTTTGAGTAAAACAAAAATCTGTGTACTAATGAATTAAAAAGTAACATTTTTATGATAAATGTCATTAAAAGTTGACTAATGCGTATCGCTTATAGCAGAAATAATACATTTTATCTTTAATTTTCTTGTATTTTTCAAAGGTATTAGTAGTGTTTATGTAAAACACAACTTACTTTTTCAAAAACAGCATTCATTATAGCAGTTTTTATTTTCAGAGCAGATATAAGACTATAATACTTTCTCTGTGAATCGATGACGGTGGTGAGCAAAAGCGCTGCAAACAAAGCAACTGCATACAAGTAAAAATGCCATTTCGGTTCTTCTTTATAACTTAAAAACAATCTGAAAGTATTAAAATGTATTATAAAAGAGACATAAACGTATATGTTAATACAAATCAACATTGTATACAACTGCTATTTGTTCAAATTTCAATGTTATTAATTTCATTAATTTTACCAAAAAATTTATAAACAAACTGTGTTATTGGTGTATTATGATATAGGAGAAAAGGCGCAGAAAATTAATATAAAAAATCACAAATAATAATAATAATAATAATAATAATAACCCATTTATGATCAAAACACGAGCAAATGCCAGTCATAAAAATAAACTCGTATTATCTTGCATCAGGTTGGTTGAAGTGACAGCATACAAATACTGGCGAGAAAAATTAAATCAACAAATTATTTTGTCATTTCCTTCTTTAGCACATAATTTTCAAGCAAATGAACATATAAACATAAAATTTAGATGTCATCTTTCTTATTAAATCCTTACTAAAAGTTTATATAACTTTATCATAAGAAATAAAACGTTATCAATTCAATATTTCTCTAAAGTAAGCTCTAGAAGAAAGAAAACTTTAAAAATTTTAGAAAAGAAAAGTAAACAGGTTTCTCACAAGAGGAAATTTGGATACCAGAATTTTTATATAGTAATTTTAGACTTGACTGATCGCTGATATCTATTGATATCTATTTTAAAAAAAATTACTACATAAAAATTCTGGTATCCAAATTTCTCTTTGTGAGAACCCTGAAAGTAGATGAAAAATGGAGTTGAGGAAACATTAAAAATACGTGAAGATACATCATATTTAATCATTGAAAACTGCAATAAAAGTTTATAAAAATTTTCTACAAACAATTACCGATATCCAAAATTCGGAATTGTTGACAGTTATGGTTACACATGCTAACAAATGTTAAATTTACAACAGATTTTTCTTCTGGGTTTTTTTTTTTAACTTATTTTTATCTTTATATGTGAATAACTTTTAAAAATAAATACAGGATGTCTACGTTTAGCCTAAATGACATTTATTTTCACAATCGTCCGGCTTAAATACATACTTCCAGTTACAAAAATGGTCAAAATTAGATGCCGAGTGAAGATATTAAAAGTCTGAAGACAAAAAAAAATTAGTAAAAAAATATAAAATCAAAATTTCTATACAGCCCATAGGTCCCTAAATTCATATTTAGAAAAATCTTGTCCATACAAAAAAACATTTTAAACACAAAATGTTCGATATTTATGCGACCTATATTCATGGAAGAATTCGAGTTCAAAGTTTTAACACATATAGTGTGGGGACCATACACAAATGGAGATATTCGATTAAAAATATAAAAACTTCGAGTTATCTTAAAAGGAAAACAATTTCGTTGATGACATTGATCTCAAAAGTTTCGGGAATTCAAACAGCCTATCTGATGAGATATCATGGGGGGGGGGGGGGATATATGTTATACAAATTCAGTTTTTTTTTTAAATAGTGAACATTTTTTTATTTATTTTATTTTTTCATTTATTTATTTTTACACAGAATCATATTAAGTAGAAAAGATCTGTTTTAAAACATGTGTTGCTTTTTTTTTTCAAGGTAGGGGGACCCGATTCAAATGTTCGAAAGAAAGGATGAAGTAACCTTGTGATAACTCATATGATAAGTTATTTAAAATTGCGAAACTTTAAATTAACGAATTCAGTAAAATTGTTTTCCCTTCAAAACATTTTAGTGTTATTAAAAAAAAAAAAAAAAAAAATAGGGGCCTTAAGAATCCCAAAACGACAAAATATATAAAGTCAAACATGTTTCAAAGCAGATTTTTTCAGCTTAACATGATTCTGTGAAAGAAAAAAAATAGTTTCATTTTAAAAAATGCAGTTTATGTTACAAGGGGAGCTCTGAGGTCCTTGGGATCTTACCTGTGATATTTCATCGGATAGATTATTTGAAAGCGTAAAAACTTGCATGAAAACAGTATGTGTTCAGCGAATTTGCTTTGAATTTGAAATAATTCGGCGTTTGTAGAGATTTAATCAAGCATAAATATAGATACCAGAAATACCTACTTTAAAAATAAAGCAATTCATGTTTGAAAACTGATTTTTTTTCCCGCTTTTCATGATTTTGCGAAAAAAGTATGTTTTCCGTTTGAAAAAGTTAAATTCGTGTCACGTAGGGTCACTAGGAACTCCAAGGACCCACCTGTGATACCTCATCTGATCGATTATTTGAATGCACGAAACTTTTGATACCAATGTTAGGAGCGAAATTTCTTTCCTTTTAAGATAAACGGGGGTTTCCAAAATTTTATTCGAACATAACAGTCGGTGTCCCGGTGCCTTCTACTTTGAAAAATGAAAAAAGCAAAACGTGATTTAAAACAGATTTTCTCCGCTTAACACGATTGTGTGAAAAAAATGTATGATCTCTATTTGAAAAAATTGAGTTTTTGTTAATTGTTCCCCGGGGCCCCTAGGAGGCCCGGGTCTTACCTGTAATACCTCATCTGATAAATCATTTAAATGCATGAACCTTTTTATTTCAATTTGTTCAGCGAAACTGCTTTCCTTTCACGATATTTTGGTGTATTCAAACTTTTGAAACACCTTAAACCAAGCTAAACTACTTCTGTTTGTCTTTTAATATAGTTTAATTGATCTTCCTCTCTTAAAGTGTTTAAATTTACAAGTGATCTCCCCCTCCCCTCTAAGATATTCAGCTATTATTTTTTTTTCTTTTAACAATACAGCACAACATCAACTTGCACTAAGCTCTTAAATTGTTGATTTCTTGTACTTGAATGATTTAAATTGCAATTTTAAAACAAATGGATCTTTATTTAATATTTATCACTTCATGGATAACCACTTTAAGTAAGGACATTGGCGCCATAAAATGGATGGCAGAATTGAAGATAAAGTGGTGTAAGTCATCATTTTTAAATTTAAATAATTGTCAGACTATTTTACTTAGAGACGTACGATTTTTTTTTTCTTCCTTCATAGACCAAGGGCAAAAATTTTCTAAAAATAAATTATAGGAAAAGAGGGATCGTATAAAAAATATATTTCGTATTTTAATATGTATATAGCCCCTCGATCAAAAAATTCCATATATGAAATCTGTACTGATAAGTATAAAGGATTTAAGTCCATATTTTTGATTTTTCAGGAGACGAAAAATAAAATTAAACTAACTAAAAACTAATGAGCAGAATCGATTAGGAAAAAGGGATTATGTTGATTTATACGCTTTATACCATTCAGTGATTGTCAATCTTCATTTAATAAAAGGAAAAATTGAATTAAATATTTTATACCAAAGATTAATGCTAAATTTCTGACTTGAATCTTTTTTTACCGATGGATTTTCTCAAAGACTAAATGACATGGATTTAAATCCTCTATACCAATCGATAGATAATTTTTTTCTGAGTCTGACTATGTACTTAACTCAAAATCGACATTTTTGGACTTAAATCCTTTATACTTATCAGTACAGAAATATACTTTTCATTTGAGCCCATTTTGTAATCGGAAGTGTACAGCTAGGACTAACTGATGCGAAAATAAAAGTCATTCAAATTAAACGTGGGCACACTATGACTAGAAACAGGAAAATTTTATAGTTCTTTATAAAATTATTGCACATATTTCTCGCAAAAGTCCACTATAAAACAAATTTAAAAGTGAAAATAAAAATAAAAATCCAGCTTTAATTTAACATATGGAAGCATATTTTTCTTCATCTCTCAGTAAAGCATCTTAACACCATTTCTCAGTTAGTTTTATTTTCTACAATTGTTACAACTTCTGATTTATTCCGGAGCTTACTTTTGAGAAAAATTGAATTAATATCAATTTAAAAATTGCTGCATACGTCAAAATTATAATAAAATTATATTAACGATTTGATAATAAACACGCCATTCAAATTTTATGCTCATATATTGATCTGTTTAAAATTTAAGTGCATAAGAAGAAAACAAGAAAACAGCAGGAGTGGAAATTTGGCACACAACTCATGCAGGTATTACAAAATTTTCTTCTTCTTAAACCAACGATTTTATAAGTCGAGAAAAATTTTAAACAAATACCAGTATGAATTCTACGCCATATTTCCACTCCTGAAATAAGCAGTTAATTCAGTTATGCACGCCAGTGTATAAACAAATAGCTTGTATTTTTTCTATGAATGCTATGGCAAATGTAAGCATATAACCAAATAAATTCTGAATTATTTAGAATACTTCAAATTATAAATATTAAAGTTGTTATTGCATTCCCGCTACTGACACTGAAATATTATAACCTGCTAAAATGTCAATAAATTGCAGAACTAATTTAAGAACTAATTTAAATGTACCCGTAGCAGAATTGCCAACTTTCATAATTTAATCCGTAGTATTGTTAACCCCGCCCTTTTTACGTACCAGTAATTTTGAAGAATGATTTTCTTCTTATTTAATCGTTTTCATATTGGCGAGAAATATTCTACAAAAAATCGAGGCGAAAGAAGACGGGTCTAAATACGCTGCGGAATATATTATAAAAGTTTTCAACTCTGCCGTTGGGGAGAACTTAGGGATATTTTCCAGCATTTTTTCTGCACTATTCTTAATTTAAGAGACAGTGATAAATCGTATTGCTAGATTTCACAATTAGCTTTTTCTTTATATGACTGTACTGCGAAAAATGCTCACTGAAGCATTTTTATACTCATTTTTTTTTTCTCTGAGAGTCTAAAGGCGCCACTAGTACACGCAAAAACTAGGTGATTGAAAATATATATTTAATTAATGAAATGAATTTTCTGTAACACTAATGTGTTAATAAAATTATATATATATATATATATATATATATACAGGCTGTTTCATAGGTCTGGGTATACCAAAATATCTCAAAAGGAAATCAAATTCACTCAAAACATTGCTTTCAAAAATTTCTTAGATTTAAATAATCAGTCACATAAGGTATCACAAGTGGGTTCCCAGGACCCCTGGAGAACCCACGTGACACAAATTCCATTTCTTTAAATGGAAGCTGTACTTTTTCTTTGCAGAATCGTGTTAAGCTGAAAAAATCTATTTAAAATCTGTACTCTTTTTATTCTGCATTGTAGGGGACTCGGGGGACACTGTTCCTATGTTGTAATAAAAAATCCAGGAATCTTAAAATATCTCAATAAATGCATTTTCGCTGAACACATTGATTTAAAAAATTTCGGGCATTCGAATGATGTATCACAGAAGGTCTCATGAGTGGGCCAAACGTTATGCAAATTCAATTTTTTCAAGTAGAAACTATACTTTTTCTTCACATAATCGTGTCAAGCGGAAAGAAACTGTTTTAAATCATGTATTGCTTCTTTTTTTTTTCCTAAGCGTAGGGTTCCTGGGCCCCGACTCTTAATAGTGTAATAAAAATCCGGATTGCTGTTGTACTTTGAAGCGTGATGTCGAAACATGCATGCATTTTTCGCCATTTTCACAATCTCAACGTCGTTTGCAACCCCATGATCTATCGTAAGTTTTAATCCTCTTGAAGCGTTCTATCACCCCTCTCAAATTGTCGGTTGAATTCTGGAGCACCCTGTATACATAGAGAGATAGATAGTATGTATTATTGAAGTATGTATTATTATTGTAGTATGTATTATTATTGAATCTTGAGAGAACTAGTTGTTTTTCATAGTTGGATTTAATGATTTCTTTGGCTGACTCAGAGTTCATGACAATGTACTGTGTGATTTTACTCAATACTTGCTATCTTTATATTTCTTTTTGAAGCATATCCAATGCAGCGTTCTCACACGTCTTTATTTTATACCTTAATTAAAAAGACAAAAAAAAAAAAAAAAAAAAAAAAAAAAGAGCTATTGTAATTGGTTTCTACGATTAAATAATGGAAAGATCATTATTGAGAGATAGTATAGTTAAAACAAGAGGCAAGTTATATTAGGCGAGGCATTGCTATAACTCGTCGATAGCACCAGGGCCCACCTTTCCCGGGTTCAGTTTCTGTTCCTTGTCAATTTTTTCTGAATTTTCTCAATGGTGTTAGGATTTTCTTTTTTCTTTTTTTTTTTTTTTAATACATACACACACACTTGTGATTGTGCGTTTTTTCGTTTTCATTCCATGCTACTTTCTATGATTTTTTTACTCACCCCCCCCCTCCCGTTATTTTCATTAAATAATGCGAAGATTCCTGCCCGCCCTCTAACACCACCCCACTGACACGAGGCGAGATACAGCTAACCCTCTTCGACAGCCTGAGGGCCCCTGTGCTTACCCTTCCTGAGGTTCGGTTTCTTTTCCTTGTCTATTTTTCCTGAATTTTCTCACTGATGTAGTTTTTATTATTATTATTATCATTATTTTCTATGGATTTTATACTTTTTCCCTGTTATTTTCATTCTCAATTGCAGTGGCATTTAACTATCTGACTGCTTTTGAAAAGGGCAAAATTGTAATGTTGTTTTCACTGCACAATTTCTTAATGTACTAATATAATGCTTATTTCAACTTGACATTAAAAATGTGAGTATGCATATGATTATAATCCTTATGACTATCATTTAAGAGTTTCAAACTTCGAAAACGAGCTGAAAATCCATAATTGTATAATTTTGAAGTATTAATGTATTGTAGAAAAAATAACATCCCAGTGACCGGATATATCAGTCAGTGGCGGTCAGATGGATAGTGAACTTATACTGTCATATAAGTCCTAATTTTCATATACCCCAAAGAAAAATGGCAAAATTAGTGACTGTATCTTTGTATTTTTCAACTGTGCTTCTCAGGTATGCCCGTACCTGTGTAACTACAACGGTAATTTTGTTCCACGTAAAGCTATACCGTAGTTGCCAACATTTTAATTTATTCCGGAGCATTTTTAGAGCCTGGGACCCTAGAGTGGTCAATCGATCTTGAACCCTACAACCAACCAACAGGAGCATTTTTAGCGTCGCCTTTATTTCGCACCACCTTATTTTTTGAATATTTTTCTCCAATATATAAATACGATAAAATAAGAAAAATTTATACTCTTAAAAAAAAAAAAAAAAGAAAGAAAGAAAGAAAGAAAGAAAGAATGGAATGGAATGGAATAAAGGCGGAGCTAAAAATGCTTCGGAATAAATTAAAATGTTGGCAACTCTGCTAAACTATAATCTAAGAGGTATCATTCAAATAATCTTTATTTTTTTTTAAGTTTGCCCTTATGGCATTTCTTTTTTTTTATTATTATTATTAATCATAGAAGTAAATATACTCAATAGTTCAACCAAACTTATGACTATATCTAAAAATTAATGTAAATTTTTTGAATTTATGTTTAGTAATGTGAAAATAATAAAAAAATATATTTTTCTGCATCTTCATAACTTTTCTGGAATTCAAATATGTAAAAGCATTAACAAAGTATTTTTAACAAATACTGACCTGAAACTCTCAAGACTATTCCAAGTTTCACCAAAGCTATTTGAAACAGCAGTAGATCTGAATTCTGAGCATAATGGTATTAAGTCATCCGGATGTAAACTTTTTTGCACACTCATCCCCATCACGCTGTAAAATTTAACATAGTATTAAAATAATAGTTAAACGTCATATTCAAAATAAATAAATAAATTTGCTAAAACATTCGTTTTTATAACGCACCTTTAAAATTCCTCTCCATTTTAAGCCTGTGAACAAATGTTCTATAACAGGAAATGAGTAAGCGCAATGCTTCAAATGCTTAATTTAATGCTATAATTTTCCTAAATATTCTGGAAAAATTAAATTAAATGTACGGAGAAACCTTTATCAGAGATGAAACATAGCAACTAAATTTTACACATTTTAGAAACAAGTTTTGCCGAATACATGCGTCAGCTGCACACAGAAAAATGGAAAATCGAAACTTGTCAAAAAACGTGTCATCTTAGTGATAGTACACGTTTTCCTAGTACATTGACAAATTTGCACAAAATTACGCAAAATTTTAAACAATCAAAACACTACCTGACAATCCCATTTAGTCATGAGACACAAAACTCGTTTTATTTTACCATGTATCTTTAATGTGTTTCGTCTGATGACCCGTTTTGGCTCTAAAACTTGTCAGATGACTAATTTCCCAGGTACAGTTTTCATTTTCCTCAAATTTGACCGGTTAGTCAGATGAGAGAATAAAAAAAATTCTTCCTGTTTTGTCAATTGACTAAGAAAAATTTGTTTGGCTAGTCCAAAAGCTCAGCATTATTATTTTTTTTTCTTTATTATTATTTCTTTATTTATTTTTTTGTCTCCTTCTGACAACTTGAGTTAGTCAACCGAAATCGAACAATTTAACCTATCAAATCTGGCGGCATAATGCAATCGCAGAATTCGAAATTCAAATACTTAGATATCTGAAAGTGTGGATCCGTTGATGTCGTTTCGGTTCCGTTTCCATATTTGTGATAATTTTCATTTTAGAAAGAGACCCAGAGATTTTAATTATCTGCGAATCGAGTTTACGGTCAAAAGTAAGTGCTAAATACTTTATTTTATTGTATATATATATATATATATATTATTGTAAGCTTTGTTAGAATAGTAAATTGTAAATTTGTAAAATTCTAAGCTTTAGCAATCTTCTAACAATATCAATCGTATTTAAAATTTGTTTTAATTTATAAAGTTGTTTAAAACGTATAAATTTTAAAATACGTTATTATAAATCTTAGTTTTGCGTATCGTTGTATTATAAAAATAAGTATTTTAATTTGTCTGAACTATAGATTTTTACATATATTTTTAACATTAAGCTCATATTAATATTTTTTATATACAGAATAGTAACGCTTTATTTTCCCCTAAAGGTGGTTCAGAAGGTATTTGGATTCCAAGAGATAAAAATTAAAAAAAGATATGGAAAAATGCCATTTATAAGGATTTTGAATAACTCCGAATTCTAAGGTATGTTTTTAAATTATCTTTTGCAACATTTTATCTATCTTATCTCAGAACAATAAAGAATAATATTCATACTTTTTTATATTTAAAATTTTTAATGACATGATTTAAAAAAAATAATTAAAAGGTTCCTCGTTCCTCGTTTATCTGTTATTTGTTCTTTTTTTTTTTTTTTTTTAATTTCCAATTCTAAATAAATAAATATATTTTTATAATTTAAATATTTTTGTCAAATGGTTGATAATTGTATGTAATAAAAAATGTCTTTATTTATTATTAAATGTTTGATGACAATTTTTTCAGAACAAATTTGAGCAAAAATGATATGAATTTAATATCACATACTATATTCTTTTCTCAATTTAAAGTTAAATTGTTCTTGTGTACAATATTAGTTATTAGCGATAAATAATAGATGTCTTAGTTAAAATACATATAGATTCAACTTCATGCTACTTGTTGCATTCAAATGATTGATGATTGTAATAAAAGGTTGATATTTTTTGTTATTAAAAATTTGATATATAAATATAAATATATATATATATATATATTCTTTAGAATAAGTTTAATCAAAAATAATATCAGTTTAAATTATTAGATACTATTAAGTATTTGTTATAAACAAAAGATATCTTGTTAAAAATATGTACTTAATTTCATATTATTTGTTTCATTGAACAAACTGAAAAAGTAAAAGTTATATGCTATAAAAATGAGACAAATTACTATAAAGATACAAAATGCACAAAACATGGGCAAATTTTAACCTTGAACAAAACGAGCCATATAGTCTGAGAAAATAGTGTTCAAAAGTTGAATGACAGAATCTGCAGCTAACAGACATTTGTTGATATGTATCATTACAAAAAAAAAAGTATAAGAGTTTAAAGCCATGCCTTCCCCCCCCCCCCCAGGGAGAAAAAAAGAAGAAAAAAAATGTTATGTTGAGGCAACCACAAAACGAACTTTTTTCTACATTTTCCTATATAAAATCATGCAATGGAAATTATTTTTTATTTTTATCCATTATTAATGCAGACGATTTTCATATCAGAGAGGTAGTCTAAAGGTCCAACGGAAGTAAATTTTTTCCGTGCAGATGATCACGGGGAAAATTGCAGTATAACAGCGCCACATATCGCCTATATACACCCAATTTAATAAGCATTATGTATCATAATGGCCTTTTTATACATTAAATATTGTTCGATTATACGCATTAGAACCTGAGATATAACTTTCCCTTGAATTGTAAAAATAGCTGTATAGTCTGTTAGGTGTATAGCTTCACCTGTTGAGCGATTAGCACTAAAAGGCATAAACTAATAATTTATGTTAAGGTGCATCTACATATAATTTTATATGCAATTCTGTGCAGTAGTTCCTGAGATAGAGCCTTCCCTGAAATTGCAGAAATCGACGTATAACAGTGCCACATGTTGTGCAATTGGCACCAGAAATTTGATAGGCCCTAACTTATGTCAAGGCGCATCTGCGTACAAATTAATATGCAATTTCGTGCAGTAGTTTCTAAGATATAGCCTTTTCTGAAATTGCTGTAGAGCAGCGTCATCTGTTGAGCGATTGGCACCTAAAGTTGATAGACACTAATTTATATCAAGGCGCATGTGCGTACAAATTAATATGCAATTTCGTGCAGTAGTTTCTAAGATATAGCCTTTTCTGAAATTGCTGTAGAGCAGCGTCATCTGTTGAGCAATTGACACCAAAAGTTGATAGACACTAATTTATATCAAGGTGCATCCGTATATTAATTTATATGCAATTCTGTGCAGTAGTTCCTGAGATACAGTCGCCACAAAACTTTTTGTCACATACATTTTCTATGGTCAAAACATGTTCTGGAACTCTCAAAACGCGTAAATCCATCAAAAACCGAAAATCGAAAATGTTTACGAATTCAATGCTTTCTTCTCTTGAATACAAAAAAACTAAAGAATAGT
Organism: Salticus scenicus; assembly: GCA_963930645.1. Lineage (NCBI taxonomy): Eukaryota > Metazoa > Arthropoda > Arachnida > Araneae > Salticidae > Salticus > Salticus scenicus. The sequence continues at coordinate 168,963,933 of OZ005651.1, forward strand.
ACGTGTGTTACTGTAATGCAAAATAATTTTAAATTGAAAAAATAATATAAAAAAGCTTAAGCATAAGTTTAGATTAATAACAATTAATATGAAATGATTGGGCTTCTATAAACATCCATAAAAGAACAACAGAAGTTTTAACTAATTGTTAAAATTCTTTTGTGAAAACTAAAATTTAAGACACAAAAAGAAACAACTCATTCAAAAATTTATGTTTTGTCACTCACAGCTAACTGCTCAAGTTCTTTTTCTTTCTTTCTTCTGTTTTATTTATTATTATTATTTTGAGTGTATGTGTGTGTGTACGCGCGAGGTTTGGTAACGAGGGGGGGGGGGGAAGAGCATTTGATGAATGCACAATCGAAAATGAATCAGACTCAAAACTATGAAAAAAAAAAAAAAAAAATGTTTTTCCTAATTCTATCTCCCCCTTCTTCCCTCCCTTTCTTATCGGCTAAAATAAACAAACACGTAATTTTTCCCATCCGCCGGTCATTAAAGTGTTTGTTTATTTATGTGAATTGGATTATTATTATTGTAGCATTTTAGCTAATTAAAAAAAAAAAAAAAAGTTGGAGATTTGATATTGTCTCTAGCTTGAATGAATCACTAAATATATATCACCGAACTTCAAATACTTAACTTTCGAGGAGGGGGTTTGAAAGGAGGGGGGGCAGGGAATGTAAGTTACAGGTATTTAAAAATATATATATACTTGTTACAGAAGAAAACAGCTGCCAATTTCTTATTTAATATTAGAAATTTTGTTTTTTCAGTATATTTTTACTCCATTACCCGACTACCGTAGATAATGGGAGTATTGTATTCGGTCCAAAAAATCGATATCAAGATTTCATCTGATTTACATGTTTTAAGGTCCCCTGAGTCCAAAATGTGTTTTTTGGCAATTGGTCAGTATACGTGTGTCTGTGGGAGGGGGGGGGTATCCTCTGACTATGATATCTCCTAAACTAATAAAAATAGAATCACGAAACTTCAGAATTGAGACAGGTCTGGTGTACATATGAATTTTTTAAGTTTTGGTGAAAATTGGAAAAATAGGAAGTGGGATATCCGAAACCGGAGGTGAGTTCGTAAGCCCGTATCTCAAAAACGGCTCCAACGATTTTCTTCAAAGTTACTGTATAAATACTCCATTAGATGTCCTTTCGAATGATATAGTTGGTTAGTTCAGGACAATTGACAGGCGCCCTGTATGAATAGCTCAATTTCAGGTACTGCAAGTGTGTTCCTTCCAAAACGACTGTATGTATTTTTTTTTTCAAAGTTGCAATATTAACCCTCTTTTAAATATACTTTTGTGTGTAATTGTTGTTTTCCGGTCAAGAATTGAACATGCCAAATTTTGGTAAAAGTCGGTATCTTAAAAATGGCTCTAACGATTTTCTTGAAAATTGTTACATAAACCCATTTGAGGTATCCTTTCTCATGCTTTACGTGGTTATTACAGGACAATTAATAGTCATCCTGATCAGTTAGATCTGTTTTAGATCTTGGAAACTGGTGTTTCAAAAACTTAAAAAAAAAAATAAAATAAATAAATAAATAAAACTAACCCCCCCCCCCTTTTTTTTTTCTCTTATTTTTTTAATTCGCTATGTAAACTCTGTTTCATATGTCTTTACGCTTGTATTAACTTTCTCTTACTGGAAAATTTTTACTTGTCTTTTTCATTAGGTCATTTTTCTTTTTCCGTTTTCATTTTACTTTCTTCTATATGTAATATAGAGAAAGTATTGGATTCGCGAAAATTTTCGACCTCCGTTTTTTGACAGATCTACACGTTTTGGGATATCCTGAACACGAATTGATAGTTTTTAAAAAATGTCTGTCTGTGCGTCTGTCTGTCTGTCTGTGTGTCTGTCTGTATCATTTTTTTGTGGACGCTGTATCTCACGAACCAATGAATGAAATTTAACCAAACTTGGTATTTAGTTGCAACCTGACATGAACTGGTGCCCATTAGATTTGGGGATCAATAGCTTAACAGGTGGCGCTGTGATCGCATTTTATGCAAATTTTTAACATGGCAGCATAGGACAAAATTCCGTATAAATGGGCATAATGAGAGTTATATTAAACTTTTGATTGTAAAATTAATATGAATTATTGATAATAGTAGTAGTTAACTAGGGAAAAAAATTTGTGCATGGGGGGGCATCGGTTCCCCTCCTGGGGGGAAAGTACCCCCCCCCGGGGGGGTTAAATTTTGAAGATGGGTATAATTCGAAAGATCTCGTCAATACATTTAAAACGAATGGTTGAACCATAAATCTGTGATAATTTAAAACAAAGTTATCGATTTTTTTTACTTTTAACAACAAAAAAAAAAAAAACTTAGAAAAAAAAATCGTAATTTTTTTTTTTTTTTTTTTTTAACGAAATTTTACCAAACTTGGTATTTAGTTGGTCCCCGACATAAACTGGTGCTGATTATATTTGGGGATCAATAGCTCAACAGGAGGCGCTGTGATAGCATTTTATCTAAATTTTTAACATGGCAGAATAGGACAAAAATTCGTATAAATGTGCATAATAAGAGTTATTTTACACTTGTGATTGTAAAATTAATATGAATTATTGATAATAGTAGTACGTAACTAGGAAAAAAATTTTGTGCATGGGGGGACATCGCTTCCCCCCCCCCCGTGGGGGGTAAATTTTGAAGATGGATATCATTCGAAAGATCTCGTCAATACCTTTAAAACGATTGGTTGAACTATAAATCTGTGATAATTTAAAACAAAGTTATCGATTTTTTTTACTTTTAACCAAAAGAAAAAAAAACTTAGAAAAAAATTCGCTTTTTTTTTTTTTTAAATATTGTTACTGATTGAATATGTATAGGAAAATATAGAAGAAAGTCTTGTGGTGGCCACAACATACTAGTTTATTTTATTCTAAGAAAATAAGTATTCAAAATTTCCCCCGAACATCGTTCGCGCGTTCGGACATATTCTGCACCCCTGGAAATATGTTAAAAGGCACTTTAAAGAAATTCCTTCCATAGACTGTACTGTATTGGACCTTTTGTATTTGTTTGAACATACATAAATTATATAGATAACATTTATAATATGGTTGTCAGCTTCCAAATATGTTTAACAATTGTGTACTAACAGCGATATTATTCCTTAAGAAAAAAAAAAAAACAGTAAAACCAGATCGATTTAAAAAGAAATCTTGTGTGTGCGTAATCAAGTAGTAAGTAATCATATATATATATATATACAAGTATATAATAATTTATGCATAGATTAAGAAAGGTTTTGATATATGCAACTTCTTAACTAAATGCAACCTATGCAATGAGGTGAAATTTACACCTCATATAACGTACTTCTTAGCGATATCTTAATGACTTTTTTTTTTTTTTTTTTTTTTTTTTTTCCTTTTAAGGTTTGCGAGCTTCATTTTAAGCCTGATGAAATTATACAAACAGTAACATATTTTAATAAAAAAGAAGAAAAGTTATATCAAGTCCCAAGAAATAAACCAATTGTTAAAGATGGTGCTATTCCTACGATTTTCAGTGATTTGCCATCATATCTATCAAAGCCAAGTACATGAAGACAAAGTCCTGTGGAAATATTTCTTTTTTGCTTAAGAGCTATTTAGATTTGTAAATAATCAAGTTGGAAAAAGTTAAAAAATAGTCACTAACAAAAACTTGAGAAGTATTGCAAAAGCCAAGGCAAAAAAATTACGTTTTATTACCTAATGATATATGTGCTTTTAAATTATTATTATGATTAATTTTTATGCAAATTATAGAACAATCTTCTTTATGTATATGAAACATATTTATAATTTTGAATAAAATTATTTTTTTTTTTCTTTATTTTTGTCTTTTATGTATTATTTTAATTACTTAGTTTCTTATTTAAATAAGCAAATAAATCTTAAAATCTTAATCTAAAGAATGTTGAAAGTATGTTATCAGGTAAGTGAGAGTTATTTTGGATGATCAAAATACTTGTAAATTATTGTTATACATTAAAATTTCTCTGTGCATAAAATTAACAGAGATGATTAAAGGAAAAAAAAATCTTATTATATACGGTAAAATGTGTTTTTAATGCAAATTTTATATCCACCCTCACCTTAAATTAAAAAAAAAAAAAAAAAAAAAAAAGGTGTATCATTAATATTTATGATTTTAAAACTTTAAATAACCGGAAATTTGGAGTTTGATGTCATTTATAATTTAGTACATTGTAACTTCTATACCTTATATATCGTCTATATCAATACATTGTATCGTCGTACCTGTTTATACTTTTAATCTGGTGAAAAAAATCCATTATTTAAAAAATGTATGCATATATTCAGGTGGCTTAACCCTTTGTATCCCACCGGGACTTTAAAGTCCCACCAAAAAAATTCCTCAATATAGCCTAAATTTACTACAGGCTTTCATTGGAACTTCAAAGTTCCTATACTTTAAGCTTTCTCTATTGTTAAGCTATAGTTTAAGCTAAATTTAATATGAAATGTTCCTCTTGCAGCAAAGAAATATAGTAAAAAAGTTTCAAACTATTTTTCCAAAAATAAGGTGATTTGGTATATAAAGGGTTAAGTAAATTAACTGTTTGAAATATTTTTAATTTTATTTTTTAATGTTTATAATTTGTATTTTAATTAATTACAACATGTATGTTTTCCAAAATTTTGATATTTTTATTTATTGAAAAGTTGTGATTATTAATGGCATCAGTGGTTATATTAAACATAAATAAACACCTCTCAGTTGCTTTGTTAGCTATATTAATTCGTACTCTGCTATTACTCCTATTTTAAAAAAATATTTATATATATTACCTTTGAAATAAATTTATGGCTAAATATAAGATTTATTGATTTATGGAGGGAAAAAATTGGGAATGAAAGCGGTAATATTAAAAAAAAAGGAACTTTAAAAAAAAAAAAAAAAAAAGGTTTACATTTATTTTTGTAACCACAGCGTATAAAACGAAAGCACCGAGGAGAAAAAAAAAAAAAAAATATATATATATATATATATATTTCTAAATCCATATATGAGGATGTGCATAAAAAATGGACTAAATCATGTGGCGCCACAATCCGCTTGGAAAGTCTTGATAAGAAGGTGTTGCATAAATGCGCGCGTTAATCTATAATAATAATAATAAATAAATGTAGGGAAGAATGTTTAAAACAGAGAATTCTTTGTTTCAGTGGTTTGTTAAATTTCCAGTAGTCATAACTGCTAACTTTTTTAATTGATTCCGGAATGTTGTTAGTACCGCCCTTTTTTAAAACCATATTCTTTGAGGAGTAATTTTCTTCATATTTAATTGTAATTACATGCTAAAGAAAATTATTCTAGAAAGAATACGGTATGAAGAAAAGGGCGATTGTTAACAACTTTCCGGAATAATTTGAAGTTGGCAGCTACGAGTATTTTTTTCCGAATTGATAGACAAGTAATATTTTTTCAGAAAAGTTCTTTAAATGTATTTTCAAGGTTGAACACCTTAAAGGGGGGAAAAATTAAACAATTACAAAAGTAAAGAGGTTAAGACTAACAACAATGCTTTTACAAAAATCCCTGCAAACAAGCATGAATCTCTTATTCCTCATAAAATATGAAGGATTTTAAACAATTAAAATTTTGATTAATCTGCATACTTGCCAACTCTACTGTTTTTACCAGTAGACTACCGTTTTTTCAGCTATTTCTACTGGTCAGCTGTTTTTAGGAACTTACAAGAAAAATTGTAAAATTGAGCAATTTTACTGTAAAATGTATAGAGGAAAATATACAGAAAATAAATATAATAATGAAATGAAGCTTATTAAATGTATGTGTAAAAATTACAATATTGATTTTAATTAACTCAAAACAAACTTAAATTTTTGGGTTTTTTACTTCCATCACCTAACTACCGTACGTAATGGAAGTATTGTATTCGGTCCAAAAATTCGATATCGAGATTTCACCTGATTTACACGTTTTAAGGTCCCCTGGGTCCAAAAACGTGGTTTTTAGCAATTGGTAAGTGTGTGTGTATGTGTGGAATCTCCTGACTACCATACCTCCGAAACTAATAAAGATAGAACTACAAAACTTCAGAATTAAGACAGGTCTGGTGCACAGATGCATTTTCCAAATGTTGGTAAAAATTGAAAAACCGGAAGTGGGACATCAGAAACCAGAAGTGGGACCGTAAGTCCGTATCTGCGTATCTCAAAACCCGCTCTAACGATTTTCTTCAAATTTGCTATATAAACATTCTATTAGAAGTCCTTTCGAATGATATAGTTGGTTAGTTCAGGAAAATTGATAGGCGTCCTGTATAAATAACTCAATTTCAGGTCTCGCAAGCGCGTTCCTTTAAAAACATCTGTACGGATTTTTTTCAAACTCACCATATTAACTCACTTTTAAATATAGTTTTGTATATAATTATTGTTTTCCGGTCAATAATTGCGTTTTGGTAAAAGTTGTTATCTCAAAAACAGCTCTAACGATTTTCTTGAAAATCGTTATATAAACCCATTCCTTTCTCATGTATTACGTGGTTATTAGAGGAAAATTAACAGTCATCCTGCTTAGGTTGGGCAGATTTAGATCTCGGAAATTGGTGTTTAAAAAAATAACTCAACCATTTTTTTTTCTTATTTTTTATCTCGCTAATGTAAGCTTCGTTTTATATGTCTTTACATGTGTATAAAATTTCTCTTACTGGGAAAATTTTTAGGTTTCTACTTCTTTAAGTCACTTTTATATCTTCTGATCACATTTTCTCAAAAAAATCTGGTATGAAACAACCACACGTCTTCCATTACCCACTATTACACGTATTATATGCATTTTTTAGAAATAATGTGGTCAGCGAAGACGTAAAATTGACCTAACGAAGTAGACACCAAACAAATTTACTATAAGAGAAAGCTATTATATATATATATATATATGTGTGTGTGTGTATATATATATATATATAAACATGAAAACAGAATTTATATAGATTTATATAGCGAGTTAAAAAATAAGGCGGGGGGGGGGGAGGGAATGAGTTATTTTTTCAAACACCAATTTCCGAGATCTAAAACTGACCTACTTAATCAGGATAACTGTTATTTTTCCTGTAATAACCACTTAATACATGAAAAAGGATATCTAAAATGGATTTATGTGACAATTTTCAAGAAAATCGTTAGAGCCGTTTTCGAGATACTAACTTTTACCAAAACTTGGCATACTCAATTATTGAACGGAAAACTATAATTGCATAGAAAAGCATATTTAAAAGTGAGTTAATATGGCGAGTTTGAAAATAATCCGTACAGCCGTTTTTAAAGGTACGAGCTTGCGAGATCTGAAATTAAGCTATTTATACAGGGTGCTTGTCAATTTTCCTGAACTAACCAACTAAATCATTCGAAAGGACATCTAATAGAGTGTTTATATGGCAACTTTGAAGACAATAGCTGGAGCCGTTTTTGAAATACGGACTTACGGTCCCACTTCCGGTTTTTAATTTTCACCAAAATTTGGAACAGTTATCTGCATACCAGACCTGCCTCAGCGCTGAAGTTTCGTAGTTCCATCTCTATTAGTTTAGGAGATATCATAACCAGAAGATTTCGTTCGTACATATACACACACACATACGCACTATTGCCAAAAACTACTGATTTGGACTCAGGAGACCTTAAAACGTGTAAATCAAGCGAAAACTCGACATTGAATTTTTGGACCGAATACAATGCTTCCATTACCTACGGTATTCGGGTAATGAAAGTAAAAATGCATATAATTCGTGTAATAGTGGGTAATGGAAGTCGTGTGGTTGTTTCACACCAGATTTTTAAATAATGCTTTGTAATTAAATAGTTTATTTACATAGTCATTGTGAGTGTATTTTCAGTCAGATAAGATAATTAAAAACTGAATTTTGATCATCATTATCTGAGAAAAATCTGGAGAACATTTTAATTTCTAAATGCAGTGAAAATTTAGTTTAAAATTGCTATGAATAACATTTAATTGTTCTTTTCTTAATGAAGCAAAATCTGCTACGAATGTAAAAATTTGTGTTTAAGTAAATATCATTGGCAATATTTTCTTTTTTCCAATTTTTAGGATTTGAAATTAATTCTTGAGAAACATAATCTCAATATTTTATTTGTTTTCGTTTGAAAGATGAGTGATTTTTATTTAAAGAAAATTTTTATTTATGAAAAATATTTTGTAAATATTCATATATTTTTCTTTTCGTCTACTATATATAAATTCAGTCTCTATTGTTAAAAATGTCAATTTACAAAATCTACTGTTTTTTTTTTTTTTTTTTTTTTTTTTTTTCCGATAAAATCTACAGATTTTTAAAACAAATATGTTGGCAAGTATGTATCTGTCTCAAATTTTATGAGACAGGCTAGTCATTTTTTTTTCCTAGCTAATCTTCCTCCACAAATATTATGAGGCAGCTTAGTCAAATAGAGACTAGTTTTCCTTTTCAGATATTACCAGACAGGTTAGTCAGGCAAATAATCTTGACTATCCTGCCTCTTCAAATATTCTTTAAAAATTGACTAGCTTTCTTAGTCAGATACGTGGGATCTGTTGACTAACTTTCTTAATCAAGTGTAGATTCTGACTAACTTGCCTTGTCTGGCAACTGCGGTTGTTGACTAACCTTCCTGGTCAGATAATTATGATTATCGACTAGCCTTCTTTGTCTAATAATATTAACCTTCCTAGTCTGGAGTAGTGTTTTGGTGACTAGTTTAGCCAGTACACTTTTTAGTTTTGGAGACTAGTTCAGCAAGTACACTTTTCAGTTTTGGTGACTAGTTCAGCAAGTACACTTTTCAGTTTCGGTGACTAGTTCAGCAAGTACACTTTTCAGTTTTGGAGACTAGTTCAGCAAGTACACTTTTTGGCTAGTCAGTTATTTTGGTTAGTCAATTCTGTATTGTCAGCTGAGCATTTTGGCAGGTCACTGTGACCAATTTATTTTTCTGTGTGTGTTAAATTGTCTATTTCTCGGAATTTCGCCAATTTCCTAAAATTTTAGCTAAACTCTAGCTTAGTAATAAATGTTATTCCTCGTTTAACTTTGATGGTTTTTCTTTAATTTAAAATTACACGAAAAACATTCATAATCTAATATTACGGCAATGTTGCAAATCTATATTAATATATTGGGAGTACAAATTAATTCGGTCCGTTTTCAATAGATGGCTCTGGCTGATTTGTTTACTGAATAATGATAGATGTTTTTGGCATTGTTAGAAAGGTTTGACCTTTGTCAACCATATTCAGTCAACGAAGCTTCGAGTTTTATACAACAACATTGGTTTTTTGAGCATTCAATATGTCGAGTTTTGTGCTAAAGAAACAACATTTGCGGGAAGTTTTGATTTTCTTTTTTAATTGGAAGAAAAGTGCCGCTGAAGCGCATCGATCGCTTGTGGAAGTTTATGGTGAATCTGCGCCATCTGATAAATCATGTAGAGAGTGGTTTCGACGCTTCAAAAATGGTGATTTTAGTGTCGAAGACAATGAGCGCCCGGGCCAGCCGAAAAAGTTCGAAGACGCCGAATTGGAGGAATTGCTCGATCAAGATCCGCTAAAACCTGGCGAAACAATTACTGGCGAACGCTACCGACTGCAATTAATGCGTTTGAGCCGAGCATTGCGTGAAAAACGGCCAGAAACCATCGAAAGGCACGACAAGGTAATTTTGCTAATGACAATGCTCGGCCCCATGTGGCAATTGTCGTTAAAAATTACTTGGAAACGTTGAAATGGGAGGTCCTACCCCACCCGCCGTATTCGCCAGACCTTGCTCCTTCTGATTATTGGTTGTTCCGACGGATGCATCACGATTTGGCTGGACACCGCTTCACTTCTTTCGAAGAAATTCAAGAATGGCTCGATTCATGGTTTGCGTCCAGAGAGGACTCATTTTTCAGAGATGGAATCCGAAAATTGCCAGAAAGGTGGACAAAAGTTGTGGCTACCGATGGACAATACTTTGAATAACATGTTTTTTCATTTTGATAATAAATAAAATGTTTTTTTAACGAAAAAAAACGGACCGAATTAATTTGTACTCCCAATATAAAGATGTAAAGTTTGTTTGTATATGGAGGGTAATCTCTGGAACACACTGAACCGATTAAAAAAAAAAAAAAAATCATTAATCAAAAGCTACACTATCTCTGAGGGCTATAGGCTATAATTAATTTTGATAAAACAATTTTCTTTTTTTAATTCGAAATTTCAATATTTAATTAAAATCGACATAAAAACCATGGAAAAAAAATGAAATGAAATATTGCAACGAAAGCTGTTGAACACTGTGGCTACGAGGTAAAGCGTCTGACTCCAACTCCAGAGTTTCTAAATTGATCATGAAAAAAAAAAAAAAAAGAAAGAAATGAAATATTGCAACGGAAGCTGTTATACACCGTGGCTACGAGGTAAAGCGTTGGGCTCCGACTCCAGAGTTTGTTAGTTGAATCACCGTGAAGGGAAAAAGTTTTAAAATGGTTTTTGTGAAAATCTAAATTATTTATTTTTCATTCTGTCATTCTGTTAATTATGTTTATGTTATCTATAGTAATATATAAAGAGGAAAAGTTTTTCTTTATATGTAGAGGGTAATCTCTGGAACTACTAAACCGATTATTACATATATATATACATATATATATTCTTTTTCAATAATCAAAAGCTACAATATCCCTGAGTGCTATGAAAAAAAAAAAATGTTAGTTTTTATTTATAAAGCGATTAAAAAAAAAAAAACAGTGATTCTATTCTTTTCGAAATGCATTTAAATATAGTGATCACAGCCAAGCGGGCGTAGCCTGCTAGTAAGTTAATAAAACACAAATTAATATTATTAGTTTTAATGATGTAAGATATTTCCATACCTAATATAGTCCTGAAATTGCAGGTTTTATTAATATCATCTTAAAATTAACTAAAATTGTCACATTATATTTGTTATAATATTATATTATGATCAGAAAAAAATATATTAAAAAGATTTTTACGACATTTTGCAAAATTAAGCACAAAATTTAACTTAATCAAATATTTATTCAAACTTACTCTTCCAGCGATTCAAAAACGGTTCTTATTTGTTTCCAGATAACCAATTTTGTGCTTAGGTGAAAAAAGGTACTTAGACAGTCGAATAAAGTGCTTTTCCTTCGCATACGCTTACAAGTAAAAGTGTATAAAATATATTTGTTTAAGTAATTTAATTGAGTAAATATAAGTATTCTTACCCATTTATCCAACTGTACGTTATTCTAGATATCAAAGTAACACCATCGAGTGGACAATAATTCTGAAATAAAATTTTTCATTTTGCGAAACAGTTTTTGCTATAAATTGAAAGTGACAGGAATTAAAATCAATTAAAAAATACCACAAATTCTCTTCCGGAGGGCGTCGTTCCTCTTTCTGACATATTCGAAAGAACCAACTGTAAGACAGATATTGTAAATGAAAAGCTGTCATCTACCAAACTTACAACCGATACCCAATTATTCTAAAATGAAAAAAAAAAAAATATATATATATATATATATATATATATATATATATATATAAATGTTAATTTAAAGACTATGTATCAATTTAAAATAATTATAAATACATGAAACCTGCTATAAATTATTAAAGTCATGCAAATTGCAACTGAAAGGAAATAACGATTGCAAAACAAATAAACTCTTACTAAACATCTGATGTACAATACAATGCAAAAAAAAAAAAAAAAATTACGGAAATTTCCTGAGAAATTTTTGATCGTAATCGTTAGTAATGTGCCTTATATTTACTAGTAATGTCCCTTGAATTTATCAGTAACCCTCAAATATAACATTAAAAATACTTATAAATTCTTGAAATCAGGAACGCTTTAGGAATAAAAACGTTTTATTCTTAGGTACCTTCTCCAAACTTATAAAAATCAGGAACGTATTCAATATACAAGAGTAACGTTCACAACATTTTTTATAGTGTATTTGTAATATGAAACACTATAGAAAATACTAAATAGTATATTGGTTTAAGATGAGACGCAACTTTGTATTTTTCTTTCTTGATCTACACACTATTTCAATAAAACAACAGAAACTAAAATGTAGATTACGCGCTTAAAAGGTCATGCAATAAGGCAATTTACTTAAAACACCTTTTAGCACTTTCTAAGAAAGCCGAAAGGTATTTATGATTTCGGTTTTTCTGTCTGTCTGTCTGCCTGTACGAAATCTACCTCCCGTAAATATTTATAGAATTTCTTAAAATAGATATATGTATTTTCAAGTTCATTATAGGATGCTTCCTATTGAAAATGGGGTAAATACATCGATTTATGTACATATTTTATGTACAGGAATACCCGAAGGAATTTAGAAGCATTGCGTTCTGTATGAGAGGTATTTCTAAAAACCATATTTTAATACGTTTTCTTTTTTTTTTTTTTTTTTCACAAATTCTAATGAAATTTACATTTATTATTTATATGCACAAAAGCATGCTTTCTATAGAATATAGTATGATTAGCATTAAGATTTACAGGGCCAAGTAAAAATATTCAATTACATTAAGGGCTATTATTGGACGTTTACTGGAAATGCATTTTAGTTTACATTAAGTGTTTTAAACCAATTTTTAAGAGTTAATATGATTTTAATTAGTGTATCTGTCTGTCTGACTGTAACCCTGCCTGCCTCCAGCATCCGAAAATATTTTCAGAATTTCTTAAAAATAATATATGTTATTCAAGTTCACTCTAGAAAGTTCTCTATTTAAAATGGCATTATTAGCCCTTGTACAACTGGTTTGTGTACATTGACACATACCAATACATTTGTATTTGTTCTAATATTCGCAAATTATTTCTTTTTTCTAAACATACTTTTCCTAGATTTTCTCTAATTACTATGCTTAATTCTTTACTTTTTTTTTCTTGTATCTAATATATCTGGGATTCTCCGTAAGGCTATGTCTACATATTTTTATTTTCAGTACCTTTTGTTCAATACTGAGAAAATAAATAATAGATAATATCCTTTACTTTAAAAAGCGAAAATTAATAGACAAGTTTCAAATGTTATTCATACATCTTTAATATACCAATACTACATAAAAATATTTAATAAACGAGTAAGATTAGTGGGAGGGCAGTTTTGAATATTTTTATTGAAGCTAATGGAGTTTTTTACAGTATAAATATTTGCAGAAAGAAGGGACATCTAGGGAAGGTTACAACTTCCTCGTACTTCGTTTACTAAATCAGTCTCTTCTAATATCAGTATTGTTTTACGCTATTTTCCTAAATCCAGTCATGCCATAACTAAAATTCTGAAACAATATTATTTTAAAATAATTTTTTCACCTTCCAGTAAACTCACCTTTTCTCAATTAAAAGATTCTATGGATATATATAATTATTGGGGCATATATAGCATTTCCTGTCAGCGTGGTTCATCTTACATTGGCCAAACTAAACGCAGTCTAAAATTCCGCCTTAAAGAACATATTAATTACGTCCTTAAGCAAGACCCATTAAATCGGCTATTTCTAAGCATTGCTGGGAGAAAAACCATAATTTTAAATTTGATTCAGCTAAAATAATTTGCAGGCCTAAATTAACACATGAACTCGATTTCTTTGAAGCTTTTTATATTTATAAAAGTCTTAAAAATATTGTTAATTGTGATTTCGCTGTACCTCATTTGTCTGATTGTTGGAAATTTTACATTCAGTCCACAATTCCTTAATTTTTTCCATATTTTTCACAACTAGTGTTTCGTAATTTCCTATTGGTCAATCACCCACATTCCACGTAATCCTATAGGCTGATCACCCTGAGCTGAATTCGATCCCTTTCCTATATATAGGAGCACTTCCCTCTCATTTTTTTATGCATTGAAAACGGTACGCTAAATGCTACCGAAACAACTGTCTGCTTTCCTATTATTTCTATTTGGCGTTTTAGACGTTGTTGTTTGCCTTGTTTTTATAATCCCACGGCAAGTTTTCCATTAATACCCTCTTAATTATAATTATAAATGCGTCTGCACTAATCATAACTGTCATTTGACACTGTTTTATAGTTTATTGTTCATTATTCTGTTTTGTGTACAAGTGCTTAATTTATGTTTTATCTGTTCTGATAAATTGTCCTTTGTATTCTTTTCTTTCAAATTTTCATTTCCTTCTTATGAGAATGTTACCATGTGGAAGTAATAATATAATTACATTAATAAATAAGCGATAAATATTCATAATGGTAAAGAATTATATTCTATTATTCTATAATTTATATGTATTATGCCAGTAAAAAAGGTTTAAAAAAGAATATATATAGGTAGGAGGGAAAGTAAAAGAAAACAAAAGGCAAATTATTTTAGGAAAAATAGAAGTATACAAAAATATTGTAAACTGCATATTTATTTTTGAGCTCCTTTTACGATAACTCGAATTCGAATAATGTTTTTGTGAAAAATCTTACGATTAAAACATTCTGATTAAAATTGTGTGGTAATTAATAATTCAATCTTTCCTTTATTATTAACACTTGGCCATCTTTGCTAAATAGTAAAAAATAAAAATTACTTTGTGTTATTATTATTATTATTATTATTAGTCTTTTCCACATTTGCATCATTTTGCACAATACACTCCTTCTCATATTTATAAGGACACTTTATATTTTGAAATAACTAATGTAAAAATAATTGTGAACAAGATTATACTAAATGCACTTAATATATGTAGTATTCTAAAAACCAAAACTGCTATAATTTTTTTAATATGAAACAAAATTAATAAAAAATAATAAAAAATATTTTTTTCTCCACGTTTTTCGATGTTCATAATTATAGGGACAATCAAGATGTTTTCGTTTTATTTAACTTACTAGCGGATAAATTACAGTTGACATGCGAATTCGTTAACTACTGGGCTAGATTAATTCATATATAAGCCTTCAATTTTTTTTTGGACGGACATTACTGATAATTCCTCGAAAAAAAGAACGTTCATGTAGTGAAGTATGATAAATGTGTTTTTTAAGTAGAATGATAATTTTAATTCGCCGAATTTCTAATGAAATTCGAAGATCGAAAATTGCTGAAGGAAATGTGATCAAATGTTGAACTGCTGGTTCAATAGGAGAGAGATCTGATGCAAAATCATAGATGTTTTACAGAGATCGAAGACTCATAATTACTCTTACTGTTCTACTCATAATGACTGCTGCTGAATTTGCTCGTAATTTTTAACGAAAGATTGGGGTCCACATTTATGCATGTTTAAAATAATTAATAGTATGTTAAAATGAACAAAAAACCTGTAATAATCAATAAGCATTTAATGGGGAAAAGAACGTCTGTGTTAAAGTTGAATAAAGACAATATTAAATGGTAAAATGTTGCATTTTCGGATGAAAAACATTTTATTATTGATTAATCAAATGGTTTTAATAGTTACTGACACGATCTGAAGATAGCGGAAGACAGAAAAATTTTTTAAAGGCAGATATGAATCGGGCATTTTAAAGGTGAATCTGTGGTGCTCTGGAGAGCTGTTTATACTGAAGGCAAAATGAGTATAATATTTATTTTTTTATTATTATAAACATCAAGAGAATATCCTCAAATTTTAAATTTGGAATTCTCAGATTTTTGTTAGATTTTGGGGGGTAATAATATTTTTTTCAACGAGACTTACATTTTTTGCTCTACTTCTAGAGCAATAGGAAATAGTTTGAAGAAAGATACTTCTGTATTGTTACCTTTCCCGTGGTCTGAAAGTTGAAAAAACCTTAACTTATCATATTAGAAAAGTGCATGCAAGTGGAAAGCAATTTTATATATTTTAAATCTATTCAGAATACCATCTATGCCGTATGAAATGGTACTGAAACTGAATATTAAAGAATATATATACATATATACCAGAGAGTATGTCTGACTGTTTCACCCTAAAAAGAGACCGCAAAAAATATTAATTTAAAGAATAATTGAAAAAAAAAATACTAAGATTCGAGCTGTCCTTATAATTGTGAACACCTGAAAAATCCTTTTTTTGACCGTATTTAAAGTTTTTTAAGATAGAAAACGATAAAACTTTTTAAATATCGTCTATTAATGAAATTAAAATTAATAAAAAATATATTTGTTTAAATAATAGTGTTCAGTGTTTAGTTAATATAGAAAAACGGGTGTCCTTATAATTATGAGAAGGAGTGTAGTTATGTCTAAAGAAACCTAACATTGATTTTCATGATTCTGTAACGCAAACTCCACTTCCTCTACACTTTTATAGCATCGTCTAATATGTTCTGATGCTTCTAAACTCCCTCTAGCACTTTAATTCTAACTACATTTTTAACACTTAACTAATAATAATAATAATAATAATGTTGACTTAATCAAGATTAAACCAATGTGAGGCAATTTACAAATTTTTCAAGAGAAAAGTGGATATATTCAATGAAAAAAAATCTCAGATTATTAGCTAAAGAAAACTAACTTACTACATCTAAGGCATGAATATCATCATAAATGGATATTATTGTTGTGATAGTTGAAATCATCCAAAAAGATGGCAATGCCATTGAAGATCTGAGCCCTCTTCTCTTGCATATCATAGTTATAATTACGGTCAGCACCTGTAAAGAACTATTTTCTTTAAACTAATAAAAAGAGAAAATTTAAAATTTAAATTTAATACCAAAGGAATTCCGCTAATAAAAAATAAATAAATAAACTTGCTTTTAAACCAATCGTTTTGAATAAACATCAATGTGTTTGAACAAATAAAGCAAGCGTTTTTTACAAAAAATTGAAATATTTTTTATTATACAGCATTGTTACTTTCCGAACACTATAGTGAGGAAAGTATTGTAATCATGTCAAAAATCCGAATTCGAGATTTTGATGTTTCTATACGTTTCGAGGTCCAACGAGTCCGTTTTCACTATTTTTACGATGATGTATGTATGTGTGTGTGTATGTGTGTGTGTATGTATGTGTGTATGTATGTGTGTATGTATGTGTGTATGTCTGTGAGTGAACACGCTAGCGTCTAAACGCTTTGTTCGAATAAGCTGAAAGTTGGTACGTATATTGTAAGTCACCATAGTACGAACCCTATAGATTTTGGTGAATCTAGCACTTATAGTTTTTTTACAGGGACACAAAGAAAAATTCTTTATCATTATGGCCAAGGGACCAAAATCTTAAAAGTGCGATAGCATCTAAACGCCTTATTCAATTGAGCAAAAACTTTATACACATATTATAGGTCACAGATACTCAATCTGTATAGATTTTGGAGAATCTATCACTTATAGTTTTTTTACAGGGACACAAAGAAAAATTCTTTGCCAAATTTTTAAAAGTGTGATAGCGTCTAAACGCCTTATTAATCTCAGCAAAGAATTTGTACACATGTTATAGGTCACATTTGAACCAACTGTATAGATTTTGGTGAATCTAGCACTTACAGTTTTTTTACAGGGACACAAAGAAAAATTCTTTATCTTTATGGCCTATGAGACCAGCGATAGCATCTAAACGCCTTATTCAATTGAGCTGAAAATTTGTATGAATATTATAAATCACTGTTGCACTAACTATAAGCATTTTGGTGAATCTAGCATTTATAGATTTTTACAGGGACACAACGAAAAATTATTTATCCTTATGATCTAAGGGCTCAAAGTTCAGTAGCGTTAAATAAAACCTCGTGTGATATACGGAGAAAAATACTCAAACACTCTGTTATGGTTTTCTCTTTTTTGTTTGTTTAGCAACTCCTCTTTCTTTATTTTATCTACAAAACTGTTAGTTACTCAATGTTCGGAAAGTCGAGTGGAGTCACTCCAGATTTTTTTTATTTTATGTATGAAAAGAGAAGTTTTAATATAACTTCTTTTTGTAAGATGTTAAGTAAGAATCGAATCTCGTTGTATTTTATTCTTTTATATATGAATTAATGTATCCGTAGAAAGTTATAAGTGTTGAATGAAGGAATTGTAAAGTATTTAACAACTGAATCTAGTAATTAGAACTAGTTTTAGTATTAAAATAATTGAATTATTTTTATTTAATCTGTGATGTCAGTGAAAAAAATTGACACCCAAAAAAACAATAGTTTAGTTGAAATAATATCTCTTATATTATTAAAATCTCTTATATTATCTCTTATATTATTAAAATCTGTACGCGCGCACGTGTGTGTGTGTCTGTCTGTCTGTGAGAAATGGCTTGAAGCAGCTAAAGCTCAGGCGCTGATGGTCGCACGGACTTCGGACATTTACCGTCGGACGGAGAATTTATCGCAGATGTTCATTATATAATTTGCTAAACGATGCGACCCTAATTAGCGAAGACATTAATTGAAACGTCCAACTTAGAGCCCCTAAACAAAATAATAATAGGCCGGCGCATCACCGCCATTTTTTTTTTTTTTTTGCCTCCGAAGAGGACAGCATTCCAGATTGGCGTCCTTATCGCTTCCCTAATGATTTTAAGAAATCTTGATCTGAAACTAATCCGGTCAAGATAAGAGCAATAAGCAAAAATAATATTCCTAAATCACATTTTTTTCACAGTACATTCTCAGGATGTCATTTTATTCTGAGGATATCCTATGGATGTACTGGGATAAGATGTGTTGTTAGGGCGGTTTCTGTTTCTTTTACAAAATGTCGCCAAAACTCAAATACACAGTAATAGAAGGTTTGTGAACACTTTATATTCACTTCTTGAATGATTATAGTAGTTTATCGCTAAACATACTTCCATATCATAGTTTACTTAGCTAAAATTATGAAATATAATAAAACAAGTTACTCTAAAGTAACGTCAGACGATTAAAAAAAAAAAAATGTCGTTTGTTTATCAGAGAAACACACTGGGTACAAGTAGCAACCCTAAGGCAACAATATGCCTGATGCGCCAGCTCGTATATATAGGAGCCTTAGTCCAACTATGTCTTAATCAAAAAACGATTCAAAAAGCCATGCGACCGTAATTTTCCGCCTGAACCGTGTTCCTCAAAAGAAAAAGCAGAGAGAGAAAATTCCGTGGGTTTTTGTAAACCCATCACTGCTAAACTGTTGGAGATATTGAAAATACACCTGTACCCCGAAAAAGGGCCTTTATTACCGATTCTTACGGTATTTTTTTTTTTTTTTTTAAATAGGGATTTTTTATATTTTTAAAAAAAGTTTTATAAAGGGTCCAAAATTTCTCTTTTTCTCGATCGTCTTCTTTGAAACGCCCTGTACGAAAGAATAGCTGACCCATTTCTTAACAACTGGTATATTTGGAAAGGTTATTTAATCCTTTTTCGAACCATATAAATATTTTAATACGGATCAGCGATCCATATTTTTAGATTTTACGAAACATCCATTTTTTCACAAAACATTTTTTATAACTCAAAACCTTTGTGTGTGTGTGTGTGTGTGTTTATAGACCTCGGTTAGGCAATTCACTTCTCAAAAGATTGAAAGAACTTTTCAAAAACTGAATTAGTTATAAATTTTTTAATTTTCTGCGATTCCGGCTTCTTCCATGGTTTTACGCTGAATGAAATTCTCCATGCAAGCATTCCTTTGCCGTTCGTTGTGGGTTACCATGACAACTCCCACTCACAGAGAAAACGATATTTGAAAAAAATTGATCTCTTTTACCAATTGAGATCACGTGGTTTTTGTACCGGGAATAAAAATTGCAAATTTCAAAATGCTTCAATTTTCCTCAAAATTCTTTCAAACTTACTGTGCACCGTTAACAGCACAAGGGATAGTTGCAGTTCAAATTTCATCGATTTTGGAAAAAATTTACATTTTAATTGCAAATTAAATTTTATTCTAATACGCGTATTTCAAATTCTAATTATGATTAAATTATTTTTAATACATCATTCGAAAATATTTGAAAGTTCTTTTATATTATCGAAAGTGGAATTCGAGATTTCACCTGATTTACACGTTTTCAGGTGTCCTGAATCGGTTTTCTTTTGTATCTCAGCTACTAATTAAAATAATTTCATAAGTAATGCATCATATGAAAGCTTTATTGATTTGGAATCGAACAAGAGATTACAGAAATTTCTACTGTCAGATGGCGCAGTAATATTTTAAAATTTCAATATTTCAAATTCTAATTATGATTAAATTATTTTTAATACATCATTCGAAAGATATTTTAAAGTTCTTTTATATTATCGAAAGTGGAATTCGAGATTTCCCCCGATTTACACGCTTTTAGGTCTCCTGATTAGGTTTTCTTTTGCATCTCAGCTAATAGAGTTAGACCGTTCATAATTGTTATATGCAGGTGAATTAGGAGGGGCTGGAAGGGTGGGGAAGAAATAGGCGTGTGCCACGAGAGTATCCCCTAACTTGTGCGCGCGCAGTGCACATAGGACTGTACTGCCGAAGGCAGTGGGGACCCGGTACAACTTTTTACCCGATGAGAAATGATTTTTTAATTTTCTTTTCTTAAGAATAAAAGTTTGAGTTGAGAAGGAATATGTGCGCGCAGCGCACGTATATCTTCAAACGTGCGTGCGCAGCGCGCATGCTTCTGCGCTGAAGGCATTGGGGACCCGGTGTGAGTTTTTACCTATCAGAAATGATTTTTTTTATGGGACACGAAGGGTCAGGGAAGGAATACGCGCGCGCAGCGCGTGTATCCCTTAAATTGTGCGCGCGCAGAACGCAAAGGTCTGCGCTGCCGAAGGCAGTGGGGATCCGTTGCGACTTTTTACCTGATGAGAAATGAATTTTTAATTTTCTTTTATCAAGAAAAAAAGTTTCAGTTGAGAAGGAATATGTGCACGCGGTGCACGTATATCTTCACACGAATGTTTTGCTATGCCGAAGGCAGTGGGGATCCGGTGTGAGTTTTTATCCGATCAGAAATGATTTTTGTTTTTATGGGGCACGAAGGGTCAGGGAAGGAACACGCGCGCGCAGCGCGTGTAGTCCTAAACTTGTGCGCGCGCAGCGCGCACGGGACTGCGCTGCCGAAGGCAGTGGGTACCCGGTGCGACTTTTTACACGATCAGAAATGATTTTTTTTTTCTTTTACGAATAAAAGTTACTGTTAGTGATTCATTAATTACAGTGATTCATTTAAAAATAATGACCCGCTAGCGGGCGAAGCTCGCTAATTTATATAAAAAAGACTGTTGCTAGTGGTCATCAATTTTGATTTTTGATTTTTCTATTTTTTTTCTGCAATACTCAGAGAAATTCTAATGAATGCATCGGAAAGCTTAACGTTTCAGCTACAAAATGATGTAAGACCCATCTTTTAAATACTTGTTTAAGGGATTTCCAAAACAATTTTCCTAAGAGCTTGTAACTCCGGCAACTAACTTCGCCCACGGGGTTAGTTCCATAGGGGTGAATTGAAATAATGTGATATAGATAGGGATACTTAGGCAGAAAACAGAAAATTTAAAGGAAGAAAAATATTTTGCCGAATCATTTTATTTTAATAATATTTAACCAAAAATTTTTCACTAAATCCAGGAGCAAATAATGAATTCATCAGTAAAATAAATTCTGCTCTGTATTATAGCTACCTGTAGTCATTGAAATAGAACTTAACTCAATGTTTGGAATCAACAACGAATGTAGGAGTTGTGCGTTCATTTATTTGAATAGGTGGGTTTATTTTTAGTCGTATAAAATTCAATCATTCTCGTCTGGCTATCTCCATTTTCACCTCTTTTTTACCAATGTGGACATGCGAATCTCATCGCAATCGGTTTCGTCAATTTTCCTAAGGTACTGGAGGGAACAGTATTTTTCCAAAACAAAGTCAGTTACTGTATTCAGGGTGATTAGGAGGCCCTTGATTTTATGGAGGATTCTTTGTTGGTTTTGTTTCATGCGACCTTTTGGCATGTTTTTGAGGTTATCTGGGGTTCGCTGGAATGTTGGATGAAAACATTCACCATCGTCTTTCCAGGAGACTGAGGGTGATATCTCTTCATTATAGAGTGGTTCTTCAGCCTTTGAACTATTATTAAGGATAGTCAATGTGTGCCATAGCTATGTTTTAGCTATGCAAACTACCCCCACAGCTAACTATGCCAACTAGCCCCACAAGGATACCCAAAATAAGATGGCTACCACAGAATCCCAGACATCAGAAATAAAAGATTATTATGCATGCATGCAACCACAGTTAGCCACTTTTTCAAAAACAGCCATCAGCAGCGCCTCAATTTGATATATAGATTCACCAGATTAAAAATGTGTATGATGTAAAAATTCACTGACCAGTCAGAAAAATACAGAAACTGATATTTTTTCTTCATTACTCTCAAGCAGACTGAATTTACGGTGGATGATGCACCGATACATATACTCCTCACTAGTAACATGGCAGCGCTCTACCTCTACTGTAGCGGGAAATAAAAGCTGAGTACCAACTAGCCCTTTATGCCGACTAACCCCGATCTCCCATACATATTTTTAAAAAAAGACACCTGTACTATACACACATGCACCAATGTAAAGAAATAGGTCAAATATCACTGGAATTAAAAATTATAAAGTATAATAAAAAATTATCCTTCATTGCACCAAAATATTACAGATGTTTAATATATTTGATAACATCAAACGTATTCCATCCTTGCAAAAAAACTGACACAAGTCCAATTTCGAATTTATATCATTGAAAAATGTGTATGAATTGACCCAATGTGCACGCAAAGTTCCACATCTCTGTCTCGTAATTTATCCCCCTGAGAGGCAATTGTCTCAATTTTATTATAGGATAGATAATGCGTAATTTTATTCTTTAAATTTATTTTTCTCAAATACCGAATTTTCAGCTGTGTCACTTTTTTTCAGGGATGCGATATGTTTGTAAAAGAATTTTAAATTGTAGCTATAGGGAAGATCATCATCAAAAGAAAATGTCAACTTTTTGGTAAATATGAAGTTAGATACGCTGAACGATCTGAATATATCTTTAGGAATGTTTAATTAAAGATGAAAGAAGATCTGATTACATCGTGTCTAAAACGAAAAATTTCTAAGCCTTTCTCAAGCATTAGTAATTTTCTCTCTCTAAAGTGCTCAGACGATGGGAGTAAAAAATTAAACAATAAAGATAATTTAGAATCAGTTTAGCGCTTTGTTTTAGTTGAACAAATATATACCAAAGTTACAGATACATAATATACATACATAATACTTACTATAGTAACAAAGAAAGCTACGGCTGCTATTATGCCATCTAATCCTGATTTTATCTGTGTTACATATGCATAAATTTCTTTTATAAGTTCTACACTGCATACAATAAGCAAAAGAATTTTGCATACCTATTCAAATTAAAAAGAATATTTGAGATTATTATGCTCAATATTAATTAAAAAATCATTAATACTCACAATGTTCACCTGTAAAATTGGTAAAGAAGTTCAATTTTCATATTCATCAAAAGTGATATTACGAAGCTTGTATGCAATAGAAAAATGCCTGCATTTGAAACAGATATTCTAATACATTTAACGATTTTCATATTAGAAGATCAGAAGATACTGAAATAGCTCATCTCATTTTACATAATTTTCTTCTTTTGCTTGTATGCAGGGAAAAAACACTCGTTGTCTCCTGCATTTTTTTTCTGTTTTAAACTAATGGTCATTTTTAGAGAAAATTTTTATTATATCCTGTGTGTTGCCAGCACTAAACGACTGCTCCGAAATGAGAAAGGAAAATATACTTTTTGCTTCTGTTGTGAATTTTCATGGCTTCATTTATGAAGATTTTAAAGTTCTATGAGTCTAATTTTAAACGTACTTCACTAAACCAATGCGTATTTATTGCTTTTCATTTCCGTTTTCATACTGCCATCTACCAGCACTCTTGGTAAGTCTTTTAAAAATCAAGAAAGACAAAGTGTTATATTTAGTACAGATTTTATAATAAATACATGCATGAAAATTAATTGAAGAAATGATGGAAAAATCATAAAAGGTATTATATAATAATTCTTTTTAATACTTACTAAAATAAACTAAATATTCTTTTTAATATGCTAAAATAAAAATTGGTGATTCTTATTTTGATTCTAATTAAGCACTTTTAATACTAGAGACTAAAATTTTAAATGATATGTGAAGAAGGTTTACGATAATGTTAAATTTAAGGCAAACACAAAATAATAACTAACTCAAGGTTGGTGGAAAAATTCCATAGAAATGTTGCCAAAATAAACTATTTTTCCAAATGTGCATGACGTTGCCGTTTTTACATGTGTCTTAAAGAACTTATTTAATTTTAGTTTTTGAAAGGGAATATATTCAAAATGAATTGTCAAAAATTTCCTAAAAAGAACATAAAGTTAAATACAATTAAAAAAGCAAGATAAAGTACCAAAATAGTTCAAATTACCTAAATTATAAAGTGAAATATATTTAAAAAAAAAATTCAAATGCTTATGTAATGAAGAAAAATATTTTTTTCAAACTAGTTTTAAAGTAAGTATATACATAGATGAAGCATTTTTTAAAATCCCACGAATTTTTGAAGTCTTGTAGTTTTTTATTTAATTAAATTCCGTTAAATATTGAGGCTTGGTGGCGTATGAAGATATTTTATAAAAAAAACAGTTGCGCTTTATTGAGTCTTAACGCCATTGCGTCTTAACATTGAAACCAAAATTATATACTTTGAGAAAAAAAAAATAGGAAATATTTCTCACAGCAAATTAATATTCAAAATATACCTAATGTAGTCATTTTTATGAATATCGAAAAATGTACAATTTTGGAGGGGTTATATTTTATCATCATTAACTGACGCAAAAAGATATGATAGGCATCATTCGACTGAGAATTGCATCTTCATTTAGAATATGAAAGGAATTTTTAGATAAGGGGATCGTTTAACTGTTAAAAATTGCTTCAACTTTGATTTTTCAATTCCTAACACACATTTTAATACCATATTTGAGTTTCTAGGATCATAACAATCCGAAAAAATATACAAGTTATGTAGTTTCTCTCAAATGTTTATAAAATATATGAGGGATTTATCCAAAATTTTAGAAAAACAAAACTAAGATCGTCCAGAAAAAGTAACAGAATAACTATATTAATCACCCAGATCATTTTATGAAAAAAGTAAATTTAATATATACTATATAAGTATGTTATTATTGCCAGTATTTAGCAATTTAAACAACATTAGGAATATAAAAAAGTTTACAATTTAAAAACAAATACTCACTATTTTGGTTATTGAGAGCGCGGACCATGGAGCCGGAGAACCTCTATATCTGCATATTTTAACGAATTCAAAGGGGGCAACAAGCCACAGAACACCACAGGATGCTATAACCAAGATTAGATGTTTGAAGCATTCACTGAAATATGGATCATGAGTGTTCCAAGATATGCTCTCATTCTGAAAAATGTATGCGAATTATGAAAAATTATAACAGAAATATGGTCTGCTGCAGGTACTAATTAAAACTGACTGTTTCCCGTAAGAAAAAATGCTGGCGTGCTTTTTTATTTCTATGTAAAAGTCGTTTAAAATCGTATACAAACAATCATAGAAGCAAATAGTCGCTCAAAAAATATTTCAGGAAAAAAGAAAGTTCATGGACCTTATTTCTTTTAAATTGTTTGATCCTATTTACAGGGTGTTTAAAAAAAAAAAAAAAAAAGTTAAAAAATATTTATATTTTCTAACCTTTGCAATTAAAGTCATCAGATTTCAAAAACAGACTCAGAACGTATCAGAATTTATACCTGCAGGCAGAAAGACGTCATCACCATTTTAATTAATATTCCTTAGAATTGTTAATATCTGCTCTTTTTTTCACACCACTTTATTTTTAGAGTAATTTTCTCAAAATGCAATTACGATTATATGAAGAAAAATAATCTAAAAAAAGACTGGTGGGAAATAAAAGCCAGGTTAACAGTTCTATGGAATATTAGTTAGAATGCTGGCAGGTATGAGAAAGATTAATTATAACGAAATATTGTTTTTTGTTTTTTTTCTCAATTTTCCACTTCACTACAGTAAGGTTTACAGTGTAATCATAAATTGGTTTTCTTCTTCGCTTGATCCCAATTCGTGGGATTTTTTCGAATGGATTTTGTCAAGGACAGAGTATACGTGAATAAAATTTCTGTGTGCTGGCTAACCTTATTGAGACTATCGAAACAGAAATACAGTGCTCGAAACAGATATCCATATATGTGTTCGAATCTGTAGCTGTCGATTAAACCATTCTCCTTCGTCAAGTTATCAATAATCAGGGATCGCACATCAAGCACACGATATTGTGATTAACATGATGCATTATATAATGCTTTCTGAAGTATCTTGTTACAGGGCTTTCAGCGGTTCCTTAATTGAATACCACTTTTTTAATACTGTGCTTTTCTTTTATTAAATAAGTACCTGAATGATCGAGTTCACTCGGTCTCATTGTGAAAATCATTCGTAGTGTAAATATAATTGTTTCTTTTCAAAAATATATTTCTTATCATTTGTTTGTCCGGAACGAAGCGTGCGATAACAGTGAAGATAAATTTTCCTGGGTAAAAGGAAAATTCCAAACGAATCATCACCTCAAACCTCTAACTGTAACTTTTTATCAAAATCATTCAAGCAGTTTCATAAAAACCCAGGTTTCTTCTTCATTTTGTACTAGGCAAAGCACAAGTTACCAGCTATTGCTAATATTCCTGAGGAAGAAAATAAGTCAGATCAGTTTTTCATCTCAAAAAAATCTATCCCGCTTTTTTTAAAAAACGGTTCCAGCGATATACAAAAAAACCTAGTTTCTGCGTATTTTCCCTGGATGGAGTGGGAGTTATGAATGAACACTAATTAACCTGAAGATGAGGGTGATTACGAAAGAGAGAATCGGTAGAAATAACATTATTTGAGATAGAAATCTCATTTCAAAAATACGCTAAATCTAAATTTTTATCAAAATCATTCGAGTATTTTGGAAGAAAACGAAGTTTTACAAATTTTTATCAATCATTCAACTTGTTTCTAAGAAAACGAAATTTCAGGCATACTTTGCCACAGGACTTTATAGAAGATAAGAATAAGTCAGATGTGATCTCAAAAAAACCTTAAATGCTAAATTTTTATCAAAATCGTTGTATCCCGTTTTCAGCAAAACCAAATTTCTGCTATATTTTGCAACTTGTGGATAGAGGGTTAACAATGAATACGATTTTTTCAGAAAATGAGAATAAGTCTAATTACCTTTTTACCCGAAAAAGCAATAAACCTGAAACTTTCATCAAAGGTTATATAATAACGAGCGTGAATTTTCCTGAAAATGAGGCTATGTCCAATTGATTTTGCATCCCAAAAATCCTTAACTCAAATTTTTATAAATATCGCTATATGCATTCCCGAGTAAACCCAATTTCTACCAAATTTTACAACCAACGGATAAAGGGTTAACAGCGAATGCTAATTTTCCTGAAGATGAGGATAAGACCAGTTGATTTTTAACACCAAAAATGGTGAAGGGTTAACAGCGAACACGAGTTTCCTGAAAATTAGGATAAGACCAATCAATATTTCAGACATAAAGAAACCCTTAGCCCAAACTTTCATTAAAATCGTTGCATATATTTCTCAGTAAACCCAATTTGTGTCCTATGTTGCAAGCAGCAGATGAAAGATTAACAATGAACGCGAATTTTCCTGAAGATAAGAATAAGACCAATCGATTTTTTACATCAAAAATTCCTTATCCCCAAACTTTCATCAAAATCGTTAGAGCCGTTTCCGAGAAACCCTGGACATATATAAGTCACTTGTTTAATATAAGAGAAGGATATGAAAATTGCTACTTAAAAAATTGGTATTCAGTTAAAAGACCGCTAAAAATCCTGATATTATCTATAACTTGAGAAAAATAAGTGTGAAGTCGTTCCTTCACATATATGTGTTTTAATTATAACTTTAAATAAAGGCAATAAATAATTATTATATTTTCAATAAATTAAATGGCTAATAAAAATAGATAACGAAATTCTAAATTACTTTTATTTATTCGCTTTTGTCTATAATAAATATCTTAATTCTAATAATACTTTCCTTTTAAATGACATTTATAAGCTCTTCTAAATCATTTAATAAATAAAATATAAAAATAATATTATTTCCAGTCATAAGCCGTTGGATACATAATTACATTTTCATTCCTTTAAATTGCGTATGTTTATTAATTCGAAGCTAAATTAAGCAATACATTTCCGTTCTAATATCATTAAAGAGTAATTTATATATTTTTATCACGGGATGTGCAATAAATCCTAGTCTGAGTGTCTCCCTTAAATAACGGCCTTCTGGCGATAAAGTTTGGCATTGAGGATTGGCGTTAGTTTTTTTAACGGTCGTGCTAAGTTCAAAATATTTACATTAAATTATTCTACAAACAAAGGAATATCTTTGGCTATAAATTTGGCACTTTTTCAAAATTCTTGGCGTAATTCAACAGTCTGATCTTAATGGCAGTAGAGTCAACTTCTGAATTCGCTCTACAACTGTTGACAGTATAACATGTGACCCCGTAGCTCTCTCTCTCACCCCTATCTTTTGCATTCTCGTAACATATGGTCATGCTGAAATTACACTATTAATGTACTGTTCATTTTCTTATGAAACTCTACAAAAGAAAATAAATATGTTTTGCTGCGAACTATTAGTTCTTTTTGTTTCAACGGCCTTCTTTTTCAGCTATAAGGACCTGGATAATTAATGGGACCTTTCTACAGTTGAATCCCAGGAATTCTACTTGACAATAAGTTTCTTTTTAGATTTTTTTTTTCAACGCCCTACATTACATTAATTCAAAAAATAATTTTACACTTTTCATACACGTATTAAAAAGGATATTAATGCCAGTCTATTTATAGACTGGCATGTTTTAAATCACCTATTTTACATAAACATTTACTTTTCTCCACCTTTTTTGGCTTATTGAAACAATTTTTTTTTACAAAATAATCAGGTACATTTTAAATTATTTATTACAGAGTCGCAGGAACTTCATGTTGATTTTTGTCCATTTTTTATTATTATTATTATTATTAAAAATACACTAGTATTTATACAGGAAGGCCTCAGTAAACCGTGAATTTGGCTCAGCAACCGATATCAGCAAACCACTGCACCAGCATGATACATAGGTGCCAAGTCTCCGTTATTTTCAACGGAGACTTTATACCGGAAAGATTTTATGTTTTCAGTTTGTTTAATTGAATGTATTCGTCGAAAATATATGTGACAGATTCCCTTTTAAAAATACTGGTGATTAAATTTGATTTAAAAATTAGTATTGTTTGCAGCTATGAGGTTATTACGTCTCTAATAGATTATTTAGCTAAGTATTTCTTTACTATACTAATGAAATTTGAAAAATTTGATTGTAAAAGCTTGACCTATTGAGTCGCTTATCTTCTTGTTTATCGCTTATCTTCTCTGCACTCAACATTAGATTAAAGAATCGAAGTAACTTCTACAGAAAGCTACTAATAATGTTAAGCCATGTGACTTTCTCAAAAGTTGTCAATAAAGACATTTAGGCAGTCGATTAAATACTATATTTTTGTGAAAAGTTAATGTAAAGTGAGTTGGTTGGTTGGTTGGGTTTAACGTCGCACTAGTACTGCGGTATGGGTAATTAATGTAAAGTGAGAAAATAAGCTAAACGTTGAACATTAACGTGAAATGATAGATAATTTTTTAACTAAAGTGGATGAACGAGCTCAGATTTTCATTGATAGCGATGATCCTTTCGTTTCCCACTTTTAAAATTACTAAGTAATGACTTGTGAAAGCACTTGATTACCGAATATCTACTGATACAGCGTCCCTAGTGCTAAAGTGGAAACTTATTTAAAATTACAAGCTGATTTTTTTTTTCTGAAGTAATATCATATGCAGTTTAGGTCTGTATACTGAGCCTATCATAAATATAGAATTTGGCTGTTCGAACTGCTTTCATTTTGGAGAAAGTATAGTTAGAAGACAAAAAATTGATATAATTATTCAAAACTTCTACCAGTTTTCCTTTAAGAATATACTAATACATCCGAAAGGACATCTAAAAGTGAGCTAAAACTGTGCATTGAAAAAAAATCCAAAAAGCTTTTTCTTTTTCTTTTTTTTTTTTTTTTAATAGTGACATTCGAAATCTAAAATTGATCTAATAAGGACAGACGTCTACTAATTTTCCTGTAGTAACAAAATATTATATACGAAGGGAATCAAAAACATGTTTCGCATAGCAATTTTTAAGAAAATCGGTTCTTTTTGAGACGCCGACTTTTGGTCTTATTTCTGATCCGCTGATTTTTCCCAAAACTTAGCCAACTATTTAGTGTACTGCACCTGCCTTAATTTTAAAATTAGATTGTTCTGGTTTCTTTCGTTTTTGAGATTTGATTTTAAGAAGATTCTTCCCTCTTCCCCATGCACACACGCAATCACAAATTCATTAACCAATTTCTAAAAATAAAAAAAAAAATTTTATAACTTATGAGGCTTTAAAACATGTAAATCCGGGGGGAAACTCAATGATGAAATTTTTGACCGAATTCAATAAATGCTTCCATTGCGAACGTAGAATAACGGAAATAAATAACTAGTATGTTGTGGGCATCGTAAAACTTTCTTCTATATTTTCCTACACAAATTCGCTCAGTAAAAAAAAAATTATTGAAATTATTTTCCATGATGAATGCAGACGATTTTTTTTTTCTCATAGAAATATAATACTAAATGTCTAAAGAAAGTCGATTTTATGTTGTTGTACTTAACAATATCTTAAAAAATTCTCTTTTTTTTTTTTTTTTTTTTTTTTTTTTTTTGGTTAAGAATGAAAAAAAATCGATAACTTTGTTTTAAATTATCACAGGTCAGTGGCTCAACCATTCGTTTTAAAGGTATTGACGAGTTCTTTTGTTCGCGTGTCCATTTTTTTCCCTTGAAAACTAATAATAATAATAATAATAATATATATATAATGAATCCTTAACAGGAATTCTCATTGTGTGTATTGTAAAAATTTTGCCCTACGCCGCAATTTTAAATATTTAGAAAAGAGGGATGGCAACGCCACCTGTTGGATGATTTTCACCAAAAGTTGACAGACACTAATTTATGTCAAGGTGCAACTGCATATCAGTTTTAAAAAATTCTGCGCAGTAGCTTCTGAGATATAATTCGAACAAAATTTCTGTCACAGACATTTTGTAAAAATGATCTAATCGTGATCGGGACCTCTCAAAACGTGTAAATCCATCAGAAACCGGAAGTCTAAAATGTTTACGAATCCAAAGCTTTATTCTGCTGAATATAGAAGAAAGTAAAAATGTTGACAACAAGGAGAGATTTCATGTACTTAGAAATTCTGAGATTCGCAACGGAACGCAACTGTTTCAGTTCGCGAAGTTTTTTCTTCGCAAGCAAAAGTTTTCAAGTACTTGAAATCTCTCCTTGTTTTTCTCGCATCTAAGTCGACTCACCACTTCGGATTCTGCCTTTTCGCATCTTAATTTCTCGTTTTAACCGCAAGTATATAATTCGTATTTTAAATTTAAAAATATATATATATTGTTGTGATATAAAATAAAATTTTACATTTCAAGAAAAGTAGTATTAATATTAAAAACAGATTCAAAACACATGTAAGCATTTAAAAATTCTTACCCAGAATGGTGAGTCGCATATATTTCCAGTCTCCATGTTTTAACAAACTGAATGTTTCTTTTAAAAAAAGAAATATTGGTTCTGAAATTGAAAGTTATCTAATTTTATCGTGGTTTGTCATGCGGAGCCTATTCACACCTTATCATTTATAGATATGAAAAGTGTTACTCTTTGAGATATTACTCCAATTATAATTAATCTTTTGCATAATCTTTGCCCTAAGTTTTGTGACTGTGTATTACATAAATGGGATTTATTTTATAGAACCCTTTAAATATTCCTAATTAATGAAAACAAAGTATTACAGTATCGTTATTTAGCTAAAATTTATAACTAGAACTTGTTGCCAACTTTTCCTATTGCTAATTACTTTTCCTCCTCCTTGCGTTAGTGTTTTTTGGTATTATTACTACAGGGCTTTTAGCGGTCCCTTAATAGAATAAATCTATATATATATATATATGTGTGTATTTTTTTTTTTTTTATAGTAAACTTCAGTGACAGTTTGTACTGCTTTTCTTCGACTGAATAATACGAAAATTGCTTTCTTTCTTTTTTCTTTTTCTTAAGTATTCAGTAAAGGGACCGCTAAAAGCCCTGTTATTG
Organism: Salticus scenicus; assembly: GCA_963930645.1. Lineage (NCBI taxonomy): Eukaryota > Metazoa > Arthropoda > Arachnida > Araneae > Salticidae > Salticus > Salticus scenicus. Next base: position 168,996,320 of record OZ005651.1, read on the forward strand.
TTATTGTTGGTGTTGTTCTTTTAAAAAATAAAATAAAAATGTAAAATGTAATCAGTTTTCTGATATTATAGGGGTATTTTAGGAAATTCCCCGCCACATCATCCCAATTTTCTGCAAAATGACGCATCAAACTATAAATTTATGTTCATAAGAGCTGTTACATTTAACGTTCTCTAGAAGACTTCAATTATATTAAATTATTTTTGTAAAAAAAAAAAAAAAAAGTGGGGGGGGGGGGGGAATTAAGAAAAAAAAAAAAAAAGAAGAAGAAGAAGAAGTTATTTTAAGTAAACTTTCATGATTAGGTCGACTTTAAGCAACACATGTTATTGAGTATTTTTCTAAATGTGTTTTTCATTCTTTATTTTAAATTATTCAATATATCTATAGATAATCATAAATAGATGATCAGAGAAATACAGTATCTAACCATAAGTATTTGGACACTTTCGAATTTAGACATTTTGTCAAATATCTAGAAAAGTTCTTTTGCAATCATCTCGAAACTTTAGTAGTATAAAGAACATATTATACCTCATAGTTTTCAGTAAAAGTTATGTCCTGAAAAAGAAAAGTGGACCAGTAAAAAGTAAAAAAAAAAAAAAAAAAAAAATCAAAACGCTTTGGACCACCCTGTAAAAAATAATGCTTTAAATGCGTTTTGGCTGTAGTATATGGTTATGAAGATTTTTCTCATTATGTGTATAAAAGTTTATGATGTTATCACATATATTCATGAAGATATAACGATTTCTTTTAAAAATTGCGAAAACAATTTCCACTTTTTTAATTATAACACGTAGGGTATTAGACCCCGGGCAAAGCCATTTTTAGGAAATATAGCATACTACATTAGACACAGCATGCAGTAATCAGAATGCAAAAATGTAAAATATCTTACGAAATACCAGCACTTTTACAGCATAATTTTTAACTACGCATGCGCAAGCTTTATAAAAATGTCATTTGCATAATTTAATAGCCAATTTTATTGAGCAATTTATATAAAATCCCCCAAAATTATCGTTTAAATTCAAAACGTTACGAGAGAGAGAATAAACAAAATTTCAGTTCTCTCAAAATAAAAGTTAAAATATAAGGGGTTACCTCAATTTTTTTTATTTTGATTCAATCAATGCCCAATGGTAATACAGTGTTTTCGCTGATTGTAAATAAGTATTGATAAAACCCCCTAATATGTTTCTTTCTTTCTTTTTTTTTTTTTTTTTTTTTTTTTTTTTAAGAACTTAAATTTTGTTCATTCTATCTCTCGTAACGTTTTGAATTTACATGATATTTGTTTGGGGTTTTCATACAATACCTTTGACTATTAAATTATGCAAATGATTTTTTATAAAGCTTGCGCATGCGCAGTTAAAAATTATTTAGTAAAACTGCTCGTATTTTGTAAGATATTTAACATTTTTGCATTCTGATTGCTGTATGCTGTGTCTGATGTAGTATGCCATATTTCCTGAAAATTACTTTGCCCTGTGTCTAATACCCTACATGTTATATATAATTAAAAAAGTGGAAATTGTTTTCGCAATTTTTTAAAGAAATCGTTATATCTTCATGAATATATGCGGTAACCTCATAAACTTTTATACACATGATGAGAAAAATATTCATAATCACATGCTGTAGCCAAAATGCATTTAAAGCATTATCTTTTACAGGGTGGTCCAAAACATTTTGATTTTTGTTTGATTTTTTACTGGTACCCCTTTCCTTGTCAGGACACAACTTTTGCTGAAAAATATGAGGTATAGCATGTTCTTTACACTAATAAAGTTTCAAGATGATTCCAAAAGAACTTTTCTAGATATTTGACAAAATGTCTAAATTCGAATGTGTCCAAATACTCATTGGTAGAGAGTGTAGGTTGCCATTCACAAAATACATGAATCAAGCATATTAAATGCATCAACTAAATGGTGTTTAAATCTAGTATCACTTCTGGGTATTGTAGCATTCGCTCAGTAACACAAAGGGAATTTTGACAGCCATAATACCATGATAAGATATAATGAATATATCATAAATGCACTCAAGGGAAAGTTTATGCTTAGATGCATTGTTAAAAAGAAAAAAAAAAAAAAAAGCCCTACCTTCCACCAAAAAATGATTCCAATTTACTTGCAGCCAAATTTATGGTGCTACGTTTCATTATTAAAATAAAATTTGTTACAAAAAAAAAAAAAAACGAAACTGAAATAGAAACACCAAAATATAAGTTGCGGCTAAAATGAATCATTTTTCTGGTGAAAATTAGTATTTTGTTTTAAGTGTACGTTATTCTTTTCTAGGGACTGTTTAATAATCAAAATAAATATTTTAATATTTATTCGGCCAATTTCTCTAATATATATATGGACAAATGTTTCTTTACATCTTACAAGGAGAGGTCATGACATGGAGAATTCAGATCGGGACGAAATTACGCAGGATTATAGTATACTATGAAGGTAACAACATAAAGCAGTAGGACCCACTAGCCACAGAATTTCGAGAAAAAAGCGTTTAAAGTTTAGTAATCTTTAAATACAAGTTATTTCACAACGTAGACGGCGGACCAATGGCGTGGTCAGCAGAGTAAATGGCTGCCACGCGGGGGGCCCGGGTTCAAGACTACAGACGGGAAATTTTTTTTTTTCACTTTTTATTTATTTAATCTAAACATTTCCTTTTATTGTTACTTTCTCTTATAATTCAATTCAAAATTTGAAAAATTTAATAAATTATTTCTTGAACTTAAAAAAATAAATAAGAAACACGTATGTTTTAAAATATTCTATTTTTTATATTTATAATTTTCTATTTAAAAAAGAAAAAGAAAAAAAAAAAAAAAAAGGAAATTAACTACATTGTTTTAACTATAAAATAAAGTAAAAATAAATCAGACCTTTCTTTTAAAAATCTAAACATGTTATTTCATTTTAGGTGTATTTAAAACAATGTTAAACTTTCATTTTTTAAATTTCAGAAAATTAAAAAAAATATATTACAGAGAAATAATGATTTTAATTGTACATATAATTACGGCCCAAACAAATTAATTAGTTCTCCAATCATTACAACTTCTTGAAAAATTATAATACGGGATTCCGGTTATATAAAATTATACTACAGGCAAACAAATACTCGAAATATGCATCAACTTTAAATGTAGAGTTTAAATATTAATCAACGTACGTTTTTCTTCGACAATCTGTTTTTTATCCTTCTGTGCCACGAAATAAAACTTCAGCTGCTCTCTCATATTAACAATCTTAAAACGGTTAAGTAATTCAAACATATTAAAACCATATCAGGAAGTTTAAACCAACATTTAAACACACCTGCTGTTTTAAACTTCTGTTTAATTTTTATTTAACTTTTATTTTATTTATTTATTTATTTATTTATTTATTATTGTTATTATTATTATTATTATTATTATTATATATATATATTTTTTTTTTTTACTTTCTTCTACTATATGTATATGGAGCGAAAGTATTGGATTCGTGAAAATTTTCTAACTCCGGTTTTTGATGGATTTACACGTTTTGGAATGTCCTGAACACAATTTGATAGCTTTTAGAAAATGTCTGTCTGTGTGTCTGTGTGTCTGACTGTCTGTGTGTATCACGATTTTTGTGGATACTGTATCTCACGAACCAATGAACGAAATTTAATCAAACTTGGTATGTAGTTGGACCCTGACATAAACTAGTGCTGATTAGATTTGGGGATCAATCGCTCAACAGGTGGAACTGTGATCGCATTTTTTCTAAACTTTTAATATGGCAGTATAGGACAAAATTTCGTATAAATGTACATAATGAGAGTTATTTTAAACTTGTGATTGTAAAATTAATATGAATTATTGATAATTGTAGTGGTTAACTAGGAAAAAAATGTGGGCATAGGGGGCATCGCTTCCCCCCTTCGAAAGGTCTTGTCAATACCTTTAAAACGAATGGTTGAACTATAAATCTGTGATAATTTAAAACAAAGTTATCGATTTTTTTTTTTTTTTTTTTTTTTTTTTTAATATTGAGATTTTATTCATCGATTCTATTCACCTTTTATTTACACTAAGCAACAACAACAACAACCAAAAAAAAAAAAAAAAAAAAAAAAAAAAGCCGCACTTGGACATTCTCCTTTTTACCTTCTACAACTACCAATTTTATCGTTTAAAAATCAAATTTTTGAATAGATTTTATTATGTTGTCCTCCACATACACTTTACCATTGAGTTCAGCGTTAAAAACAAAATGCAGTTGTCAGAAAAATTGTAATTTTAGAAATTATTTTAAAAATGATAAGAATTATTTAAAAAATTATAAAGCAGTTAACGATGCCGCGAAAAGTATTAATTTTTGAATTCAAATCAAGAAATATTTTAATACGTGAGATGGCAAAATAATTAAATGTTAATGAAATATTGGTAAAATGGTTTTTAGCAAAATATAAAATTTTTTGGCCGTTTAAACTGGAAATTTGGATTTAGGCAGCTACGTTGCTCATCCAAGCAAGATAACCGCAAGTTAAAGAGCAAATGTTTAAAAAATTGATTTGTATCGTGTTCAGAACTTAAAAAAGATAAGAAAAAAGGTGTATAGTAAATTACTTTCTTCAAAAATAATGCGGGAACAACTAAACAAAGCAGGTTAAAGAACAGAAGATCCGCGAAAAAAGTCATTCTTAAGGAAAAGAGTTAGAAAAAAACAATACTTTAGTTGACCGAAAATTTAAAAACGTTATTAGTTAATTATTAGGCTGAACTCGTTTTCTATGCTAAATGAAGTTTACTTTATTTCAAGAAGTTGAAAAAAGCTAGAATGAGGACGAAAATGTGACCGACTTAATGGAAATCGCACTCTTAAGCCAATGACATTTTCTCCGTACATTATGGTACGGAAGTGCACAATTTTTCAAGGAATCGGGCGAATTTTCCTTCTCAAGGGATCTAACTCAAAATAAAACACCGTTGTTATAAAAATGGAGCCTGACCGACTATTTTGGAGGTATTTCAGACTTTTCTTCAGACAGCATTTCGAGATACTAATGTACCTTGCTGTACGGCGTCTGTGGTACGTCAGTTTGAATGAAATTGTTAAAATTACCTATGCATTCCCATGAGCACCTATAATTCTGTCAGTAATAATATCTTTTTTCACTCTGAATTAAATCCTACAAAGAATATAGCAGAATTTCTTCTTTATTAGACTTGGAAACAGTCCTAATCTCAATTTGCTCGAAAATGTTTAGTCATAAAAAGGCGCGGGGAGAGAGACGAGGATTTGAAATTTGTAGCCTACAACTTTGTAAGAACTAGAAAAATTATTTACAATATTTAGCACCGTGAAACTTGGGAGATTTATAACAAAAAACGGTATAATACTATGGCACTGTGCATTAAAGCAGTAATTCCATATAACGGTGAAACTAACCCAATGCAGAATACATATTTTTATTAAAAAATTGCTTAAATCTAACAAATAAATAGTTTTATTCCATATATTAAAATATAACTTGTTTATTTCATATAATAAATCATAATAGAATACAAAGTGTATGGTTATTGCATTATCTTTAAAAAGAAAGGTTTATGTAGATTTTTATAAAGTACTTCGTAGAGTGTAATAAAGCGAATTATTAAATTGAAAATGTACATAGGTATCATTTCATCCCTTTGGTATTATGCAAACATGACAGTTTTATTTGTTTCAACCATTAATTTTAAAGTTATTACAAATAAAAAAGGTTTAAGTCATTTTTTCTGCAGTGCGGCTTTTTTTTTTTTTTCTCTTTTTTGGGGGGTCGCTTAGTGTTTATCATATCCCACTTTAAAAAAATTTTGGTGGCTGTTGAATAAAAAAGTCGCGCAATCTGTTCCAGGTGGCGCTGTGTACCGCTTCAACTGTTGCCAATTTTACGAGCCAAGCTACAGGCATCTCGTTTAGGAGGCTATGGTATAACTATGATAAATTAAGAAAAAATTATGCGTAAAAAATATGGTATGAAAAAAGGGCGGAGCTAATAATACTCCGAAATAAATTATAAAAGTTTTCAACTGTGATTGTTTTTGCTAAAATAAGAATTCGTGACTAGTGTAACATGTACTGCCTCCTGGACCTTCAGGCCCCACGTTTGAATCCTGGTGCGTACATGGATCTTTGTGATGTTTTGTACCTACAAAATATTGTGCACTTGTTTCTGTACATTTCTGTAATGTAGATCAATCGAGACGAAAGTCATTGTAACTGTAGGTCTCAAAGCTGTCAAATAAATGTCAAATGTCAAATGTGTAACCTGTTAACCTCGCAAAATAACAGGTATATTTTGAAAATTGCAAACAACTATTTATTTTAATTTTACCCAATTTTTTGTTGAAATTTATAAAACGATATTTTGTTTATTAGTTTACCAGGTACAGTTATTTTCAATGTCGTATAGTTAAACAAAGAATATAGGGGAGAAGAGGACTAGTGTGGACGTGAGGCTACTGTGGATAACTTGAATAATTCTGCTATTTATCACTTAAAATTCCTGTTTGAGTTTTAGAAGTTTGATCACTCTTGTATTCGCTTCTATGAAAAGTTACATAACATAATTGTTAGTTCTACAGTAGTTTATAAAAGAACATTTCTATAAGGGAAAAGTAAGTTCAGTAAGTTTTTGATTTGCTTTTTAGGATGGCGTGATAACCGTATTTTCCCTCTGATTCTTTCATCAGTATAATTATATATTAATATTTTACTTAATTAATCGTGAAAACTTGTTACTAAAAATTCCAAAAGAAAAATATTGATGGAAGAAACAGAGAAGAAATTTGGTCTGTCGCCACTGTGTTTTTAATGACAAGATTGGGCTGTTTCACTTTAATATTTCAAGTAATAAATTATAGCGTTTTACAAATGATTACATCCAATGGATATTTTGATACTTAATTTTTATCTGCATGCGTTATATAAATTACTATAGTGCTCAAATGTACAAATATTTACAAGGGGCTAGTATCGACACATGACATAAATTATTTTGTGCTGGTCAAATAAAAAAAAAAAAAAAAAAAAAAGTGCTATGTTGACAGCGTTAATGCCATATATAGATCTAATAGGTATTAATGTACAATTCTCCGCAGGTTATATAATCCAGTTTTGCACCAGAAATTTCAATTAATAAGTAAATTTATATTTGTACGAGCTCTTCCTTCGGAAAAAATATAGATTTCTCTATTAAATAAAATTTATGGTGGAGAAATGACACATCTTACCTGCGGGTTATCTACCAGAAATTACAGTAGATCTTATCATAGATAGGGACTGTTATCATAATAAAGATTATTTTATTTAAGTTAGATTTGATTTTATCATGCTCTTTCTTACATTTTTAATAATTACATTGTTCAATCAAAAATTGAGCTTATCCACACTAGCCTCATAACATGGGGCTAGTGCAAACAAAAAAGATTATTTCTTTAATTATATTTAAAATACTTTATCGCCAAATAGTTTGATTTATTTACCAAAATAAAAACAAATATGTAGTGCAGATTATTGCAAAAAAAAAAAAAAAAAAAAAAAAAAAATGTCGTGTTAAAAATGCCATTTAATATAGCTTTTTGGAAAAAAATATATAAAGTGCCCCCATTAGCCCTCTTCACCCCTATAGAAAAGCATATGTAACTTAAAGACGTTTTGAAATGGAGATTTAACTGAAAAAAAAAAAAAATAAATAAACCTAAGAGGAGTTTTTAAAGAATCTAAATAAATAAATAAAAAATAATAATAAAATAATCACCCTGGTAAATAAAATAATCTTGAACATTGTCTTCTGTTTTTACGAAGCGACTGATTATTACTATTTATAGTCAATGATGAATTCTGGTTTTGAATAGGAAGACAGTAATACATCGACTATTTTAATCAGGGCCTAAAACAGTCGTTTTTTTTCCCCATACATTTTGTTATTTTTTACCACTATTTCAGAACATTATTTTTTACATACTATTATAACATTAAAACTTTAACGAAATTTTTTTTTTTTTAAATAGTGGTAGCAAAATAATAAAACGCTCGTAAAATTATAGGACCGTTACGAACCCTGATTTAAGTAGATGAAGTGTGTACGACAGTTGTATAAGCGAGAGAAACAACTGGAAAAAAAAAAGAAAAAGAAAAAAAGTATGTTTAGAATTTTCAGGAAACTATAAGATAAAGGATGAATGTAGATCCAAGTAGCACCAGAAAATTCTCTAAATGTCTAATAATGGTTACAATCGTTCAAATGCCGTGTTTCGTGTCAAAGCAGGGGGGTGCCAAATCGGCTGCGCAAGCGACGTCGTATTCGAATTCTTTTAAAATAATTTTTTTATGAGAATTTTCTGTTTATTATAGGAGGAAAGTATTTGTTAAAAAATAACGGTGTAAGTATAAATAATGTGTTCTTCCCCCTTAATCAGGCTCTGTTAATATAAAAGTAATATTTTCATTTAAGTATTCAAGAAGAGCAAAAAGAATACAAATAAATAAGTGAAAATAAAAATAAGTAAATATATATATATATATTATTTTACGTTTTTTAGCAACTTCAAAAAAAAAAAAACTTTTGGTGTCAGTTTCGAACATTAGTTTACAATACACTGCTCAAAACTATCAAAGTATACTCTAAGTCTTATAAACAATAACAGTATAAGCGAAATGTTTTTGCAGAAAATGTAAGTAGAGGGTCATAAATGAAAATTATTCTCATTTTCAAACTTTGGAGTATGCAAATTTTGAGTCTTTCGCGACCGCATGTTTTTGTCTTTTTTACAGTAAGGTCCGCCTATGGGCGTTATTCTTCCTTGTTACAATATTTCAGAACAAAATTCTACGTATTCACATTTATACTACAAATGGATATACATTATAGTTATACTCTTTCTAATCACAGCATTTATATCCATAGTATATTGATAGTACAAATATGAATATTCGGTATATTTTTAAGAAATAAATAACATACAAATTGCGAAAGAAACGCCCACTGGTGGAGTTAGAGATTTTCAAATGACGTGAATCTACGTCAGTGATCGCGAAAGTGTTAAAGACAAAGCGGAAAAGAATGGTCGACATTCAGTAAGTGCGTTGTTTTGATAGGTTTTGATGGTTGCGGGGTTTCAAGAGTCACCGTATTTTATGACTATTTATCAGTATTTTATGACACTTTACCGCAAGTCTCCTTTAGTTAAGTGATTCAGAAGCTTAGAAAGATGTTGGCCGGTTAGGAAGGGGAGGGGGGGGGGCAAACACAAGCCAAAGTAACAGAAGCCACAGGAATTTCACAAAGTGGGATTTCCAGGATCGAACAGTTTTCTGGAGAATGACAATGCAAGCCGAAGACCAAGGCATGGTCGTAGACGTGCAACGATTCCCAGTGAAGATCTATATTTAACGCTAACGCTCGGAGACACAGAAATATGAATGCCACACTTATTCATACAAAATTCGTCATTATTTAATACTTATTCGTACAAAATTCTGAGTTTCTGATTATGATTCAATGTGGTATTTTGAGTCTTAACACTTTGATGGGCAAAATGACGTACACTCATTTAATTTTAAAAGCACTAAAAAACAAGCTAAATTATGCGAGGAAAATAAAAGTACTTAAGTAATAAAAGTAAAATTCTGGTTAAAAAAAAAAAAAAAAATCCGAGGTGCTGTTGGGAATGTAATAGCGTTCGCGAAGCGCAAACGCTATGCGTTAAAGGATTGAAAATGGTGTTGAAACTATTTGTAAATTAGGATGTTCCCTTTGAAATTATTACTTTCCGTTAATAACGTTTAAATGGCTTATGGTGTATCTTTAATTGTATTTTTTTAATATAAAAATATACATAACTTAATGTATTATTGATAAATTGCAAATAATAAATAAAAATAAATTGGTTTTCCTTTTCCTAAGGGGGAAAAAACTAATAAAATATTCAGTCAAACTAATAAAATATTCAGTCCGTGTAATGAAATCTGCTTTTTTTTTTTTTTTTTGGGGGGGGGGAGGGGTAGACTTTTTCTTTATTTGAATTTTCTGGTAGTTCATGCAGCAATAATTATTGTGTTCTCTGGCCTCCATGAAATCCCATATGAATGTCTGAAAATTCATATAAAATTCATATTTATTTAGTATCAGATAAACGTTTTATACTTACGTTTTTACTTTCAGAAAGTTTATACCTTTTAACAAAATAATATGTTCTACAAAAAGGAACTTTTATTTGTGATAAGCTTTACTCAAGCAAAATTTTCTATACTTATACAATTCAATGCTTATTGCAGTAGTTAAAATTTGTAACATCTTTTTAAAACAGTACATCTACAAAGGAGAGAAAATGAATGAAAATTCCGTATGAGGTAATGAATAATAGTCTTTCGCTAGTAAATTACTTTACATACGGAATTATGTTTTTAAACTTGTATTGGACTAAATAATCAGGACAATGTTAGAAAATGTAGCATGCATCAGAAATTCTTCAGCTATTATAATAGTTGTTAATTTTGTTTAATTTAAATAATAAAAGCTTAAATTACACTTCTTAAAAAAGAAAAAAGTAAAATTTTCGGTTGTGCCCTTTTTTTCTGGCAATTATATTTAATCATTACTTTAAATTAAAATAAAAAAATTTCTGCGTTGCAAATGTCTTAATTAGCACAATTCTAAGATATTAAAATTTAATACAAAAATATTAATGTTTTTAATAACAATGATCAAATATTTTCTCTATGTTAAACTAGTATGCCGTAGCGACCACAAAACTGTCTTTTATATCATTCTGTGTAACAGTGTACCTTAATGGAAAAAGGGAATTTGACAAGCTAGTTTCTAGAAAATAAGGTTTTTAATGTTTTGAATGTAAAATCAAAATTCGGAATGTTATATTAGGTTTTGAGTATTACTGGTAGAAATTAACTGTAGAATAAGTGATTCTTAGTTATCGATGACGGTAGGTGATGCTTCTCTTAAACCCTTCCCGGCTTATCCCGAGCTGAGCTCGGGCAGCCGAGCAAACAAGGGTGAAAGAGTTACCATTTGAAGACGGAACACTGACACTAGTAATCTTAATCAATATTTTCTATCACAATTTATGCAGTACTGTATTGTGATAGAAATTATTGATAAAGAATACTGGTATCAGTGCTCCTTTTTGAGATGGAAACTCTTGCCACACTGCGAATAAATTGAGCCGGCAAGGGGTTAAACCTTTTCTTTCTTTATTTATTTTTATTTTTATTTATTTATTTATTTATTTATTTAATTCTATTTTTATTTATTTATTTATTTATTTATTTATTTATTTTTATTTTTATATTTTTATGTTATTAATATTTCGTTTTTTATACTTGTATAAAATCATATTTCGTAATTCTTAAAATGACGAACAATTTCAAAATGAAGATATTTAGTTTTAAATTAAAATAATCATTAAAAAAAAGACTCAAAATATCAATTTTTAAGGAATCCTTGCCGAAATATACATAAAAGTACGTTTTCATTATAAATCTATTTACCGAATTGGTTTCATATTTGACTTTACTTAACTTTCATATTTTAAAATATTGTGTCATTGGGAATATGTTTAGAGTAAGCGTATCGATAATGTCATGGTACAGAAGCCTTTTAGCCGTTACACGTCTTTTGTAAGTAACGTTTCCAGGAAGTACCCCGTGGTGGTAGGCTTCACTCTTCCCTTTTTTGGGGAGGGGGTAGGGTATGGGGTGTTAGGTAACCATTCCTGGGCCATTTAACATTATGTAAAATTTGACTTCTCAGAAGTAAAAGAGCAAGTGTGCCTTGAATTTTTTAGTGATCATGATCAAGGGTGAAAGTGTTCCGCCTTTTGATGGAACTCTTCCACCGATATTTTTTAACAATAATCTCTATCCTATTTAATCAAAAGGTATTAATCTAAAAAAACGTTCAATTTTTCAATAATAATTTCCTATAAATCGTTTGCTTTCTTTCTTTAAAACGAAAAAAAAAAAATGCATAGCCGTGTTGTCAAAACCAGGAGGTTTTTTATTCAATATACTATATCTCAAAATTTTAATTGTAATGGTAGCTTAATCACGTCGAAGATTAATCATTAAGTATGTTAAATATCATTCCTTAAAACTATTGGTGATTATTGAATAAAAAAATTCCTTAAATTTGGCAACAATGGTCTTAGTTATGGCATTGAAGGAGTACATTAAAATTTCTCGAAATATTTTATTTCTTTAAATTATTAAAAATTTTCCCTACGAACTAATTTTCACTTTTCCCCTTAATTTTACATTACTATAGTTAACAATATCGTCTAAGCATATTTTTTAGAATATATTGTTAATTTTATTAGTTATATATTTTGTATGTAATTTTGTATATATTTTGTTTGTATGTAAAGAATAAATTGTTTAATATATTCATGAATTTAATTTGCTTAATGCAAATTTTGACCAATTAAACATAAAAATATTTTTAAAAAATTGAATAAGTAGTAACCAAATATGTTTAAAATGCATAATCAAACTGCAACAATGTGAAATCAAAGGGGAAAACATAAACTATTAAATAAGGAACCTTTCAAAAATTTACCAAATATACATAATTTTGAAATTTCTTTTTTTATTATTATTATTATTATTCAATTTAGCATACCTGCCAACCTCCTAATCAATATTCCGTAGTGTTGTTAGTCCCGCCCTTTTTCTCACACTGGCAAATTTGTAGAGTAATATTCTCCAAATGCAATTACGATTAAATAAGAAGAAAATTACTCTAAAAAATACTGGTGTGAAAAACGTGGGGCTAACGATACTACGGAATATTAATTAACCCTTTGGGTACATTTGACGAGTGAGACTCGTCATCTGCTTACTTGGGCGAAGTTACTGTGGACGAGTCTGACTCGTCATCTGAATTTAAGAAGTAGGCGTTGATGTTTGCGGCACCCCCGTGAGTAGGCGTTGATCGCAAACACTTTCCTGGCGTTTTTTATGATATCTTACAACCATACTTATATTATCAATATAAGTATATTTATCAATATAAGTATATTCCAAATAAAATGTATTACTTTTACATATTAACACTTTCGCGACCTCTTACGTGGATTTACATCATTTGAAAATCTGTAACTCCACAAGTGGGCGTTTCTTTTGCAATTTGTATGTTATTTTTTTCTTAAATATATAATCAATATTCACAATTTTACAATGAAATATACTATGGATACAAATACTTTGATTAGAAAGAATAAAATTATAATGTATATCCATTTGTAATATAAATGTGAATACAGAAAATTTTGTTCTGAAATACTGTAACATGGGAGAATAACTCCCACAGGCGGACCTTACAGTCAAAAATTCAAAATTAAATCCGTCCCATTGGCATAAAAATCTTCAAATAATTCAGTACTGAAAGGGTTAAGATGTTGGCAAGTATGAATTTAGTTTTCGAGAAATTTTAGTATCCTTAATACTTTCGCGATCGCTTACGTAGATTCACGTCATTTGGAAATCTGTTAACTCCTCCAGTGGGCGTTTCTTTTGCAATTTGTTCGTCGTTGTCTGTCTTAAAAATATTCCCTATATTCATATTTGAACAATCAAAATACTATGGATACAAATAGTTTCACTAGAAAAAGTATAATTATTATGTATATTCATATGTAATATAAGTAAGGATAAATTAAAATTTGCTCCGAAATAATGTAGCTTGAAAGAATAACGCCCATAAGCGGATCATAGTATCAAAAAGACAAAAACATGCGGTCGCGAAAGTGTTAATATTGTTATATTTCATTCTGCATACCGTATTTATATGAAATTTTATGATTCTAAAACAGTAATTTACAAAAAAGATTTATAACGCTTACCATTCCTGTAATACTGGTAAATTTAGAGTCTTGAAAAGCTTTTCCTTGTAGCTTTACAGATATTGTGTATTTTTGCATGGGGAATTTTAATAAGACTTTTTTTTTTTTTTTTTACGTACTAGAGATAAAGACTTAAGTGTATTTTACATAATGTAAATTTACAAAAACTGAGATATTTACAGAGGTAAATTTACACAATCATAGATATTCTTTGCATTTGGATAGCTGCCACCATCCTAATTAATATTCCTTGGTATTGTTAGTACCTGCCTTTTTTTTTTTTTTTTTTTTTTTTTTTCGACTTTTTTTTAAAGTAATTTTCTTCTTATTTAATCGTAATTGCATTTGGAGAGAAATACTCTAAAAAAAAAAAAAAAAAAAGTGGTGTGGAAAAAAGTGTGGGTACTAACAATACTACGAAATATTAATTAGGATGTTGGCATCTATGCACATGTAAATTTACAGAATTTATGATTCATTTATATAATATTGATTTGTTTTTTAACATATTTTTTTTGTTTTTATTATCTTTAAATTTATATAACAGATAAGATAAATTATTACTAATAGATTCTTTGTCAATTCCTCAAAACATTTCTAGCAATGTTTTCAAATTCTTGGGTTCGTGCAATTATTAACTTTTAAAATATTTATTCCAAAAATAACACAAAAAGATATCATAGATGATAGATACAATGATAAATAAGATACAAAATAATGTGTTTATTCAGATACAATATTACATACGATTTGTTTAGAAATGTCTGAACATTTCACATTGAAGGTGATTCTAAGATTATTTATGAGACGTAGAATAAATTAATAAATAAAATGCATTTTTTAAATTGAAATAGTAATTATGACAAAATAAAATTCGGTTTTCTATTGTTTTATACTCTTCCATTGATTCATACACTTGTCATTTAGTGTATTTCCTTATTATTTCCTTCGAAACAATTGTACAGCCTCACTATTGTTTTCTCATCGACCAATCCTTTGAATTCTTGCATATCTGAAGTTGAATATGAAGTGCGAAAAAAATACCTCACTCTTGTGTCATCGTCATACACAAATGTACTAAGTTTCAGTTCTATTAGTTTACATGTATTCTTGAATATTCCATTAAAATAGGAAACTTCATCACCATACTCATACACCGTTAGGGTCACTGTTTTATCCCCCTCCGCCGTCTCATCCGTCTCCGTTGATTCCTGTTCTTTTACTATTTTGTCCTCTACCACTGTTTTGTCCGTTTTCACTGTTTTATTTTCCTCCGCCGTCTTATCTGTCTCCGTTGCTTCCTGTTCTTTTACTATTTTGTCCTCTACCACTGTTTCGTCCGTTTTCACTGTTTTATTTTCCTCCACCGTCTTATTCGTCTCGGTTGCTTCCTGTTCTTTTACTATTTTCTCCTCTACCACTGTTTTGTCCGTTTTCACTGTTTTATTTTCCTCCGCCGTCTTATCCGTCTCGGTTGCTTCCTGTTCTTTTACTATTTTCTCCTCTACCACTGTTTTGTCCGTTTTCACTGTTTTATTTTCCTCCGCCGTCTTATCCGTCTCGGTTGCTTCCTGTTCTTTTACTATTTTCTCCTCTACCACTGTTTTGTCCGTTTTCACTGTTTTATTTTCCTCCGCCGTCTTACCCGTCTCGGTTGCTTCCTGTTCTTTTACTATTTTCTCCTCTACCACTGTTTTGTCCGTTTTCACTGTTTTATTTTCCTCCGCCGTCTTACCCGTCTCGGTTGCTTCCTGTTCTTTTACTATTTTCTCCTCTACCACTGTTTTGTCCGTTTTCACTGTTTTATTTTCCTCCGCCGTCTTATTCGTCTCGGTTGCTTCCTGTTCTTTTACTATTTTCTCCTCTACCACTGTTTTGTCCATTTTCACTGTTTTATTTTCTTCCGCCGTCTTACCCGTCTCGGTTGCTTCCTGTTCTTTTACTATTTTGTCCTCTACCACTGTTTTGTCCGTTTTCACTGTTTTATTTTCCTCCGCCGTCTTATCCGTCTCGGTTGCTTCCTGTTCTTTTACTATTTTCTCCTCTACCACTGTTTTGTCCGTTTTAACTTTTTTATTTTCCTCCGCCATCTTATTCGTCTCGGTTGCTTCCTGTTCTTTTACTATTTTCTCCTGTACCACTGTTTTGTCCGTTTTCACTGTTTTATTTTCCTCCGCCGTCTTATCCGTTTCCGTTGGTTCATGCTCTATTACGATTTTGTCCTCTACCACTGTTTTGTCCGTTTTCACTGTTTTATTTTCCTCCTTTATTCTACCTTCTTCCACTGTTTTATCTTCTTTCACTGTTTTATTCTCATCTACTATTTTATCCACCACACTTTTCTCTTTTTCTATAATTTTATCCTCCTCCTCTGTTTTCTCTTTTTCAACTGCCTTATGCTCTTCCAATGTTTTATTGATTTCTACTTCATCCACATCCACTATTGCATTACCCGTGAAAATTAGAGATGGGCATTCGTGATTAAAATACTCAATCTCTTGTGGAATTTTCTCTGTCACCCAGATCTCGTCGGTGCGGACCGCCAGCTCGTAAATCTTTCCATACCAAACTTCGTAATAGTAGATCTTGTCAGCATGTAGGTCAGTTTCTGTACTTCTCCACAATTTAGAATATTCTGTTATGTATTTACTTTTATCCGGTTTTCCAGTAAATGCCCTGTGGAGAAAAAAAATATTGCTTAAACATTTACCATAATACAATATTATGTTTTATGTATGCTACAGTTCACACAGCTATTTCAACGGCCAATTTCGATTGTAGTAAATAAAGAATTATTTATTTGTTTATTTTTAAAATACAATGTTTTTTTTAAAATACAATATTCGGCAGGAAATTTGGCGTAAATTTACTTAGCAAAGCAAGTTTATGTCATTGTGTCGCTGGAAGACATTTAAACAGAATATCACCTAAAATTTATATTTCGTGAAAACATAAGATTTGTTTTATTTCTTCTTTAAATGTTTCATTTTTTTTTTTTTTTTTTCTTGTAAATTCTGTTTATAAGATAATTTAGGGGCAAATTCCTTTAATTTTTTTTAATTAGGGTGTGGGATATAGAAAGTGTATATAGGACGCGAACTTTAAAATTTCAAATGCTATGAGTTTGTAAGCTCTTTGAAAGTTATTCTAAAGAGACTTTTTTTTTTTTTTTTAAGTTCTATAATAATTTTTAAGTAGTTTATGAATGATAAATTTTTTTATTTATTTATTTATTTTTAAATCGTTGGAAACACCTTGAAAAAAAAATTAATTCGTGCAATTTTAATTTGAGTCGCTAAAAAAATATTTTTCAACGAGCTAACAATCCTTCTCTCTCGTGAAATTTCAGATTTTTCCCTCCTAAATTCCGCCAATGCATTGACAGCTCCAGCTTTTAAAAAATCAAATAAATGTCCCCTTACATAAGTGCATTTTTTTTTTTTTTTTTTTTTTAATAATAATATTAAAAAATGTCACTGTGTTTCTGAAGTTAGATAGTCGTATTTCTTTTTTCAAGACACTCTCAGCGCTTTTTACTTGACTTTGTAATACGAATGACTGTTTTGTTCAATTGTTTCGAGAATATTCGTTGTCTATGGAATTTATGGTAAAAAGAACAGCTGTATTAAACTGTTTTCAAAGTATTCATTAAATAAAATGTATTCGTTAACTAGAACCTAATTGTGTCGTTACGTACTACTTTCCAGAAGCAAAAATCTCAAACATTTTGATAACTATATCATTACGAACACTAACATTAGCTTCTGTTGAAATCTGTGTGATGGTCGGTCATGTATATAATGTCCGAAAATTTTGAATTTTTGTGATTATGAATATAATTTTTGTAAATATCTCAAAATGGAAAGTCACAGAAAGAACGAAAAGGACGATACACAAATAGATATTATAACAAACTTACTTACAAATTTCCAACGTTTTGGAGTTATGCAGTATACACACACTCATATAAACACACATACATACATGCAAACATCACTAAAAATTGTGTGTAATCGAAGATATTTATAAAAAAGGAGTTCGTGTTAAGACCAAAGTTGAAGCTATACAACTAGAAAACATGGAAGTCACAAATATAGATTTGCAACATTCTGTTACCATTCGTTTTTGAGATATTCGAGACACAAAATCCATTTCGCAAATCAGTATTACAATACTTTCTTTGTATAAACATAAAAAAAAAAAGTTCAGTATTTTTTAAACTGTTTTAACCCTTTATCTATTAACAAACTATTATTTTGTTTAAAAAGCAGATAAAATTTAATTCATGGAAGAAGTGTCAAAGATATTTATAAGAATAGAACGGATATCATTTTAATCTCACTACATGGCGGTAGACGCTACACATAACCGTTTTTGTTCAAGAAAGGATTTTACAGAGTGCTGTCGATGATTTTGTCTGCCTTTTTCACCATCTTCACGTGTGTTATAACAAATTCCTAATGCATAACTAATTTTTATATTACCTGAAGAATCGACCATTAATTTTAGAAAAAATATAAGGAACATAAAGAATAAATATATTTTAGCCATTTTTAAGGTCCTTATATTTTTTCAACCTCTGTGTACCAATGGTATACTAAAGTACCACCCCACTAAATACTATGATAAGGTGATATGCATAATATTCAATGCATATACTTATATTTACAAAAATATTCTTAAGTAACTAAAATATATGTTTCGCATACAGTTTTGTCTGTTTCATTGTGATGTAGATAAAGGGTAAAAAAAAAAAAAAAAAAAAACTCTATACCCCCATAAATATGCGTGTTATTCAAATACAAATGAATACAGATAATTTCATAGAACCTCGCAGTCACATGCCACAGCTACCTCGCATTTCAAGCTTCGTATTTTATTTTTATTTTTTCTCACGGTAATCGTAAATATAACTTTCTTTAACTTGTCCCTCGCACTTTATTTGTTTATTTATTTTATTTATTTATTTATTTATTTTATTTTATTTTATTTTATTTTTATTATTATGTTTTATTTTTATTTATTTATTTATTTTATTTTATTTATTTATTTATTTTTATTTATTTACTTTTTTTTTGTCTTCGTGGTAAAATTTTTACTGGAATATGTGACGTGTAAAGTGTTTTTTTACATTCTTGTTCAAGAGAAATCATTTAATTATTTCTCCAGTTATCAGAGAGAATTTTTAGAATTTGAAAGCGTCTAAAACACAAGTTGCCCAATATATCAAGCTTTCAACTTATGAA
Source organism: Salticus scenicus (assembly GCA_963930645.1). NCBI lineage: Eukaryota > Metazoa > Arthropoda > Arachnida > Araneae > Salticidae > Salticus > Salticus scenicus. The sequence continues at coordinate 169,015,463 of OZ005651.1, forward strand.
ATAAAAAAAAATTCTCTCTTTCGCGCACGTGAAATAAAAAAAAAAATATTTGCTAGAAATACTCAAATCTCAGCGAAAATTGCACGTGTGTATTTCATGTTCAGGAATAATGATTCTCTAATAATTTGGCAAGTTTTCTGAAAATTTTGTAAAATTATGTTCAAATCCATTCTTGTTATGCGCAAAAAAACTTACAAAAAAGGTTAATAATTTTTTTTTAATAAATTATATCTGTCTAAATAATCACGCAATTCTTATAAAAAAGCATAGAAATATTGCACTTAGTTTGTGAAATTATGTATTAATGTTACAAGTCATTTGTAGCATTTTATGATACAGGGTAATGCAAAATATTTGTGTTTTTCTTCAATTTGTGGCTGGTTCCTACTTGCACTCGTAACTAAATCGATAGTGTAAAATATGAATTTGTAAATGTTCTTTGCAAGTCTAAAGTTCAAGGTCATTTCGTGCAGTTTTTTTTTTTTTTTTTTTTTTTTTTTTTTTAAGAAAATAGAAAAATTGTTAAAATAAAAAAAATCGCTGATAATTTGGCCAACACTGTACAGGGTATAATTTTTCTTCAATTTGTGGTTGGTACCCTAAGTGACTAAATCATTGCTAGACAGTGTGAGCATAAGAATATTCTTTGCGTGTCCGAACTTTAATGCCATTTCGTTCAGCATTTCCTTGAAAAGTAGAGAAAAAAATGTCAAAAAGAAAACTTTATTATAATCACCCATTGTAGACACATTTACATACTTCGAGTAGGCTATGCTGATCAATAGTAGAGGATAAATAAGATAAAAAAAAATTAAAAGAAAAACGAATTGCAAATTTTACTTTAACTGACCAATTAACATTAAGTTTTAAAAGTTGTAAATATTGACAAATTTACATTTCATACACAAATAGTTTCGAATTTGTTATAGCCTCTGTGTAAATTTTTTTTAATCTTCATCCCTACTTTGCGAAAACCCTTATATAATAGGAAGTAAAAGCAAGCATTTCTGAATTTAGCGTATCAAAACACATTATAGAGACATCCAACGCAGCGGGGAAAATATATTGAAAAGCACAATTTCACCGACCTGTGTGAAATTGTGCCTGATACACCGACATTCTGGTGTATTGTTATGTAATCACGAAATACTTATAATAATCTTTTTCAGTTTTTCTTTTTTAATTCTAGTTGACATCATTGTCATATCGAAATCGTCTAACTAGAATTGTAATAATATCAAATTAATAACAAAATCTTACTTTTGTTGGAAAAAAAAAATCGAGGTTGGAGATTAAGAGGTAAGATAAAGAGTATTGTTATGTAAACCTATGTTAAACAATTCATATAAGGCTTCTGAAGAGTTTTATATGATAATTAGTTCTGTGTGAGGGGGGCTACCGCCCCCCTCAACCCCCCGTTTCATTAATGCACCTACATTTATACAGAATTTAATTCGGTTATTAAAAAATATTTCTCCTTTTAAAAAATAATTTATTAAAATTATTATTTAAAAAAATTATCTTTTATGATAAGGCAGACGATTTCCATATTAGAGAAGTAGTTTAACACCAAATATCCAAAAAAAGTCCATTTTCTTCTCAATATTTAAAAAAAAAAAAAAAAAAAAGTACGATTTTTTTTCTAAGTTTTTTTTCCGTTAAAAGTAAAAAAAATCGATAGCTTTGTTTTAAATTATCGCAGATCGATGGTTCAACCATTCGTTTTAAAGGTATTTTCCAGCTCTTTTGAAAGATACCCATCATGAAAATTTACTCCCCTCGAGGGGGGACTCCCCCCCCCCACGGGGGGGGGGGCGAGGCTCCTACATACACAAAAAAAATTTCCCAGTTAACTGTCTCTATTACAAAAAATATATATTTGTTTCATTTGGTTTAGTGCAGTCTATAGACGTTAAACGCTATTTTCCTGCAATTTCCCCCATAGACGTAATGTATTAGAATTCTCTTGATTGTCCCTGTACACGAACCATTTGCTTGATCTTAACGAAAAGCTTACTGTAGCATCCCTATATTATACACATTTAGAATACCAAGTTTGAACTTTCTGCCATAATTTGTTTTTGAGATATGCTGATAACAGACAGACACACAGACACACACACAGACACACAGACCATTTGCTAAAAACATGATTTTCGTATTCAGGGCACCTCAAAACGTGTAAATATAACAAAATCTCGCGTTCGAAAATTTGAGCCAAAAACAATACTTTCTCTACCTTATGGGTAAGAGAAAGTAAAAAGGAAGATTATTGTGAAAAAGAGAGTATCCACAGTAATCACTGAGCTCCATTTCTGTTCTAGGAAAAGTAACAATGAAAGTAGTAGATAAAGACTTAAAAAAAAAAAAAAAAAAATGTAAGAAAGAAAGAAAGAAAATCTTTAGATTTTATAATCGACGCTTCATTGAGGCAAACTATTAAATAATAATAATAATAAAAGTATTTCATTTAAAAGAAAGTAAAATTAAAAGTTCGGGAATCGTATCTTCCGATATACCACACGAACATTGGCTAGTTTATTCCATAAAAATAGTAATAAAACATACTTTCAGCATATCACACTATTTAAAATATCTTTATATCCCAAAAAATCTTTACATTCCGACGTTTCGGTTAATATTCAATTTTAACCATCTTCGGGGAAATGATGTACATAAACTATAAATCAAATTAAGCCAAATCTTGGATATTACAAATACAACTCACAAAGAAATTATTAAGTGATTACATAAATTATATAAAAAACACTCTATATACATCTTAAAAGGAGTTAAAAACTAATTTATGTAATCACGTATTAATTCCTTTGTGAGTTGTATTTGTAATATCGAAGAATGTCTTAATTTGTTTTATAGTTTATGTATTAGGTCTTTGCATAAATTCGTGTGGTTTTTTTATTGCTTCTTTTCATAAAAATACATCAAATCAAATGACAATTTTTAATCAAAATACTCTCCATTACTTTCTACAACCTTTGCCCATTTTTCGGGTAACAAATGTATACCACGGCGATAGAAGCTCTCGTCTTTGGAGGCAATAAAATGATCCACGTCCGCACGAACTTTTGCAACGACCTAATACATCATTTCCCTGAAGATGGTTAAAATTGAATATTAACCGAAATGACGGAATGTAAAGATTTTTTGGGATATAAAGATATTTTAAATAGTGTGATATGCTGAAAGTATGTTTTATTGCTATTTTTATAATTATTGACAGCATATATAAGTGGAATATATTTCTTTATAGTTTATTCTAGCCTAAGAAGAAAATGCATACACAAGTCTTCTTTATGCCATAGGTTTCTTAGATTGCCAACATGCAAACGCACGCATGAACACTTCTGTCTACTATAGATTTTTTTTCACATTCCCCTTTGTTTGAAATTAGTTAAAAATACGTAAATAAGAATTTGTCAATATTACCTGAGTAAGTACGTTTGTGTTGGGATTTCTTCAAAGAAGAGAGTCGGGTCTTCTGGCTCAGGTGGATTGGTGAGATTGCTGGGAAGACGCAAGGACAGGACAAAAATATTCACTGTAATACAAGGTGGTGGGCAGATGCATGGCTTTAATCGCATGCGCATCGGCACTGTATCTTCTATCGTCATATCTACAGTTTAAAAATAAATAAATAAATAAATATTTTAAAAAGTTATTATATGTATGTGTATATATATATATATATATATATATATATATATATATATATATATATATAAATGCTAAAAAATTAAAAATTTAAAAAGTGTAATTAAAATTCTGTTTTGCGTGCAATATATACAGTGGAACTTGGATAATTCGAAGTTGAAGGGACCTGAGAAAAATTCGAAATATCTAAAAATTCGAATTACATATACTATTTCATACTTGCCAACATACTAATTAAAATTCCGAAGTATTGTTAGCCCCGCCTTCTTTTTCACACCAATATCCGTTTTAGAGTATTTTTCTTCTTATTTAATCGTAATTGCATTTGCAAAATATTACTTTAAAAATTTACTGGTGTGAAAAAAAGGGCGGGACTAATAACACTACAGAATATTAATTAGGATGTTGGCAAGCATGCTATTTTGTCAAAAAGAAGAGATAAATTAAAAAAAATTAAAACTCTACGATCAAAGATTTAACATATAAACTTTATATCTAAGAAAGTTGCTACATCCTCTTCCCCCTCCCATTAAATCAATATTTTTTACGAGCTTAATTATTCAACACTTTTTTACTTCCTTATACAAAGTATAAGGAAGTATAGTAATCCCGATTTGCGAAATGGATTTTGTATTTCAAATTTCTCGAAAACGACTGATCGCTGAATGGTGCCAATTTATACATGTGACTGTCATGATGTCTAGTTACACACCTGCAAGTGTCGTCTTAACACGAGCTCTCGTTTTAGAGATATAAGGGATTTTACACGATTTTTCGTGACGTCTGTATGTGTGTGTGTGTGTGTGTCTGTGTGTGTGTAAGTCGCATAACTCAAAAACGGTCGGACGTAGAAAGTTGCGAATTGGTACATAGGTTTGTTATAACATCTAGTTGTGCACCTCCCTTTTTGGACTTTGTATGATTTTCCGTTTTGGAGATATTTAGGAAAATTAGGTTCATAATGACAAAAATACATAGGTTTTGGCCATAATGTATCAAAAAAACTGTATAGACAAATCTTGCAATCGATTTTTAACTAACTTCTCGACTAGCTAGATATTTGAAATTTTCAGGACAGCTCACAACACGGTGACAATACATTTTTCAAATAATTTTAGTCAACTATTTCAAGTCCCGCTGCCTTCGGCAGCGCTTATATGATTCGACAGAAAATTTATTTAACTAACTTCCCGACTAGCTAGACATTTGAAACTTTCAGACTAGATCAGAACACGGTGAAAATAATTTTTTTTAATACATTTAGCCAACTGTGTAGGGTCCCTGCTGCTTTCGGCAGCGTTACCAGTGCAAATCTTGGAATCGATTTTCAACTAACTTCCCGAGTAGCTAGACATTTAAAACTTCCGGAAAAGCTTAGAACAGTGTGACAATGCATTTTTTAAATATTTTTAGCCAATTGTTTCGGGTCACTGCTGCCTGCGGCAGCGTTTATATGGTTCAACAGAAAATTTATTTAACTAACTTCCCAACTAGCTAGACACTTGAAACTTTCAGAATAGTTCAGAACACGGTGGATATGCATCGTTTTCATACTTTTAGCTAACTGTTTCTGGTCCCTGCTGCCTTCGGCAGCGTTTATATGGTTCAACAGAAAATTTATTTAACTAACTTCCCGACTAGCTAGACATTTGAAATTTCAGAATAGTTCAGAACACGGTGAAAATACCTTTTTTTAATACTTTTAGCCATTTTTTTCGGGTCCCTGCTGCTTTCGTCAGCGTTACCAGTACAAATCTTGCAATCGGTTTTTAACTAACTTTCAGAAAACCTCAGAACACGGTGATAATTCATTTTTTTTTAAATATTTTTAGCCAACTGTTTCGAGTCCAGTGTCAATGTTTTTTAACATTATGTATATTTCTAAAAGTGTATAAGGAAGTCACGTGGTGCCCACATCAGATTTTTTAAAAATAGTCAGATATTTTTTATTGCTTCTTCAAGTAGTACAATCTTTATGTCATAGCATATGACTTCAACCTATCAGTTGATTCAAAAATAGAATCTTCTACATCAGACATGACTTTCAAGTTCATGTATATGCACCATATCTTCTGATGCACTAAGGGGTTTTTCTTATATTTCCAAATCCTTCTTTTGAAAGACTATTAAAATAAATAATGCATTTTAGCTGAGAAAAATCTTGGGAAAATTCTTTACTGTAATATGTTAAAGTTAATCGTATGAAAAATTCTAATTATCCAAAATAGAATTCGAATTATCCACGATTTTTTAACATTATTTTAATACAAAATTCAAGGGACCGAGTAAAAAACTCGAATTATCCAGAATTTCGAATTAAAGAAGTTCGAATTATCCAAGTTTCACTGTACGCTGTAGCAATAGAAATATAATATTAGATAACAGCATAACATACTTTTTGAGTTCTTGCCATCCTTGTAGCTCATTATTCTTTTTGCCAGCACCTTGTATGCTTCAATGTATGAATTAGTTATTAGGGAAGTACTAAGCCACCTAGTGACGGGATATTGCCTGGTTTCGTATTCCTTTAAAAAAAAAAAAAAGGAGGCAAGAAGGAAAAGAAAAAGGTAATTAAGCTTGAGTAATAAATTATCATGTCATGAATTAAACATATCAGCAATTAAAGAGAAGAAATAAAAGAATGTAATAATTAATCGTTATTAATGAGAAAGCAACATATTATGAACATAATTATTTCCTTTATCAGTTGTAACCAATCGTCCCAAATATTAAAATTTTTAATGCATCGAAAGTCTGCGAACGGCGGACATTTTATACATTGATTTTTAGAATAATCGACATGGATTTACTCTGTTTAAACCAATTATAATACTTTTTAATACTCAAAAAATTCAACTGCTTAAACAATTTTAAAATTCAATATTGTATATGTGTACCCCGGAGGTAAAGGACACCGTGTCCAATTATTTTATTTTATTTATTTATTTATTTATTTTGTGAAAAGAGTTATCACTAAAATGTATTAATAAAAACAGTATTTTCATTTAGTGCATTGTATTTTTAATGCTGTGTTAAAGTATCATAATGCGATTACTGATCTTTACGAAGAAGCATGCAAAAAAGTTAGGAAAATAAATGTTGTTCTCCTGAAAAATTACATTTTTGGACATGATTTCCTTTATTTCCGGGGTATACGGATATTTATAGCATCTCATTACATCTAAAACATAAAAAAATATCGAAGAATCCGGGAGGAAAAAATTAAACGCGTATTTGTAAAACTGTAAGGTATGTTTCTTAACTTTTCGAATTTTTTATTTTATTAATATACTTTTTTTTTTTTTTTTTTTTGGTATGACAATGAGATACAAGTAAATATTGGCTGAAAGACAAAAGAATTAAAATGTAAAAAGTAATATGTTTTATATATTAAAGTGTTTTGAACAAAACAATACATACTTGAGTATTAAGTTTGTAACCATAAATGCTGCAATATGTCTTTGATATATTTTGGTTATAGGTAGTATAGCACCGCTTCTGTAAATCAATGTGCACCAAAATTGCTATAGCTCATATTTTATTATATTATAAGAACTTTTAAGAAAATTTCGTTTAATTACATTCAATTGATGACACAATATAGATGACACGCAAAGCATCAAAATATGACATAAGCGCCACTAGTTGTTTAAGTATGCCAAACTCACCGTCAATGTATGGCAATTGTCAATTAAATATCATGTTTTACTGAGCTCCCTGTACTTACTCGAAAGATACCGATCCCACAAAGTTTGTGCAACGACATGCAGATGTGTAAAATTAAACAAATACTGATTACTTTGAATGATTCAAAACTTGTAAAAGTATCAGAAATTACAAATTCTATGCAATACAGTCGGCAGCAAAAGTATCCGAGCACAAGCAAAAATTCCTATGTAAAAAAAGTACCCTTAATACTGTTTTGTTAAATAAATCACTCTCGAATAATGTTTTTAGACAGTCTAAAAACATTATTCGACAAGTATTTATTTAACAAAACAGTATTAAGAGTACTTTTTTTATATAGGAATTTTTGCTAGTGCTCGGATACTTTTGCTGCCGACTGTATAAAGACCTATTTGACTTGATATAGATAGTTTGATTTAAAAAGTGCTTTATTAAAAAGTTTTGTTAGTCTTATTTGCAAAGTTCACCAATTTCAAGAAATTACATGTATGAGTATTGAAACATTTTTAACGTAAGATACTAAGGAATTTTTAACAAACATGTAAGAAGTAAATACTGCAATAAAAACTAACCGCATTTTTCCCCACAACTCATACAATTAATAAACTTTGCCGTATTTACGTATAAATTCTTTCACAATTAAATATTACTGTTAGAATTTATGGTGGGGAAAAATATGGTTAGTTTGCGTAGTAGGATTTCTAATTATTATTTAAAATCAAAACGTATTTTATACAAACCGTAAATCGGTGAGTCACATTATAAGGAAGGCATTCCATGCCATATCTACATTCTGACGTTGCACCAATCACCTGAAAAAGGGTTATTATTTATTTATTTATTATATTTATTTATTTATTTATCTATCTATCTGTAATCAAGAGGTAAGGGACTCCATGTCTATTTTGGACATGATGTCCTTTACCTCCGGGGTAAAAAATTTTATTTTATATTTTGTATTTTATTATTTATTTCTATTTATTTATACATTACATAATATTATATATAATATATATAAATATCCATAATAATTCATACATATGTGTAGATATAATAATATGTACATGGTTGTAAGCGTTGATTATTCGTTAGGTGGATTTCTAAACGTTTTTTTATACCATTATAAAACGATGTTTCTTAATGATAAAAATGTGAAATATCAATTCTGTTTTTTCAGCGTTTCTAAAACAATGTCTAATCGTTTTTTAAACGTTGATAATAAAGTACTTTTCAACATTTAAAAAACGATTTAATTTCGTTTGCTTGCGACAGCATGTTTCATCTCAACTTCATTATTTCTCGGGTTGAACGGCCGCCATTACTGTCACGGCCATTCGTAATGTCGACACAAGCATTGAAATTTCCGTTCAAGCTATACGCTTTTTCTGCTTATTGTGAATCGTAAGTATTGATTTTTTTTTTTATACTTTTTAAATATATTACCATTTAGTTTTATTATATTTATAATACTAGCACTTGTTATTAATATTCCATTTTCGTAAATGAAATTTACAAAATTTTGTTTAAGCCTAATCTTGTAGCATGATCTCTTCAGATTATTTTTTAGAGAAAACCATCATTCATTGAGATAATTTTCTTTGTGCAATTTTTTTTTTATATCGTAGAGAACATAACTTAAGTTATAACGTTACTATTATTTTTTTAACCATAATATCTCTTTGAAAATTTTTAAACTAAGAGAATGCGGGATTTCAGCTAATATAATGAATTAAGTTTAGATTTAATTGTTTCTTCATTTTGTATGCGATCAAAACCTGTATTTGGGGATTATAACGAAGGTATATGATATAAAAAGATAGTGCAAATATTTATTTTGCTTCATGTAAGACGAATGCCTATTTCATACCTTTCTTTGCTGCATTTAAACATGATGTAATAAAGTACTGTTAAAAAAAAAAATCTATAGCTTTATACTTATGTTACCCTAATTTCTCTATATATTGCTGTCTTTTTTCGTCGACTGCATGATAACAAGTGCTATATATATATATATATATATATATATATATATATACAGTAGTGGACAAAATTGTGGAAACCTTTTGAAAAAAGTTGATTTTAGTGGTTTGATGTCTAATAACACCACTTTATTTTGTACCAATACGACAAAATTATGTATCATTGGAAAGGTAATTTAATCAAGATTGTAAAGCAATATTATTTAAGAATAGTTTTTTAATAGAACACCATTTATAAAGAAGAAAGGTGATATACATAAAAAAATGAGATATACAAAAATTTTCACCATACCAGTTAATACTTAGTTGAGTAACCTTCAGCCTTAATTACGGCCTTACAGCGCTTTCCCATGGATTGAACCAACTTTTTTAGTTCTGTTGCTGTTATAACATGAAAACAAGATTGAATTATTGCTTCTGTTAATTTGTTTTATTGCTGGGTTGCTTTTGTCTAACAAGTTCCTTTAGTCGGCTCCATATATTTTCGATTGGGTTAATGTCTGGGCTATTCCCAGGCCATTCCAGCAGTTGAATATGATTATCTTGAAACCACTTCTTGCACACACCAGCAACGTGACATGGAGCTGAATCCTGTTGAAATATAAATGCTTCATTATCTTGGAAAAGATCATGTGCAGAAGCAGCAGCTTGGGCCCAAGTATTTCATTTCTGTATCTTTGGGCATTTATATTCCCATCGATCACGCTAATTCTACTCACACCTCTTGATATCATACAACCCCAAATCATAATACTAACTGGGTGTTTCACGGTAGGTGTAATGCACTCAGGATGGACATCTTCTCCAATTCTTCTCCATACGTATTATGCCATCACTACCAAACAGGGAGATTTTGGTCTGATCACTGCAAATTACACTGTCCCATTGTTCTGTTGTCCAGTTAACATGAGCTTTAGCCCAGTTTAATCTTTTCAACATTTGTTTCAGAGACAAAAATGGCTTTTTTCGTGGAATTCTAGCGTTTAGACCACATTCATGCAGTCTGCGTCGAACAGTCCTTGCACTTACCGTCACATTGCATTGTAACATTTCCCCTTGTATACACCGAGATAATTTTTTTCTGTCACCTAGGCACAGTCTTTTAATTCTTCTATCATCACTTGCTGTTGTGCACCTTTTTCTACCTTTACCAGTCTGGTTTTCTAATGACTGAGTCTCCTTGTACCTCTTCAAAAATTTAGAAATGCCACCTGTGGTTAAGTTTCCCCCAATATTTCTTTTAATTTCTTCATAACTGTAGCCTTGTTCACTTAATGTTACTATTTTACATCGCTTCCTAGGTGAGCAGTCAACTCTTTGCGCCATTTCTTTAATTTTATATTGATATTTTTTTTTATTACATTTCACAAGCTCACTAGTAAATCAAAAAACACACACACACACAAAAAAAAAAAAAAACTTGATAGCAAATACAATACACACTGATAAATGTCCTGTGACCTGTTGTCTCATTGCCAAAACATTTCCAGAACAATATGAGATCTGAATGGTTCTGTTAACACTCATGCCCATTGGCTACATTCAAACGAAGGACAGCTACTTCCTATAAACGTAAGCAAGCTGTGCTTCTTTTTTTTTTGGTTATTTGGCTATAACTTTTTATATAATACAGATAATTGAACAAATGCTATTGCTTTACAATCTCGATTAAATTACCTTTCTAATGATATATAATCTCATAGTATTGGTACAAAAAGAAGTGGTGTTATTAGACATCAAACCACTAAAATCAACTTTTTTTCAAAGGGTTTCCACAATTTTGTCCACTACTGTATATATATATATATATTTAACTTTGGTTACATTACATTTTACTTATAATTATTATTTTTTTAAAGTAGTATATATAATTGTTATATTTTTGTGAACATTACACACATCTAAAAACATTTTAAAACTACATAAATATTGTAACCTTATCTCTTTTTGTATTACTTTCAGCACTTTAAAACCTTATGCAATAAACATTATTGTTAAATAACTGTATCATAAAGTTGCATTAACTTTATTTTTATGTTTTGCTTCCAGGGTTTGCTAACTTTAAAACAATGAAGGTTTCATCTTAAAGTGAAAGCAGGTATGTATAAAAATTTTATTCAATAAAAGTGTTAATATAGTAAATATTAAAGTAAATTACAAATTGTGTATACTGGAAAATTGAAAATTTATTTTCTGACACATTAGATTATAAAATGTATATAAAAGTACAATTTATATGAAAAGTGGAATAGATAGTAGTGTTTTTTAGAACTATATGATGTTGTTTCTGCTCTGCGTATATTACATTATTCGCCCATACTGAAAAGTTAATTTAGTTAAAAGAACATACCACTATTATTTAAATTTTAAGAAAACAAATGGTATGTTTTTATAACGATTTAAAATTCAATTTTAGTTATTAAAATGTTATTTTTGTTAAAACAAAACAATATTTCATTCTTTTTTTCACTCTCTCTGAAGTCTGTCATGTTTCACTAAATTTTTAATACTCAGAATCTACTATTATAATTTAAACAAAGCAAATTCTCGTAATACATTTATTTGAAATTATAAAATTAAACGTAAACAAAACCGTACTAAATGTAAACTGATTTAGAAAAGCATTTTTTTTAGATTTTTTTTTAAGGGGGGAAAAAAGTATTTCTTTGAAATTTCATTTTATATTTTTGTAAAACTTAAGTTTTGTGAATTTTGTTATAAAATTATGAAGTAAAAGTTTTCCTTATTAAATTATTTTTTTTTAATAAATGAGATGTTATTTTCATATGGTGAAACTCAATAGTGATATGAAAAAGTGTATAAGTTCTTTTTTTTTTCTTTTTCTTTTTTTTTTTTTAAGTGTACAGAAAGCAGAAATCAAATTATCAATTTCATTTTCAATTGGTATTAAAAAATAATTTATCTTAAAATACAGTTTATTACTTAAAATAGATGAAAATGTTAGAATGCTTTATAAGAAATAATTGAATTTTATTTGTAAATAGCTTTTTCTCAGAAGACATGAAAATGCTTTTTCAAAACAACTTGCCTTATAAGTTCAGGAAAAACTTTAATGTTGTAAATGTTGTTGCATAATTATGCAGAAAAAACTTTCATAATATGAATATTTCAAATCAATGAAATGTTAACTTTGTATGACGAAATTAAAAATTGGTTTAGTTGTTTAGAAGCGGGCCTTTTAGAAGTTTTCACTTTTCTCTCTACTTTCATTTTCTCATTAATTTATACTAAAAATAAAGAACTTTAAAATACTATTTGTTGCTTAAATTTGATAAAAATAATATAATACTTCATACGAAAAGATAAGAATTCAATTTTAGCTGTCAATATTTAGAATTTTCTGACAAAACTCTGAATATCTTTTTTGTCGAAATAGTGATTTACGTTTCAGTAAGATTTGACTTTTGTAGGTATAGGTATTGTTACATAATTATCAGTAAAGAATTTTATGATAAACAATCTTATAAATGTTTAAAATATGATTTTTATATGGTAAAACTTAAAAGTGATTCAGAAGTAAATCTTTTTTAAATGATTATTCCGCCCTCAGCATAAATTTCACTCTCAAGTGATACTGAAAAATAATATTTGTTTAAAATACTGTTTATTACTAAAATTGTTGAAAATTTAAGTGTTAACATTTAAATTCTGCTATTTTTTTTTTTTTTTTTTTTTTTTTTTTTTTCAGATGCTGTCTCAGGAAATGAATATTTAAAGCTAATATGTAACCGAAAAATTGTGAAGCCAAAGAGGGTAAAAAAAAAAAAAAAAAAAAAAAAAAAAAAATGTACAATTTAAGTGAAATAAAATCTAAGCTAAATGAGATAAAATGAGTTTTCTTTATTTCTCTTTCTTTCTTTCTTTCTTTCATTTTTTTTTACTTTTAATTATAGGAAGATTTTATTTAATTCATTTGAAATGTAAAAAGAAAAAGAAAGTGGAAGATCCATTTCTTTATGCTCAATGAATATGTTTCATCATCTTAGATATGGGTTTCCTCCCCTCCCCCCCATTTATTTGTTTTATGTATTTCAAGAAACCGGTTGAATTAAGTAACATACATATGTAGTTTAAATTCCTTGTGAATTTTCATTTTAATTTTATCAACTTATGTTTTACTACTATGAGTAATGTTTAAGTTAAAAAAAAAATGTATTTTAAATGATAAATATGAATTTATAAAAATCTAAAATTATTCATGAATTGTTTTAAATATTGTTTAAATTAAATCTTTATAACTATTTAATATTTAAATGTTAAGATCTTAATTAAACTAATATATATATATATATTTTTTCCTTGTTCATTACGAGAAATTTTATTCAAATTTATTTTTTAATCTGATTAGGAACAAAACTTAATATTCTACGAAAATATTGATTACACTAGGTATCAAGTCCTTTCCCCACACCCACTTTTTCCTTTGTTGATGTAGCAGTTGAGATAATTTGTTATTATATAAACAGTATTATGAATAATTGTATAATAATCGATACTACTTTTACCTTTTAAAACAAAAGTTAAAAGAAAAATTGAATTGAATTTAAATATAATTTATTGAACAAATATTCTTCTGGCTGATTTTTACTGATTTTATATATTTAATATATTAATATATATATATATATATATATATATATATATATATATATATATATATATTTAAGATTGCTATATTTTATTTTTATTATTTTAGATTGATTGAAGCCAAAGTGGTAGTAATAAATGACTGATTTTAAGCTACCTAAGTATTTTGAGTAAATATTTTTTTTATAATTTGCAACCAAAATCTTTTTTTTTTTATTAATATTCAACGATCATGGTTCATTAGTATCAACATTTCATTTTATGACTCCTTTGAAGCATGTGATCTAAGGTGGCTTGTTACTGTTAGCTAATCATATAATTATTCATAATCAAAATTAGTTTATGGCCAATGATTTAATTCTTTTTTCACATTTGTAAAATTTGTAATTGTTAAATTAGTTTTGTTTTATATATATATATTTTTTTTAATTTATTTTGAATAATAATAATGATTTAAAAAATTATATGTTGAAAATTTTTAGAAATCAGTTTTTAAAACGAGGACTAATTTAATATGGCTGTGAATTAAACAAAATTAAAAATATATTTTATGTAATGATTATTTCTGCTGATTACCAATTTACTCGTATTGCTCTTAACTATCAGAAACAATTGATAACGTTCCTTTGAAAAGCTGTTATATTGCTACAGAATTAATTCAGATTATAATAAGTATTTTACATCTGCAGTTGAGTGTCAAAAAGGTTTATGTTCAGAGGCAAAGGAAGGAAAAGAGCTTAACTCTCCCCCCCTTCCCCCCCCCCCACCACCTCATTTAGAAGATTGTAAAGTTTTCTTTTAATGCTAAATGAAAGAATCACTCTTTTAAAACCAAAATTTCAGTTACACAAATGTTAATTTAAAGTGATATTTTTACTAATATTAATAATTAGTGAACATTGTCAATTAATTATTAATTGACATTCCTGAAAACTTTTTTGAGCTTTTTTTGAAAATAAGTTTTTTTCAGCTCCTTATACGATTTATGAATTGCTACACTCTTGTTTATGATAATTTTGTATTAATTTTTTAGATTAAGAGACTTCGAAAATTTTATTTTTGTCTCATGCTCTGAGGGAGGGAGAAATTATAATTTACAAATTACGTATAAATTTCCAGAGAGATTACTTATAAATTTACTCTGTATATTAAATAAAGATGTACTTAGTACATTTATATGTATATGTTTATTTTCTTTTCAGTGGAAAATACTTGTCAATCACACATACATAAAGTTAAATTTGTTTTTCAATAATAGTTAATGATTAAAATACCAATCTTCATTTTCAAGAAAAAGAAAAAGAAAAAGCCAATTTGTCTATATAATTTGGAATTTATTGTTTTAGTATCTAGAATTTACAAACAAAAAAAAAAAAAAAATCTTGAAATTAAAATTATAATATTTATTTTCTTTGCTGAAAAATTTTGTTAAAAATGTAAAGTGCAATATTTTCTTATGAGAATTTTTAATAACTGAACTAGAAGTAGTTTATAAAATTAACGATTACATTGATGTTCCAGTCTCCAGCTATAAGTTTTTTTATACATAAAATGAGTGATTTTTTTTTCTTTTCAAAAAGTGAATTTATTGATTCCGAATTCCCCCCCCCCCCCCCGGATAACCAGAGGCGATTAATATTAGATAATTTTTTCTTTCTGTGCATTTTACATTTTTAATAAAATTAAGGCTGAGAAAGGAGAAATTTAATTATATGGAGTTTCACTGTGTATACAGCATGAGATGTGTAAAGATTTTGATAGATATCATTAGGATAAGCATTTTTTTTTTTTTACACCTAACATGTAGAGTCCCTTGATACAGCATTATGTATCCCTATATATATATGTGTATATATATATATATATATATATATATATATATATATATATATATATATATATAATTATTTATAATGCCACAGTTATTCACAAGATTTAATGTGTTTAATACGCGGTCTCCCACTGAAGAAAATTAAATGTTAGAAAACATATACAAAAAAATAAATATAAAATAAATAAAATATTTGGTTATAACTTTTTTTTATAAATGTATAATTGACAAATTGTAAAAATAGTTATAACACCAGAATTTTTTTTTTTTTTTTTTTTTAACATATGTTTAATTTTTAACAATGGGAAATCAGTATTTAAATTAAAAAAAAAAAAAAAAAAAAAAAAAAAAAAAAAAAAAATCTTGTGTATAATTTTTTTTTATTTATCAACTTTTACAAAAAAAAAAAAAAAAAAAAGATATATATATATATATATTAGGCTGTGGTGCTGTATTAATAGAATCCAGATAATGGGTGTCAAAATATATTTTTAATAATAGATATGAATATCTGGAAAAAATATCAGGTCTTGTATCCAGTCACTGTAAAAAAATATGTCCTATTTGCTGCCAGAAATTCGGTAATTTGAAAAAATATGTTCTGACAAAGTAATTTTTTTCGTAAATTACGCGTATTTTCTCAAATTACAGAGAATTTCTGCCAGCAAATAGGACATATTTTTTTTTTACAGTGAGGACAACCTGTATTTTTTCAAATATCGATACCAAGAGCACTTTCGTTTAGAAAACGTTGCAGATATGTTTGCTCTACCCCAGAAAAAACGTTTTGTAGGGTCATAATGAACGTTTAAAAGCAATGTAAAAACGTTTAAACTACTCTTAATAACCATTTTTTTTAATGTTTAAAATGGTCTATATAAACTAATTTTCAACGTTTAAACGTTATTTAGTCTCTAAATTAACGTTTTTTCAATGTTTAAAATGATCTATATAAAATAATTTTCAACGGTTAATAGTCTCTAAATAAACGTTTTTTCAATGTTCAACATTATTTATATAAACTATTTCTCAACGTTCAGTAATCTGTAAGTAAACGTTTTAATCAACGTTTAAAAAACTTTGTTTAAACTATTTTTCAACGTTCAAAAACATATACGCAAACGAATTTTCAACATTTGAAAAACCATTGAAATACCGTGTAATCAACGAGACATTTGTTCGTTTTTATAACCGTCCTTCGCAACATTTATTCAACAAAAGTCCTAACGAATATCCAACTTTTTATAAACGAATGTGTGCTACTTGGGTTACGTGGTAAAATTGCTAATTATTATTTAAAATCGAAATGTATTTTATACAAACCCTAAATCGTGTAATCATTTTGTAGAAAAGACATTCCAGACCATAATTACATTCTGACAATGCACCAATCACCTAAAAAAAAGGTTATTATTTATTTATTTATCATATTTATTTATTTATCTATCTGTAATCAAGAGGTAAGGGACTCCATGTCTATTTTGGACATGATGTCCTTTACCTCCGGGGTACAAATTTTTATTTTATATTTTATTTTGTATTTTATTATTTATTATTTCTATTTATTTATACACTACATAATATTATATATAATATATATAAATATCCATAATAATTCCTACATATGTATAGATATAATAATATGTACATGAATCTTTATGTATACACACTATCTACCAATAAGTACTATTTGGACACTTTCGAATTTGGACGTTTAGTCAAACATCAAAAAAAGTTCTTTATTAATCATATTGAAACTTTGTAGTGTAATGAACATTTTACACCTCATATGTATCAGCAAAAGTTGTGTACTAAAGAGTAAAAGGAAACCACTAAAAAATTGAACAAAAATCAAAATGTTTTAGATTACCCTGTAAAAAAAGTAATGTCTTAAATGCGTTTTGACTATAGCATGTGATTATGAGAATATTTCTCATTATCTGTATAAAATTTTATGAGACTACTACATACATTTATGAAAATATAACGCTTTTTTTTTTTTTTATTGCAAAAAAATTTCTACTTTTTAATTATAAAACTTAGGCTATTAGACCTAGTGCTAAAACATTTTTGAAAATTAGGCATATTACAACAAACACAGCATACTGTAATCGGAATACAAAAATGTTAATTATCATACGAAATCTAAACAGTTTTACTAAATAATTTTTAACCCCTTGAATGCTCAATTTATTCGCAGAGTGGCAAGAGTTTCCGTTTCAAAAAGGAGCACTGATACCAGTATTCTTTATCGATAATTTCTATCACAATAAATTATTGTACGAATGTGATAGAAATTATTGATAAAGAATACTGGTGTCAGTGTTCCGTCTTCGGACGGAAACTTTTGCACATTTGTTTGTTCGGCTGGTCGAGCTTTGCTCGGGATAAGCCGGGAAGGGATTAACTATGCATGCGCTAGCTTTTCAAAAATTTCATTTGCATAATTTATTAGCCAAACGTATCGAGAAACTTATGTGAAAACCCCAAAAAAATATGTTGCAAATTCAAACAGTTATGAGAGACAGAATGAACAGGATTTCAGTTCTCTCAAAATAAAAACTAAAATACACTATCTACCAATAAGTATTTGAACACTTTCGAATTTTGACGTTTTGTCAAATATCTGGAAAAGTTATTTAGAAATCTTCTTGAAACTTTGATAGTGTAAAGAACAGGTTATACCTCATATATTTCAATAAAAGTTGTGTCCTGAAAAGGAAAAAGGGAGCAGTAAAAAATTAAATCACAAAATGTTTTCGTTTACCTGTAAAAAGTAATACCTTAAATGCATTTTGGCTGTAACCTGTGATTATGAGGACATTTTCATTATCTGAATACATTTTTATGAGGCAACCGCATACATTCATAGAGATATAACTTTTTTTTTTTTTTTTTCAAACAAAATTCCACTTTTTTAATTATAATACGTAGAGTATAACCCAGTGCAAAGACATTTGTAGAAAAATTGGCATACTACATTAGACTAGACACAGCATACTGCAATCAGAGTGCAAAAATGTTAAATATCTTACAAAATATGAGCATTTTCACAATATAATTTTTAACTACACATGCGCTAGCTTTTAAAAAAGTTTCATTTACATAATTTAATAGCCAAAAGCATTGAGCAACTTATATGAAACCCCAAACAAATATCGTGTAAATTCAAAAAGTTATGAGAGGTACAATGAACAGAATATCAGTTCTCTGAAAATAAAAGCTAAACTATTAGGGATTTTAGTGACATTTTTATTTTGATTCAATCAATGCCCAATGATAACACAGTGTTTGCTGATTGTAAATAAAGATTGATAAAACCTACTATCATCTTCCCTTTTTTTTGAGAAGAACTGAAACTTTGTTCATTCTATCTCTCATAAACTTTTGAATTTACACGATATTTGTTTGGGGTTTTCCTGTAAGTCTCTCAATACGTTTGGCTATTGAATTATGAAATGAATTTTTTTTAAATCTAGCGCATACGTAGTTAAAAATTATTTAGTAAAAATGTTCATATTTCGTAAGATATTTAAAATTTTTGCATTCTGTAATATGTCAGATTTCTGCACTGGATCTAATACCCTACGTGTTATAATTAAAAAATTGGATTTTTTTTTTCCAATTAAAAAAAAAGTTATCTCTATGAATATACGTAGCCTCATAAAAATGTATACAGGTAATGGGAACAATCCTCTTAATCCCATGCTAAAGCTAAAACGCATTTAAAGCATTTCTTTTTACAGGGTGATCCAAAACATTTTTACTTTTGTTTAATCTTTTACGGGACATTTTTACCTTTTCAATTTCAAGACACAACTTTTGCTGAAATATATGAGGTATAGCATGTTCTTTACACTACCAAAGTCTCAAGATGATCCCAAAAGAGATTTTCTGGATATTTGACAAAACGTCTAAATTCGAAAATGTCCAAATACTTATATTGTTAGGTAGTGTACATAGTACATAAATGCTGTATAAAAGGTAGCATATAAAATATGTAAATTACTTGATTTCATCAATAACTTTGTATGCTATTAGCAGTCAAAATTTGCATTGTTTATGGGACACGCTATATCAGAGCGCCAGTCTTTTTTTTTTTTTTTAATCTACTTAAAAGTTATGAAATATCTTCTGCATTTTTTAAAAATTGTGCGAACTTCAATCATGAAAAAAAAAACGATTTTAAAATGATCTAGAAAATATAACAACTTAATTTTAAATCTTATGGTTAATAAATCTTTTACGCATTTTTCGAATTCGCCTAAAAAGTCATGAAAAATTTATTACGTTTTATATTTAACCTGCTATGTATACTTGCCTTGTAGTACTCACTAGTAATAAGTAAAAACTATATAAATACCGTAAAATTCAAAGCTTTTTGGTTAATACTTATAAACGCCAATCCTATTTTCTTTCTTTTTTTTTAATATTAATAATTTTCGCTAGTATTTCTGCTTTAAATAAGAACGAAAAATCATGCGGCACGCTTTGATTATTATTTTTTTCCAAATGTACGTAATTGTTGTATCGTATAACTTTCGATGCTCTTGGCCTCAGACAACGGACAGACAGTAGTTCTGAAAGGCATACACGACATATAATAATTGAATTTCTTTTCATTCCTAAACATTGTCATAAAGTATTAAAAATGCTTAATACAAAAGAAAACGGAGCCCTTATATTCTAATTGTAGCCCTTAATGTGTCTGAATATTTTAGTGTAGCCCTGTAAATCAATCATATTCTTACAAAATATTATTTTAGCATATTAACAATAAATGTCAGTATCTTTATTATTTTTACAATAGAAAGTTCTTTAAATGTAATTTATAAAAATGTATGTCCTAAAATGCAATGCATCGGCATTTTTTGGGTGTCCTTGTACACAAACCAGTTCCATATATGACCTATTAATGCCATTTAAAATAGGGAACATTCCATAGTGAATTTGAATAACATATAAATATATATATATATAGATATATTTAATTCCGAAAATATTTACGGACGCTGTGGACGAGCAGACGGACAGATAGACAGATAGGTACAAAAATTGAAATTATATTCACGCGTAAAGAATGTTATAAAGTGTTAAATTGCTTAACGTAAACTAAAATACAATTCCAGCAAATTTCCAATGAAAGCCCTAAATGTAACTGAATATTTTTGTGTGGCCCTGTAAATCTAATGCTAATCATACTACATTCTGTAGAAAGCATTCTTTTGTGCATATGAATAACATATTTCAATTTTATTAAGATTTGTTCAAAGTAAAGTTATTGAAGTTTGACTTATAGAAATACCTGTCATAGAACGGGTGCTTTGGAATACTTACAGGTGTCCCTGTGCACAAACCAGTGGTGGTTTACTCCAATATCCGATAGCAAGAATTCAATAGTGGACGCTAATAACATATATCCGTTTCATTGAAATATGTGTAAAATAAAGGAATTAAAATAAGTTCACAAAAATACCTCTCATAGAACACAATGCTTTGGAATAATTTAGGGTGGTCCTGTACACATGCCAGTAGAGGTATTCACTTCATTTTCAATAGCAAACATCCGATAGTGAGCTTGAATATCATATGTCAGTTTCAAGAGATTCCGTGAATATTTACGGGAGTTAGGGCGTGGATATACAGACAGACAGACAATTCTTAGTACTTTTCAACGTTATTGAAAAGTGTTAAAAACATTTAGAAAGTGATAAAATCGATTCAACTGTCAGGAAAATTATAATTTTAGAAAGTATTTCAAAAATGGCAAGTATAAGGCATTTAACGATGCCACTAAAAGTATTAATTTTAGAATGAAAGTTAAAAAAAAAATATTTTGTTACGTGAGATGACAAATTAATTAAATGTTAAATAAATGTTCCTGAGATCATTTTTAGGAAGATATAAAACTTTTTGGCTGTTTAAACGGAAAATGTGTCTTTAAACGGCCATGTTGCCCATCCCAGCGAGATGATGGCAAGTTAAGAAACAAAAGTTTAAAAAAAATATCTTGTACATGCGCAAAACTTAGAAAAGATTAAAAAAATGTGCATAGCAAAATAATTTCTTCAAAAACAGTGCGGGAACAATTAAACAAAGTATGCTAAAAACCGAAGATCTGCAAAAATAAGCCATTACTAAGAAAAAGAATTAAAAAAAACGATACTTTAGTTGACCAAAAATCTAAAATAAATATCAGTTAACTATTAGGCCGAACTGGTTTTCTCTGATGAGTCAAGTTTATTTTATTTCGAGCTGATTAAAAAAAAAAAAAAAAAAAAAAAAAAAACTACTAAAATGATAAAAATGTGACCGAATTATTGAAAATTGCATTCATAAAACAATGACACATTCTCCGTACATTATGGTACGGAGGTGCATAAATTTTCAATGAGTCAGACAAATTTTTATGCTCAAGGGATCAGTTAATTCGAAATAAAACGCGGCCGTTATAAAAACGGCGCTTGACCGACTATTTTGAAGATATCTCAGACTTTCCGCAAACAGAATTTCAAGATGACATTGCACCATACTATAGGGCGTCTGTGGTGCGTTTATTCGATTCAAATTGTTAAAACTACCTATCCTATCCCATGAGCATCGCCAATTCTGTAAGCAATCATACCTTTTTTTACTTTAAGTTAAATCCCACGAAAAATATCGTAGAATTTCTTTTTCATCAGACTTGGAAATAGCCCTAATCTCAATCCGCTCGAAAATATTTAGTCTATAAAAAAGCGCGGGAAAGGGGCGAAGATTAAAAAATTGCAGCCTACAACTGTGAAAAGACAAAAAAATTATTTATGATATTTGGCACAGAGAAATTTCTTATATTTATATTAAAACACTGCATAATACTATGCCATTGCGCATTAAAGCAGTAATTCCATATAAAGGTGGAATAACTCAATGCAGAATACATATTTTTATTAAAAAATTGCTTAGACTTAACAAATAAATAGTTTTATTTCATGTATTAAAATATAACTTGCTTATATCATGTAATAAATCATAATACAGTACAAAGTATTGTTTGTTTTCGTTAGCTGTGACCCTGCTCACCTATGCGCATGCGTGAGGTCTGCATTGATTTTGTTAAAATAGGGTAGAAGCGTAGAAGATGAGAGAATGTTTACATTTTACGAGTGAGAGGTAAGTTGCGGTTTCTTTTTTCTTTTTTTTTCTTTTCAGGACATTATTGAATTTTGAGGCGATACTTCTTCGTTATATTCGTATAAAGGCAAAATGCTGATTTTTCCCCCTTGTAATTTTTAAATAAGTGTAGAAGATCAGTTTTATTCTTCGATGCAAAATAAAATCCGTAAACTTAAAAGTAAATGCCTGTTTTCTTTCTTCTTCTTCTTTTTTTTTTTTTCAGTTAAAATTATTTTTATTTGCTTACTTGATCTCTAAATTCGTACTATATCTGTCATACCTGAACACTTGTTTCATGCACTGATTATAGTAGTAAATTAATTAAAAATGACTTAAATTAGGTAAAATTTACATAATTCATTAATAAAAGAAGAGAAAAAGAACAACGTTTACAGTAGACTTTACCTGTAGTAAAAGTAATATATTTTTTTCTTTTAAATTATACTGCTAAAATAAAAATACCATATTTTTGGATCTCTATTTTACAGAAATTTACAGAAAATCGTATTTAAATCAAATCATTAGATTTTTTTATCATGATTATTTTACACCTTTTATTTTTCGCGCATATTGTCATATAAATTACATTAAATAAAATATTGTTAATTAAAATTAAAAATTAAACTTTAAATTCGCGTAAAAAGGTAAAATAAATATTGAAGACTCATAAAAAGAAAACGAACACGTGTAGAACGAAAAGCGCATTTGGCTAAGTGCCCATCTCATTCAACGCATCACCCCTTTTCCGAGTAGGATCGTTCCGCGAGAGGTAGACATGGTTTACGAAAACGGACAGTATATGTTTATTATATTACGTTTAAAAAGAATGTTTTATGTAGATTTTTAATAATTAATTCGTAGAGTACAATAAAGTGAATTTTTAAATCAAAAATGTACATAGGTATCATTTCATCTCTTTGATATTATGCAAACATGCAGTTTTATTAGTTTCAACCATTAGTTTTGAAGCTATTACAAATTAAAAAGGTATACTTAAGTCAATTTTTCTGCAGTGCGGCTTTTTTTTCTCTTTTGGTCGCTTAGTGCATAGGGAATTGTTATGCGAGCACAAGCGATGCTACTTTTATTATTATTATTATTTTATTTTATTTTTTATTTATTTATTTATTTATTTATTTGTTTGTTTATTTATTTATTTTGTGTGCGTGCAGAGAGATAGGATGGAAGTATTATTTAATAGGACCTTTTCAGTAATATATTACAGTGCTAATAGATTCTGATATAATAACAGTATTATTTATTTTATTATGTGAAATAACGCCCATCTCTAGTTTAGATTATCTACTCATGTTAGATTTTTTTTAAATAAGAGGGGAGTAATACAATATTTTCTACAACGTCTTTATTTATTATAGATAAAAATATATAATAGCATAGTTAACCATACATAACAAGTTTGTAAACTCGAAATAGATAGATTTTCTGACCCATTTCGGGTTATAAATAGAACTTTCCAATTTGGAACATTGCTTTACCCAAGTATCTTACAAATTTTTACCTATTTTAGATTTTTTTTTTTTCTTTTTTTCAGTGCAGGAGGGGAGCGATGCCCCTAAATATACAAAATATTTCTAGTTGACTATTACTATCGTAAATATATATATTTTTAATTTCACATGAAAAAGTTTAAAATAATTCTCATTGTGTACATTTATACAAAATTTTGTACTATGCTACAATAATATATGTATATATATTTAATGAGATGACAGCGCCACCTGTTGAGCATTTGTTGCCCAAATGTAATCAGCTTCAGTTTATGTCAAAATCCAACTAAATATCAAGTTGGTTAAGCTTTGTGTATTAGCTCATGAGATACAGTGTCTACAAAAATTGTGATATATATACACAAGCAGACTTTTTCTAAATATGCTCAAATCGTGTTCAGAAAACGTAAATCCATCGAAAACCAGAGGTGTAGAATTTTTACGAATCCAAAACTTTCACCTTATCTATGTCGAAGAAAGTAAAAATGGAAGTATAAATTTTAAGTGTGTGTATGTGCGTGTCTATGCACCATGTTGTGAAAATCGAAGTGGGGAAGTTTTTCGTAAGTTATGAACTAGGTATAATTTTACGTTACTAATTATTGAATTAATATTCACTCAATCATTTTCGGATTTATTCTCACTTTTACTATAACTATTTATTATTATGAAAAAGTTTAAAAATTTATGAGTTACGTATGATTTTACATATTTCTTTTTAAAAAAGGATTCTAATTCACTAGAAAAATGTTTCATGATTTATGAGTTATGCATGATTTTAATTTTTACTTTCTCTTATCCGTAAGGTAGAGAAAGTATTGTTTTTGGGTCAAATTTTCGAAAGCGAATTTTTGCTATATTTACACCTTTTAACGACCCTTGAATCCGAAAATCATATTTTTAGCGGTTGGTCTGTGTGTCTGTGTGTATGTGTGTGTGTCTGTTTGTCTGTCTGTGTGTGTATGTCTGTCTGTTATCACCATATCTTAAGAACAAATGGTAGAAAAAAGTCCAAACTTGGTATTATAAATGTCTGTTGATATAGGGATGCTACACTAAGCTTTTCGTTGAGATGAAACAAATGAATCGTGTACAGGGACACCCAAATACATTACGTCTATGGAGGAAATTGCTGGTAAGTAGAGTTTAACAACTATAGATTGCAATAAAACAAATGAAATGAATATATATTTTCTATATGCGTAAAAACTTGTCTCATGTAAAATATGGTTGGGAAAACATTCACTGTTCATTTACAGGGCTACACAAAAGAACTAGATTATAGAGCGACAATAGCTGAAAGTTGTTGGAAGTATATTTCAGGTTGTGCCGTGTGTTATTACTATACGATAGAGTGAGCATATTTTTTTCATTGAATTTGGGGACAAAGATGGCGGTGCCCTCGAATTTCGAGGACAAAAAAATAAAAAAATAATTAAATCACCTTAAATTGTAAAATGTTAGTAATTTTTATGTATAAAGCACCTAAAAGAACTTATTTCAGCTTATTTATTATACATATAATAAATTACTATCATAAAACATTAATAACTTTATAACCGGCGTCCCCAAATGTGTTGTAATTTTTTAGGGACGAAGGTAGTTTTGTCCTCGAGATTCGAGGACATATGGTCAGCCTACTATAGGATTATATTTAGATGCACCATGTGGTCTGTACATAATCTTCAAAAGATATACAGGGCTACAAATATTTAAGCGATAACATTCTTTTTTATTTTCTTTTTCGATATTATCTGTTTTTCTCAGTTGAAAGGACGTTAGCCGCCAATTTATAAAATTTCAATGCAGAGCTCGCCTTAAATTTTATTAAGCATTATTAATCTTTAAAATCTTTAATTTTCAACCAAAATTTATTTATTTATTTTTTATTTTTTAATTATTTATTTATTTATTTATTTATTTTACTGTGAGCTCATAAAATTACTTTTTTCAAATTTTTTATTTTTGTAAAAATCAGTTAAAAATTTACTTTTTTTTTTTTTTTTTTTTAAGTTTTTTGTACGCTAACTTAAAAAAAAGAAAATATATTTAACATTTTTCCATTCTGATTGCAGT
Source organism: Salticus scenicus (assembly GCA_963930645.1). Taxonomy (NCBI): domain Eukaryota; kingdom Metazoa; phylum Arthropoda; class Arachnida; order Araneae; family Salticidae; genus Salticus; species Salticus scenicus. Next base: position 169,041,979 of record OZ005651.1, read on the forward strand.
ATGCTATGTCTAATGTAATATGCCAAGTTTCTTGAAAATGACTTTCCACTGGGTCGAATACTGTACAGTGTACATGTTGTAATTTAAAAAGTTTTTTTTGTTTTTGTTTTTGGCAATTTTTTAAAGAAACCTTTATACCTCCATGAATATATGAGGTAGCCTCATAAAAATTTAAAAAGATAATTAGAAGAATCTCCATAATCGTATGGTACAGCCAGATTGCATTTCAAGTATTATTTTTTACAGGATGATCCGAAACATTTTGACTTTTGTTTAATTTCGTACTGGTCCTCTTTTTCTCTTCAGAACAAAACTTTTGCTGAAATATATGAGGTATAACATGTTCTTTACACTCTCAAAATTTCAAGAAAGTTCTTGCGGAAATTTTCTAGATATTTGACAAATGGTCTAAATTCGAAAGTGCCCAAATACGTATTGGTAGATAATGTAGAAAGAGCTTCAAACTTATAACACGCCACTTTTTTGGTGGGTGGTTAAAAAGAACACATGACTGTACGACTCTGAGTCAAACAATGCAGTTTTCAATACCTAAGCACAGGAATAAAAATGAAATTAAGTTACACTAAAACTCGCTCAAGCTGGAAAAAAGTATATAATGAAATTGCAAAAATTGTATGACCTTATTGGATTTTTTTTTTCTTTCCTCCATTTACTTGAGCTCAGTTTGAATAATTTTATAATGAAAAAATAATATGCTGGTATGTATAATTTTTCTATCATAACATAAATAAATAAATGAAATAAAATAAAGAATATATTATATGTTTACTCATTACATGCACAATTCATTATAATTCTACTGATTTAATTGGTCTGCTATGAATTCATATTTTTAATTTGTATAAAAACTGAGAATAAATATTTTTATTTTTATTTTATTTTAGTGGTTTAATTGATAACAAATACATATTTAAATTTTGATCTGTTTTCTTTTTATTTCTAAGCAATGGATTCATGCTTTTATTTTGTATAAAAATTGAGAATAAATATTTTTATAATTTTATTTTTATGGTTTACTTAATTGACAATAAAAAGGTATTTAAATTTTGATCTGTTTTCTTTTTAGTTCTAAGCAATTGATGATTTAATTTTTTATAGAATTCTTTTTCTTTTTTTTAATCTCTAAATAAATACAAACATCAGATGCAGTTTGATGTGTGAAAGTAAAAGTCAAAGTTCTAAAGAATTTAATTCACTAGATGTGACGTGTAAACTAGTTCATTTCCTGTATATATAAAAAAGTAATATGTAATACATGACTTTTATCCAATCCCACTTGTTTATCTATTACTATATTCTCAATCTTTTACCGAGCTTGCCTCATTTTCGATCATGTTTATATCATATTAAAAACCTTATTGATATTCATTTCTTAAGGCATATAACTGAAGCCATAGATATCATGTGTTAAATGGTAGTAATTTTCATGTATATTATAAATACGAAATTAAAAAACAGATGACTTGTCAAATCAATATCAGAGCCATAATTGTTAAATAGCAAAATTAGAATTGAGATCATGTTTGTATCATGTTACAGATTTTATTGGCATTCAGTTCTTAAATCATATAAAAGAATTCCCAAACAGTACACATTTGTGAAATTTACTTTTATATAAAGGATAATAGTCCTTAATTAATCTCCTTTATACAGAGGTGCCAAGTTACTACTAACGAAAGATCAATTTCATACCACAATAAAGAAAAAGTAAAACTTGTCCTATTAAATTGCAGATAATTATTACAAAAGAATACATTAAAAAATTTCCGGTAATAAGGTTACGAACAATCCGTAATAACTTGACCCCTCTGTTTATACCATAATGAAAAGTTTAAAAAGTTTAGAACTAATCGAACACCTATCAGAACAGTTTATTGATCAACAAATACAGGGTGTTCCAAAAGTCCCACACCTCCTCCTAACTCGAAAATGAGTCGGAATTTTGAAAAATGGAGAAACACGTATTTAATGAATTCGAGAGGGGCCCCTTTTGGTGGAAAAAGTTTGAGTTCGGGGGGGCTAGGGGGGCCGCTAGGGAGGGCAACTTTGAAATTTCAAACAGGTATGCTTTGTGATACATCGCTGAAAACGTCTCTTCAAGACAATGAATTTGATATAAATAGTTTTGCCCTACGATGATTATTAAAGGAGATACATGAGTTTTTAGTCTTTTGAAATGTGAAATTTATACTTATGTATCCCCTTTAATAATCACTACAGGACAAAACTGTTTATACGAGTTTCATTGTCTTGAAGAGACGTTTCCAGGGATATATCACATGACATACCTTCCCATTAGAAATTTTAAAGTTGCACTCCATAGCGGCACTCCTAACACCCCCCTTGTCCGGGCCCAAACATTTTTAAGCAAAGTATGTCTTGTGATATATCTGTGGAAACTTCTCTTCAAGACAATTGATTTAGTATAAATAGTTTTGTCCTGCAGTGATTATTAAAGGGGATACATAAGTATAAATTCCATATTTCAAAAGTCTAAAAACTCATGTATCTCCTTTAATAATCATCGTAGAGCAAAACTATTTGAATCAAATTTATTGTCTTGAAGAGACGTTTCCAGGGATGTATCGCAAGACATACCTTCCTATTTGAAATTTTAAAGTTTCCCTCCCTAGCGGCCCTCCTAGCCCCCCCCCCCCCAGTCCCAAGCTTTTCTCACCGAAAGAGCTGTCGAATTCATTAAATAGTGCTTCGTCATTTTTCAAAATTTCGACTCATTTTCGAGTTAGGAGGGGGGGACATCTGGAACATCCTGTAGAATTATTTACACAGAGAAAGATATATAGAAGTATAACAAACTTTGCAAAAGCTTACCTGTAATGCTAGAAGTATAACTAGATGAATTTTCATGATTTTTTTCTGAAACACAAAAATAATTTACATTTCATTATTGGTATACAGTTAATGATTGATAAAGTTAATGATTGACGGCCATTATGAAAACGGCGCCTGACCGACTATTTTGAAGGTATATCTGACTTCCCTGCAAATAGGATTTCAATATTATGTTGCACCATACTAAAGGGCGTCTGTGGGGCGTTTATTCGATTCAAATTGTTAAAACTACCTATCCTATTCCATGGGAATCTACAATTCTGTAAGCAATCATATCTTTTTTAACTTTAAGTTAATTCCCACAAAAAATATCGTAGAATTTCTTTTTCATCAGACTTGGAAATAGTCCTAATCTCAATCCGCTCGAAAGTGTTTAGTCTATAAAAAAAGCACGGAAAAGGGGTGAGGATTAAAAAATTGCAGCCTACAACTCTGCAAGGACTAGAAAAAGCTATTTATGATATTTGGCACAGAGAAATTCTTGATATTTATATTAAAACACTGCATAATACTATGTCATTGCGCATTAAAGCAGTAATTCCATATAAAGGTGGAATAACTCAATACAGAATACATATTTTTATTAAAAATTGCTTAGCTCTAACAAACAAATAGTTTTATTTCATGTATTAAAATATAACTTGTTTATATCATGTAATAAATCATAATACAGTACAAAGTATATGTTTATTATATTACGTTTAAAAAGAATGTTTTATGTAGAATTTTAATAATTACTTCGTAGAGTGTAATAAAGTGAATTATTAAATTATAAATGTCCATATATATCATTTCATCTCTTTGATATTATGCAAACAGGACATTTTTATTTGTTTCAATCATTAGTTTTGAAATTATTACAAATAAAAAAGGTATAAGTCAATTTTTCTGCAGTGCGTTTTTTTTTTTTTTTTTTTTCGCTTAGTGTATATAAGCAATTGCATTATATGCATTAAACTATTTTCTCAACGTTTATTTATAAACATCCTTATTAAAAAAAAGAAAAAATAACTATATATATATATATATATGTATATATATATATATATATATATGTATATATATATATATATATATATATATATAACACTCTACGAAGAATGTAATAAGAACTACAAACACAAATTAGTTTATAATGATAAAAAAAATTTATTCGATTTTTAATTTGTTTATCATATTTTTCGTAAGATTATCATTGTGATTGTCTTTCTTGAAAATAAATATTTTATGCAAAAAATTCCTTTTCTCGAAAGGACTAATCAGTAGCTGTAAGATTCTGCTCTCAAAATTGGTAGATGAAAGGTGCTAGATTTAAACCAAGTCCAGATTGTCGTCCTAGTTGAATGGAATTTTTCGTGTTTTTCTCGGACACTCACGTGAATACGAGTTAGAACTTCTTAAAAAAACCCCACGGAGAGACATCCTCTCTTCTCCTAAGATTAGACATTACGTTCCTAGCGCACAAAGTCGGCCTTTTCCGCGCACCAAAACTTTTCTTTAAAGACATTCATTTATATATTGCTTCTGGTGTTATAAATAAACGGAAAGTTCATAGAAATATTAAAAAGAAAATTGTTCTTTAAAATTTACCATCAAAATGTGCACTTTTCATTGTTTTTTAAATCAGGCTCAATAAAGCTCATTATAATAAGTTAATTTTTAGCATTGATTATAGATTCTGAAATAATTTTTTAAAGTTCAAAACAAAATATACTTTTTTTTTTACTCGCAAGTTTCTTTACTTCAGAAAATAAGGTTAAATGCAACAATTATCAAAAAACATCTTTCAAATGTGCTCTTCATAAAACAAAATTCATAAAATCGAGTATTCACCAGGCCTTAAGGTGCATGGTAGCTCACAGAAGCTCAGCTCCGGTACATCTTTTTTTATGGTGAATTCTTGCATATTAGACGGAACCGGAACCCAACAGTACATCATTTCATAAATTTCCATATTCATTTACCGAAACCGAATATATTTACGAGATTATAAATTTAAATAATTAAATGCTTTTTTTTTTTTTTTTTTTTTTTAATAATAATAAATAATTTCTAATGTATTTTTTAAATACATACACAAAGAAGTTTTAGCATGATATATTTATAGTAAATATAATACATGAACACAATGACTATATTGTCAAGATCCTCTGTAATAAAGATAATTTTCAATAGGCTATTAGAAAAAATTGATTTTTTTTTTTTTTTTCTAGCTTCTAAGTACAGTTTTTGTTTTTACCTTTTACAAAGCATCGGAGATCAATCCCAATATTGTTCAAGTTATGTATTAAATTATACATATGTATATATATATATATATATATCAAGTCATATGGGGCATTTTTGACAGTTTAAATCATTTATTTTATGCTTTTGCAGTAAGTTTTACTTATGAATTGTCTCACATTAATTAATTTTCTTGTAAGTTTTTCTTCAGTTATTTTTGTTACTTATTTACAACTATTATGACTGAAAACATATATTATAATTTCATATATATATATATATATATATAAACAGAAACCGTAGATATCTAATATTGTTTCCAGAGAAAAAAAATCAGGTTAATCGGAAATTTTTATATTAACGAAATGGGACTATTTCTCGCGGATTTGCGCTTGTAAAACTTCTAAAAATGAATAAAGTTTTTGAGCATTTTCCTGGGCTTATGATTACTTTCAGTAAAGTGTATATATATATATATATATATATATATATATATATATGTGTGTGTGTGTGTGTGTGTGTGTGTGTGTGTGTGTGTGTGTGTGTGTACATATACTTTATTGCATGTATCTATGTATTATGATTATATAATAGATAATCGTTTGTCCTGAGTTAGTGAATGACAGATTCATCATCGCCTAGCCCAAATACCTGCACCTAGAAACACGAAACTTGGTGAAAACATTCCTTATGTAACATAGACGCCCCCTAAGAAGCGATTTTAGAAAATTCTCCCCTAAGGGAGGGGAAGAGGAGCAAAACATAATTTCACGAAAACCTTTGCATCCCAAAGAAAAAAACAGATATCTGTAAAATTTTTACTTTAAAATATAGCTACTACAACCTAAAAACCGATTTCTGGAATTTCAGGAATTCAGCCCCCATGAGGAGGGTGCAAAACGGGATTTCACATAATCCTTTATATCTCAAGCAAAAAATAACATATATACGTGAGATTTTTGCATTAAAATATAGGTAAATATAGACTGTTTCATACTAGAAAATGAAACACAAAAATATGGCTTCAATAAAAAGTATTTAGTTTGGTAATAACAAAAATTCAGAAAACCTCGACAGCTTTTTCAAAAGAAATATAGATACTTTCTTCTTCACGAATCATATTTAAGCAACAGATGCACCTCACTAAAAACAAGGTCAACTTTTCTTCCGTTGATGAAATCAGATAAATATTTTTTCTCGCCAAGAAAAAAATCATCTGTTAAATTGAGGTTTTTTTTTTTTTTCAACAAGCATACAACTACTATAACTGACTGATATGTTATTAAATAACTTAACTAATTAAAACTTCTTGTTACTAATATTAGTTATTATAGCCCCCTAACTATTGCATACTTTTTTGCATAACTATTGTATAATTATTTTCATAATAATAAGTTTTATAAATTTTATAACTACAAAAATCAAGTTCTTTTCTCAGATTATCACTGGCTCCTTTAAATTACGAAATATTTTATTCATCATTAATATCATTAATGAAAAATTAAAAATATTTTTTTGGTTTATGCTTAAAATAAATAAATAAATAAATAAATAATAAAAAATCAGGAATTACATTGTTTATTTTATTACCCAAAGAATCTCCCAAAGAACCGCGCGTCAATAAATTAAATATTTTTTAACTACAAAAATCGAATTATTTTCTCAGATTTTCGCTGTCTTCTTTTAAATTACGAAAACTTCTATTCATCATTAATATCATTAATAAAATATTAAAAATATTTTTTGGTTCAAGCATTAAAAAAAACAAAAAAAAAAAAAAAAAAAATCAGAAAATACATTGTTTATTTTATCCCCAAAGAACCTCCCTCACCAAATAGACTAAAATCTTTAGAATTGCTGCTTATGTGTAGCCATCTGATGACAAGTGGAATAATTATTTTAATTGTACTAAGTTTAATAAGTTTTAATTGCAAAAAAGCTACTTTCTCATCTTATCATTAGCCCATTCAAATTACGCAAAATTCTATTCATCATAAAAAAGAAATATATTGTCGCATATGTATTTCTTAAATAAGTCAAAAGGTATAGTTTCCAGAATTACTTATTTTAAAATTTTCTTTTATTTATTTATTTATTTTTTTTTTTTTTTTTTTTTAAGTTTTATAAATATGCAATTTTTTATTAATATTAATAAAAACTTAATTGTATTCACTGAAGTATTAAAATTTTAGGTCATTTTGTGCACATTATTGTACTCTATGTTAAAGTGTTACAAAAAAAATAACAAAGTTATATAATGCTGAATTAAAATTCTCTGTGATATATATATATATATATATATATATATATATATAAAGATTTACACATAAATATATAAATTTAAAGTCAATTAAAAAATATATAAACATTAATAAAAATATTAATTTTTTTAAATATAACAAAATTAGTAACATAAAAATGGTGCAAAAGCATCTTCAGTATCTTCATATATAGAGAGATACAGATAGGTAGATAGGTGGAAACCTTTTGAACACGCAGATAAATAAGAAGAAGTAAAAATATTCCTGAAGTGAGAATGCCCATACTAATTCGATAAAAGGCATGAAAAAATGCAAAATTATGTGGAAATGCTGTTAATAATAAATATGAAAGAAAAGAAAATTTATATGTCACATACAAAAGTACAAGATAAATTGTACATCTTCAGCTAAACACACACACGCGTCACGTATTAGTAACTTAATTATAATAGCCAACCAGAGCATCTATAAGTAAAATATTATTGACAAAATTTGCAGTTAATAAAATAATTTAAAACAAAAGAACATAAAAGCATTCTTAAAAATAAGTGCTCATGCAGTATAATAAATTAGAATAGAGTGCATAACACAAGAAGTATTAAGAAGTAATGAATTCAAAAAGTGAAAATATCTGTACCAATTCAGCAGAAATCTTGATGTGATGAAAACAACTGCGGAAATGGTGTTAAGAAATATGAAAGAAAAGGAAATTCATGCTAATAGGAAATTTACATTTTTATACAAAAATACAAGACAAATTGCACATCAGCAGCTAACGAAGTCATGTATTAGTAACCTAATTTTAAAATTTAATAATAGCCAACCAGGGCATAAAGTAAAATGTTTCATGGAAATTTCGCATTTAATACAATATATATAAATAAAAAAGATAAAAATCATTTAAAAAAAAAAAAAAAATTCAACTCTCATGCAGTATAATAATTTAGAAAGGAAATATAGGAAACATTTTCAATCATAAGTTAAGAAATAATAAGAAGTAATAAATTCATAAAGTAAGAATGCCTATACAAATTAAATAAAAAAAGAAAAAAGAAAAAGAAAAAAAAAAACATGGTGTAATGTAAAAGCCTGTGAGAATGAAGTTAAATTAAAATATGAAAGAAAATGAAATTAATACTAATATTACATACAAAAGTACAAGTCAAATTAGTAACGTAACATATAAAAGTTAGTAGTAGCCTAATAGGTCATCTATAAGTAGACTATTGTATACAACATTTGCATTTATTACAATATTTAAAAAAGAAGATAAAAACCTTATATATAAACATATATATATATATATATATATATATATATATATATTAAAATATTATAAGGTAATACATTTTATGCATATACCTTAATATTTAATATATATATATATATGTGTGTGTGTGTGTGTGTATAGATAATGAAGCATCAAAAGATTAGGTTGTTTTGCGCAAATTTATTTGATGCACAAAATATTGAAATTTCATGAAAATAAGACGATAAATTTTACAAATTAAAGACGCAAAAGGTAAAAATTGAAACTTTGAATAAAATAATTTTCTAAATTAACATGCCCTATACTGTTAATTGAGCAATTAAGATTCTTTCTTCCAAAGCTTTTGTACTAGAAAAGAAAAAAAAATTTTTTGAAGTTTCATTAAAATATAACAGATTAACTAATTTTAATGCGAGTAAATAAAAAATATTCTTTGTTATAATTTCAAAGAAGGTGATTAATTAAAGTCAACCAGTTAAAAAAACAATTTAAACCGTATGTCTTTTTTTAAAAATTATTTTGCACCCAAAATAAAATTAAAATTAAAATTAAAGTAGCTAAATGATTGCTTTAAAATCATGGTTGACTAAAAATCTGTAAAATGACGAAAATTCTTCAAAGGCATAAGGATAAAAAATTATCAATGCATTTATCAAAAAAATAAAAAAAAAGTAAAATTTATATAAAAGTTTATATAAAATTAAGTCCGATTTAAAAATTTAATTATGTGTAAATGAAATATTCTTTTGAAAAAAATAATTGCAAACATATCAACTGAACTAAATTATATTAATACTTTCATTAAATCACAAAGTTTTGCTTACCTCCGTGTTCCCTCGTTATCTCAAAGTTTTGTCTCTTTAATATATTGCAAAAACGATTCTAAAGCACTGTGAAGATTTTGAGCTTCTCTCTCTATATTTATACAAAACAGCTCATATTTTTTATACATATGCGTATGCACCATTCTGTTTCTTGACCCTTCTAGTCTTTGTTATTATTGTTGATGAAAATTCTTTAAAGTACAATGCTCGAGAAGTTCAAGTTCAGGGAACCTGTTGCCACTGGGGGACATTTATACACTTTTTATACATGCTCTGGTTTGATTCAAAAGTTGACGAACTTGCAAATGCCGGATTGATTTAAAAGATTTGTTTCCCTACCTTCTGTTATTGTTTTGTTAATGGCTACTATAAATGAAATATTATAAATTTGTATTTCTATATATTTGATCAAGAAAAAAAAATATTTTGGAGGTACTAAATTGTTTATAAAAACAACACTAATTTTTGCAGCAAAATTTCTATTTTAATTACTTATAAAAAGTTAATCTTCTTAATAATGCGGATTCAACAAGTATTTATAAGTAATAATTATAATAATTGTTTCGTGTGGAATAATATGTTAATAAAGTCGTTAAAGCAATTCTATAAAATGTAACTCTTTTACTTCTTCTAGATAATATGTTACCCTGAAAAATAAGGAACACAATTTTTTCATTTATCGTCAGTTAAAAGAAAAACCATTAAAGAAAGCTGGAAGAAATGTATCTTAATGAATTTTATGTCTTGATTTTTAGAATTCTTTTATTATTTTAAATCCTTTTTTTTTTTTTTTTTTTTTTTTAAGTGGGGGGTGAATACTAAGAACATTTGGTGGTGTTTTTCTAAGCTGGGTCAGCAAATGAAAATAATCAAATTAAAATGAAATTTCGGATTTTACCTATGATGAATATTATAATTAATATCTTTGAAGCATAATTATCTAGGGAAGAACTGTATCCAGCATTAAAACAGAATTAATTATCATGGTTATCAGGATAATAGCGTAAATGATCCGCAAGAAAATACAGGGGTTAAAAATTGTCATATTACTTTAATTATGTATTACATAAAAATATTAATATGTTACATACAAAAAGTTTCGAAGTTATTTTATTTATTTATTTATTTTTCAACGTAATGGAAGATTTTCTGGAGTTTGGTGGTGTACTACGATCCAATGTGCTTATGTGCAAGGGCTGGAACTGAATATTTGCATCATATTTCTTTTAATATTCATAAACGATCAAAAATATTACAAGAAGACGTGACTGTAGATGGATTCCAAACACCCTTAGCTGGTATTTCAGAGATAACAAAGGATTCAGATAACGACTTCTTATAATATGAAGCAAGTAATTCAAGATATTAATCAGAGTCAAAGGGATGCTATAGCACTAGAAATTCTTTCCCTCACATAGGAGAGGGAAGTGCCGGGTTCGATCCCAAGTCACGCTCATCGGTCTAGCAGTTCGGACTTTCCATTGATTTACTCCGAAATTTGCGTAAATACGGTATAGATCCCTTAAAAAGACCACCCACGCAGGGCATTTCACCCAGGAACACACGTGTAACGCTTTACCTTTCTTTCCCTCCCTATTCAATTCTTTGCGCCTTTCATTTTTACTATCCCTTACCCATATATATATATGGCAAAGAAAATATGATTTTTGGATTAAATTTTCAAAATTTTGTTTTTGTTATATTTGCACATTTTGAGGTTCCCTGAATCTGAAAAAATGTTTCTAACGGTTGGTCTGTGTGCTTGTGTCTGTGTGCTTGCGTGTGTGTGTGTGTGTTATCCGTATATTTCGAGAAAAAATATTAGCGGGAAATTCAAAGTCGATATTCTAAATCTGTATCATACAGGGATGCCTCACTAAAATTTTCGTTGAAATTAAAGCAAGTGCATTACAAGTTGTATTATGTGCTTTTCATATAGGACAAAAGTTAAGTTTTTAAGACTTAAGATTTTTAGCTCTAAGAGTTCGTATAGAGGGACATCCAAGATAATTCAAATACATTACGTCTCTTGGGGAAATTTCTGTTAATACAGTGTAACATCTATAGGCTGCCCTAAACAAAACGGAATAAACTTATTTTTTTTAGATGATAAAATCATGTTTTGTGTAGATTGTGGTATGGAAATCATCCATCATTCGTTTACAGAGCTACCAAAAGTATTTGGATATATTAGGGGTATACTTGGAAATCGTTAAGTGCATTTCATTTTGTGTTAAGTGTTTTTCATATAAAACAAATATAAGTACACAATGTTGTGTGTATATAATTTGTATACAACAAACAGGGCTATGCAAAATTAAGCGAAAGCATTCTTTTCTATTGAATTTAATTGTTGGAAGTGCTTTATTACATTTTGCCATGTCAACGAAAACTGCTCAGAAATGAAAAATTAATTTCTCAGACCCATACAATAAACTAAGTATTTCTTGAAGCTTTTGATATTTTGGACGTTTTGAGGGCCTCTGAATCCCAAAAACAAATTTTTGCGATTGGTCTCTGTGTGTGTATGCGTGTGTCTATTATCAGCATACCTCAAGAACAAACAGTAGCGAGAATTGCAAACTCAGTATTCTAAATCTGTGTCATATAGGAATGATTCACTAAACTTTTCATTGAGATCAAGAGAATGTCTCGTATACAGGGACTTCAAAGAGAATTCAATTACACTAAGGAACAACAAAAAATAAATAAATGAATAAAAATAAGGGGAGGGGTACGCCGCAGGAAAATTGACTTTCTTGCTTGTTTTGCGTTTCATTTTTATTTTCAATACCATTCACTAAAATTACTTCAAAACCAATCATTAAAATAAATAATGCTAACATGTTTGTATAGTACCAAAGAGATAAATTTTGTACATTTGTAATTTAATAATTCGCTACTTTACGATGTACCCGATCAATATCTACAGTCAGTAACAAAAGTCTCCGAACACTAGCAAAAATTCATGTATATAAAAAGTACACTTAATACAGTTTTATTAAATAAATCCTTGTCGAATCATGTTTTTAGTCTGTCTAAAAACAGGATTCGACAAGGATTTATTTTAAAAAACTGTACTAAATGTACATTTTTATATAGGAATTTTCGCTAGTGTTCGGAGACTTTTGTTACCGACTGTACATAAAACTTTCTTTTTAAACATAATATAATGAACATATACTTTGTATTCTGCTATGGTTTATTATTATTTTTTTTTCAAAGAAATAAAACTATTTGTTAGATCTAAACCAGCACTGATTAACAAAAGAAAATTCATTACTGAATTATTCCCCCCTTTGTATGGAATTACTACTTTTATGCAATTTTTTACATAATCTTCAGAAATTTCATTGTTACAAACATCGTAAATATATTCTCCTAGTTCTTGCAAAATTGTAGGCTACAAAATTCGAATTTTTCTCCTTTTTAACACTTTCCAACAAGGTTGAAAAGTGTTTATGACTTCGGTTTGTCTGTCTGTCTGTCTGTCTGTCTGTCCGTCTGTCTGTCCGTCTGTCTGTCCGCGCTCTAACTCTCGTAAATATTTATGGAATTTCTTGAAACTGATATATGTTATTCAAGTTCACTATCGGACGTTCCCTATTGAAAATGGCGTTTATACCTCTACTGCTTTGTGTACAGGGACACCCGAAAGTATTTCAGAGCATTGTGTCCTATGAGAGGTATTTCTATAAACCATATTTTCATACCTTTACTGTAGACATATCTTAATGAAATTGAAATATGCTATTCAAGTTCACTATCGGACGTTCCCTATTGAAAATGGAGTTAATACCTCTACTGTTTTGTGTACAGGGACACCCGAAAGTATTTCAAAGCGTTGTGTTCTATGAGTGATATTTCTATAATTCAAATTTTAATAACTTTACTTTCCACAAAATTTTTAGGAAATTGAAGTATGTTATTTATATGCGCAAAAAAATGCTTTGCATAGAATATAGCATGATTAGCATTAGATTTACAGGATGACACAAAAATATCCATTTATATAAGAGTTATTAATAAAAAATTGCTAGAATTGTACTTTTGTTTACATTAAGCGTTTTTAACGCTCTCTAACTTTTTTTAAGGGTGAATATGATTCCAGTTTTGTGTATCTGCATGTCCGTCTCTCTGTCTGTCCGAGCTCTAACTCCCGTAAATATTTATGGAATTTCTTGAAACTGATATAAGTTATTCAATTTCACTATCGGATGTTCCCTATTGAAAATGGAGTTTATACCTTTACTGGTTTGTGTACAGGGATACCCGAAAGTATTTCAAAGCATTGTGTTCTATGAGAGGTATTTCTATAAACCATATTTTCATACCTTTACTGTAGACATATCTTAATGAAATTAAAATATGTTATTCAAGATCACTATCGGACGTTCCCTATTGAAAATGGAGATTATACTTCAACTGGTTTGTGTACAGGGACACTCGAAAGTATTTCAAAGCATTCTATTCTATAAGAGGTATTTCTATAAACCATATTTTCATACCTTTACTGTAGACATATCTGAATAAAATTGAAATATGTTATTCAAGTTCACTACTGGATGTTTCCTGTATAAAATGGAGGAAATACCACCATTGGTTTATATACTGGGACACTCAAAAGTATTCCAAAACATTGCGTTCTATGAGAGATATTTCTATAAATCAAATTTTAATAACTTTACTTTCCACGAAGTTTTAGGAAATTAAAATATGTTATTTACATGCACAAAAGAATGCTTTGCATAGACTATAGCATGATTAGCATTAAATTTACAGAGTGGCACAAAAATATCCAGTTATATTAAGAGCTATTAATAAAAAATTGCTAGAATTGTACTTTCGTTTACGTTAAGCGTTTTTACCACTATCTAACATTTTTTAAGTGTGAATATGATTTAAGTTTTGTGTATCTGCCTGTCAGTCTGTCTGTCTGCCTGTCTGTCTGTCCGAGCTCTAACTCCCGTAAATATTTATGGAATTTCTTGAAATTGATATATGTCGTTCAAGTTCACTATCGAATGTTCCCTATTGAAAATGGAGTTTATACCTCTACTGGTTTGTGCACAGGGACACCCGAAAGTATTTCAAAGTATTGTGTTCTACGAGAGGTATTTCTATAAACCATATTTTCATACCTTTACTGTAGACATATCTGAATGAAATTGAAATATGTTATTCAAGTTCACTATTGGATGTTTCCTGTACAAAATGGATTAAATACAACAACCGATTTATGTACAGGGACACTTAAAAGTATTCCAAAGCATTGCGTTCTATGAGAGATATTTCTATAAATCAAATTTTAATAACTTTACTTTCCACAAAGTTTTAGGAAATTGAAATATGTTATTTATATGCGCAAAAAAATGCTTTGCATAGAATATAGCATGATTAGCATTAGATTTACAGGGTGACACAAAAATATCCATTTATATTAAGAGCTATTAATAAAAAATTGCTAGAATTGTACTTTCGTTTATATTAAGCGTTTTTAACTCTTTCTAACATTTTTAAGTGTGAATATGATTTCAGTTTGTGTATCTGTCAGTCTGTCTGTCTGCCCGCGCTCTAACTCCTGTAAAAATTTATGGAATTTCTTGAAACTGATATATTTTATTGCAGTTCACTATCGGATGTTCCATATTGAAAATGGAGTGAATATCTCTTCTGGTTTGTGTATAGGGACACCCAAAAGCATTCGAAAGCATTGTGTTCTATAAGTGTTTTTTTTATAAATATTTTCCCTATAGAATGTTCGCCATTTAAAATCATATTAATTGGTCCAGTATAACTAGTTTGTTTACAGGAACAACAACAACAAAGCCAATGCATTACGTTTTAGGACAGAATATTTAGAAAGTTATATTTAAAAATATTTCTGCTGTAAAAATCACAAAAATATTGAAATGTATTGTTAATATTCTAAAATAATGTTTTGTATAAAATATGATACGATTAACTTTCTGATTTACAGGGCTACACTAAAATATTCAGATAGATCAAAAGCTGTAATTATAATCTAATAGCTGCATTTTCTTTTTCGTTAAGCCTTTTTAACACTTTCCAAAATGCCTAAGAGTAATTTTAAAATCAATTAGTCTATCTGTATATTTTTCAGTCCTTCTGTCTGTTGTGTGATAACGTACGCAAAGAATATTAAAAGTTATTCCATACAACAATTACGTACAGTTGGAAAGTGTTACTAATCAATGCGTTTTGCATGATTTTTCTTTCTTGTTATAGATGAATTCGATCAGATAGAAATTGATTGATTCATTTTCGATCGGATTGAGATCAGGAGTATTTCCAGAGCTGATAAAAAAATATTCTATGATATTCTTTACAGGATTTAACCTAAAGTGAAAAAAATAACGATTATTTACTGATTAATAGGCGCTCGTGAGGATTCATAAGTAATTTTAATAATTTGAATCAAATAAAGTTACCGCAGACGCTGTGTGGCAAAGTGCATTCATTATCATCTTGAAATATTTATTGTGCAAAAGTCTGAGATACCTCCAAAATAGTCGGCTATTCCTACACTTTTATAATGGCTTTATTTATTTATTTATTTAAGTTTATTGTTGTATATCAATTGAGTATTAAAATTTGCCCGACTCCTTGAAAAGTTATGCACCCCCAAACTATAATGTACGGAGAATATTTAACTGTTTTAAGAATGCAGTTTTCGTTAAGTCAGTCATACTTTCTTCGTTCGACTAGCTTCTGTCCGTCAGCTTCAAATAAGTTAAACTTGACTCAACTGAGAAAATCTCTGGAGCTCAATAATTAACTGACCTTTTTTTTTTAATTCCCCCCCCCCCTGAAGTCCTGTTCTCTTAATTCTTTTAGTTAAATGGCTTTTTTACTAATATTCTGACGTTTAAACCTGCTTTGTTTAGTTGTCGTTGCACTGTTTTTGAAAACATAATTTTTTGAACATTTTTTCTAAACGTTTTTTTAGTTCTGAACATAATACAAATTGTTTTTTAAACATAGTTCTTGAACTTGTGATCATCTCCTTCATACCAGCACCATTGCTGCCTAGAACCAAGTTTCCAGTTTAAATAGTCAAAATATTTACCACCTCACCAACGATTTATTAACATTTAATTATTTAACCTGTTTAGTTTTGTTTTTTATCTCTCACATTAGAACACTTTTTGATTTTCAATCTAAAATTAATACTTTTTTAATTTCATAAATTGCCTTATCCTTGCCATTTTTGAAATACTTTTCAAAATTACCAATTTCCTAACTACTGTGTTTTGTACTACTGTGTTTTGTACTACTGTGTAACTACTGTGTTAAATACTCGGCTCAATCCTAAATTTTGCACGGAGTGCGATGAAATAAAACCTGTTCGAAAATTTACTTTCATAACATAAAATTTATTATAAATTTTTGCAGGCAAAGTGCAGATTTATCTACAAAAACATATTATAAATTTTATTTTTTGGAAACACTGTTATGGAAAGAATTAAAAAAAAGTAGTCTGTGGCAGCTTTGAAGTGCGAGTTCTTTTTTTGTTTAGTTTTGTTTTGTTTTTTGTCTCAGTGTACATTACGTCTATGGATAAAATTTATAGTACGTACAATTTATCATCTATAGGCTGCACTAAGCAAAATAAATTGAAGATATATTTTTCATACGCATAAAACCATGTTTCGTGTAGAATATGGCATGAAAAACATTTAGCGTTCGTTTACAAGGATACCCAAAAGTGATGTAATATAGAGGGACTGTACTTGAAAATTGTTGAAAGGTATTTTCGGTTGTGCTATATGTTATTGATGTAGGACTATTTTTCAGTACACATATAATGTGTACATAATTTATAGACGACATACAAGGCTACCAATAACAAAGCGAGAACATTCTTTTCTATTAAATGTAATTGATGGAAGTTCTTCATTATATTTTATCATGTAAATGAAAATGCTCAGTAATGAAAATTAATTCCACATACCTATATGATAAATAAAGTATTTATTTAATGTTAATTCTCAGCGCTGATTTTCTTGTATAATTACGCGTTTTGAGCTCCACTGAAGGCTAGTGCTTTAAGGTTGATTTTTGTGTATGTCTATTATCAGTGTAACTTACAAAAAAATACTGCAGGGAATTCAAATGCTGTTTTGTGAAGTTCAATATGCGGTTGCTACTTGAAAACTTTATCAAGACCGATAAGTTTCAGGGAATGGTGCGAGTGAAAGTTGTGTAAATAATTTGGAATAAACTTTTAAATTTAATAACAGCCTTGAATTTTATACAAATGTAAGTAGTATATCAAAACGGGGAGTTAAGGGGACCGTAGCCCTCTTACATAGAATTTACACCCCGTGACAAAAAGATAGGAACAAAGGGTTTTTCTTTGATTTTTCATAAAATAACGTTATCTAAATTGTACTTATCATTTATTATTATTATAAAATAACACTATTTCTGGACTAATTTTTGTTTTAAGACTAATTTAGAAAAATTTTAAGACTAAAATTTTTCTAATTTAAGACGACACTCCGCGACAAAAAGATAGGAACAAAGGGATTTTTTAAATTTTTCATAAAATAACATTATCTAAATTGTGCTGATCATTTATTATCATAACAAAATATTATCATATCAAAAAGATATTAAACATTTGAATCATATTCAAAATAATCATATTCAAAAATTTAAGAAAAAAAAAAAAAAAAAAAAAAAAAAAAAACTTTTTTCCTATCTTTTTGTCGCGCTGTGTAGTCTTAAATTAGAAAAAATTTAGTCTTAAAATAATTCTAAATTAGTCTTAAAACAAAAATTAGTCCAGGAATAGCGTTATTTTATAATAATAATAAATGATAAGCACAATTTAGATAACGTTATTTTATGAAAAATCAAAGAAAAAACCCTTTGTTCCTATCTTTTTGTCGCGGGGTGTATATGTCGAATAAAACTGCTCCTAAAGCTAGTTTGAAATGTTTTTAATGTAGGTTCATATACAATAATTGTTATCTTATTCCTTTGCTCCAATCTATCTTTATAGTATTGAAATGTAGATAAGGTAAAGCGTGTTATTATATTATTATTATTTATTTATTTTATTTTATTTATTTATTTTTAGTTTCTTTACTCCTGATATTTCACTCTGTTGGAATTCTGCTTTATTGAAGCTTTTCCAAAAGGCAAAATTCCGAATTAATTCCTTTTGACTTATTTCCCCGCCCCCTTATAATTTTATTACTATCGATAGAGTTTGTGACCATATACAGGTACTACTAAGTATTCATGTGCTGATGATAAATAATGGCAAAAGGTAGGAAGATCTATATCCAGCAGTGGATCAAAAACGTTGACTATTAGATAAAAAAAAAAAAAAAAAAAAAAAAAGGATGATATTATCCCACTGTATAGCACTGCTTGGATACCCCTTGTTGCAATTAAATCTTATTGAAAACATTTTAATTGGTGCCACTGTAACATCTAGTATTTATCTTACCATTAGTCTCTACTTTGTGTGCTTTGGCGTAAAATTTTAAAAATTACTATTTAAAGAAATTTTTCACCGCCCCCCTTATTTAAATAAAAACATTGTCTTCATAATATGGATTTTAATATCGAGACAGTCCGTGTTAAAACTCTTTGAAAACCTTGTTATCCTGATGTATAATTGCAGCTAAATGTTTCAATTTTATGAAAGAAAATATACATTTCTTGTTTAAACCAGAGTGTCGACAGTCGAAATTTTTTCCCTGATTCTTCCACTTGTATATTTATATAATATTTTTTTTTGCTTAATTAATCGTACAAACTTACTACTAAAAATTCCAAAAGAAAAATACTGGCGGAAGAATTAAGGAAAAAAATTCGGCTGTAGACACCCTATAAACTTCCAATAATTTTCATAGGTAAATTATTTTCCCTTCAAAATTTTATGCTGTTTTATTTGCAAACTGGGGAGAAAAATCATTCAATTCTGATCTATTTATGAAACTTTTTATTTATAAATTATTTTAATTAAAAAAATGTAACACTGCTGGGAATTATCATGTGTAAAAATTAACTATTAATCCAAAGTAAATACAAACATTAAGTTCTTCTACCGAGATTTATGTAAAATACTGATGTAATTTTATAGGTGAAAATTAATGTTTTTTTTTTTTTTTTTTTTAAAGGAAATTTTTGCATATAAAAACTCAGTTTTAAAAAGAAATCTGGTAATTTATTTGCTAATAACAAAATATTTATCGCTTTAAAATTGCGTGGATATTAATTCAGTTTTATGGGAAATTATTTTAGATAAAAATAAATTCAAAAATACTATATTTTATAAATGACCAAACACTTTCAATTTTTGACTGCTGAAAAAAAAAATGACTTCTCAAAATTTAGAAAAATTGTGTGGATTTTAACCATGTCACATACTCTAAATAGCTCTGAAATAAATACAATCAAATTCCAATATCTCATGTACTCCTTATTGTGAAAATTGACATGCTCAAAAATGGCAGCGGCCATTTTGAATCCTATTATCCTAAACATAGAATCTCATACATATATCTTCTGCACTCCAGTATAAAATAACACAAAATGTAATTCTGGAGATTTTAAGGAATAAAAATTATTTTGAACGCTTTCTATTTAAATATGTAAAAATTTATAAAGAACTTCTTTTAATTCGGCACATTTTTAATAAATTATTATGAAGTAAACAGCTATCAATTTTAAAAACATGCGACATTTCATAAATGACGTAAGCATATTTTTCTTTTTGAAGCAAAATTACACGGATAAACATTTCTGCTTCTACAAATATTTTCTACCAATAATCACTATCCTATTTAATTACAAAAAAACTGCTTTAAATGCATGATAAAAAATTCTGTATGGTAAGAGTAATAATAAATCTAATCCTTCCGCCTGACTGGCACTACATTTGCCATGGCATTAACCTACAGTAGTTATTTTCTTATTTAATCGTAAAAGTTCAACCATTAAAATAAAATTCATAGTTAATATATATATATATATATATGTATGTATTCAAATTATAGGATACATCGACCTCAGGTTTAAAGTTTAAAAAGAGTAATAACGATTGAATAAGAGAATTGTATGCATTTAGCTTGAAAGTCCCGAAATTGATGCTAAAAAACTGGTGGGAAAATAATTGGCCTATTTGCGATTGTTTTCGGGAGGTTCGAAAAACTCAAGACAAATACCTTATTAAGGTCCCACAGATTCGATTGTGTGTACAATTTTTTTCATATTCAAGAGAATTTGAGTTCAACCGAGTAGGACAAGATAATTTAAATAGTAAACAATAATCTCTTTTCAATTTTTAACTGCTGTCAAAAATAAATATAATGCTGCCTAAATCTTTAATAATT
Source organism: Salticus scenicus (assembly GCA_963930645.1). Classification (NCBI taxonomy): domain Eukaryota; kingdom Metazoa; phylum Arthropoda; class Arachnida; order Araneae; family Salticidae; genus Salticus; species Salticus scenicus. The sequence continues at coordinate 169,062,809 of OZ005651.1, forward strand.
TCATTAACGTTTAAAAAAAATTATAAAGAGTCATTAAGAATCGCAATATTCGAAAATTGAACGAAATCACCCAACGAAAGAAAAACTCATTCGAATAATAATAAAAAACAGAATATCGTTTACGAAATAATATTATAATATTAGGTCTTTGCATAAATTCGTGCGGTTTTTTATTGCTTCATTTCATAAAAATACATCAAATCAAATGATAATTTTTAATCAAAATACTCTCCATTACTTTCTACAACTTTTGCCCATTTTTTGGGTAACAAATGTATACCACGGCGATAGAAGCTCTCGCCTTTGGAGGCAATGAAATGATCCGCGTCCGCACGAACTTTTGCAACGACCTAATATATGTAATCAATTAAACATTTTTAATAATCATGATTCAATAAAATATGCTGTTATAAAGTGTTTTGATATAAAAATTGAAATATATCCTTTAACATCATTTTAGCTTTTAAACATTGAGATAAATAATTATTATGTTTTGTCTGTTTCGTGAAAGAAGAGTTTCCTTTTACTTTCTCTTAACCATATAAGAAAGTATTCTTTTGGGGTCGAATTTTCGAAATTAAGTTTTTGTTATATTTACACATTTTCAGGTTTCCTGAATACGAAATGTGTGTCTCTAGAACAAATAGTAACAAGACATCTAAACTCGGTATTCTAAATCTATATCATATAGTGATGCTACACTAAACTTTTCGTTGAGATCAAGCAAATGGTTCGTGCATAGCCTCCTTAAGTAGATACCTGTCGCGTGGCTCTTAAGCTTGACAACAGTTCAAGCGGTAGACAGCGCCACCTGGTACAGATTTCGTGACTTTTTTATTCAACTGTCACCAAAAAATTTTAAAAGTGGGATTTGAAATACAAATAAAAGGTGAATAGAATCGAAGAAATGTCGATTATATCTATCGCATATCACTTCTTAAAATTATTGGTGACAGTTGAATAAAAAAGTCGCACAATCTGTACCAGGTGGCGCTGCCTACCGTTCGACCAGTTGTCAAGTTTAAGAGCCACGCGACAGGCATCTAGTTAAGGAGGCTATGGTTCGTGTGCATGAACATTCAAGAGAATTCAAATACATTACATCTATTGAGGAAATTTCTGGTAAACACACTATAACATCTATAGGCTGCCTTAAACAAAACGGAATGAACATATTTTTTATATGCATAAAAGCATGCCTTGTGTAATGGAAATCATTCATCATTCGTTTATACGGCTACCCAAATAATTTGGATATATTACAATTATACTTTAAAATTTCTGGAAGTATATTTCATTTTGTGTTAGGTGTTTTTCATATAAAACTAAATTTAAGTACAAAATGTGATGTGCGCATAGTTTCAGACAACATACAGGGCTACCCAAAATTAAGCTAAACGTTTTTCTCTCTTAAATGTCATTGATGGAAATGCTTTGCTACATTTTATTATGCCAACGAACACTGCTCAGGAAGAGAAATTAATTTTTCAAAGCCAAAATGTAAACAATATATATATATATATATATATTTTTTTTTTTTTTTTTTTTTTTAAGTTCTATTTTTAAAATGTATATGTCTGTCTAATACAGAAACAAAATGGGGTCAAATTAAAAAAAAAAGTAATTAAAAATTTGGTTATCAAAGGTATTTAGAAAATACTCAAATATATTATTGCTGAATGTTATCATGCATGCTTGTTCACATTTAAAATTAAACCCTTCATTGGAAATGGCATGTCTCTAAACTAAACTTTCGACTTGCCCCCCCCCCCCAAATAAATAAATAAATAAAAAAAAAAACTAATTCAACCACTTAAAAGGTACAAATTTCGTTCATAGAAAAATTTTGTAGAATGGCATTTTTGCAATTTGAATGAGTGTTCTGATATTGTAGTGATAAAACAGTATCCATGGGACTTATTTCAATAAAATGGTATTTTTAAAAAGCAGGCTTCAACATACCATCATCTTTCTTTACGTAGCTACATAAACATGTCAAAGTACTCTTAGAATGTTTGAGATTATAATAAAATTAACTCAGGATATTTCCAGATTCACGATGATTTTGCAATTTTAATGCATTATTAAATGTACTTTTATAAATTGTAATTTCAGTTCAATCGCAAAATGTAGATGCTGTAGCGTTTCTTAGCGCTTTCTTCATTTCTCTTCATGTATGCTATAATTTCCAGTCTTAATTATCAACCAGTAAAGCAAAAGATCGAACAATTTGAAAAATGTAATCCTTCTCCTATTCGCATATCTGTTATATATCAGTTTCTCTAAATGGCGAAAACATGTAATTTTATTCTTTTTCCTGGATTGTGGCTTTTCAGTTTATTAATATGCAAGTACAGACATATCAACATTTTAATTCCTTCTGAAGCTTTCTTAATACTCTCCTTTTCTCCCACCACTGTTTTTGAATAGTATTTTTCTTCTTATTTAATCGTAATTACAGATTAGATAAATTTTCACTACAAATAAAGTGATGGAAAAATTAGGCGGATTCTAACTTTTAATTTTGAGTTTCAAAGAATGTCTTTCAATGAGCTAACAATAACCCACCCATTTGAAATTTAAAAATTTACTCTCTTAGATTCCACCTATATTCTCACAGCTCCATTATTTAAAAAAAAAAAAAAAAGGAAACAAGACCTCCCCCCCCCCCCGCCCATAGATTAATGAAATACGTCTTTTATAGTTTTTAAGAAATTTCGCCGTGTCCCTGGAATATAATTTAGAGGGTGGGACTTTTTGCGATATGGTTAATGAGATACAATTTTCTTAAAAAGAATCCTAAAAAAGCATATAAATAATATAATGTTTTGAGCAGTCGTTTCAACGGGCTAGCAAAGAACTACTTTCCGTTTAAAATTTTAAAGTTGTCCACCTGGATGCACCCTATTTCCCTAGCTTCAATTTCTCTGAACCTGACGAAGTCCCACTTAAATTGATTAAGGACTCTTATAGAGTTTCCTGAATTTCCAAGATGTTCTCACGATGCAATGGAAACGCGAGGGAGGGATGGGGAAAGGACTTTAAACGAAAACTTTGATCCATCATACTTCCTAAAAAATCATAGTAGGACAAAAACTTTCATTTATCAAAATGTTTGTTTTGAAGACTTTTTTATCGAGCTAACAAAAGACCCTTTTCCCATTAGTCCCCCCCCCCATTAGCTGCCGCCTTGTGCGACCGGAGACCTAAATATTTTCTTTTTAATTAAACGTAATCCTACTTAAATTGATTGAACATATGCTTTACAGTTTTCAGAAATTCCGCCGCGTTTCCAAGACGCAAGTGGTAGGGTGTAACTTTCATAGAACTCTGTATATAAAAGATAAAACAATATAATTTTCGCATTTCAAAAATTAAATCACGTTTAAATAGCTATAAAGTTTGTTTAAATGCTTATGTTTGTTTTGTTAATTTTCGCAATGTCGACAAATTGTATTTGTTAAGGTTTAAATGGTTTTAAGGTTTTTAAAATAACCTTTGGAACTTCTTTCAGTCGAAAAAGAAACATCGTGTTTGAGAAATTGCTTGCATACAATAGCTTCTCCTCAAATATATTTTACCTAGGAACGAACTTTTTTTTTTGTTGTTGTTTCATTATAATTATTTTGAAAGTTTTAAGTAAATATAGTTGTTCTAATAAAATGAATTAAATGAGTTATCATTAATAATAAATGTGACAACATTAAATGTGATATCATTATGAGATAATTTGATATCATCCCCGTGGCAGAAACACGGCGACAATGTCGCAGAAACAGAAATGTTCTTGCAGAAAGATTTTACTTAAGTCAAATAAACTTTGCCATTGTGTTTAAAATTTAAAAAAGAGAGAGAGAGAGAGAGAGAGGGAGGGAGAGAGAAAGAAACTCAAAGAATGGTTTATATAAATTAAGTGGTGTTGAAAAAGGGGCGGTACTACCAATTTGCCGGATTAGGTTGGCAGCTCTGATAATGTATAAATAACAGTCGATTTTAATGTATTTTATACATAAATTGGTTCGAATTCGTTACAGTCTGTAGGTATCTCCATCCTTACTTTGTGAAAATTCCTTACGTGATAGGAGAAAATAGCAATCATTTCTAAATTCAGCGCACCAAAACACATTAGAAACACCCAACACAGTGAAAAAAAAGAAAAAAAAAATGAAAAGTACGATTTCGCAGACCTGTGACGCTTCGAAGATTGATAGTTTGTATATCAAATATCAATTCTCAAAATTATTGGTGATTATTGAATAAAAAATCCGCCAGATCTGGCAACACTGACTACCAGCATCCTGAATAATATTCTTTAGCATTATTAGTACCCACCTCTTTTTCCACATCACTTTATTTTTAGAGTAATTTTGTCCGAATGCAATTGTGATTAAATGTGAAGAAAAATACTCTAATAAGTCCCCGCCCTTTATTCAGGTCACTTCCAGAGATGAGAAATTTTCGCCTTTTTTCTACCATTATTTTCATACGGAAATGTTTACCTTATTTTTATAGAAATGTGTCGTGATTAAATAGGTTAGATTATTGTATAAGAATAGTGGTAATAAAGGTGAAATTTTCTCACCTCTGAGAGTATCCTGAAAAAAACAGTGGAGACTGCAGGTATAATCAGAGTTGCCAACATTTTAATTTATTCCGGAGCATTTTTATCCTCACTTTTATTTCATACAACTTTTTTTTTTTTTTTTTTTTTTTTAAGAATACTTTTTCTTATTTTATCGTAATTAGAAATTGGAGAAAATTATTCTATAAATAAAGTGGTGTGAAATAAAGGCCGGCCTCTCCGAAATAAATTAAAATGTTGGCATCTCTGGTATAAATATTAGAGCTCCCAACATCTTTAATTTATTTCGTAGCATTGTTAATACCCACATTTTTATCACACCACATTTTTTAAAGAGTAATTTTCTTCATATTTAATTGTACTTGTGTATTGGTGAAAATTATCCCACAAAAAGTGGTGTGAAAAATAGATGTTATGTTGAAGTTTTGCCTAAAAAATCTCTTCTGTTGACTTACTATTGTGCTACTATGAAATATTTTAATAAATGGCAAGCTATCTAATTAACTCATTAACTATAAGATTTTAAAACTCCTAAAACAGTCTTTCTCAGCTTTATAAATGGTAATGATAGCAATAAAAATGTAAAAATGTAATTTTTAAAAAGATTTATTCGCCATACATTCAATCGCATTCTTATATACCTTAATGGAGTATTCTTTTAGCAGCACGTATCTTGTTTAAAAAAGAAAATAAATAAATGTTTTGATTTTTTAAAGACTTGTGCTGAAAAAATAAACAGATAGCATTTTTGTATGTGTAAACTTTGTTACAAACGTATTTTTTTAATGCACAATGGAAATTATATTTTCAAAAATAAAATAAAATAAATAAATTGCACATTAATGATATATTCTTCCAAAGTTTTCTAACTTTAAACCTTTAACGTTCACTACTTAATTTATTTTAAAAATTACTAAACTAATTTTAAAAATGGCTTTTAGACACATAGCTGATCATAAATAATTAAAAAATAAAAAATTAGCATTGTTCCTTTTCGAGAAATTTTCGGTTTGAAACATCTGTAAGTAAACCTTATTAAATTCAAATAATATTTAATTTAATAAATAAATCACTTTATAAAGTAAACATTATCGACAACAAAAACTCGTAAAAGTTGCATAGATCCCAACATTTCAATTTATTCCGGAGTATTTTAACCCTTTGCGGCGCAAGGTAATTCGGATCATTTAAATTACACTGCCACCAAAATTTACGAACATAATTAAAATAGAAGAAATTTTAAATTTTCACGTTAAAAAAAGGGCCATTTCTGCTATGGTGTAAATGTAAATTTTTGCTAAGAAATTTCCGGGATGAGTTTTTGCACTTGAGAATTAAATTTAGGTGTTCCATCAGCGGGAACACTGCGACTGAAAGGGTTAATATTCCAGGAAGGTCACAGGCCATATTTTCTCCCTGATTCTTCCACCAGTATTTTTCTTTAGAAAATTTTAATAGTAAGATTTCAAGATTAATTAAATAAAATATTATCATATAAATATATTGGTGTAAGTATCAGAAGAAAAGGCAGGTCTGTAACCACCTTGTATTCCCAAAAATAAAAGCGTCACCAGTGGAATAGAAGTTCTGCTCTTGAAGCTGATAGACATGAGGTGCCGGATTTTGATCCCAGATACGCTTGTCGGAATAGCCTTCAAAGTTTTCCGTTATTTTCTCCAATACTTGCGTAAATGCGGTCTAGGCCACTTAGAAAGACCTCTAGGCATGATGGGAACTTCCCCCAGGCCTAGGACGCTGTCAGCTAGCCTTAACCCTAACACCAAACACACGAAAAATAAAACAATGTCTTATATTACTGCACTTTGCATTAAGCAGTTTAATAAAGAAAGTTTTTACTTGTACGAGCTGCGAGCGACGTATTCTCAAAAATTCTCAGAACCCTTGAGAATATATCAAAAATCGCAGCATTAAGTAAAATTTTTATCATAAAGATCCCTTTTAAAAGTAAAATACCAGTGTTACATCATAATAGAAATTCTGAAAGTTAGCTATTGTTGGTTCAATAAAAAATAATATGTCTCTGGTTTCTTTTGAATTTATTTCGATTTATTATGTGTTTCTGACGAAGTAGCCTTGAATTTCATGAAAAATATAGATTATTGGTTATTTTTTAATTCAATAATCATGGCCTCAGTGTTGTATTTATGCAATGAATGCAACATAACATCTGTTTTGATAACCACCAAACAACGCATGTGATTTACTATTAACGGTATTTGCTAATAAATACTTTGAATGCCGGTAATAACTTTGAATGATAACTTTGAATATTTAAAATAGGGTACTACGAAAACGAACATCTTAAAAATAGAATAAAAGTGAAATTTACAGAACGTATTTCGAAAGATTTTATTTTTTTCTTCAGGTGCAGAACTGCTTAGCCCCCTTACAGAAGCAGAAAAATACTGGCGTTTAAAATACATCATTTAGATTGAAAGCCAATTAGATAATCAATTGACCTATCAAATAAAGTAAGAAGTAGACAAAAAGTTAAAATGCATAGCAAATAGAAATAATGGGTAATGATGATGATAATAATAATATTACTTTATTAAAAAAACTAAATTAAAAATTGAAGAATAAATATAAAAACAACAATTAATAGAAGCATAAAAAGGTATACAATAAAGATAATTACAAGTGGAGAAGGTACAGCTAAGAGCTCAAAACCTTTATAAATTTAGAACGGAACATAGATAAAAAAAATTTGAAAGTTAAAAACAAACAAACAAAAAAAAAAACTTATAATATTTTTACTTATAATCTTTTTTTTTTTTTTTTAAGCTTTTAAAAACATATTTGACAGAAACTTTTCATGAAAAAGATATCATGTTTACAATAGGTATAAAAATTTTCGAGCAAAACTAATTAAATTTTAAAATGAAATTTTTTGTACGAAAAAGATTTTCAGCACTGAAAATTAAATTGACAGGTGTAATTTCTAGAAAATTTAAAATGCATCTTAACGCTAATAATTTATAAACGAAATTTTTTATCGTTTGAATTACTTCTTAACATAAATGGCACTATCACAGCATCACATAATAAGAATTTCAAAAAAATTAAGTTAAATCATCAACGAAGCAAAAATTGTTAAAAATGCATTACAAATCCTAAACTTTATCAATGGTAATACAAAAACTAACGCATCTACCGTTTTTATTGTACTTCACTCCCTTTATCACCGTTTGTAAAGCATGTATGAAACATTACGTTAATTTTGAGCCATAATATTTTCTGTTATGACGTTTTTGATAAACGCAAAATGTTAAAATTTTAATTCTAAAAAAAACGCTAAAAATAGAATTTAACTGCATGTAAATTACTGATACATTGTAATATTGAAAATTTATTCTACTTCTGAATCAGATAGAAACAAAATTAAAACAAATTTGGAAAGGTAAAGAATTAAGCTTCAATATTATTTAAAAATTTAAAAATCGATATTTTAATCAAAAATCAGCTTTCGGAAGTATTCGAGTATCTTAAAAAGTTATATGTTAAACGTACAATAGACTTCAGTTTCCTTTCATTAAATTCTTTCCTCTTTCGAAATGCGCACGTTATAACAGCGTTGCTAGATCTGGCCGTTTTTTTTATTCAATAGTTACCAATAATTTTGAGAAGTGACATTTGATATACATAATAGACTATCGATCTTCGATGTGATTAGCCAAACGTTACAAATAAAAATTATTGGTGACAATTGAATAAAAAAAAAGGCCAAATCTGGCAACCCTGCTTTATAATGTTCTTGTAATGATCTTATGTAGAATGAACTAACGAAAGCAATAAACCCGCTTTAAAAGTATTTCCGCTATACCAAAAATTATTCATAGTATTTCCTAAGCTTTAATTTTCACGATGTTAAAATTCTTTGATAACATTAGTTTTTTCTGAAGAAGATTTTTTTTTTTTTCAAGTTTAGTTACCTATGTCAGGGATGGAACACGGGCGCAGAATTCATACCGGAATCCGTTGAAGAAATTTCTGTACCTATAATATCGCTGATTTAAGAAGTAGAAAAATTTCTTACATTGATAGTGGTATGAATTCTGCGCCCGTGTTCCATCCCTGCTATGTTAATCGTAGTGTCATTTTTAATTAAATGACTGATTATCTACGTTATTAGCAGTTTTAAATAGCATATTTGGTAAAAGTTTATCTCTATTTACTTTTTTAGTCTTCATTTTAAACTTTTGTTTTGTTAATTTTTTTGGAGGGTGATAAGTTAGCTTCTATTCAAATTTTTTTTATTATTTGCTGTTTTGTATTTATTTATAGATTGTATAATATTTTATTTTTTTTTCCTTTTACAATTGCTTCTTGCTTCAATGTGTCGTTTGAATTTTCCTTTCATTCGAAGTGTGCTTACCGGTATCAAATGTATCTGCTTTATTGTTTTCCCTTAAACTCTTGTTTGCGTACAACAGGGAAAAAAACTTTCCTCTTTTTTCTGCCATCATTAACAATAATATCTATCCTATTTAATCACAAAAAATTGCATAAAAATATGATAAAATTTTTCTGTTTAGAAATAGTGGTGGCATGAAAACGGGAAAACTCTCATCCTTGGTAAAGATTTCCCATTTAACTTGATTTTCCTCCATCTTTTGTAATCTATTTTTTCTTTTAGTTTTTTTTTTTTTTTTTTCTTTTTTCTTTTTTTCTTTTTTTTTTTTTTTTAGTAAAGAAACAAATGCAGTATAGAATCTAAACCAAAAGGAATAAATCTTTTAAGCGTTTTTCTTTTTTTTTTTTTTACTTTTATAGTGTTTTGTTACTTTTAAAAAGCTCTTCTTCACGAAATCTCGAATGTAACAAAACGCTTTAATAGTTTTAAGACGATTGTACAAATACAGGACACTTAGTTATGGTTCATATATTGTTACAAGGATAATCTGAAAATATATACAAACATTTCCAAGAATGACATTGATTTATAGGAGAACTTTTGTTACATAAATGTAACGACATTTAAGAATATGATATATAACAAGGTGGTATAACTTGTTTTCTATAAAATGACTAGATTAAATATTTCTCTCATAAAAAGTCGGAAATTTGCATAAGATTAATTTCCGCATGTGCAATATTAAAATATATCCGTTGATTTATATTTAAATAGCTATAAATTCTCTGGCGATGGAGTGAAATGTTGCAGGGGATAATCTCCGAATTCCTCGGTACCTTGAGGTGGTAAAGGTATAAAAGGTGGCCAACCCATCAAAACCGGATCAGGACAGAAAAATGAACCAGGTTCCTGATGACACCCATAATCATAATAATCGTACTCGAATCCATCCTCTGATCCTGTAGTCACAGATAGTTCAGAGATAGATGCAGCAAGTGGAGTTGAACTTTCACGTTGAACTGTTTTTGGAGGTGGTCGGCCACGTCGACGGACTGGCGAGGATGTATCAGGCAATTTATCCCATTTGAGCTTTGGCTGTAAGGATGTGGATGATCTAAAAATAAAACTTTTATACAAATAATCTTCAGGACTTGCGGACGGAGTTTTCATGGATATTTCAGATGCAGACGTGGCTAGTTCAGGACAGTCTAGAGTAGAGTTTTCAGAACTTGATTTCAATATATATTTTCGATAAGAATGAACTACCACTAAAAAGGCAGTTGTTGTACAAAGGACGGCAGCCATCATGATGATTGTGATATGGACGGCAGAGAGATCACTCGAATTGCCGTTTTCTGTGCTATGTCGAACCATTGCCAGGCTCGCCCGAGGAATTTCTGAAATACAGAAAAATGATAAATATTATTAATGCATTTAAAATATTTTAAAGAATAATATTTCATACAGAATGATAATTCATTACAATCAATATAATAAATATGTTTACTATCTTTATTGAAATATCATTATCTACAGCCTCGAAATAAAGAAGACTGTTTTGTTAAAATTTAAAAGGTTTTAAATAAACTTTTAACTGCATTAATATCTAATCACTTTTGTTATTCTTCCTTATTATGTTTCAGTGTATTAAGCGTCGTATATGTTTGCCTGATTGTCAGTTAAACATAGTATGCGTTAATGAGGTTATTAATACGTTAAACCACGCCCACAGTGAAAAACAATAAATTGAAATTGTATCATAATGCAAGGCTACCACAAGCGACATTTTTTGTATTTTTTTTCGCACCTCTATTTAAAAAAAAAAAAAAAAAAAAAGTGTAAAGAAAGAGATGATAAAATTTATAATATATTCCCGCAGGCAAATCTGCACTTTGCCTGCATAAATTTATTATAATTTTTATGTTAAGAAAATAATAATAATAATAATAAATGTTAGAAAAATAATAATAATAATGTCGCCTGTGGCAGCCCTGTTAATGTAGATTAAAGTAGTTAGTTCTATTAAAAGAGATTAAAGTAAAACATTATATACTGAAATTGCCTAATCAAATAAAATGCCAAAAACCAAATATCAAGCTAGAAAAATCTGACATAAAGACAAAATATATATGAACAAGTTAACACTTTTGCGACCGCATGTTTTTGTCTTTTTGACAGTAAGCTCCACCTGCGGCCTGCGGGCGTTAATCTTTTATATTACATGATTTTAAATCATTGTTTTCTTTATTCATATTTATAATATAAATGAATATACATTATAATTATACTCTTTCTAATCAAAGTGTTTGTATCCACAATGCATTGATTGAACAAATGTGAATATTGGGTATATTGTTGAGAAATGATGTAACCTATGTAACCTAAAGAAACGCCCACTGGCGGAGTTACAGACTTTCAAATGACGTGAATTCACGTCAGCTGTCGCGAAAGTGTTAATAGCTAAAGCATTGAAATTCCTTTAAATATTTTATCAAAAAATGACATTGAGAATAAAAAATTAAAGATTCCCTTGAAAAAAAAAGCATGAAATGCATATTTTTACTTTTATCAGTAAAGTATTTTTAAAAATGTTTACTTGCAAGCAACTGTCCATATGTAACGTAGTTTTTTAAATATTTTTAACACTTCCCAAATTTATGTTAAATATATCCATTTATTTTCTATCATTAATAAGTAAAAAATACACGTTATTTCACCTCAAGCTAGAGGTCTGCACGGGGCGGGCTTACAATTTTTTTGCAAGCTCAGGCCGGGCCGGGCCCGAATGAATTTTTTTCCGGGTCGTGTCGGCCCTAATCTTTTTCTGGTTTCATCGTTAATCAACGAAAAAGGAAAATGATAAAATATTTCTTCAGTCATTTATTTCACATAATTTTTCAGGCTGGTATATCACATAAAATTTTATTTTGTTAAAAAATGCCTGTAACTTCAATTTAATTGCTTATCTGTCTGTATGCGATCTGAATTTCCGCAAATATTTTTATCATGTCTCGAAATTAATATATTTTATTTCAAGTAATATTAAATAGTTTCCTATTCAAAATAGTATGCATGTCACCACTAGTTTGCGCACAAGTTCAAACAAAAGAAATTAGATACGTTACTGTGTATAAGGCTTTGTGCCCTATGGTCTGTAGAGTTTAGGTGGTATGAAGGCTATAAAAATCCTGCCGCTGTAACTTTTTCTCTAAACTATTTTTTCTTTTCTCCAGCGCACTGAATGAAAGTAGCATCATTTTTAGCATGTACAAAAGCATCTTTTCTATAGAATATAGTTGGATTACCATTAAAATTTTGTTTACCGGATCACAAGAAAGATTCGTATACATTACGGTACGTAAGAGGAAATGGTTGAACGTGCATTTTTAGCAGTAATAACCATTTTAAATATCGTCCTATATTGTTTGATGAGTGCTAATATTTTCGATTTGACTTTCTGTCTGGTGCTTTCTGTACGTCTGTAATAATGAACTTCTGTTTATATACAATTATCTTGTAAAGGTTCAGCAGTTTTGTTAAAGAAGATTCTATTGCTTCGCTATATAAAACCTCTGCAAAACACATATTAAAAATCTTTTTCATAGAAAGGCATACATTTTTTTTTTCATTTTTCATATTTTTGAAACGGGCCGGGCCGGGTCGGGCCTGATTTTATCGTTTTTTGTCCAGGTCGGGCCTTGACGTACACTGGCAAAAAAAAACAGACCGAGCCGGGGCCGGGCTGAATTTTTCAATTTCATACCAGGCCGGGCCGGGTAAACAAAGCTTTCGTACGGGCCAGGCCGGGCCCGGGCCTCAAAATTCCGGCCCGTGCAGACCTCCACCTCAAACATTAAAAAATACAGTTTATAAAGATAAAATAGCTACCATAGTTATCAATGAATATACATTAAAAAATTACATGTGGGCAGGAATAAAAGTGTTCCGTGTTAGGTGGAACTCTTCTACCAGTAATTTTCAGCATTAATCCCAATTCTATTTAATTACAAAAAATTAAAGTAAAAATACAATTAATATTTCTAAATAAAAATTGTGATGCCGTTAACGTGAAACACATTCGCCCCTGCATGTGGGTATATTTCGTTGCAGACTTTCGTGTGTAACGGGCATTTTTTCCTGAGGAATGCCGAAGGCTGCACTGAGAAAAATATTCCGACAACAATGTGATATAGAATGCGAGGCTCGTTTTTCAAAAAATGCATTTTTATGTGACCGCGCTGTAGTAACAGACTGCAAACAACGTCAGAGTATGTTTCCCACATGCTATGCGTTAAGAAAAACGCAAAAAAAAAAAAAAAAAAAAAAAAAAAAACAATGAATATGATTTGTGAATATTTTATAAAACGGCAAACATTTGTAAGCAGAATTATTGTTACCCTTCATATCACAATATGCGTAAAATCAAAATGCCTTTTTTGGGACATTATATATCACAAAATAAATATTTTGTACGGCTTGAAAAGTATAATCTAGGGCACAATCCTCACACTGTAAAACCTAATTGAAACAAAATATCTCGACCACGTTAAATTTTAACCTTATGTAAGTTATAATAATAATTAAATATTATTATAACAACCTATATAGTCACATATATAACGAATATATGACGTTATATGCAATATATATATGGATAGGTAATCGAATAAAATATACCGAAATAATGGTGTCGAATGAAAACTGTGTACATTAATACCATAGTTCCAATGTAAGTTCCAAGAACATACAACAGCCGTTTCGTATCGAAAGAATTAAACATTACCCATCATCAGGGGAAAAGCTAGGTATAAGTGTATTTCTGCTTTTATGCAATTTTTCGCATGATAAAGGGTTGTGTTCAATTATTTCGACCTAAAAAATAATTGTTGGCTGATTTTGAAACTTTCATTATTAGCTTAAAATGTTTTCCTTCATCAGATAAAATGCTATATAATATATAGATATATTAAATAAAATATTAAACTTCGTGTTCTTATTATTTATTTTTTATTGAATTACACTTTGTAATTCAAATTTATACTACTTTATGGCATTTTGTTTAAATATTTTTTTCTTAATAATTTCATTGTTTTTAAAGTAGTAAATGTGCCAAATTAGTTACGTTTTCCTACTTTTTCAAGTTACTGACAGCTTAAAATAGAGAAATTTATTTATATATATTTTTTTTTTCATTAAGTTATTGAATACATTTTCTTATAGTTTAATAAAACTATTGCAAATCTAATTTCAATCGCACCTGATCTTGTGAAGCGACAAACAAGTTCAATATCATCTGATGAAATATTTCCACAATGGACTTCAATGCGAATTGATTCAGTGAAGGAATGAACAACTTGGAGCTTAGTTAGAGGGTTAAAAAGGGCAAGAACTGTTCCGAGGGATGACTTGCCGTCTCTGATTGTCAACCAGCAATCGGATGTAGGAAAGACTAGATTTATGATTTCGACGATGATATGACCAGAAGGCCAAGCGTGAATAGACCACCAGATACCAGAATCACATTCAGAAACGACTAGATGAATTAATGAAGTGTCTGTTATATTTCTTTCACAACCACAGGAGCAGTCCCATGTTTCTGGATGTTCTGTAGTCGTTGTTGTAAAATTTTCTATTAAAGAAAGAAATTTAAACTAAATTAGATGAAAGAAATTCAGATGTAAAAATTTTAGTAAAAATATTACCCTCAATTGTTATATTCGTATGAAAATAGAAAGACAATAAAAGAATATTTCACATAATTAGATTAAATTTCAGCTCGAATTATATGGAATAATAAGAAATATTTTGTGAATCCAAAAGTAACCGAGATAGTTACACTTCGTGATTGTAATAGGCTGCTTAAATTTATCCCAAATTCTAAAAACAAAGTTTTCCAACAGGAAAACTTTGATATAATGTGTTATCATATTTTTTTCGATTACAAACTCAGATTTTATAGCATCATTATTAGCATAATTTCAATACTTGGAAAAAAAATTATTTTTGTTTTATTTTATTTTTACACCATTTAAAAATAGGGGCTTTATAATTCCAATGTAAAACTCTTACAAAATGTAATCGCAAAGTTTTGCAACAAGTAAACATTTTATAAAGCTTTTACATAAAGCGTTCAAATTTTTAGGCAGAATGTCAACTGCAAAAGTCAGCAATTCAAAAGTAGTTAAAAAAATACTATACCTCCGAGAAACTTTTCATTTAAAAAGAATTTCGATTTACAGCACATATACTTTTCCATTTACAGATAGATATTCCAAAATAACCAATGCAGTTAGGGATTAAATGTTTATTGTGCTGATAAAATTCATGCGCGAAACTTCATAAATTGTGACATTTTATAATAACGCACTTTACATATTGTAGATTATATGGTGTTGAATTCTATATAAATATACAGGGTCTCTGGCATATTTTAAACTTTATTACAAAACCAAGTAACTGGTATATAAGATTGCGGTTTAAACTACAGGGCTTCTTTTTGCGCAAAGTTTGGTTTAAGCAAGTAAAAAGGGTAGTTCCAAGATTTTTCTTAAACGGCGCTACTTATCCCTATGTTTTGCTTATATAGCATTTCTTTTAGTTTTGTTTTGGCTACCCTGATCACAGCTATTTATTTCTATTTTCGGGACTATGGGAAGGACAAAGTGTATGCTAATTCTGTGTAGGCCCTGATTATCTAATAGACCCGAGAAGCATGTGCTTCCCTTGAAAATTTTTGAAAGGACCCCAAATTAAGCAAAATGTGGGCCCCTAATTGTAAACTTGTGGTCCGAAAACATTGTCTGATTATAAAAAATCACAGTACACCTGATTACATAACTATCATTTCTAGATTATATAGAAAATATGCTAATGAAGTTTTTATACATACATTTACTAATTTCATATATTGGTGGGAATACAGGCTTTCACCAGGTGGTGCTTATATTAAACGAACTTACTTGAGTACATTTTTCCCAATTCCAGCTAACTACAAAGTTTAATAAAAAATTTATAAATTTTTCGAGGTGTTTGTATGAGTCTTTAGACCAAGCAGTTAGTGGGGGCCCCCAAATAGATTTGAGCTTCCTCGCAGTTGTAAGGTTAATCGGGCCCTGATCCTGTGGCTGACATAAAGTATTGAAGACGCGAATAACGTATGTAATCTAGTCTATTCCCCAATTAATGCTATCGAACACGTGAATTGAACTGGATTATCCTTTGGCTGTGGTTCAAGCTACACTGTAAAAAAATCCAATAACATTACTCTTATAAGGATATGTTCCTGGTTTTTATAAGTTTGGAGCAGGTTCCTGAGAAAAACAGGCAAACAACAGGTCCGTGAAACGTTCCTTATTTCAGGAATGTAGTATTATTTTGAATGGGTGTAAATTTGGTGGTTGCTTATATATTCAAGAAACACTGCTGGTAAATATTGGGCACATTAGCTGCCCAAAATTTCCCAGGAAAGTGTATAAAGGGCGTACATCTTGAAATATTGTCAGGAATTTTACAAGATAAACGCTTTTTAATTGTACGCCAGCTCTGAGCAAAATTTTGAACTTAATTTTTATTTGCCTAAACAAAACTTTTCAACGTAAGAAGCACTGTAGTACAGACCTTACTCTCGTACGTCAATTACTTGATTTTATATTGAGGTTTAAAGTAAGCCAGGAACTTTTGGCACTCTCTGTATAACTCCTTTATACAATTCAATAGCGGTTTTATATTAAAAATTAAATACCTGAACATGATTCCGTGTTGCACTTTTGAGATTGCACAGCTTTACCAATACAGTAAGAGTTATTTGTTGCTGTAAGACAAAGCCTATAACGACTTTGAATTCCAGTTCCACACGAAACTGAACATTCACTCCACGGTCCCCAATCATTCCAGATAGCAGAGAGTTCTTCTAAAGAAATATTTAATAAAATTACTACAAGAATATACAAAAGACTAATTTTTAAAATCTAATGCAAAGAACTAAAATTTTATTTTAACTTGGAAATTAGTATTGAAATAAACTTTTCTATACACTATCTAATAAGTATTTTGATATTTTCGAATTTAGACTTTTCGTCAAATACCTAAAAAAATTTCTTGACGAATTATCTTGAAATTTTGGGAGTATAAAGAACATGTTAAACTTCATATATTTTATCAAAAGTTATGTCCTGAAGAGGAAAAGGGGACCAGTAAAAAATTAAACAAAAATCAAAATATTTTGGATCACCCTATAAAAAGTAGTGCTTGAAGTGCGTTTTGACTGTCGCATATGATTATGAAGTTACTTCTTATTATCTGCATATTTTTTTATGAGACTACCACATAGATTCATAGGAATAAAATGGTTTCTTTAAAAATCGCAAAAAAAGCCACCTTTTTTAATTATAACACGTAGGGTATTAGATAAGCAATAAAAGCCATATTTAAGAAACTTAGCATACTACATTAGACACTTTATACTACAATCAGAATACAAAAATATTAAACATCTTATAAAATATGTGCATTTTTACTAAATAATTTTTTAATTACGCATGCGCAAGATTTAACAAAATTTCATTTGCATAAGTTAATAGCCAAAATTATTGAGGTACTTATATGAAAACCCAAAACAAATATCGTGTAAATTCAAAAAGTTGTCGATTATGGAATGAACTGATATTTAGAAAAGCTAAACTATAACGAGTTTTATTTACGTTTTTATTTTGATTCAATCAATGATAATGCAGTGTTCGCTCAATGTAAATAAATATTAATTTAAAAAATAAAAAGAAAATCTTCTTCTTCTTCTTCTTCTTTTTTTTTTTTTTTTTTTTTTTTTTGAGAGAGAGAGAGAGCAAGAAACTGAAATTCAATTTATTTTATCGCCCCCAACATTTTTAATTTACATGATATCTCTTTAAGGTTTTCATATAAGTAGCACAATACTTTGGACTATTAAATTATGAAAGTACAATTTTTTTAAAGCGTGCGCATGCGTAGTTAAAAATTATTTAGTAAAAATACTCATATTTCGTAAGATACCCAGCATTCTGTGTCTAATGTAGTATACCAAGTTTCTTAAAAAGGGCTTTGCACAGTCTTACGTGTAATCATTTACAATTTGGGGATTTTTTTTTTTTTTTTTTTTTTTTGAATTTTTTAAAGAAACCGTTATTTTTCCATGAATATATGTGGTAGCCTCATAAAAATTTATATAGATAATTAGAAGAAGCTTCATAATCACATACTACAGCCAAACGCATTTAATTTCAAGTCTTACCTTTTACAGACTGATCCAAAACAGAGTGATTTGGATTTTTGCTTGATTGTTTACTGGTCCCCTCTTTCTGTTCGGGAGAAAACTTTTGCTGAAATATGTGAGGTATAATACGTTCTTTATAGTCCTAAAGTTTCAAGATAATTAGTAGAGTATTTTTCTAGATATTTGACAAAATGTCTAAATTCGAAAAATTTCAAATGCTTATTGGTAGAGAGTGTATATGAATTATGTTCGAACAATAAGAAATAAATAGAAAAAAAGTACATCTCCAACTGATATAGGTGCATTAAAAAAATATATAAGATTTATAAGACGTAAGTTACAGCATTTAAGAAAATGCCCTGATAATATATATCCACATACTGTATTTTTTCTAAATCACAAGTTAGCACCATTAAAGCTACATAAAGTTTTAAACAAATATTTTTAAACACACAAGGGAAAAAAAATTTAAGTATACTCATTTCGTTCTAAATGAAAAGAAATAACGTAATGATGGAGTTCATTTATATTCATCTAGTATTTCCTTTGTACTAACAAGCAAAAATTATTACTGATAAATTGTTGATTAATTATAATAATATTTTACTTCATAATTATTTTTAAGTCAGTTTTCTGTCATCTTTTTAATATTTAATATTAATGCTTTTCTATAATGTTTTTAATGTTTTAAGGCATTATAGATTACAAGTGCAAAACTAAATCTTTAATATTTCATAAATATGTCGTAATCATTTGAATTTTTTTTTTTTTTTTAATGCTATTAGACCTTACACCTCACTTAGATGTCCCCTATCAAGGTTTATTTTTGGTTTGTACTATTGTTTTATTTAATGTACGGGAAGAAATAAACTGAGATTGCGTCGCATGGAGCGATAACAGGACAGATTGTTTATGCTTTAAAACGCAATCAACTGACCGCATGAAAAAAACAGATATCCATATTCCCTTCAATCATTCTTAGAAAAAACTTGACAGCATCCGCAGCTGGTCATTAATATCGTTATAGAGTTCAAACCTTTTAGGCACATTCTCATTCCAAATGTCCAAATGACACATGACTAGGGCTGGAGTTTTTATCAATATATCCCAAATTATCAATATTTTTTTAATATCGCAATAACGATATTAAAGATTTTGCTCTGCCGATATATCCCTCTAACGATATTTCTTAGCGCGCACTGCGCGATCGATCGATGTGCCGATAAATAATGTTGAACACCAATCTTAAATACCTTCTTCAAATTCTGCTTTCCCCACTATCACGCATCACCGCGCACCGAAGAAAGCCCGACTAACTGAATAGCTTATACTAATGCAACCCCTTTCTTTTTGCTCACTGACTAAAATAGAGAAACATAATCCCAACTCCCAACCCCAAACGATCTCTCTCTATCATTAAGAAAACTAAGTTACCGCAATGTATCTACTTTCTTTATCGTTATTCGTGCTATCTACCAAATCAAAAATATCACTGTCCAAAAAGTCTAAATGATATTCATCAAGAAAATTAAGTTATCACAGTATATTGACTTCCCACTCTACATTCATGCATTTCCCTGACCCTAAACGATAATACGAAAGAATTTATACTACCGTTAGTATAAGTTCTTTGATAATATTCCACATCACCGTTCGTGGATCGCAGGTGATGTAAACCACAGACAAGGCGATACAAAAACAAACGCTTATTATGACGAATGAAAACAATATCGTTTGTTTTAGCTCATTTCCTGCTATTGATTCATTGATATTGGTCTATTTCAAAGTATTGATATTTACTGGCCAATAACATGCGAGCTTCAACATGTGTTTTACAAAGATCATCAAAGCCGAACTAATATCTACTAGAAGAGTTTTTTTTTTTTTTTTTTTTTTTTTTTTTTTACGATAATTTTTTGCTTTGTTTCATCCATTATCGGCAAAATTGGGTTTCATTAAATAATAAATAAAATTAAATGGCTACTCGAAGTAGGGTAATATGCCGAAACTATCAAGAAATAATTGCAAAAAAGGGGACTAAAAGCAATAGGTGGGAATGCTTCGGTTTTCCTGGTATTGATGGTAAAATTATTACACACGATGTTTGTATATGCAAATTTTACAAACATCCCGTGTCAGCGAAAACGACAGCAAATTAAAGGAACCATATGAAATGCCATCATCCTCTGAAATACTACAGACTTAATTCAAGGTAAGATTTTTATTATTATTTTATATTATTAAAACTTTTTTTTGTTGTTGTTGTTGTTGTTGTTGTTTTGTTTTGTTCTGTTTTAAGTAACTTAAAAGCGTTCTTATAAATATTTTAAACTTTCTGACATAATCAAGGGCGAGATTTTAAACGCATAAACATGTCAGTTTTTTTCCTACATTGAAGTGATTTGGAAAAATCAAAAAGTATTTTCATTTTTCTATAAATAATTTAAACTATGTTTAAAGTTGTAAACAGTGCATTCTTACTTGCTCGCGCATGCAAATATGCAAATCTGTTAAAAATATCATTTTTCGCACATACTCTGGAACATTAGTCTTTATCAAAAAATGATAATCGATTTGATAGCTTTTAAGTAGTAGCACATGCCCATTTTTCGTATATTTATGTGCATAAAAATGAGTTTAGCAATCTAGTAGAAAATAGATACAGCTAGTTTGGATTTGAGAATAATCTTAATTTAGTGGAAATAAATTTATTATTTTTTCTTTATTATAATACCGAAATCTTGTTATAATTGATAATAATGTTTTATTGGAATTATCCTTATAAATTATTTCATAAATTTAATTTTGTTTTGGAGCAAAGTATAGTTCTTTGCCGCAAGCACCTTTACCTGGCCGGCCGGCGCAAGAACTCGTTATTCCGATTCCAATCCGAAAAGCAGAAATGGGAAGGCGCAGGTGACGTTGTAAGTCCACTCCTCATTGCCATTGGTTAGTAGTAGAGTCTTAGTTAGTAGTAAAGCATCGTTTGTGACTGACAGGAAAAGCTAAAAAGAGTGTTTTAATCAGAGCGTTTATTTTTTCATTCTTTGCAAGTTATGACTCCCGAAGATTCTAAAAGGTCGGAATTTTTTTCCTATTCTTATTTTTCTTTCTTTCTTTTTTTAATTTTGTTTTGTGCAGCATATATATATATATATATATATATATTTCGCCAAATTCGGCATGCGGATATATATATATATATATATATATATATAATAATAATAATAATAATAATAGTTAATTAAATAATTATATATAAAACTATTTGGGAAGATCAGTTTAAACATGCGATGCAAAATCTCCGCAAAGTCATTTCTTATAGCCACACAAAACAAAAATCTCTGCAATTAAAAGAAGGGGGGGGGCAGCGCAAAGAAAGTTATTATTATTCCTCTCCTATTATTGCCATAACATTTGGAAAATAAGGGAAGAGCGTGTAATAATGTACTAATTCTTTTCTTTCAAGTGTGGAATGTGTGCAAGGTTAAGGATGGATAGAGAAGTTTAGATAGAAAACATTCTCACAGACTTATTTATCTATTACAACGTAAAATGAATAATAACATTTGAATTCTTGAACGAATCTTGCTTAGAATAATTACGGTAAATATTCTCGTACTAGTTAATCTACTAGTCTGAGAAATTTTTTCCTATAAAGCAATAAAATGATTGAAGAAAAATAAAACGTAATGTAAAGAAAGTTATTTATATATGAAGTTATTAAAAGTATTTTAAAATATAACACAATGTAAAGTTTATAAATCGGTTAAATTAATGATTCAGTGATCGGTTAAATTAATGAGGCAGTATTAAATTTAAATTCAATTGCCTAAAAAAAGTTCTATATGTATAATATGAAGCAGAATTTTCCGCGGGAGACCTCAAAATAATAGCGCCAGATCCTTTTACATCGCGTTTTGAAAGTGGATGCTGTGCGAGTGTTCATAACAAATTTTTAAAAGTGCGATTTGAGAAAAATATTAAAAGTTTATTACTATAATATACTTTTTTTTAATGAAAAAGTTATGGTAGTAATATACCAGAAAATACATGGAAAATACTCTATACTTGTATACTTTAAAATTCGTGTGCATATGTCTTTAAAAAATAACAAATGTCTATTTTTCCCCATCTTGAAAAAAATATCGCAATATAACTCTAATATCGATATTAACTTGGTGATATATCGCGATATTTAATTTCTAATATCGTCCAGCACTACACATGACAACATATGCCTCCACCTCCCCTCTCCTCTATTTTAAATTTCAATATATGTGAATATGTGCCAACTTTTACGCTTTTGAGCTATTGACTATTTTTAATAAAATTTATATATATATATATATTATACAGGGTGTTCCAAAAGTCCCACACACCCCTCCTAACTCGAAAATGAGTCAAAATTTTGAAAAATGGTGAAACATGTATTTAATGAATTCGAGAGGTACCTCTTTTGGTGAAAAAAGTTTGGGCCTGGAGGGGCTATGGCAACACATCCTACAGGAAAGCCTCCGCACAGGGTGTATGACGTCAAGATAATGGACCTCCGTTCTTGAATGAAAAGGAAATTTGTTGCGATGGTTAATTCCAGCGTTATAAAACATGGGCAGTTGTTATTTTTAAGAAGAAAGAAGGAGAATTTTAACATTGATTATGTAATTGTAGGATTTAAATCTTTAACTCCGATCATTGAGCATTATTATATTCTTTTCTCATTGTGAAACATATAACAATCTGATAGAGAGAAATTATATTATTGAATAAAATAAAATAAATACGTTAAGTCAATATCTTCTCGAAAATTTAAAATATTCATTTATTATTTTATATTGCCAACAAAAAATTCTTTTATATTTCAAATTATACAGTATCAACGTATCCACCACCCTCTTTTTTTTTTTTTTTTTTTTTTTTTTTTTAGTTTTGATGTTTAAACGTTGAAGAAAAATTCAATAAATTCATTTGTATTTAAAGCAGAACTGATTATAAAACAATCTCCGAATCAAAAATTTTATCCATATGTTTATGAAATATTTCCTTTATAGTTAAATTATCACTGTAATTTAAATGGGATTTTAGAAAATATTATTATTATTTAATTATAATGAAGAATTTTGTGTAAGATGATATTTTTCGCGTTCGTTTGCACGTGGATTATTATTATATTGTAACGTACATTTCGTTAAAAAAAAAGATAGCTTGCTTTATGATTTTATGATATATACACATAAGAAAACGTCTTAAAAATGCCACATAAATGTGTGGTACCCACATGTCGAGGCAATTATAAAAATGGACCTCGAGTAAACGTTTTTAGCCTTCCATGGGATCAAGAACTCAAAAAATATATATATATATATATATATATATAGAGAGAGAGAGAGAGAGAGAGCATTAAACGGAAAATTTTCCTGACAACAAAACATTCTAAGAAAAGCCAGATTCTTCAGTTATTTCTTTAAGAATTTAATGTAAAAAATTACCCTATATGTTTTACACAAATTTATAATGTCTTTATTTTATGATGTAAATTTTATAACGAAATATTATACTAAAAATTAACGTAATATTAATGTAATAATAACGCTGTATGATAATAATTAATTATCTTAATGTATAAAGTGATATAAAATAGCAAAAATATTGAATTATAACTTAAAAAACTTCTTTGCAATAGAAGTCTTTAAAAAAATTTTGTTCAGAACATTTATTAATAATTTTGTAAAATAAGATAAATTTTATCTAGGTGATGAAAAGTATAGTGAAAAGACAAATTGTTTAGAAATTTACCTATAATAATAAGTAATGGCAAAAAATACTTTTGAATATTTATCGGTAAAATTTTTATGATAAATTATGATAAAATAATCTTTTTAAAATTTAAAAAAATGTATATGTCTATGTACATGTATAATATTATTATTATTACGATATAAAGTATTTCTATTTCTCATAATATTTATAGGTTTTTTCTTTCATATAAATTAGTTATTTCTGTAAGAATACCCTTTTAAATTTTATTTAAAAAAAAATGCATTTAGTTAATATTTTAAATTGGGCAAATATATATATATATATATTTAATTTCCTTACTTAACAGTTTCATTTAAAAATAATTACTCCTTCAAATTATTATTCTAATAGTGCAAAATATGAATTTAAATATAATTATAATGTATTACATCTGAATGTTTAAGGATTAATCTATCTGAGGCATTTATATATAACATATGATGTTTAATAAACTCTGAATTAACAATTTTTTTCTAAATGATTTGAACATAATTTTGATGGAAACGATTTGTTAAATAGAAAATACGACAACAATAACAAATAATAATATTAAAATTAAAATTAAATTAAATTAAAAGAATAAATAAATAAAAATCCATCTGATATAAATTATTATTGTTATGTAAAAGCATTAATCTGATATTTGAAAATGCAAGAATCTCACCAGTTTTAAATTCTTAATGATGATCATGGTAATGTTACCTCATTAGTCCCATTCAGAATTTATATTTCATTTTATCATTAATAAATAAAAAAACAACTTTGAAGAAGAACTCGTGCCTACTTTGTTCTCTCGAGGAAGCGTCATGGTTTCTTTTTTTAACCTGAAACAACTGTTGCAAATTTTTGCATTTTATGGTGTTTACACAAAGTTTTTTACTTATTATTTATTATTGCCAGCTCTGTGGTGCTTTTTTTTTTTTTTTTTTTTTTTTTTGCAAATTTATCACGAAATATGTTTAAAATATATTTTACATTAATATATATATATACTTATTTATTTATTTAAAGTATATACTATATATAAAAATAAAATGGAAATATTTTATTTCTATTAAATGATCGTTTTAAAAATATGCCTTGTTTATAATTAAGTAATGATTTCTTTCTTTCTTTTTTTCTTTTTTTTTTTTTTTTTTTTTTTTTATATATATAAAATAACTCTGTTTCTTTTATAAAGTTTTAAAATATATATTAAGAAGACAATAATCAAATATTCACATATCTTAATAAATTAAAATTAAATTATACAAAACTCAACTCTGTTTACATTTTAACAAATCGTACTTATTCATTCTCATCTCTTACTTTTAAAATGTTCAAAAGGAATTGAAAATGCATAATGAAACTTGTTTATTTTAATTAAAGAATAATATTTCTTAATCAAGAGTTATTTAACATACTTCATTGACATAAAATAAAGATTTTTAAAATTTAAAATAAGATATAAAGAAAAGCAGAAATTAAAACATTTAATTATTTTGTTTATGTTTTGAAATTTAATTCAAATAAATTATTTGATTTAATTATTCCATTAATAATTAAGTGGTGTCACAAACTGAATTAGAAGAAAAAAAATTTGAGTGAAATTTGTTTTTTAAAAATTGCGAGCAAAATCAGAAATTTTTCTAAAATTTAAATACCCTTGGTGAAAATTCAAAATTTTGATAATTTATATATCTGTAAATAAATGCAGAATATTTACCACATATTCTATCACATAAATGAAATTTTTTTCTAAAGCTTTCAAAACAGTATACTTTAATTCAAGGAAAGTATGTAATTAAATTAGTTTATATAAATTTCAAGGAGAGAAATCAAAAATTAAGGTAAAGGAATCAATCTCAGTGAAAATTTCAAATCTAGATAATTTACACATATACAAATAAGTACAAAATATTTCCATGAGTATTTCCTGTCATGCATAAGAAAGATTTATTATTATTATTCTTTCATCATTTAGAAGTAATTGTTTGTTAGATTTTTTTTTTTTTTTTTTCGTTTTAATAATTTTTTGCTCAATATATTTTCTCATATAAAAATTTATTCAGTTATTATATTTCCTGATTTCAGGAATGTTAACTTACCATATTTCCAAATTTCCTGATTTTTTTTTTTTTTTTTTTTTTTTTTTTTTCAAATCAATTTTCAGTTACTGCTGAGAAAATTCTATTGTATTGGGTTGTTCGATAAATAATTTCGTTTTTTAAAACCTTCGCTTCTAAAAACCAAGGCTTCTTCGAACGTGGAATTTTTCAATTTACCGAAAGATGGCAAGAGGTCATCCAACAAAATGGTCAATATATCATTGATTAATGTTTGTTGTTAATATAAATAAATTCACTTTGAAAAACATGAAAAAAAAAAAAAAAAACGAAATTATTTATCGAACAACCCAATATAATGAAAGTTTATGCATAACTTTTGTAACTGACTGATAATTTTTTAGATTAAAAATAATAATAATAATAATAAAATAACATAGAATATTAGCTAAATAAAATACATTTTTTTTCTGTTTTTGAAATTAAATTTAAAAGTATATTCTCACAGAAATAAATAATTTATAATTTATATTAAAGAAAAAATCTATGAACATTATGAGAAATAGAAATTTCGTATCGTAATAATAATAATAATAATAATATACATGTATTTGTACATAGACATATACATTTTTTTTTACTTTAAAAAGATTATTTTATCATAATTTATCATAAAATTTTTACCGATAAATATTCAAAAGTATTTTTTGCCATTACTTATTATTACAGGTAAATTTCTAAACAATTTGTCTTTTCACTATACTTTTCATCACCTAGATAAAATTTATCTTATTTTACAAAATTATTAAAAAATTTTCTGCACAAAATTTTCTTTAAGACTGATTGCAAAGAACTTTTTGAAGTTATAATTCAGTATTTTTACTAATTTATGTCAGTTTATATATTAAGATAATTATTATCATACAGCGTTATTATTACATTACTATTTCGTTAATTTTTTAGTATAATATTTCGTTATAAAATTTTCATCATAAACTTATAAATTTGTGTGAAACATATAGGGTAATTTTACATTAAATTCTTAAAGAAATAATTAAAGAAGCTGGCTTACCTTAGAATGCTTTGTTGGCTTTAAATTTCTCCAGATCCATTTTTTTGGGGGGGAGGTTCTTGATCCCGTGGATAGCTAAAAACGTTTACTCGAGATCCATTTTTTAGTTGCCTCGACTTGTGTGTACCACACATTTATGTGGCATTTTTAAGACGTTTTCTTACATGTATATTATAAAATCACAAAGCAAGCTATCTTTATTTTGTAACAATATGTATATTAAAAAATAATAATAATCCACGTGCAAACGAACGCGAGAAGGCCACAGATTACCGATTACCGACGACCGACGGTGGAATTTTAGTTCATAGTACGTACAAGTACAATGCTTGCAGGACTGGTTTGGTTGTGAAGAAGGACGATAGAACGTGACGTCAGTGTCTCAATTTTAGTCTGTGCGTCGGCTTTCTTGTAGGATGTGTTGGCTAAGGCGGCCGCTAGAGAGGGCAACTTTAAAACTTTAAATGGAAAGGTTAGTTTTACATGAGTTTTTAGACTTTTGAAATGTGGATTTTATACTTATGTATCTCCTTTAATAATCACTGTAGGACAAAACTATTTATACTAAGCTCATTGTCTTGAAGAGACGTTTCCAGGGATGAATCACAAGACATACCTTCCCCTTAGAAATTTTAAAGTTGCATTCCCTAGCGGCCCTCCTACCATCCCCTTGCCCAAGACCAAACATTCTTGGGCAAAGTATGTCTTGTGATACATCTCTGGAAACGTCTCTTCAAGAAAATTAATTTGGTATAAATAGTTTTGTTCTGCAGTGATTATTAAAGGGGATACATAAGAATAAAATCCACATTTCAAAAGTCTAAAAACTCATGTATCTGCTTTAATGATCATCGTAATGCGAAACTATTTATATCAAATTCATTGTCTTGAAGAAACGTTTCCAGGGATGTATCACAAGACATACTTTCCTATTTGGAATTTTAAAGTTGCTCTCCCAAACTTCTTTCACCAAAAGAGGTCCCTCTCGAATTCATTAAATATGCGTTTCGCAATTTTTCAAAATTCCGACTCATTTTCGAGTTAGGAGGGGAGGGACTTTTGGAACACCCAGTATACCTAATATATATATGTATATACTTCTGTTACAGTTTTCACTAATAAATAAAATAAAAAATGTCTGTTAAAATTTTCCGGTAGTCAAAAGGCGTAACAGTTTATAACTTACGTATTTATTTTAGTGCAAGCAAGATAAATACACTTTTCAATTGAACTTTCTTATCGTCTTATTTCAAACTGTACAAAATTAATATTATTTTTATGAGTAAGACCACTTTTAATTCATTGATAACTTCTTAGTGACTACTTAAATGAACAAAATCAGAATGGAAGTGGAGTATGCAATTTGATCAAAATGTGTATATGTAACATGAATATTAAACTAACCATTGACTGATTACCAATCATTTTCACTTACAAAATTTTCATAAGAGTCAATGAGAGACGTTTAAATATAATATAGTATAGAGTACATCTAAAATTAGTCAAAAGTTAAATTTAAAATGTAGAAAAAAAGTTATATATTTATTGTAAGTCGTTTATAAAATTGTATATTTTGAGATTCTTTTTCCTCTTAGGAGTTATCTGTGCATTTATAATTTTAATTTTCAGACATAAATAAAAAAAGATCCTTCATAAGTGAAAAAAGTAGGCAAGATGCACCATAAAAGCAGCTACGTTTTCGCTTTAACACTACAAAAAAAAAAAAAAATCATGTTACGAGAAAAAATTGTAGACAGAAATTTTCTGTAACCAAACAACACAGAAAATATTTGCACAAATAGATTTTGGCACATTGACGAAAAAGAAAAAAAAAACTCACATTAAAAAACTTATCATTCAATCAGATAGGATCGAAACAGGGACCTCCGCACAGTAGGCAGAGGCTTTACCTTATAGCCACTGAACCTCGAGCGCTTCCCAATTCTGCTTTGACACTAAGTTTCCGCATACATAACAGAAAAAAATACGTATCCGCCAGATAAAATTTGCAACAATGGTTACAAGTTTTATCTGTTTACAGAAAAAATATATCTGTTGACAGATTGAGATGTAATTTTATATTTCTTTTTTTGTAGTTTTAGAAAACAAAAGTTTTCTGTGAGAAAGTTACAAAAGTGTTATGTTTTATAACAGAAATTTTTTACAGTAAATGTTGCTGCATTCAATCTGAATTCTCCTGTCTATTACATCTTCGTTCAATGAAATTATTGTTCTTATTTATTTCGATCGGAAAGAATTACTGCGTACTTTTCCATGTCATGATTGTATAAAATTTCTGATTCTTCAACCAACCCATTGTCTATAATTTAAAAATTAACATTCTCGTGCACAAGAATGTTACTGTGTTAAAAAAAAAAAAAAAAAAAAAAAAAAACGTAAAAGTAATTATGCTTACAAAAAAGGCATGTGCACCATATCCATAGTGCACCATATCTATTCAGGGAGGATTTTTTATTGCGAGGAAAAAAAAAAAAAAAAAAAAAAAGAATTTTTAACTTTGTACGATTTATTCATTTTATATTAATAGGAATTCAAAAAGAATAAAAATTCTAATGTCTTTATCTTACTTTATTTTATTATTATTATTATTATTATTATTATTATTAGAGAGAGAGAGAGAATCCGTAGTGAAAAATTTATTAGCAAATTCTTGTTATTTTTATTAATGATAGTAACTATAGTTATAAAAACTATGTATCCACCTATTTGACCAAGGGCGTCAAGAGGTTTTAAACTCAATCATTCACCCATTCACTTACTGAATATAGTAAGATGAATCGTTTATGTTACTTTTTTTTTTTTTTTTTTTTACACAGAACCAAAATTTACTTATTTTATTAGAGCATCATAATATAAGAAATGTTAATTCTACAAATTATTTATGATAGCAAACCACAATTAAAGCAATATTTAAGAAAATCGATGTGATGCTTTCTTAAAATGTATTCCTTCGGGTTTTCGATTTTAGACTCCCCTATACGGTCGTTTATTAACCCTTTCACGGGCAAGGTAATTTTGCTCATTTAACCCCTTGACGCGCAAGGTCATTACGTTCATTTAAATAAGACTGTCGTCAGAATTTACGAGCATAATTAAAATGCAAGAAATAAATGAGTGTTACCGCTATGTTATAAAAGCAAAATTTTGTTGAAAAATTCCGAGATGATTTTTTTGCAATTGGAATTTAATAATTGCGTCCTCGCGGCGAAGACACCACGCGTTAAGAGATTAAAATCAAAATCCACTTCAAATCCCGAACATTGCAAAAAGAGAAGAAATATGTGAAGTTTTTTCCTCTAAGTTATAAAAATTAAATTATACCTATACATTGCAGGGGGATTTCTTGCAGTTTGGAACTAAATTAGCCCTTGAAAGAAACTCGTTAGAAGGAAACTACGACTTAAAGAGGATTACGCACCGCTACGAACATATAAGCCTGAGCCGGAACTCGAATGAAGTACTTGGCAAATGAATGTCAGAGCGCTAACCATTCCGCCACAAGATGGGCGAAAACGTGTAGGAAGAGTGTAAAATGTAGACATATTTGTGTGGATATCGTATACTATACTGGATAATTATGAATCAAAAAACGATTTTCATTGCCAATGAAGATAGCGCTATTTTTAAATGTAATGTTTGTCGAACAGAGTAGTGACTATTAAAATTCAACTCAGTCATTTCATAAAAAAAGTATAATGAATGACTTATTTTCATGCTTTATGTAACTGTAGACGTTTTGGGGAAATTAAAGCCATTGATGATAAGAAAATTTGCAGCAGTAAAATTCTTTTTTATTAGAAAATACTTTCCAATACACTATATAGAAAGTTAAAAATCATGCATCAGTGTTCACACGAACCCATCTTTTTGTATAGACTTTTTCCCCACTATTTGAAAACAAGGAAATCCTTTTATCCTTTTTAGATTTACAAGATTATTTTATGACAAAAATTTCTATAAAAAAAACAGTCGAACAAAGTAGTGACCATTAAAATTCAACTCAGTCATTTTATAAAAGTATAATGAGTGATTTATTTTCATGCTTTATGCAACTGTAGACGTTTCGGGGAAATTAAAACCATTGATGATATGAAAATTTGCTGCAGTAAAAATCTTTTTTATAAGAAAATACTTTCCAATACACTATATAGAAAGTTAAAAATCATGCATCAGTGTTCGCGGACCCATCTTTTTGTACAGACTTTATCTCCACTATTTGAAAACAAGGAAATCCTTTTTAGATTTACAAGATTATTTTATGACAAAAATTGCTACAAAAAAGTAGTGGTAGGGAAAAGTTGGGACTGTGAAAATTCTGTGCACGACCTTCGCCATATTTAGGCTTCAAGAATTTGATTAAAAATAACTCGACAAGAATATATTATTATTATTATTATTCACAATTCTAAAGCCCATAATGTCATACTGTAAAATTTTTTTTTACTCTAAAATAATAAAAAAAAAGTACAGCCATTAAAACAAGATACCATGTAAAATGTTAAAATGATATATTGAAACCAATTTTATATACTATATATATATACAAGGTGGCCATAAAATAACTTTCATTCTTTGAAAGTGTCTGCTGTAGAAACAAATGAGCCGAATGACACTACATTCCATCTACAGACTGTTGAACTTATAGGGAAATAATTTCCGTAAAGATAATTTCCAAAAGTCGTCGATAGGGGAGATTTTGGTGATGTTCTCATGTACGCACTATTGAAATTGTGCAATTGAAGTGGATTATGTTACTCTCCTAGTGCATATATGTGATTTTAAAACTGTTAAAAATGAAATGAGAGAATATTTTATTTAAACGCACGCAAAAAATATTATGTAAAATTTATTAATTCTGAAATAAAAGTGCACAAGGAAAAGGTGAATAACATGCACCTTTAACCCTTTAAGGTTCACTACTTAATTTATTTTAAAAATTACTGAACTAATTTTAAAATTGGCTTTTAGCCACATAGCTGATCATAAATATTTAAAAAATAAAAAATTAGCATTGTTCCTTTTCGAAAAATTTTCGGTTTCAAACATCTGTAAGTAAACCTTATTAAATTCAAATAATATTTAATTTAATAAATAAATCACTTTATAAGTAAAGATTATCGACAACAACAATTGGTAAAAGTTGCATAGATCTCAACATTTCAATCTATTCCGGAGTATTTTAACCCTTTTCTGGGCAAGATAATTCTGATTATTTAAATTACACTGCCACCGGAATTTACGAACATAATTATAATAGAAGAAATTTTAAATTTCTATGTTGAAAAAAAGGACGTTTTCTGCTTTGTTATAAATGTAAATTTTTGCTAAAAAATTTCCGGGATGAGTTTTTGCACTTGAGAATTAAAATTAGGTGTTCCATGTAGTGGAACACTGAGCGGCAAAGGGTTAATACAATACGTCATTGTTTACATAAACCATTTTCCGTGCATTTATTTAAAATATTGACTTATTTCGTTTTCAATAGATCAAATATCAGATACGCACTAGAAAAGTTGCATAATGTACTTCGATTGTACAAATTGAATAGTGCGTACAAAACCACTGCTTTCGGTGACTTTTAGGATTAAGTTTTTTCCTTGTCAAAATCCATCTGCATACGTAACATATATTATCACATACAACGATATATAAATACATATATGAATGCAGAATGCAAGATATATATAAGTACATATAATATTTGAAGTGATGAAGAGAAGAATCCAAATAACAGCTTTTGATAAACCTTGTATATTGTTAATAAAGCATGAAAGGACGTCACGTCTGTTATTATTCGAATGGATTTTTAAAGAGAAAGATCCATTAGGACAATCAAACATAGTAACCATACAATAGCACTGCAAATTAAAATCGTATACAGGAAATTTCCTTACATAGGACTGAGAGGAAATTTGTCAACAAACTCTTTCAGTACATGCATGGCCATGCTTCGAAAGTTGCTAATTGAAGCATTTACATACACAAAAAATTATTTTTTCGAAGAACTTAAAATGCACCAGTAGTGGACATCTTTGATTTTTTTGCAGAAAAGGAGAAATAAAATTCGAATTGACTGGAAATATATATATAATTAACAAACGATATTTTTTGTGCCATTAACATGTTAATAGAAAAAACATATATAATCTTTCACATAGCTGCCAACCGTTACGATTTTGGATATATATACTTTTTATAGAAAATTTTTATTAAGATTTTGTAGTAGTTTTCTTTGAACAAATAAGGACAAAAATTCCATAAAAAAATACTGGTATCTAAAATCTCAACGGTTGGTAGCTATGCTTCTATCATAAACTAAAAACAAATTTTCCCTAAATTTTATAAGTTTCATTGACACATTCCAATTCCAGTGATTCAAATTCGTTTATGTAAATTAACTTTTAATTCGTTTAAATCACTACTTATTTTGTAATAATCTGATAAATGACTAGACTAGCCAGTTTCACTTTCAGATATTTGCAAGGATTCTGCGTGTTATTCTCAAAAAATGCTAATAGCGACCCCAAAATCAAAAATTAATAAATAATCTTCATATGAATGTAGCGAGATATTCCGATCTGATTTTGAGTGAAACGCATTTACATTCAGTTCCTAATTTGAAAGAATACTGACTCAAATAATCCAGTATAGTGAACAGGACTGTCCATTACTAAATCTGTCCACTATTGGCAACAATTACATATTCTTGCACCAGTAATGGACATCATTAAAATTTTATATACTGACAGAAAATTGAAATTTTATCAAAATAAAGGAATTAAAATTTAATTTTATATACTTGTTTTAGTCAAAAGCTGAGGATAAAATAATCAGCTAGAAATAAACTAATACTAGGCAAAAAGATTTGGTTTACCTTTTCAAACAATAAGGAATAACGATTAGATGACAAAAAGTTGGCCCTGTTTCAGTTAAACTGTTCTCATTCTAGAACTGATATTTTAAAATTTTCATAGTTCAAGACATTAATAGAAGATGATTATAATACCAACCTTGAATGCGATACGAACCAAAACACGATTTAGAAAACTTGCTTTTGGAGTTTAAATTTAAAAGTGGTCACTACTGGTACAGCGTCCACCACTGGTAGACTTACCTTATCTAGATTTGATACAAATAAATGCATGAAACAAATTCTAGTATAAAAGTTATTGTTGTTTATTAAACAAATATTACTTACTATTATCCGTTAAGGTTGGTAAGCAATGCGTCTTCAAATCGAAAACTGCTCCATTACGAGCTGTACTTACAAAGCTGAAACAATATTCTTGATAATCATCCTGGAAAATGTCACAGGATAATTTAGTGGAATGTTTTCCTGTCTCGATTCTGCTTTCTCGAATGTACTTCAGCGGACCTCTCAGAGCCTTTCCATAAACTCGGATTCGATCCTGATCTAAAATGCATCGAGGGTAATGATAAATGACAGACAAACTTCCATCACATGGCTGGACGGAACTTTTAGCTACGCTCACAGAATATCGGTGACTCCACATCACTAAAATAGTGTCACTAACTGCCACTAATGGAGCATCTTCTATATTTGTGCGAACTTGAACCTGAAATAATTTTAACTATTTATTTTTAATGACTCATAACATTAAAATGAAAACTGTATATCTTACAGTACAAGAAATAACATGTAAAGTATATTATCTGGCGAAACTAAGAACGTAGAGCAAATCCTCCCTATATAAGTACACTAAATATCAATGATTCTTCAATATAGTATATACAGTAGGCAGCAAAATTATTGAAGCGCTAGCAATAATTCGTATTGATTTGCACCTAATACTGTTTAGTTAAATAAATATTTGTCGAGCTGTGATCTTAGTCGTTATGCTGTTTATACAAAAAAAAAAAGTAAATTGATGATATAAATGAGCGATCAAACTAAAAAAAAAAAAAAAAAAAAATGATGAAAATTGTGGATGTGTGCTTCAATAATTTTGCTGCCGACTGTACATATATTATTGAAACTTTTTCAAACATCACAGAGGATAAAATGATATGTCACGTGAAGAACTGGAAAAAGAAAAAAAAATTGAAAAAACTATAATCAGAATCCAAATGGTGAAAGCATATAATATCTATACATCATCAAGAACTTTGATTGAATATTGTATGAAATAGGTGTAATTTCTGTTACTCTGTATGCATACTGCTAAAAATGTGCAGAGTATCTAATAGTATCCCAATTAGTATCTAATATGACATTAAAAATGAAATCAAAAGTAAGATTTAAAATGTTATGGAAGATGAAGAAAAACTAAAAGGATAAAAAATACATAAGAAATACATAAGAAATATATATATATATATATATATGAATTCTTTTATGATTTTTTTATAAGAAATATATATGAATTATATATATAATTCATCATTACAATGATCAAACACCAGGAAAGAAGATGGGAATTAATTAACAAAGAAACACATATGGAAATGAAGCCTTAAGCAAAAGATATTTAAAACGTTAATATGAATTGTTTCTGAAACATTGGTGGATGAGATCATATATAGCAAATATGATCAAAGAGTAACAGAAAAAAAAATAATAATAACTAGAAGGAGAATATGAGCAGAGGCCACCACGGCTTACGACGGGGAAGCTGGTTAAACAAGTTTTGCGAGCACCCAACTTTCCTTAACCCTTTATATCCCAAATCAGAGCCTGATTAAGGGGGAGGCACACATTATCTCCGCTCTCACCGGAATATTTTTATAATTATTTTTTACTTCATGTCATAGAAATTCCATGCTTTGACGAGGAAATATTTTTTATAAAAAATGAACGGTGTAAAACAATCCAATTTACTCACCGTTATTAGACACCAGAATTCTTTTAAAATAATTTTTAATGAGAATTTTCTGTTTATTATAGGAGGAAAGTATTTGTTAAAAAATAACGGTGTAAGTATAAATAATGTGTGCTTCCCCCTTAATCAGGCTCTGTCCTAAATTACCTTATTTTTGGAAAAAATAGTTTGAAACTTTTTTATTATATTTCTTTATGCATGAGAAACATCTCATATTAAATTCAGCTTAAACTATAGCTTAACTATAGGGAAATCTTAAACTATAGGGACTTTGAAGTCCCAATGAAATCCTATAGTAAATTTAGGCTATATTAAGGAATGTTTTTTTATGGGACTTTAAAGTCCTGTGGGATACAAAGGGTTAAAACTTCTGCAAGACCATATAGTAGCAAAATAAAAAGTTAAAATGAAGATGATTACTGCAAAAAAAGAAAGAGAGAGAAATAAGCAAGGGAAAAAAAATAAAACTTAAGAAGAAAACCATGAAAGTTATGTATATATAATTCATGATTCTTCAAAAATCACAAAAAAAAAAAAGCAGTTTATTATACATTATCATTATATATTTTTAACTATGTATTATTTATATTCCACTTACCGAGTAATTGCCAGCTCTGTCAAAAAACTCACATTCCAGTGTTATATCAAATGAAGCATCCCACTTCCAACCAGTGAGCTCTTTACTAGTTAATACAGAGGGTTTGCTCCATGTAGTACTACTGAAACCTTCATAGACTAAATCCACAAATGTAAGATATGGTGAACGCGGTTTGCATTGAAGATTCTCAGTGTACAATTGAATTGAAACATCTGATGTGTAAGTTTCTACCATCAAAGGCACGTGGACTATCACTTCGGGCCATCGGACATTCATCACCTTAGTTCGAGCTAACTCTCTTTCCTATAGAAATAAAAAAAATATTTCATTTTCATTTAATCACAATAGTTCCATTTAGCAGAAATTATATTTATTTTATTAGTAAATATTTACATAAAAAAAAAAAAAAAAAAAAAAAAAAAAAAAACTTAAACTACATTTTATTGTACGATTTAAATGTAATCAAATTGCTCTATTGCAAGTAGTGATCTCATAAAATTTATTAATTTGCAAGATAAAAAAATAATACTAATTTTTTTTTTATTACGAACATGATCTTTACTGATATTAAAAGATTAAAAGAGTTAATTAATTCATAATAATAATAATAAAACTGTGCTAATTATAATGAAATAAAAGTTTATATTTTATTAGTTTTTGTCTAACTTCATCGAATAGGAAAGCTATCAAAAATATATTCTAAAATCCGTTGTCATTTTTTGTGATCTGAGCAAATAATTCTTGAAATGTTAAACAAATTTTAAGGAATCAAATTCATAGTCTATAAAAACAAAGACATGGATATTTTATTTTATTATACTTCTTCTTCATACCATTTTATATTTCAAACTGATTATTTTTGAAATGCTTCAGTTGAATTACTTATTTATTTTTCACATTTTTTTTTTAATGAATTTCCGTTTTATTGCATTATGATTTTTGTCGTTCTTCATAAACCATAGATGCCAACATTTTAATCTAATACGGAGTATTTTTAGCCCCGCCTTTATTACGCACTACTTTATTTATAAAAAAAAATTTCTCCAATATGTCACTTCGATTAAATAAGAAAAAAATTCTCTTAAAAAAATAAGTGGTATGAAATAAAGGCGGGGCTAAAATGACATAGAATAGATTAAAATGTTGGCATCTATGCATAAACTGGTTTCTCGTAATGCTCTTGTAATAATTATCTTTTAACCTATGCAAATCAAATCGAAATGAATGTTGAATGTCTCTTGAAAGAACATCCATCAACTGTGCGTTTCTAATGATTATATGTGAAAATAATTTATCATTAATTACTTGATTTTTGGAATTTCTGGATTTTTTAAGTTTTGTGATGCTAAAAATATGCGTAATGCAAAGTTTGCTTTAAAATTTATTTTATTGGAAAGGTAATTTAATTTTAATCTTACTCAAAATGAAAATTTTGTTTTTACTAAACTCTAAGCAATCAAGAAAATCGTATTTGTTACGAATGTACAGCATATTTTAACATTATTAACTTTACTTGAATTAATTAGTTGTATTGTATTTCTTTCAAAATCACAGATTTCATTCTTCAGTCCTAAAAATTTCCCTTCAATTGTGTATGAAATCACGTTTTTTTTTTTTTTTTTTTTTTTTAAATCTATTACTAGAGAAACATAAATAAAACGTGTTCTGCAGTTACTCTTAAACAGATTGCATATGATCATAAATATTATATATAATCATATATGACCATTCTCAAGTGCTATCGTACAGACAATCTAATTACGGTACGCACAATAAAAGACAGAAAAAGAACGTCAGCGATATGTCTAATTTTAAAAGTTATAAAATCGGTTACAACTGCTTTTAATTTGTACCAATAATGCTAGTTGTTAATCTATATTTTTATATTATTTGACAGTAGAGAATGATTTAATATAAACTTCTAATTTCAAATATCTTTACACAAACCCTGAATTTTTCATAGTATTCTTTGATGATTTTTCGTGCTCTAGTTTGCTCTTAAATATAAATTTTTACTGTTCCAATTTTTAAAATGCATTTATTAAGTAAACCGGAAAGTTCTGACGTTTTGAATTAAAAAACTAACACCGGAAAATTTCTCCTATACAACATTTATTTATTAAGATGGTATTTGGTAAAGTACGATATAAGTATTGTTAACCCTTTGGGTACATTTGACGAGTGGGACTCGTCATCTGCTTACTTGGGCGAAGTTACGGTGAACGAGTCTGACTCGTCATCTGAATTTAAGAAGTAGGCATTGATGTTTGAAGCACCACCGCCAGTGAGCGTTGATCGCAAACAATTGCCTGGCGTTTGTTTATGATATCGTACAATCATACTTATATCATCAATATAAATATATTCCAAATAAAATGTATTACTTTTACATATTAACACTTTCGCGACCGCTGACATAGATTCACACCATTTGAAAATCTGTAACTCCACCAGTGGGCGTTTCTTTTCCAATTTGTATGCTATTTTTTCTTAAATATATAATCAATATTCACAATTTTACAATGAAATATACTATGGATACAAATACTTTGATTAGAAAGAATAAAATTGTAATGTATATCCATTTGTAATATAAATGTGAATACAGAAAATTTTGTTCTGAAATATTGTAACATGGGAGAATAACGCCCACAGGCGGACCTTACTGTCAAAAATTCAAAATCATGCGGTCGCGAAATGTTAGCGACAAATTAAATCCGTCCCATGGGCATAAAAATCTTTAAATAATTCAGTACTCAAAGGGTTAAACAAAAATTTTCGGTGTCTTGTTACTAATTGAAAACTAATAACTTTCGTTACATCTAATAAAATGATCTAAAATATAACTGGTTAGTACATCACGTTATTTCAAAAATAAAAGCTGAACGCTAATATTGTAATAGCAAATGAAACAAGTATTATATTGCTTAAGAATACATTTTTATCTATAATAAAAGTACTATGCCGGAAATACCTTAATATGCATCCATTTTCTCTTACTTTGCATACGCATAATGATATAAATCATTATGCATACGCATAATGATTTTCAATTTTAACTTTAAACAGTGCCTTTATTGATGCCCATTTAACATATCAGCTTTTAATGCGGCAATCACTGATGAGAATAAAAAGAAAATTCATTAGCGAAGGAAAATTATGGATTCTAACGTTAGTCAGAAAAATGTATATCTGTTTTTTGATTTAATACTTGTATTATTAGCTAATAATTAATAGCATAGAATAAATGTGGTCTACGCATTTTTGACTGCATAATTTTGGCTTTTGAAGGAAGTATATGAAACAGAAGTTAATGAAATCCTCGATTTATGTATAAATCACGGACTTATCTTTTCTACACTGACTGGTTTATGAAACTTTTTTCTTTCCATTTTTTATATGCTAAAATATAAAATGCAATAAAATAATCAGTCCGAAGTTTTAAAAGTTAGGTTCCACGTGTATCTCAATATCTAATATACCGTAAATGGGGGGGGAGAAGAAATAACAGATTTAATCCACAATTTTTTTTATCTTTTTGTGCTAAAATAATATAATAATATCTAGAACTATTTTTATTATATTATTTTATATTATTTCATTTAATTTTTCGCCTGTACTACAAAAGTGCAATTGTTTAAGTTTAATATTCAGTTTTTTTTTTAATTACTTACGTTAATTTTTAAGCTATTATGGGCTGGCTTTATATTAACAATATTTATCCATTTATTCGATTTACCTTTTCGGCTGTTACTAGCTTAAAAAAAAATTGTCCTGTCCTCGCAAATACGCTGCAAGAAAATACAATTTTTCCTCTTGTGAGTTTGGATGGTACGTCTCTTTTAGCAATAGGTTTTTCATTGTTACCATTAAGCTGTATCAGTAGCAACCTTAAATTTGAGCCTGATGACGGCAGCTCGAAAGAAACTTCAACAGGTGTTTTCAAAGCTATATGATCCTCTGGGGCTGAGAGCCAGAACTCGGCATCCGCTGTGATGACAAATAAAAACAAGTAAAAGTGAATAATTAGATATGCATACTACATTGAAAAAAGACATAATAAATTAAATGCAGAAAAAGTTACACAAAATACACAAATTTACTAATCAGAATTTTATACTAGTGTGTACTAAAGTTAATGAGCAAAATTTACCTCGTACTAGTGGCAAAAGCACAAGCAGAAGCCAGATCCACATCACTCTCTCAGCTCCCTTCGACCAAATCTAAAAGATAAACACAAAGCTTTTCAAGTGTCGACTATTAAGTTTCTGTAATAGAATAGATTATTTTCTGTTATAAAAAGAACCATTTCGTTACTATTGAAATTATTTATTTCTCCCATTTATATGTTCAATTTATTTAAATGGAAAACTTTTATCATGAATTTTTGTGACAGATTATGTAATAAGTGGAAAAAACTAATACTTCACTTTAAGTTTCTATTGTTGCTATTATTATTATTACTATTATTTTTATTTATTTATTTTTATTATTATTATTATTATTATTTTGAGTAAATTGTGTTTTATTTTGAAAAAATATTCACCACAATCTACTTAACTTTACAGTAATAATAATTAAATTTAAATCATGCTTAATAATAAATTATATTCCTCGCGGGGCATCGGCATAGGACTCCTACACAATTTCTAAAGCTCCTGCATCTTGTATTTGTTTTAAAATATCTATTTTTCTAAACAGTATGAAGAATAAACACTTAAAAAAAATAGGAAGCGGATAACGTAGCAATTGCAATTTTGTGTTTTCTGGACCGGGTTTTGTTGTTTGCTGAATAGCAATTATTATTTAATTTATTCATAAAGTATTTTCTAATCAATCAATTTAATTTACACGAATAAAAGTGTACAATAGAATTTCCAACTCTGATAACAGACGACCGAATGATTTAATCAAAGAATCAAATAATAAGAAAGTTAAAAAGAGAACTGGATATATAGAATAGATCAGCGGTCGCCAACTTTTTCGACCCCCCCCCCCCCCATCTCTCTCACACACACGGACCACTAAATTCCCTATTTAAAATCCCACAGACCACTAAATTTATAATTTACAATTCCTCAGACCACTAAATTTATAATTTAAAATCCCGCGGACCACTAATATTATTTAGTATAACCAATTATAGGGGGAGAACATGAACACCTTTTTATTGCTTCCATATTATAAGAAACTCAGACGAAAAATTTAACTACAGTGTTAAATTTTCTATTTCCATATATAAAACTGGATTTATTAAATCTAGTAAAATACACATTGTTAGATAATTAAAATCTAATGGGAAATTACATGTACGCTTAAAAATTATTTCATCCATCTTCTCTCTCACCCAAAAAATGCTGAAGTCCAAAGTTGTGGGTGTGAATGATTCAGATAATCCTAAAATTAAATTAACATCGCCATAATTTATTATAAAATATTTAAAAATTCAAATAATAGGGCCGCCAAACGTTTCTCGCGGATGTCTAGTGATCCACGAGCCACCAGTTTGCTACCGCTGCTTTAAAGTATCATTAGATTAAACTGTGTAGAAATGCCAAAGGTATTTATAAGAATAGAAAGAATAGAACTATATATTCCTCATTTTAATTTCACTACATGGCATTAGACTGTACAGTCGGTAACAAAAGTCTCCGAACTCTAGCAAAAATTCCTATGTAAAAAAAAGTACACTTACTATAGTTTTGTTAAATAAATCCTTGTCGAATCTTGTTTTTAGACTGACTAAGAACAGGATTCGACAAGGATTTATTTTACAAAACTGTATTAAGTGTACTATTTTTATATAGGAATTTTTGTTAGTGTTCGGAGACTTTTGTTACCGACTGTACATGTAGCCAATTTTGTTTAAGAAATGAATTTATAGAGTGCTGACGCTGTTTCTGATTGGCATTTTTCACGATCTTCACCTGTGTTATAATTAATTTATACATCATTTCAAGTGTCTACCATCAATCTTGGAAAGAATATAAAAGGCATACAAAATACGTAATATTTTTCTTTTTTATTTACTTATTTGTTTTTATTTTATTTTATTTTATTTTATTTATTTATTTTATTTATTTATTTATTTTTAACCTATTTATTATTCAGATTTAGTCGTAAGATGAATAAGTTAAGGTAATAAAGTTCAATCTATTTTTAAAATAACCTAATCTATTTTTAAAATAACCAGTTTTATTTGACATATATTTCTGCTTGAGGTTGGGGGGAGGGGGGGGATATCGCTCCCTTTAACCGCCCATTTAGTTATAGTGCGACATTTATTTTAAAAAAGTTCATAGCTGTTATTAACCTGCCTTTAAATTTGCAATCTTAATCAAATTTTTCAAATGGCAACATAATACGAACTTCAAAATACCAAATTTGAATTTCCTGTAGATATTTGTTTTTAAGTTGTGTTGATAACAGATATGTATATAGATCAACCACTAAAAGTTGAACATTCATTTATTCAAAGCACTTTAACCCTTTGCGGCGCAAGACAATTCGGATCATTTAAATTATACTGCCACCGGAAATCATGAACTAAATTAAACTAAAAGAAATTTTTAATTCTAAGGGTAAAAAAACCGGCCTTTTCTGCTATGTTATAAACGTAAATTTTTGCAGCTAGATCTTAAATTTTGCGTCCTCGCCGCGAGGACAGCGTGCGTTAAGGGGTTAAAGAGTGATATTACACAAAAAAACCACAGTTGAAAATAGAAATTCAAAAAATACTGTATTTACAGTATGAGTATAAAAACATAATTTTCCTTCTTTAGCAGTATTCATCGACATAGTAAAATGTAGCAAAAATCTCCCATCAATTATATTCAATAGAAAAGAACGTTTAGCTTAATTTT
This sequence comes from Salticus scenicus, assembly GCA_963930645.1. Lineage (NCBI taxonomy): Eukaryota > Metazoa > Arthropoda > Arachnida > Araneae > Salticidae > Salticus > Salticus scenicus. The sequence goes on from OZ005651.1 coordinate 169,106,251, forward strand.
GGGTAGCCCAGTATATTGCCTATAAACTATATTCACGTCACATTGTGTACTTAAATTTTGTAATTTGTTAAAACCTAACACAAAATGAAATACACACAGCAATTTCCAAGTATAGCCCCAATATATCCAATTACTTTCAGTAGCCCTGTAAACGAAAGATGAATGGTTTCCATTCCACAATCAACACAAAATATGAATTCATACATATAAAAAAATATGTTCGTTCCATTTTTTTTTTTTTTTTAGGGTAGTCTATAGATGTTACGATGTACTTTTATGTCCCTGTACACGAACGATTCGCTTGATCTCAAGGAAAAATTTAGTGTAACATCACTAAATGATACAGATTTAGAATACCGAGTTTGGACTTCCTGCTAGTATTTGTTCTTTAGATATGCTGATAACAGACACACAGACCAACCGCTAAAAACATTATTTTTGGATTCAGGGCACCTCAAAACTTGTAAATATAAATAAACTCAGTTTCGAAAATTTGACCCAAAAGTAACACTTTCTCTACCCTATGCATGGGTAAGAGAAAGTAAAAATGGATTTAAAATACATTTTTTTCTTCGATTTCATAATTCAGTAAATAAAGGGTTAAACTGTAATAATCAATAGTTTATAGTATTATAATGCAGAGTAAGAAGGAACTAATGTGATTGCCCCACCAGATTCTTTAAATTGAAAACTGAGAATTTTTTCGGTGAACACCGCTTAAATTAGTTAATTACTCAATTAAATATATATATTTTTTTTTACTTTCCGAACACTATAGTGAGGAAAGTATTGTAATCATGTCAAAAATCCGAATTCGAGATTTTGATGTTTCTATACGTTTCGAGGTCCAACGAGTCCGTTTTCACTATTTTTACGATGATATATGTATGTGTGTGTGTGTGTCTGTGAGTGAGCACGCTAGCGTCTAAACGCTTTGCTCGAATAAACTGAAAGTTGGTACGTATATTGTAAGTCACCATAGTACGAACCCTATAGATTTTGGTGAATCTAGCACTTATAGTTTTTTTACAGGGGCACAAAGAAAAATTCTTTATCATTATGGCCAAGGGACCAAAATCTTAAAAGTGCGATAGCATCTAAACGCCTTATTCAATTGAGCAAAAACTTTATACACATATTATAGGTCACAAATACTTAATCTGTATAGATTTTGGAGAATCTAGCACTTATAGTTTTTTTACAGGGACACAAAGAAAAATTCTTTGCCAAATTTTTAAAAGTGTGATAGCGTCTAAACGCCTTATTAATCTGAGCAAAGAATTTGTACACATGTTATAGGTCACATTTGAACCAACTGTATAGATTTTGGTGAATCTAGCACTCACAGTTTTTTTACAGGGACACAAAGAAAAATTCTTTATCATTATGGCCTATGAGACCAAATTTTTAAAAGTGCAATAGCATCTAAACGCCTTATTCAATTGAGCTGAAAATTTGTATGAATATTATAAATCACTGTTGCACTAACTATAAGCATTTTGGTGAATTGTGGCCACCACGAGATTTTCTTCTATATTTTCCTATACAAATTCACTCAGTAACAATAATTAAAAAAAAAAAAAAAAAAAAAAAGTGAGACTTTGACAAAATTGTGGGTAAAATGTGAAAATTTGTTTAAGTTTGTCAGAATTTATAGATTTTTACAGGGACACAACGAAAAATTCTCTAAGGGCTCAAAGTTCAGTAGCGTTAAATAAAACCTCGTGTGATATATGGAGAAAAATACTCAAACACTCTGTTATGGTTTTCTCTCTTTTGTTTGTTTAGCAACTCCTCTTTCTTTATTTTATCTACAAAACTGTTAGTTACTCGATGTTCGGAAAGTCGAGTGGAGTCACTCCAGATTTTTTTTTTTTTTTTTTTTTTTTTTTTCATTCTCATTTTAATATTTTCTCTAAGCCGTTAAACCTGAAATATTTAAAAATGGATAAAGTAAATCGCCCCAAACTATGCCATTTTTAAACATCTCAGGTTTAACGGCATACAGAAAATATTAATATGTGAAAGATATATATATATATATATATCTTTAATTACAAATTGACAAATAAAATAAGTAATCATTCATAATCTTCTAAATTTCCTTCCACGAAATAAATTTGAACTTCATTTGATGTTGGGTAAAGTTCGTTGGACTAAAATATTCTGAATTCTTTTATTTCTTTAAATGACCTCGGACAAACAGAATTGAACTTGACCGGGCATTGTTAAGTCTGTTTATCATATATCTTCTTTGGCATCTGTTATTTACTCGTACAATGCATTGCATAGTTTTGTAATTATATGCTTTACTATGACATTCGTTGTCTTTTAAGAATAGTTTAGATAATATTCCCTCCATTTCATTTTTTCTATAACCTGTATAATTTAACTAGCAATTTAAACAATTAAAAAAAAAGTACTTTATCATTTCGACGACATACCAAGCCAAGTCTGTAATCTATCATTACATCGACGTCCTCAAGGGTTGTAAAGAAAGGTCTACCATCTCTATTAAAGTTTTTGAATAACATTTTTTTAAGAATGTGAACTCACAAACAACAACAATAGAAGTCGTGAGTAAAGTCAGATAAAAAGCTGTTTTGTGACTAAGATTAAACAGATGTTTGCAGCGCAATGTGAATACGCCGTAATCACACTTTAAAGAAATTCTGGACGATTGTAAACAGTAATTTAATTTAATTCAACCTTCTACACTCTATTTAGTACAACAATTGAATGACATCCGTGTATTTCAAAAAGTTCATATATATGAAATAATAAAAAATATCAAGTAAACATATTAAATAATAGAAAAGTTGAATAACCTATTTAAAAAGTTCAAGCACTGGTTTTTTAAGTGTAAGAGTGGAGAGAGGAGGGCATTAGTAGATGGGCACATTTCTGCACGTGATACCAAGGGAGGTGAATGTCTTCCTTAGGGGTCATTCTAAAGCATTTCAATGGACATTCAACTACACTGTAAAAAATTTTACGGCAATTTACAAATTATTACTTAGTAACAGTACAGGTATTATCTCAACTACTAGGGAAAACTTTGTAACCAGATTCTCTTTGTATTGAATGCTTAAATAACATATGTAATTCTACTCCATTTTTCCTACTATCGCAACATCTCTGTCTCTTCTCTCCCCGTTCTAAGAGAGCGATTTCATTTGAGCAAACGCCAATACTGTGCGCATGCGTAGAAGATACCAGAGAAAAACGAGCCGAAGCGTCGGGTCTGTCGTACTCGTAAATCGTAATCAGGCGGACTTTTTAAATCTTAATCTCTGATATTTTATTTATTGTTAACGTTATACACATCTGCATTTTAGAAAAAGTAAGAAGTCATAAATATATATCCTTAATTTGTAATACAGTATGCTTAGTTTGACGTTATCTTATTTTAATTAAAACTTTATCAGTTCTTAAGCCTCATTTTGGAAGTGTTGGAAAACTTGAAATCCGTGTGCATGATGGACGCGTTTCAAATATCAGCCCCTGCTAGGTGAAGGTTTGTGTTAGTTAGTGATTATTTATTTAAAATTGCTAGCAACGCAAATACTTTCCTGGCAAAGCTTTTATTATTATTATAATTTACTACGGATAACACAATCAAAAAGTTAAAAAGGTATGTAGTTTTTATTATTATTATTCTGAGGTACTTATTTAATTTAATGTTTTTATTTTTTGTAAAATAAGTATTACATAATTAACCCCTGAAAATGGTATGCATAATTTATGCAGTTTAGAAATACCATATTAAGTTTCACCGAAATATATTTATAAAAATATTAAATGACCTTTATTGTTAATTGAAAAATATGCTGATTTTTTTTACCGAATAAAATTTGGCATAGTACTGCAAAAAATATTTTCTTTTCCCATCATATTTTAAAAGTTTCGATTCTTTAAAATAAAATTTATTAATTAAATGTACAATATTAATATATATACTTATTTGTTTATTTATTTTGACTTATTCAAAAAGAAAATATCTTTTAAAAAACATATTTAATATATTATGTATAAAAGTTAAGGCAAAAACTTTTCAGAGGCTACCCCTGAATTCAGGGTTTTTAAAATTTTTGCTGTCTGAATCACATGTTAAATTATTTTGGTTTTTTATTATTTTTCTATTATTATTTCATTAAATTTTAAATTTAATATTGTGAAATATATGCTCATATTTACCAAATAAAGTTATGCATATATTATAGCAGACATGCCAAGTCTCCTGCTTTTTGCTTGTTTTTCTATGCTCCTGCTTTTCCACTCATTTCTCCTGCTTTTCTGATGTAATTTTTATCTATCCCTCTTAGCATAATTTATGCTTAAAATTTGTGGGATTGGGTAAAAAAATTTGAAAGAAAATTGAAATTTATCTTGCCCTGCAATTTATCAAGTTCAGTTTGAATGTGAATTACTATACAATGCTTTAAAACTAATTTTTTCTAAGAATAAATTTTTAACTTTCATTTTTGCATAATGAAAAATGTGTTATTATCAAAAGATTTTTTTTTAAATACCATAACTAGTGAAAACTTAAAGAATTGAAATTTCATTAGAATATAGCTGATATTTTCATTTCTTTATTACTTTTTCTTTTACAAAGATTTTTTTTTTTTTTTTGATAGTTTGTTTTACTGCAAAAAACATATATTATTCATTTAATTTTAATACTGATGTAAATACCTCCTAAGCTTATAAAGCTTTACTTAAAATTAAATTTGCATTATTTTACTCATTTTTCTTACAAATTTTCTTGTTGGAAAAACGCTCGTGATTTCTGTTAAAAAATCTCCTGCTTTTTGATCATTAGAAGTTGGCATCTCTGTTATTGCAAAAAATGTTTTCTTTTCACAATTATATTTTAAAGGTATCGATTTTTTTAGTTAAAGTTTGTCAATAAAAAGTGATTCCATATACGTACTTATTTATTTATTTATTTTGACTTTAGAAAAAAGTTTAATAAATTATATATAAAAATTAAGGTAATGATATTGATATATGTTTTTAATATTTCAAACAATTTAGAATTTGTAAATGTATATATTTAAATAAACATTTTCGATCAGCCATCATTTTTAACTAAAACTAAACATAAAAGGTTTTCTATTATTATTCTATTATTTATTTAAATTTTTTAGCAATATTACTCATAATATTAAATATTGTTGATTTAAAAATTTTAGTAAGGTAACATGGGGTATTTAAGGGTAAATTTATTTATATTACTTGTAGTATTTCTGTAAACTTAACTGTAACATTTTTGTGAATATAAACGAAATTCATTTGCATTATTAATTACATTTCCTTAGCACAATTACTGATAAAAAATCTGTATTCTAAACAAAACAAATTTAGTAAGGTTACATGGATATTATTTGAATTTACACTAATAATAACCATGTATCCTACACAAAACATTTCTTGGTAAAATTGCAGTATTACTTTCAGTAATGCTACTAACACAATCTTAGTAAACATAAAAAAAAAGCACTTGACCCGTTAACTAAGAGTTTCTTAGTATATTTACTAACGAAGTGCATGTAATGTTTACTAACTCTAATCGAGTAAGATCACTTTTGAACAATCTGTATTGGCTACTAGAAAAGTTTATGGAATACCAGTTTCCTAGAATTTTTTTAGTAGTACTACAGAATTTTTTTTACAGTGTAGCTATAGTATTTTTTAACAAAAGTATATGACTTATGCACTTGTTCTGATTGAAAGAAATGCCCTCCTCATATGCAGAGCTGCCAACCTAATCCGGCAAATCGTTAGTACCGCCCCCTTTTCTACACCACTTAATTTTTAAAGCATTTCTTTTCTTAACCCGTCAGTAGTCGCTAGTTGGTCGATTTGCCGCCCATTCTTCAGTGTTACCAAAAATGTTTAGAAGTAGCATTTGATATACATAAAACGCGAATAAAATCGAAGGAACGTCGATCACATCACTTCTTAAAATTATTGGTGACAGTTAAATAAAAAGTGCGCAATCTGTTATAGGTGGCGCTGTCTATAGCGACTACTAACGGGTTAATTCATCGCAAATTTATTTGAAGAGAGTTACTCTAAAAATTAAGTGGTGTAGAAAAAGGGGCGGTGCTGGCAAATTGCTGGATTAGGTTGGCAGCTCTGCATATGCATCACGGTAGACCTGAAAACTGAAACTTTAAATCACGCGCCAGTTGGCGGTAGATCTTTCAAATTTACTCGTTACTTTTTCGGAGATATTTTAACTAATTACAGAAATAAATAATTTTACCGTTTGAATTTTTTAAAGAAGCTTTTTAAAAATGTTCTATATTTTTGAAGAGTCTGTTTTAAATTCGCTGATTTTAAAGTATTCTTTTCAATGTATTTTATGCTAGACTCATATATGAATCGAATGAACTTAACCTTCACCAGACCAACAGTAAATTATTGTCAAATTTATGTTAGATAAGAAACTGCCTTAAGATTATAGTACACAAATTGATGTTATATTATTGAACAGACCTTTAAAAGAATTAAATATTACATAAAATATTACTAGTATATAATTATATTAAAATTAGTATAAAATTATAATTATATTAAATTTACTAGTCTAATTTTAAACAAAACGTCAGTGCATAATATAACAAAAATTCTCATATATTAAAACCTAAAAAATGCACTATTTCAAATATTTTGACAGCATATAAAAAAGTAAAATAAGGAGGTAAATATACATTAGAAGGCAAATAATTTTATCTCATAAAGTTTTAAACGTTTTGATATTTAAACATAATAAATAAACACACGTTATGAGTCATGCAGAGGTGCTGGAAAAAATGTTTTAGTGGAGGAGCAAATACCTCCTTTACTTTAAATCAGCCGTCTCAAACATTTTCCCCATCTCATGAACCACTAAATTCACAATTGAAAATTCCAGGAATAACCAAATTCATAATATAAAATCTCGCCGACTACTAATGTGATAGATTAAGAAATGTAAATATTAGTCCAGTCAAAATAGGAAAAATAGAAGAAAAAAATCGTGTAGTTTTGAAAATTGGCACAGTCATAGCCGAGAGTGTCCTAAACAACATACTAAAAATCCCCGTCCGGAGGGGTGAGCAGGGGGCATTTAAAGGGGGGGGGGCACTTTTCAGTTTTTATTAAATATCTTGAAAACTATAGGATTTAGAGAAATAATTTCAATTACAAAATTAATTTACAAAATTAATTTCCTACAAAAATGTCCATTACGTTTTCTTTGTATGATCAATAGTTTAGAAAATATAGGGAGATGAACTATCACATTTTTTTAAATGCTTTTCTGAAGTAGTAACATTAGCTAAAGACTGTAATTAAAAGGGTTCTGATCAAATATTTTCTACTTATGTAATAATTATGTATAAAGGGGCTACTTAAGGATAATATAGCAAGATTTATTTTTCTTTTATGTTTTTAATAACTTTGAGGCAAGTAGGGGTAAATGGCGTTTTGAGTACCAATTCAGATAACCATGACAAAATTTGACAGACAGAAAAAAAAATCATGTAGTTTTGAAATTTGACACAGTCATAGTCGAGAGTGTCCTGAACAACATACTAAAAGTCCCCGCCCGTGGGGGGTGAGAGGTGGGCAGGGGGGGGCATTTAAAGTGGGGCACTTTTCAGTTTTTATTAAATATCTTGAAAAACTATAGGATTTAGAGAAAAAAATCTCAATTACAAAATTAATCTCCATGAAATTTCCTACAAAAATGTCTTACGTTTTCTTTGTATGATCAGCAGTTTAGAAAATATAGGGAGATGAACTATCACATTTTTTTTTGAAAAATTCTTTTTTACAATAGTAAAATCAACTAAAATATGTCATTAAAAAGGTTCAGGTTAAATATTTTCTTCTTATTTAAAATTATGTACGAAGGGGCAACGTAAATGTAATATAGCAAGTTTTTTATGTTTTTAAAAACTTTGAGGCAAGTAGGGGCAAATGGCGTTTTGAGTTCCAATTGAGAACAAAGACCCAAAATGGACGAACAGAAAAAAAGAAGGAAAAAAAATTTAAATCTTGCAAGTTTTAAAATGGACACAAACATAGGAATGTAATAGTGCAAAATAACGTATTAAATGTCCCTGCATGTGGCAGGTAAATGTAGAGCTTGGAGGGGGAGGGGAGAAATTTAAAGCTTTTTTTTTTTTTTTTTTTTCTCCTTTAAGTACATTTCTTAAATATTTTGAAAACTATCGGCTTAAAGAAAAAACGCATTTGCAATATTAAACTACGTGAAATTTACTACAAAAATGTCTTATTTTTCTTTATATGATCAACAGGTTAGAAAATGTAGGAGAATGAAATATCACATTTCTTGAAAAATGCTTTTTTCAATAGTAAAATCAACTACTGTGCGTAATTAAAATAGTTGAGATCGAATACTTTCTACTTATACGAAATAATATTTATATATCGATATATATGTATATATTAAAAAGGCCTATGTAAGGATGATGTAGTCAATTTTGTATGCTTTAAATATTTTTGAGGCAAGTAGGTACAAGCGATATTTTGAGTATCAGTCCAGACGATAAACATTAAAATTGACGGATAAAAAAAATTATTGTATAGTTTTAAAAATTGGTGTAGGGATAGGTGTCCTTATTAGGGGAATAGGTATTCTCAATAACGTAATAACGTATGCTAAATGATATTCTAAAATTTTCCGCGTCATATATCCTGAAACTATGCGAATGGTCTTTTTTTTTTCTTTTTTTTTTTTTTTCATGTAAGTGATAGTATATACAAAATACACACAATATTTATATTATAATTACAATATCATAAAACATAAGAAAACTGCATTATATGAGCATGCATTAAAAAAATTATAAGCAAATTTTTAATTTAAATATTTGTATTTATATCTTCTTAGAATAAATAGTTTACGTTTACCTGTAATATACACAATGCATACTAAACACACGTTTTTATTTTTTATTATTGTTCTTAGGATTCGTTTTTTGCGATTATATGCTCAGTTTCGAACTCGTCATCTTCTAATGGTACCTGCTTGGCTCAAGTGTTATTACAGGTGCTACAAATAGACTTTTCCCTACTTGCCTCAAACTTATTAAAAACATAAAAAAAAAATTGTCGTATTCAGCTTACATAGCCCCTTCGTACATAATTTTTACTTAAGTAAAAAATACTTGACCTGAACCCTTTTAATCACACATTTTAGTTGATTTTACTATTGCAAAAATGCATTTTTCAAGAAAATGTGATATTTCATCCCCCATATTATCTGAATTGGAATTAACATCTCCATTTGCCCCAACTTGCCTTAGAGTTGTTAAAAACATAAAAATATCTTACTATATTATTCTTAAGTAGCCCCACATAATTATTATGTAAGTAGAAAATATTTGATCAGAATCCTTTTGTATTACACTCTTCAGTAAATTTTGCTATTGCAAAAAAGCATTTTTCGAGAAAATGTGATATTTCTTATCCCTATATTTCCTAAACAATATTGATCATACAAAGAAAACATAATAGACATTTTTGTAGGCAATTTCACGTAGATTAGTTATGTAATTGAGATTTTTTCTCTAAATCCCATAGTTTTCAAAATATTTAATAAAAACTGAAAAGTCCCCCCCCCCTTTAAATGCCCCCCCTGCCCCCGCTCAATCCCCATGGGCGGGGACTTTCAGTATGTTGTTCAGGACACTCTCTGCTATGACTGTGCCAAATTTCAAAATTACACGATTTTTTTATTTATTTATTTTTTTTTTTTTTTTCCTGTTTGTCAATTTTTGGTCTTCGTTATATGAATTAGTACTCAAAGCGCCATTTACCCCTACTTGCCTCAAAGTTATTAAAAATATTTTTTTAAAACCTTGCTATATTATTCTTAAGTAGCCCCTTTTCACATAATTATTACATAAGTGTAAAAATATTTGATCATAATCCTTTTTATTACACTCTTTAGTTAATTTTACTATTGCAAAAAAGCATTTTTCAAGAAAATGTGATATTTCTTTTCCCTATATTTCGTGAAATATTGATCATACAAAGAAAATGTAATAGACATCTTTGTAGGAAATTTTACGCAGATCAATTTTGTAATTTAGATTTTTTCTCTAAATCCTATAGTTTTTACGATATTTAATAAAAACTGAAAAATGCCCCCATGCCCCCCGCTCATCCCCTGCGGGCAGTGACTTTTAGTATGTTGTTCAGGACACTCTCAGCTATGACTGTGCCAAATTTCAAAACTACACTTTTTTTTTTTTTTCTATTCGCCGAATTTTGGCCTTCGTTACCTGGACTATATACAAGTATATCTAGAATAATAATTGAAGAATACACATTTTATAAATATGATATAAACCTGATATAACCTTGTACAAGCAAAACGTGAATACTTAATCAATCTTAAAAATAATGTTTAAAGTTTGATTTTAATAAAACAATTATAGGGGAAGGAAATTAATGCCTTTTTATCTTTTCCATAGTTTGAGAAACACAGACAAAACATCCAACTACAGTGGTAAATTGCTATTTCTATCTGTAAAATTGTGTTTACTAAATCTAGTAATTTGTAAATTGCTAAAATCTAATTATATGCATTACGTACATAAGAAAACTTTGGATAATACGAACAATCGAATACTTTTAAAACAATTCTATATGCGAAAAATATGCTTAGTTAATTTTCGCATTTTAGAGCTTTAAAATATACAAAATTAAAAAATTAATTTTGGAAAAACGAGAATATCAAGTGTACTTCGCCAGTTTCCTAAATGTGAAAACATAATATTAAAAATGCATTAGGAAATGAGTAATTTTCCCATAGAATAACTTGTTAGGTTGCCGGCAACGATATAAGTAAAGCGTCCCCTTAAATGTTTTGTTAGTTTACATGATGTCTAATTTAGAAAAATGAATAGCCTCATATTCAATTTTTCAAAAAATATACAGATATGAAACGATAGACGGATTCCAACACCTTCTCTTTGTGTAACTTTTAGACATTGGAATATAATAACTGGAGATATTTCACCAATTATTATTCATACATAATATTTTATAGCCTACACCTAACTTATACATGGTTGAGAGAAATGTTACATGTGTCGTGATATATTGTAATGATAGAGTTCCTTGAAAAAGTTTACGGCTACTGCGTTACTGCTTTACAATCATCTAACAAAAGCAGAAAAGAAATGAATTTGGCAATATAATCGTTGTACAGTGGCAGTGAATTTGAATCATCTGAAATGTTTCTATAATGAATGGCACATTGAACATCCGGGAGATGTTCCATAGTACAAACTGCAAAATACAATAAAACAATTCACTATAAATGTGGAAAAAAATCTCAAAATCTCATTGTAAATTACTAAAATTGATTTCATAGTTTTCCTTTCGTCTGCAATGTATTATTATTATTATTATTATTATTATTATTTTAATAGCTTTATTTGCGGCAGAAGTAATAAAATGTGAATAATAGCAATTTACAGTCAATTCATTCATTGAGGAGATACATAGCAGTGGAATCTCTTTTGAAAATTTTCTCTCTTGACAATAAGTGTTTTATTTAAAATCTATTCGTTTGTGCATTAACCACTTTGAAAAAATTTTATTATTTATTTGGTTTAAAATTTGGAGAATATTTATTTTATTTTTATTTTATTTTATTTATTTATTTTATTTATATATTTTTTTTCAACTCTTGTAATAGCAGGATGTGCATATCAAACTCTCTTCTTTCAATTTTTGGTAGTTCAAATTTTGTAAAGCAATATGCAGGGAGGGGAAATTAGCGCAGAATTTATGACATTATTCACAAAGAAAAAATTTCTTAATAAATCTTTGACTGAATTAGAATAATATTTGTTTTTGTAAATACACTGTTCAAAATAAAATCCTCTTTTTCACCAGAAAAATTGTTCCAATTAGCTGTAACCATTATTTTGGTGCAGTGTTGCACCATTTTAGTTGTGCCATTTCAGTACTAAGCACCACTGAAATAGTGAAACTTAACACCAGAATATGGTTGCAGCTAACAAAGCTTATTTTGCACCATCTTATTATTATCATCATTATTATTTTCCTGAAACATTGAACTATTATTTTTATCATTTCAAGGCTATGAATACAGCGCCAAATCCCCATTCTTGACTATACTAGAAGTTGTAAATTTTCGCTATAAAAATAATGAGTTGAATAATTGCCCTATATATGACGTATATTTCTGAAAAATAATTTATTGCATCAGTCGCGTTCTCTGTGCATTTAATTAAAAAAAACAAATAAATAAAGCAAAGCAAACTAAAAGAATCCCCCTATTGAATTAAATTGCTTTTAACCCATTGTACCTGTATTTTATTATATTTAAGTTATTAAAATTCATATTTGTCTAAACCTGATTAAATGAGTCATAATTTACCTTGTCTATTCAGTAGATAAAAACAAATTGTACAATCAAAAATTAAAAAAAGAAAAAAAAAATTCGGTATTTTATTTATTTATTTATTTATTTTATTTATTTATTTTTCTTGACAATAAAAGAATTTAAGATTTTAAAAGAATTTTGTGTAATGGTGTTCTTCTAAAGCATATTAATGTTTCAATAATTTTCTGTACTCTTTGAGGAAATATCTTTTAAACTTCAATAAGTTCAGAAAAATATATTATGATTTGAAGAGCGTTAATATTGGATTGCTCGATAAATAATGTCGTTTTTTAAAACCTTCGTTTCTAAAAACCAAGGCTTCTTCGAACGTGGAATTTTTCAACTTACCGAAAGATGGCAAAAGGTCATCCAACAAAATGGTCGATATATCATTGATTAATGTTTATTGTTAATATAAATAAATTCACTTTGAAAAACATGAAAAAAAACGACATTATTCATCGAACAACCCAATATTTCATTTAAAAATTCAGTATTAAAATACTATTTTAAACTAATTCATAATTTCAATATTTTTTTCATGAATACAATATGATTCGTTACTTTAATAATTTTTTTTTTTTTAATGTGGATAATTTTTTATTAGCATACCAAACTTATTACATCAAAGAAATAACCATTTTAAAAATACAGGCTAAAATAATTTTTTAAATGCGAAGTAAAAAGTATACAGTTAAAGAAATTAAAGTTCAATTGTATTTTTAAATCACTTTTTTTTATATATAATGTCAGTTTTTACCAATATTTATAAATATTAAATAATAATAATAATAATAATTCTTGACAAACTATTATCTAAATGAAAAAGTTGATATTAGTTCTGGTTAAAAGTAAGAGAAAAATTATTATTATTTTTTTTTTTTTTTCAACCAACCAATTCAAAATCTATTATTCTTCATTACTTAATTTTTAAGGTCTTCAAAGTATTTTTTTTTAATTTATAGAAAATCTGAAGCTATATTTAAGAATGGTATTGGCTTACCTTCAAACGCAAAAATAGCATTTTTGTTATTTTTGAAGTACGCTCGATGTAGAACAAAATGCTTGAACATTGTCAAAAGAAAATTAATTCGGATTTTTAAAGAACTTTATCCTAATAACTTAAGCATTTAAAATCCCTTCTATTAGGTTTTCCATCTGTTCTTTCAGTAACTGGCCAGAGAAATCAGTTGGGCGTCGTCAATAGAATTTCCAGAGCATTAAGAAATTATTTCCAGGAAAAGGAAAGTTTTGACGATCAGGAATATTTTAAGGAACTCGTTGTTATGGACATTTCCAGGAATGGGGATTATGAGGAAAAACTATGTCCAAAATGCTTAACTTTTTATCGCAATACTCAGTGTTATTATTATTATTATTATTATTATTATTATTAATGAATTTTATCAAAATAAAATGCCAAAATAATACATGTATTTTTTTGATTAAATACGTATATCACAATTCATTTTTAAATATGCAGTAACTACCTTATTGAATGATAAATATTAAAAAGCAACTTATTTTTACTAGTTAAGCATTATTAGAGTACTAAAGTAGTTCAATTTTTGTTCGTAAAAAGACTGAAAATTGCTTAAAATACCTGGAAAAATGAAAAAGGGAAAAAAGAAAATATTCATCATAGAGCCTAATCTAATCCGGGGTCTCATGATTTGTCACAAGACTTTCAGAATCTTGATCTCCGTATAAATTGATACAGGCAAGAAGGAAAAAAAAAGTAATTACATATTTATATATTTATTATTTATTATTCAACGAATTCAATAACTGAATTTATGATGAAGAACTGAGCCTTCAATGTGATAATTCACTGTATATTTTACCAAAAATTTGGAGTCAGTTTAACTGTAATCAGCATATTGGCGAATTCTTTGCTATGTTTTAACAGGTGACAGGAGAGTTTGAAAATTAATGTATAATAAACTATGGAGAAATTTACTTGCAGATATTTTTAATCTAACCATAAAAGCGATGAAATTACTATTCAATATTTGTAGTATTTGCATTGATAAATTTATTAGTGAGATAGTAAATTTTCATTTGTAACAATATAAATGTAGCTGTAATTTTTTAAATACTCAAAAGTATTATCTTCTTATTTAATTATGCTGTCAAATCTAACATAATTACATAAACTTCTAAAACATTCTATTTCATTTCATATCAATTGTATGTATATATATAGAGAGAGAATTCAATTAAAATAAAACCTTTAATAAAGTATAATAGTATGTAATACACATATTTTTTCATATTAAGTCCCTTTTAATGCTATATTTTATTTAAAACAAATATAGAAATTTTATATTTATATTTATTGATTATAAAAAATCATTAAATGTAAATTAGAAACTTCTTTTTTAAATAAATATAAACCATGATCTTAAGTTTCACAATATTAATCCAGTTTCAAACTAATAAAAGTATTGATGATGATGTGAATTTCAATGATGTGTTTGGTTGGGTTTTACGTCGCACTAGTCCTGTGCTAAGGGCAGTTGGCGACGGTCTGGGTCTCTCCCCCTAGAGGTGATCCGGTGACATACCATCTCAATTTTGATCCTCCACGGAGGGGATGGCTTCCTCACTTTGATAACCCCAGAAATATAATTTGGGATGAGAACATTGAGAACATTGTGAACACGACGGATTTAACGTGCACCATTCAATGATGTGATTTTCTATTCAAATGATGTTGGGACTTTCACTAAGTAGAAAAATACCTATAATCTTGCATGTACTATTATAAGCTATAGTATACATTTATTTTTTATAGATGTTCTATACAAGAACATGTAAGTATGTACCATTATATGTTATGCGTTTCCAGTTTATTTTGATTTGAAGATCCATATTCATAACTTTCAAGTGAAAAAAGTATAAACACGGCATTTTAATTTTGTTACTTTCTCTTTCATTATTAAAACATCACAAAAATTTGATTAATAAATGAATAAACACAATTTATTTTTTTATTCATTTATTTCTTTTGTCAATCAATATTTCTATTTATTCAGTCAATCGCACTCCCACACATGAGCGCTTTCACCTATTATTGCAGTCAATTCACGTAACTGCCTTCTTTTCTATCTTGAATGTTAATAATTCAGAGAATCAATTACCTCTGTCAAATAAGGTTTGAAATGGCATCAATACATACGAAAAATAATCTTTTATAGCATTTTTTCTTTCTTTATTTTTATTTATTTACAAACAAAGTATAGAGATTTAAGAAAATGAAATTGAAAGAATTCATATTCCCCTTTTATATTTAATGAATCGGAGAAACATTGCATAAAAAGAAATGTTTTAAATCTAAATTTTCCTAAGACTGTTTCCCTTCGTGCGTGACAAGCACGCTTAAATTATGCTTGTTCATGACCTTTTTCTGCTCTTTAATGATACACTTTTTTTCAATTAGTATGTACATGGCATAACTCGCGTTTGATTCAAAAGAAAAGCTGTAGTTTTCAAACACAATTTCAACTGAATCATTAAAGCAGTATGGTAAAGAGTTTTATTTAATAAACTTTATTTTAAAAATTCATATGCAATGTGCTGATTTGAAAAAAAAAAAAAAAAAAAAGAAGAAAGAAAGAAAGGGAAAAAAACATATATTTTTTTTAAATGTCTTAATCAAAAACACTTATTAAATAAATTGCGCCTTAGTCTGTACGTTCAAATTCGAATGCTTAAATTAAACAAACGTATATGTATGTGTATATTTACATTCTCAATTATAAATACAAAAACTGAAAACATGTATTACTATTTTTAACCTTTAAATTTATGATATATTATTATCTTAACACTTTCGCGTCCGCTGACGTGAATTCCCGTCATTTGAAAATTTGTAACTCCGCCAGTGGGCGGTTCTTTAGGTTACATAGGTTACATTATTTCTGGACAATACACTCCTTCTGATATTTATAAGGACACTTTATATTTTGAAATAACTAATGTAAAAATAATTGTGAACAAGATTATACTAAGTGCACTTAATATAGCTAGTATTCTAAAAACCAAAATTGCTATAATTTTTTTTATATGAAACAAAATTAATAAAAAATAATGCAAAATATTTTTTCTCCACGTTTTTAGATGTTCATAATTATAGGGACAATCAAGATTTTTTCGTTTTATTTAACTTACTAGCCAATAAATTACAGTTGACATATAAATTTGTTAACTACTGGGCTATATTAATTCATATATAAGCCTTCAATTTTTCTTGGACGGACATTACTGATAATTCCTCGAAAAAAAGAACGCTCATGTAGTGAAGTATGGTAAATGTGTTTTTTAAGTTGAAGGATAATTTCAATCCGCCGGATTTCTAATGAAATTCGAAGATCTAAAATTGCTGAAGGAAATGTGATCAAACGTTGAACTGCTGGTTCGATAGGAGAGAGATCTGGTGCAAAATCAGAGTTGTTTTACAGAGATCGAAGACTCATAATTACTGTTCTACTCATAATGGCTGCTGCTGAATTTGCTCGTAATTTTTAACGAAAGGTTGGGGTCCACATTTATGCATGTTTAAAATAATTAATATGTTAAAATGAATAAAAAAAAAAACCTGTAATAATCAATAAGCATTTAATGGGGGAAAGAACACCTGTGTTAAAGTTGAATAAAGACAATATTAAATGAAAAAATGTTGCATTTTCGGATGAAAAACACTTTATTCTTAATTAACCAAATGGTTTTGACAGTTACTGGCACGATCTGAAGATAGCGAAAGACAGAACAGATTTTTTAAAGGCAGATATGAATCGAGAATTTTAAAGGTGGATCTATGGTGCTCTGGGGAGCTGTTTCTACTGAAGGCAAAATGAATTCAGTAATTTTTTCTATTATTATGAATATCAAGAGAATATCCGCAAATTTTAAACTTGGAATTCTCAGATTTTTGTTAGATTTTGGGGGTAATAATGTATTTTTCAACAAGACTTACATTTTTGCTCTACTTCTAGAGCAATAGGAAACAGTTTGAAGAAAGAAACTTCTGTATTGTTGCCTTTCCAGTGGTCTCAAAGTTGAAAAAACCTTAACTTATCATATTAGAAAAGTGCATGCAAGTGGAAAGCAATTTTAAATAGTTTAAATGTATTCAGAATCAGGGCCTGATTAAGGGGGAAGCTCGCTCTTCACACATTATTTATACTTACACCGTTATTTTTTAACAAATACTTTCCTCCTATAATAAACAAAAAATTTTCATTAAAAATTATTTTAAAAGAATTCTGGTGTCTAATAACGGTGTGTAAATTGGATTGTTTTACACCGTTCATTTTTTATAAAAAATATTTCCTCGTCAAAGCGTGGCATTTCTATGACATGAAGTAAAAAATAATTGTAAAAATATTCCGGTATGAGCGAGCTTCCCCCTTAATCAGGCCCTGTTCAGAATATCATCTATGCTGTACGAAATGGTATTGAAACTGAATATGAAAAAAAAAAAAATATATATATATATACCAGAGAGAATGTCTGACTGTTTCACTCTAAAAAGAGACCCCTATAAAATATTAATTTAAAGAATAACTGAAAAAAATTACTAAGATTCGAGTTGTCCTTATAATTGTGAACGCCTGAAAAATCATCTATTTGACCGTATTTAAAGTTTTTTAAGAAAGAAAAACGATAAAGCTTTTTAAATATAGTCTATTAACGAAATTCAAATTAATGAAAAATACATTTGTTTAAATAATAGTGTTCAGTGTTTAGTTAATATAGAAAAACGGGTGTCCTTATAATTATGAGAAGGAGTGTATACTCGATATTCACATTTCTGCAACCAATGCACTATGGATACAAATACTTTAATTAGAAAGAGTATAATTGTAACGAATGTTAATTTATATTATAAATTTGAATGCAAAAAATATTCATTTAAACTAATGTAATGTAAAAGAATAACGCCCACAGGCGGAGCTTACTCTCAAAGAGACAAAAACATGCGGTTGTGAAAGTGTTAATACCCTTTTACAGTGAATAAAATAATTGGAAATCTCTATGGAAATATTCATTTTGGGTGGCTTGTATTAAATTATAACTTTTATGAATTGTGACATACTTAATGAAGTCTGATTTAACTACTTTTTATTATTATTATTATTATTATTATTATTATTATTATTTTCACGATTGCATGCTTTTGTCTTTCTGACAGTAAAGTCCGCCTGTGGATGTTATTCTCCCAAATTACAATATTTCAGAATGAAATTTTCTATATTCAAATTTATATTACAAATGGATATACATTATAATTATATTCTTTCTAATCAACATATTTGTATCCATATTATATTTGAATGTCGGGTATATTCTTAAGAAATAAGTAACATACAAATCGCGAAAGAAATGCCCACTGGTAGAGTTACAGATTTTCAAATGACGTAAATCTACGTCAGCGCACTGTTAAAAATTTCTGTAAATTTATTGCAAATATTCCTCCAGAGTCTCTATAAATTTACAGTAATTTTTAGTTAAAAAGGAATAATCGAGATTCTCAATCTTTATTCTGTACCTAATTTTATTATTTAATTTTTTAATTAAAATTAAAAATGACTGTTTCTACTTTAGAAAAAGCATTCTAAGTCCGAATTATATTCTCAACAATAATTAATTAAATTAATATTAGTTATTAAAATGAATGTATAAAATAATTTTTTTTAACATCTCCGTTTATTTTTCTCTGTAATTTTACGTAAGACTTAAAATAATAGATTACACAGAGTTTTCTGTTGAAATTTTTAACAGTGCGGTCGCGAAAGTTTAAATCAAGGTTCGTACAGTCCTTATTTTTCGGTACAAGTAAAACTTTTGCAAGTAATTTTTGTTATAAAATAAGCTCATGACTTTAAGTAAAATTTTATTACATAAATATTGTGGTGGAAGAATCTTTATAAAAGGGATTAAATTTTGATGTTCATATTCTATGTTAAAAAACAGATGAAGGCTGATTTCATTGTAGAATTTGAAAATGTAATAATTATGCTATTTTTTAAAATAAATACTTTTTTAATTTGCCAAACTTTTCCAATCAGCTTTTAGCTTATTTATAATGAGATAATTTAAAAGTTATAAAAACAATTTATTCTATTTCTGAAAAGAAAAAATTGTCTTGTTTGTTAAAAAAAAACATTCATTTCAGGGGTCGTACTCTCCGGCCTTTTTTCAGGACACTCTCATGAATGAAAAATTTTCAAATTTATTGCTACCACTATTTTTATAAAATAATATCTGCCTTATATAATCGTGGCATGTTACTACAAATGTACTAAAAGTATTTCTGCAGGAAATTAGTGGTAGCAATTAACGCGGAAATTTCTTATCTCTAAGAGTATCCTGAAAAAAGGGGCGGGGAGTACGACCCCTGTCATTTCTAGGGACCCTCGATAGAGGGCCCTATATATAGGGTCCCTAGTCATTTCGTTTTCCCGTGTTATACAAAACTCTCCTGAAATTGTATTCGAACAGTCTTCAAGTACAGATTTAAGAGTTTCCTTTTATATACATATAGCCTTAAACATCCGGTGTAGCCAAGAAACCTTAACAAAGCTAAAAATCTAAGATAAGAGGAAATATACTTTTACGGACATCCGATGCCTTTGAACAACTAAAACTTAATACTATTAGTAAAAAAATCTATTCATGGCTTTTTTTATGCATATTTTATATAGGTTGAAAAGCTTTATATTTCAGAAATCTAGATTTTTTTTTTTTTTTTTCTTTCCCACAAATGTGAAGAGGCTACTAACCTCAGTTAAAATGCGATATTAATTTTAAATTGATATGCATTAATCTGGATTTTTTATTTGAGATATTTTTAAGTGAAGCAAAATAGCTCATATTTTTGCTCTATTGTTTTTGTCTCATTTATAATTTCATAACATTAGCTCGCTAGTGTAAATGAAGAGGTCGCAATCTCAACCTTTTTTTTTTTTTTTTTTTTTTTTTTTTTTTTTACAGCACTTTCTGGGATGAAAAATTTCTAACTTTTTTGCTACCACTATTCTTATAGAGAATTTTTTATGATATTTTCATTATGCTGTGTCGTGATTAAACAAGATAGATATTTTTTTACAAAAATAGTGGTAGCAAAAAAAGGTGGAAAATTCTCATCGTAGAATGGGTCCTTAAAAAGGCGGAGTAAATGGTAAAGTACTTTTTATTTAAGGAACTGAAAAGAGATTTTTAAAACATGGAAAAAATAAATACTCTTTAACTTAAAAAAAAACAACGGTATCAATGAAAGAAAGGGAAAAATGTGTTTTGACACCTTTTTGTAAAAACATTATCGATTTTATTGAATTTTATGATATTTTTGAAAAAAGTATTTTGCTGCTAGGTTTTCATATTTGTAAGATGATAATGTGTCCATAGCTGCCAACTTTTTTAATTTATTTCTGAATGTTGTTAGTACCCGCCCTTTTTTCACACCGTAATCTTTGTAGAGTAATTTTTTTTTTCAATATATAATTACGATTAAATATGAAGAAAATTACTCAAAAAAGAATACAGTGTGATAAAAGGACGAGTAGTAACAACATCTCGGATAAATTAAAAAAGTTGTTAGCTATGTGTGTGTTGAATATCATGACTTCCTTTACAATCATTTGTATCCAGTATTTTATACGTCATTTCACACTGAAATTAATTTTTGTTCTTTGTTCCTAAGTAAGTGTTGTTCTTATCGAAGTTTCCGTTGTTTGTTATTCAGATGCTACTTTTTTCTATATTTTTGTGTCATTCCTTACATGCTACAAAAGACATGAAATCGCGAATTTTTCAGAGAAATTCTAAATTATTGAAACGTTTTACTTCATTTATTTCGTTAGCCATAAATTACAAATTTTAGCTTTATTAAACTAGAGCTCGAGTAAATATTAATTTTCACACATTGAAAATAAAAAGTACAATATGTTTAAAATGCCTATATGTGGCACACTTGAAAAAATGGCAAAATGCATCATGAACCCTTTTGTCTAGGAACCCAGAGTCCCAATTCATTTTTATACCCCAGGCTATCTTCCTATACATAAAACCTCTGCATGTATAGGAAGATAACTGTTCTGAGTACTATGCTTTCTATAACAATTACTTTTATTCTGTATTTTATCTTGCCATTTGACGACGTAATTACTTTTGATCACCTCGTATTTCTAATGCTGCAAGACGCGTCATTACAAAAGTTTTCAATGTTCATTATTTTGATACTAATTTACTGTATCTTTTTGTGACATTTCTTACGTGGTACTACCATAATAAGACATTGTGATTTTTTTTTTCTAAGAATTTTTAAATTATAAACACATTGTTTCTAATTTTGCTAACCATTAAATACAAATTATAATTTTATTAAACTAGTGTTCTGGTAAGTTTTATACACCAAGGTTAAAAGATAATACAGGATGTTTAAATAAGATGTGTGAAATAAGATGTGTTAAAAAATGGTAATAGATACTACAAACCTTTTTGTCTTGGAAACCAGAGTCATAGAGCTATTACATAGGATGCCTTACTCCAAGCCAAGAATGTGAAATCTAATTTTAACAATGTAATACATAAAAAATGACGATATTCTATCGATATTTTCAACAGATTTGGGGAAAAGGTAGAATATAATAGCCAGAAGTGCAATAAAAGGTTATAATTTGCGTTCCGAAAATTTCAATTTAAGCAAATATACTGACACTACATACGATATCATTGACCAAACGTTTATGCAAGATATCATCACATTTGTCACAAAGCAAAATAAACCTCTTAAAAATAGCAGTACAATATATTTATTGTTGTTAAAAAGACTCAATGACAAAAAAAACTTGAAGAAAAAATCCTTTGTTTATTTATGTATTTATTTTATTGAACTAGAACCTTCTCTGAATCGATTGATACAGATAAGACAATTTTCTAAGCACCAGAAGTGACTTAAAAGCCTTTATTTTAGGTGGGGGGGGGGGTTCCGCCATTACTGTAAAGTTATAGTTTGTGGCACATTTGATCCATTTCCTGAGCTTTTACTGCCCATAACAAATGAATCTCTTTAAGGCGTTCTTAAGAAGTGTTTACAACTATTGAATGGGAGAAATTTTGATTTGATATCAATAACCAAGACTATAAAAATCCAAAGTGTCAAGTTTTCTCTCCAAATTTCGACAATGAATAATTCTTAAGATATCCTGTTTTATAGATTTCCTTTATGCGATACATATATTGACCCTTTGTTAATAATGCCTTAACATTTTATTAAAAACGAACTGCTAGTTTATGAGCAAATAGGATTTGAAGCGACTCGGTTTCCACTATTTAAAAGCACTGGATCCGAATTTTCCACCAGGTTCTTCTAAAGTTATGAATTAATTGTTTTGGCTTGAGACACCCTATATTTCTGTCTCAATAACTGAATTTCATCCCTAATTTCCTGTCCAAATATATATATATATACATATATACATATATTGGCCTGTACAACCACTTCTTGAAATCTACACATCTTGTATACAGTCACAAATAAATAATTTTTGAAATGACAGTTATTCGACGTTTTGGTAGTTTTTTTTTTACGATTTACAATATCCAACTACATTAGTATTTAATAATTATAGTCTATGATTGAAAAACATTTACAACTCTCCTTTTTTTGAAGCCCTTTAATCCCATAGTTAATTGCGTAAGTATGCTTGTGTTGAATTAGTCGGTATCAGCAGAAACATATTTTTTAATATAGCTTACTAAACCAAAAGGTTTTTATTTAAAAAAAAGTAAATTGAAAAAAAAAAAAAAAAAAAAAAAATATTTTTATTTATTATTATCTTTTCGTTACTCATATAGTATCTAAAATAAAATTTTACTTTTCCTCATTTTATTTTTTTTTTTCTTTTAAATATTATATTTGTCTACGACTAACGGCTGAAAAATAACCACTGACTACTGACAAAAGTCGATTCCTTGTATAAAAAGGAAGAAAGTTTAAATATCAGTGTCCACTGGTACTTTCTGTAGAAATTTAAACAAAATTGTTATAGAAATATTTAAAATTAGGATTATTTTCAAGACCATCATTATGAAATGTTTACTATTAATTTATCGTCCATTTATCGTCTCATTTGTCTCGATTAACTTATTCTTGTGCTAGTATTAAAAGGTTGTTTAAAAAAAAAAAAAAAGTAACTAATTAAAAGTGTTTAGAATCTAGTTTATTTTCGATGTAAAAGGAACTAAATATGTATATATATTTGTTAATATGTTCCCATATTTCATAAAAACCTATTGTTGTTTCTGTTAAAAATGGTAGCAATTTTATTTTTTAATAAGATTCTGTTTTGGAAATATTTGGGGAAAAAAGCTATCATCATGACTAATAGTGATAATATGATCATCTACTAAAAAATAAAGTAATAATAATAATAGCAATAATAATAATAATAATATCATCATGACAGAGATTGTTTGAAATTCAGTAATCTGATAGCTTGCTGAACTCCAAATTTCTACTTTATAATTATTTTTATTATTCAAGTATATTTTAATTATTTATAAAAACTTTTTTTATCGAAAAAGGTTTATATTAATCAATGTTAATCAAATTAAATGAAATACATTTTTCAAAGACAATACATTATGGGATGTCAGTTTATATTTAGAATTTGTTTTAAATTGAAGTAGTGAATAGAAAAGAAGAAAAATCTGTAAAAAAGCTGGAATAGGTCATCTCGTTCATAAGTGAAAATGCATTGTTGGGAGAAAATAGAAAATTATTTTAATGTCAGATGAAATCAGCATCTGTTCAACGCTGACTGAAAAAAAGAGAGAGAGAGAGAGAGAATAACACTTGAAACAGCTCCCTTTTTGACTCAAGGACGCTCCTTTATAATACAATAGCTATATATATTTAAAAAAAAAAAAAAAAAAAAAAAAAAACTTCTTCTTTCTTTTTTTTTTACTTTTTTTTTTTTTTACTTTTTTGCGCTCGGTAAAATTTAAACATTCTTTTTTAAATACATCTTTTATTATTCTGTGAATTAATAGAACACTATATTTTCTATAAACTGAAAAATTAAATATGTATAACATCACACTCGTATACATTTATTTGCAGGATAGTTTGAATTTAAGTAAGTATGCTACAAGCTACAATCTTTCAAACTTTTTAATTAAGCTATATAAAAGTATGAATTAAAGAAACTATTAAAGAAACAAAAGACCTTATGTCACGATATGTAGTCCTGCGTTCTTTCTGTATGAAAACTTAGTCGATGTATTTTTTTCTCCTATATTCATTGTATTGTACGTAATGTCTGTGAGGATAATTTTTACCAAATTTTCACTGAGCATTTTAGTTATTCAGGCAATTAATTACATTAAGGATTTTTTTTTCTTTTTAATTGGAAATTTGCCTATTATGTGAATTTTGAATCGTCAAAAAAGAATACAGTTTTTAAAAAAAGGAGAGGGAGGCAGGGCCCGACTATGCATTTTGTAGACCCGGGGCACTGATGCTATTTGGAGGTCCCCTTATCCTACTCTAAAATACTCGCCAAAAGGACCCATTCTCAAAAACAAAAATAAATAAAAGTAGTGCATTTTTTTTTAATTCTTCCGTCAATTATACCTTCTATTTCCTCCTTTTTTTAGCAACCCATAACAAAATCATTAGTTTTATGTTCAAGACAAATGAAAAACTGAAGCACATTGATCAGCCAATGTTTAGGAAATTAGTCTCAAAATTTAATAATTGTTTAAGCTCTCTAATATAAAATATAGAAAGAAAAACTTAATTTTTGTTTTTAATAGACATATAATGAAAAAATTTGTACTATTACTTCTCAATTTTTAGAAATGAGGCTCCCTAAATTTGGAGGCCCTGGGCCAGAGCCCCGTGTGCCCCTGCCATAATCTGGCCCTGGAGGGAGGGGTACATTTCAAAATTTTAAGATATGAACCATGCCATGTTTTTCTAAATTTAAAACTATTTTGATTATTCGAGGTTGAGAGAGGGGGGGGGGGGCTACAGAAAAAACTGTTTTGTCTTTGAAGCAGTTTTTCACAAACTTATTTTTACAGCATAGGTGCGTTAAAACAAATGGAATTCATTACAATTTTATAGAACTTCGTAAAAGTTGTTTTTATCACATTTTTAAAAATTCAAGTTGTTGGGGTTAACAGACATGCGATTACAAACTTACTGAGTTCCTTCAAACAAAATTTATTCAAGAATTAAGAAGTATTTTAGTATTTATCTATTCATTCTGTTAAAGTGTTTGTGTTTACAGTAGTGCGCTTCCTCTTCAAATGAGCTTCCGTGGAGAATCAAAATTGTGATGCCATGTCTCCGGACCACCTCTAGGGGTGTGTCCCAGACCGTCGCCAATTGCCCTTCTGCGCAGCACTAGTGCGACGTAAAACTCAACAAACCAAACCTCTTCAAATGAGAGTTGCTTATTAACAAGTAAAACACGGGGGTTCCTTAACAAACACCTTAAGTAATATATTCAAATAAATTAGAGTGCTATATATCACGGACACGTTAACTAATTCGGTATTGTTTTATCTTCACAATGTTGCTTCTATATTTAGTCTTTAAATACTACATATTTTCGTTAATAAAAGGATGAAAATTTAATAACGAATATTCATCAATATCGGCAAAGGATATCTCCTATCAATATTTCCATACAAAACAGATTTAAAACACCGTGTTTTCACATTAATTAGTGTTACTAGGCAACTAATAACCAAGGAGAGTCAAACCGTAGGTGTAATACTGTTCACTCTTTCTTCAAGTGATTGCATGCATTGAATAAGTTACCAGGCATTCAAGCACGAAACATCAACATAAAATAGAAAAAGAGTTTATGAAGGTTGACTTGACATTTTATTCTAAGTGACTTAGAAAAATGATTTTCTTATTTGCGTGATTTTTCAGAAGCAATATTTGGTGAAAATGTATATATATATGTATATGTGTGTGTGTGTGTGCGTGTGTGTGTGTATATATATATATATATACATTTTTTTTTTTTTTTTTTTTTTTTTTTTTGTGAATACTGTTTCTTATACTGAAGTGAGAGGTTTTTTATAAAATTTCACTTGCACTCACTTTATCTTCCACAAAAATCAACCAAAAACCATTGATGCAAACATTTTTCTTTTATTTTAATATTGTCAAATTATACTTTAGATTTTGCGAAAAAGAAAAAAAAAATGCCTTTTTAAAATTAAGCTTTAATTTTATTTCCACAGCTGATACACTCACGAAATCTTTTTCTTTTTTTTTTTTTTCAAAATTTGATAATTAAAAAAGCAGTCCAAATTACAAAATCTCAAGTATAGTTTGACAACATTAATAAAAGAAAGCAAGAAAATAACTTTAAATTAAAAGAAAGAAGCTTTTAAATTATATATACAGGGATGGAACACGGGCGCAGAATTCATACCACTATCAATGTAAGAAAATTTTCTACCTGTTAAATCGACGATATTATAGGTAGAGAAATTTCTTAAATACATTCCGGTATGAATTCTGCGCCCGTGTTCCATCCCTGTATATATATATTCAAATTTGATAATTTAAAAGCAATCGCCAAATTACAAGATTTCTAGTGCAATTTGACAACATAAAAAGAAAAAGAAAGATGAATCGTCTTTTTAAAATTCAGTATTTATTCTCACTAGTGATATACTTACAAAACCAAAAACTAAAAAAATTGTCGTTCAAAAGTTTTAGAAAAAAATGTTCTTGAAAATATATTCGGTAATTTTTTGCGTAAAATCCGCAAGTCTAATAAATCAGCTTAACATCAGAAATTTTAACAAATGATGTTATATTCGTACAGCGTGTTTTTCGCAGAAATGTAGTTTTTTCTGTTAATTAAAATTTCTTTTGAAAAATTGATTTATCTGGCTGCGGATTATACGCCGGAAATTACTGTAGATAAAATTGTAAATCAGAGTTTTGTTCAACAATTTTTGCCTAATTCAGTTGTCAAAAAATTGTCATTTTTTAAATACAAATATTTTTAGTGCAAAAAATCTTACTTAATAAATATTAAAAAAAAAAAAAAAAAAAAAAATTGTAAGTTACATGTTCCGGGTGAGAGTTTTCTAGTTGAAACTTCGAAAAATTACAGCATTACAATTTCTTAAAAATTTTGTATCATAAGGATGAGATTTCTCCGCATTTTTTTTTTTTCTACCACTTCTTTTTACACAGTAGCCTCTAATTCTATTTAATCGCAAAATATTGCTTAAAAATACGATAAACATTTCTATATAGAAATAGTGGAACCAAAAAGGCGAAAAATCTCATCCCTGGTATCAAGACTAAATTTTTTGTTCTAGTCATAATATTTTTCACTGGTTTTTCATCATTATTAAAAAGAATATTGAAAGTAAAGTTTTTATTATTTACATATGTATCTTCATGACACATAACCTTAAAAAATTTAATTTCAAATAACTTAGTATTGCTTGTAAAAGCGGGCACTTCATTCCCGACATAAAAATGTTTAAAAACTAAATAAAATAAATATTATCTGCTGATAAATTTTTTCAGCATTAACATCAAAAATGTATTGGTATACCGTATTTTATAAATACGGTATACCAATACATACGTATACTTTGAAATTAATAGCTTTCAAAGATTCATTAATAGATATCAAAGATTCAGCAATTCTCCATAAACTTTGGCATATATTATGTAAATAAGTTTAATGATATTTATATCTTTTCAGTTAACCTCAATTTTTCAAGCTGTATGCTGCATGTTGTTATTGGAAATCTCCTGTTTTCTTTTTTAAATCAAGTTCCTTTTACAAGTATTTGCGACATGTTACCCTGGTGTGACCATACTAGAACTCAACCTTATTTCCTGACTTCATTTAACTACGTAATTTTTATGTTCAATACAAGGCATCATTCCTGACAAAGTTGCTCCTACTGAAGCCTTCAGAATGTAGTCCTGCTGCTTCCTTATTTGTTCTCAACCAATCATTACGTGCTCAAGAAACAAATGGATTCATCATTTTATTCAAGTTATCCTTATACTGTAACCGAATCAAAATTCCTGGTATATATATAAGATGCTGTCTCATCTGTTTTTGTGTAAATTACCTGATGTTGCCATAACGTTGTAACGAAAAGCTTTGTAAAATTAATTTTACATTTTGATTTTAATAAATTTTAATACGTGCACTGTAAAAAATAGGTTTTTAAAAATAAGTATTTATTGTCTCAAAATAGGTCCGAAACAATATATACTTAAATTTGAAACCCCATGTACTCATTTTTGAGTACATTGACATGCCAAACATGGGAATATTGGGATTATTATTGGTCAACCCATTTTTGAGCATATCAATATACTCAAAAATGAGTTGACCAATAAGAATCCCAATATCCCCATGTTTGACATGTCAATGTACTCAAAAATGAGTACATGGGTTTTCAAATTTAAGTATATATTGTTTCGGGGCTATTTTGAGACAATATATACTTATTATTAAGAACCTATTTTTTACAGTGTGTTTAAAGTGCTTTTTAATATATTTTAATTACTATGTTAACACGTGTGCTTAGTACAAATTCTAAACTTTTAGAAGATTTAGATTTTAATTAAATAATCTACTACCACTCAACTTATTTTTTGACAAGTATGAAATTGTGTGCAGTAAAAGAAACAAAAAATTAGTGCTGAATTATAAGAAATATGAATTTTGTAAATAAATACGTAAAATGCAAAATCACACAACAATCGGTTGCTGCTTTCAAGCTTCCTTGGTGCCTACTTTTGTATCGTCTGGTTAAAGGATGTAGAAAATTAATTCAATCCCAGAAATTGTTGCCTGTTTTTATATTTTATTTTGTGTTATTCGCAAAGATTGTTCTATTTTTCCCCCCTTTTAGAGACTTAATTTAGCAATTCTTTTATATATGAATAAAGTAAAAGTGCATTCGGGTTATTCAAAATTTCATATCAATAAACTCAAACTAATTAAAGTACATCTTTCACATTTTCGTCTTTTGATATTATTTTTAATAGCTTTTAAAGAAGAAACACTAAAATATTTTACAAATTCTGAAAATATTGGAGCGTATTTGTATTTATCTATAACCTTTCATACAAATATTAGCTTTTATTTTTTTCTTCCTATATTAAAAAAGACTGCTGAAAATAAACAAACTAGCCATAATACTAGACATCATCGGTTACACTAACATAGCTGCCAAGTTTTTAAATTTATTCCGGAATGTTGTTAACCCCGCCCTTTTTTCACACCGTAATCCTTTTAGAGTAATTTTCTTCATATTTAATCATAATTATATATTGAAAAAAAAAAAATCTACAAACATTACGGTGTGAAAAAAAGGCGGGGCTACCAACATTCCGGAATAAATTAAAAAACTTGGCATCTGTGCACTAAATTATGTAAGTTAAGATAACATACTTGCCAACCATCTCATTATGAACCGTACAATTTTTAGTACTTGCCATTTTTTCCACACCAATAATTTTTTAGAGTAATTTTAATCTTATTTAATCGTAACAACATTTGGAGAGAATTACTCTAAAAATATAGTTGTGTAAGAAAAGGGGCGTTTTTTCAGGGGGAGTTAACAATTGTACGGTTATTAATGAGATGGTTGGCAAGTATGAGATAATATTAATATTATAATCTGTATCAACAAAAATGAGAATTGCAATCACCCTTCTGCAAGCTACAAATTATGCAAAAGACAAAATAAACTTTTTATTGTTCTATTTTATATTTATATGACAAGAGGTAAAAGTTAAAGTCAAAAGCAGGTAGGGCTTTGTAATATTTTACATTTCATACATGGAAATCTGTTGTTTTCATTAAATAAAAATAGTCTTGCCCAAAAAAAAATTATATATATATGTATGTATCTATTTTATCTCATTCTCCAAATACCATTATTTTATCAGAAATTAATTCTCACCAAGAAAATCCACAAAGCAATGTTTATACGTCTCAAAATGAGACAGCAGGGTTTAAACTGCCATTAGTTTTTTTAGCATTTTGATAAAAGGTATCATATTTTGCTAAAACATGTTGGTCAGAATTTCGCTAAAAAGCTAAAACTGGATAACTGTATAAAATATCTCTATAATAACTCGGACTTTTTTTTTTTTTTTTTTGTAATATTTGCAGGTAAAAACTATGAAAGGACTGAATTTTTTGGGAATGATTATTTATGTAGTAATTTGGATTTATTTTTAATTTTTAATGATTGAATTTAAATGCAAAAATATTTAAAAGTATGTCAGAATTCAGAATTTGATTCATAGAAGCATTCTTAGCACTAGTATTTCACGATTATCTACCACTACACTTTACTTACTTTTTCAATTGCTTTTTCATTTTACACATATGATATGAGTACCTCTTTTTCTATTGTTAAAATCAAAACATAGTTTCCCTGATTCATTTTTTAAAGTCACAAATATGGATGTTTGGTTAAAATCATCAATGAACAAAAGAATAGAAAATAAAACTGAGGATAACAAAGCTAAGTAAAAGAAATCAATGGTATCCAAAGAATTAACTTTTGAAAAAGCTAAAATAGTGCTTGCCTATTTTCGCTAAAATGCTAAAGTAATTTTTTTGCCAGGTTAAACCCTGTGAGACAGTGATAATCGACATGGATAATGTTCTTTGCAAAGAAAATATCTAATTTAGATGAAAAACAAACAGTAATTTTAAACAGTTTTTTCATTTAAATTCTAAATAATTTATTGTATTTACTAAAAAATACACTTTTATCACAATAAATGTCCCCATATAATCTTTTATTTATTTAAAAGTTACATATCTTAACATAGTCAATATTAGAAATCTTGGCGTCATTTTATTCAGAACATTAATATAGGTTTGTGTATTAAGAAAGAAATTTTGTTTGTAATATAACGTTGTACATATTTACTTATCTAGTTTTAAACGTTATAAGGAAATTGTAAACTTCAAATAACTTCTGCCTACAAGGCACGCCGTATGTCATTCACAAGTTTAAAAGAGTTAGAAAAGTTAATTCAATAAGCAGGATTATCTTTTAAAAAATAAAAGAACGTAATAAAATGACTATATGATGCAATAAGTATTTCAGTTTTAAAACGTGACATATGTCATAGAAACTTTTTGTACATTTATTTATTTTAAAATAAATAAAAATTATTTTAATAATAATAATAATAATAATTATAAGATTAAAAAAAAAATTACACACCATGTTTTTAAATTTTCTATTGAATCGTTGAATCATAGCTATACGCAAGCGAAGTGTGACGTCACTAACCGTCAGTGGGGCGAAAAAGAAAAAAAAAAAAAAAAAAAGGATTTCTTATGTTAATTATCCATTGGATTTTTTGTAAAAAATTATTAAAAATTAAGAAAAAATATTCCCTGATTTTAATCCCCGTATTTGGATATAGTTATATATAAATTACTGCTTACATGTGTTAGATTGAGTTACTTTTGCTGTAAAATTGATAAGCTTTTAATTTTAAATTTCAAAATTCTGCCGTCCTTGGCGTTTTTTGTATTTGGCGATCAGAAACGTAATACGAAAATATACATACCAGATGTATATTTTCGTAATATGCATTGTACGATATATTGTTTCATATTACTCTCTTAATATACGTTGTTGAAACAACCATTATTTTTGAAAGAAACTAAATATGTTCGCAAGATAATTTGGCTTTTTTTTTTTTTTTTTTTTTCTGCCAAGAACGACAGATATCAAATATTCCGCTGCAATATATTAATATCTTATATCAGACACTTTATTTAAACATTTGAAAACAAATTTAACTTCAAATTATGATAGAATATTTATTATTTTCCTTTTAATTAGTATATTAGTTGGATATTTATTGTGTAAATATAAACCTTTGAAATAAAGTGTTTATGTTTACATTCGAAAATAGAAGTTTGACATTTTTCTTTTTTCTACAGTTTTGAAATTTAATGTGAAATGCATAATTTAACTTTTTACAATTTTTTAACGCTCACGTTTAATTAAATGTATTTATTTTTATGTTGAAAGAAAATGAACTCGTAAATTTTTTTGGCAGCAATTAAATTATTGTTAATATTTTAATGGCTATTTTAACGCTATTAGGATGTTATTATTTTCATATTTTAATTAATATGAAAACTAATCAAAAATTCGAAAATCGGACTTCGAAGTATTGTGTTGTCACCGGGATCTGAGCTACTGTGAAAGTTTCAAATGTCTAGCTAGTAGGGAAGTTATTTAAAATTCGATTCCATGATTTGTACCGGACAAACAAACAAACGTACATACAAACAAACAAACAAGAATAGCAGTTAATAAAAACATGGTAAAAATAAATAAATAAATAAAATCAAACTTTTTTTTTTTTTTGGCTAATGCTTTATGAGAAATATATACTAGTATATAAAATTATGAGACCTTAATCATACTTGCCAACATACTAATTAATATTCCGTAGTCTTTTTAGCTCCGCCTTCTTTTTCACACCAGTATCTTTTTAGAGTATTTTTCTTCTTATTGAATCGTAATGGCATTTAAAGAATATTACTCAAAAAATTTACCGGTGTGAAAAAAAGGGCGGGACTTACAGCACTACGGAATATTAATTAGGATGTTGTCAAGTATGCCTTAATTGATGTCAAAATATTCCAAATATTTTATTTTCTTAAAGAAACGCTACATGGGTTTTCGTTAAAGAAATAAAATGCAACACAAAATAGGAAAGATAATTAAATTATCTATATAAAATTGAGTATTTTCTACACTTACTTAAAGGATACTTTTAATTCTTTTTTTTTTTTTTTTTTTAGAAATAATAGTTAATGAATAATGTAAATTAATATAAACATCCTATGTATATATATGTAAATATTTATCTATAATTTTATGACAAAAACTGGATAAATGAATTTAATATACATTCATTTATTTAGTTTCCTTATTAAAGAATATGCTATACATAGTTGTGATTAAATATACTTCAAAATTGCGTCTTCATTGCAGAACAGAAAATCATTTTTATTTTTAAACAAACTAAGTTCGTGTCATTTTTCTACAGTTAATTTTAAGAAATAAATCTAAAATACTTTTTTAAAATATTAGAGATGAAAATACTATTCAAAAATTTACTTTATCTTTATTATTTTTTTTTTCCTCCGAACGTTAGCATGGCAAAAATTATTACACATAAAATTGGTTTCGAAGTATTTTATTACTTCGAAATTTTTCTTCTTTAATATAATACATATTTAAACAATGTATACAGTCTTCCTTAAAATACGATTATAATATCGTTGGAATTGAGACACCTGCATTTAGTTTAAATTAATAATATTATCTAGTGGTACGCAAAATAACATAAAATGAATTGGTCACTGAGAGTAAATAGTCAAAAGCAATAAATAAATCTCATTTTTACAGATATGAATAGGTATTAATTTTATCTTTTTTTTTTTATCTTCCTTCTCACTTGTATTTGATAATTTACTTTCTTACAATTATTTAATGCTTGTTAAAATAAATAAGTAAATAGACATGTTTTGCTTTTAAAACTGTGGTTAAAATACATTACATTTAATTATTTATTTATTTCCATAAAATAATAAAAAAAATAATAAATAAATAAAAAAAAACAGACGAGATCCATCCAAGACAAAATCAGAATTTCAAAAATACAATAACATTTTTTTTTTTTAATACTTTAACATTATCGCTTTTTACTAATAAACAATATTATAAAACCTAGCATTAATAAAGTTATGTAAATAAAGCAACACTAGGAAGCTCTGACAGGCATCACTGTTTGTTTTTTAAAAACAATGATTTTTAAATTCCAGAGTATCACTAACTTGAAAATTTAGCTTGATATTTTCCTACCGACAACAAAATATTCACTAAATCAGCTGTCATTAACAATAAAACGTTTTTTTATCAGTTGCGATATCTATTCTTGCCATTTAGCAATCACGCATAAAAATGGACTATCATCATTGAAATGATAACATATTTATCTCGCATATCTCTAGAAAAAAATAATCACTTTTCAAAACACGTTCAAAAGTAGGTCCGTTACGTAGACTGATGCTTCCCCATTATTATGAATATAATAGTATGACACAATTAAAACATAATCATCATTGTTCTAGAGCATGACATGGATGCTACTTGCACAGAAAACATTTAAACTCCATGAAAAACAAATAGTACTCACCTTTTCCTTGTCCGACGCTCATACCAGCCGTTCCATGGCTTCCAGGTAAAATTGAGCTTTACTAGTCGATCGATGTAATGAGTCACAGGTAGAAGCTCCAGCTGCCGCTGTGACGTCACGTACCCCATGTGGTAAAAGCTCCTTGCATATGTCCCGGAAACTCTAGGATTTGAAAAACGCGCGTTCATCTGAAAAAAAGCGCAGGAACTCCCATTAAATTTCAAAAGATTTAAATTAGGTCCTCGAAATGTAGTTTGAATAAAGAACGCACGTGATTTTATTCATTCAAAGAAGAATTTTTTTAAACAAATACTTAAACTACTCATAAAAGCTTTCAACCAAAAAAGGGATGAGTTTTTATTTACTAATTTATTGAAAGTGCTTTAGAAATAAAATTGGTTTTTAGCTTAAAAACAGCTGTTATAAGGTTTTCTTTTTTTTTTTTTTTTTTTTCTTATCGATTTTCTTGTAGAAGCTTATTCTATCAGAAAATGCAAGGAATAAATATATTTTGTTATTAGTGTGACAATATAATTTTATTTTTATATAGACGGATAATCTCAAAAAAAAAAAAAAAAAAAAAAATTCTTTCTTTTTAATAAAATGACAGAAAGCAAGGAAAATTTAGAGTATTACACAATCACATTCCTCGCATAGTGCAGGATCGAACCGCTGGGTGCTAATATGATAACAACTAAAATTTTCCATATATATGATTGTATACGACTGTATAATAGCAGTAAAGAACTATACCAATGTTCTCAGATTGTGCTTGTGAAATTCTGGAATCCTAAGAGTTTTTGTTTGTATTACCGTAATTTCAGGCGTATAATCTGCAAATCAATTAAACCAGTCTAACACCAGAAATTTCAATTAAAAGACGAAGGTCTTCTTCGAGGCATTTCTTCGTAAAAATAGAACATTTGTTGTTAATTAAAATTTCTGGTGTGATACTGATGAATCTGATCTGCGAATTATACGCCGGAAATTATGGTACTTGAACTAATACGTCTCACTAGATGTTAAAATCATTTAAAATAAAAGAAAGAAAAATACTCACTAAAATTTCTTTCCTTATGCGTTTTTCATTCCATCCTGTTTTGTTGGGCCATCTGGTTGCTGGATGATTAGCATCGCTACTTTCAGTTAACAGGTGCCATGTTCGATTCCCAGTTTAGTCATTGGTGCTTGTAGCGGTTTGAAATCCGTTTTAAGTAATAATAAGCCTTTTAATTAGCTATAGTGTGAAAAAATAAAAATAAATAAATAGACCGTAGAGCGACACAAGACAAAGCTTTGCAATAATTAGTATGCCACTTGTGTTTTGCAATTTAGATTTATGAAATAAATTAAATTAAAATTTATTAATTAAGTAAATTCGATTGTTATAAAACCGAAAGTGAAACATCAAAGTTCCAGCAGCTGGAAAATAAATAATGCGAGAGTTACAAACTAAAAAATACACTGTAAGAAATTTCAGAACTAGATTGCGGTCAGTGACCGGTACAAAAATATTTCAGTCACTGGCCTTAAAAATAAAGTTATGCTACCTGTAGTTAAAATTTTTCTCGGAGAAGGGAAGTGACCCTTTAATAAACGGTCAAAACTCTGAATTTTACAGCAATTTGTTACAAATGCGGCTACTTTTTTTTTTTTCCTCGGAGAAGAGACCTCGATATATAACTAAACTTCCAACTCTCCGAATTTTACTAAAATTATATATCAGTTTCTCACTGAAAACCTAGCCTTTAACTGTAGTTTAACCTTTTATGTCCCGAATTTTTAAAAACAAAAAATGTATTTCAAACACATTTTTTTAGTTAATTAAATTGAATTTCTACAGATATAAGCGATAAAATTTATGCATATCGCCTCATCATAGTACTAATTAATGATGATACTAACTAATGAAGTAGCACTTTAATATACCATTGGTCGAAGAAAGAGGTCGAAAAAAGATCAAGACCTTTAAAAACATGAAAAAGTATCTAATTTTTTATTATCTTTATATTTTCCCTAAGATTTATAATAGACCTTTGGAGTAATATTTAAATTAATTATAACACAGGTGAAGATCATGAAAAATTGCAATCAGAAATTGCGACAGCGATCTATAAAACCGTTTCTCGAACAAAATCGGCTTCATAGCAACTATTGCCGTGGAGAGAGATTAAATTAAAGTAAAAATGCTCGATCGTTATAAGTATCATTGACATTTCTACCATATAAATTCTATTTTATACATGGGACTTTAAAATCTTGACGAAATATAAAAAATTGAAAAATATTTTAAGAAAAAAAATGAACTATTCTTTGCATGAAATTCTTTAATAAGTATCCAGATTTTATAAAAAGAGAGAGAGAAATTTTTGAGACGTTATGAATGCGAAAATTCGATTCCTGTTTATTAACTACATGAATAACTAAAAAGTTTATATTAAATCGAATTACCGTCTGTGAAATTTAAAAATAATAATAATTTTGTTACATAGCATGCTTTACAAAAACAGAAATTGAACAGAATGGATAAGGAAATGCTCTTGTGCATTGGCAGCATGGAACCAGGTATTAAAAACCTGAACAAAGAAGAATTAAGCACATCTCAACGGCAAATTTTAAAATTATTTGTGTTAGGATTACTAGTTTATTAATAAAAAATAATATTTATCTTCTCTTATATACACGAAATTAAAATGTTGCATCCGAGAAGATTTTCAACTTCTTATTTTTGATAAATTTGCACATTTTAGGTTGTCTTGAACACGATTTTATTTGCAAAATACATGTATATGAGTATCACAATTTTGTGATCGGTCTATAGCTGAAGAACTAATGCATAGCATTTTATTAAATTACACAAACATACATACATTGTCGTGGATTATATGTTCATGCACATCGCTCTGCAAGTGGCACTGATGTACTAGGTTTTCTACAAATTTCATGATAAATAGAATATAATTACATAAAACTATTATTTTAAAAAAGTAAGTTTCTGATATTTTATCTACATCGTGAAGCAGATAGTTTTTCTATGACGCAATTTTGTGTATTTATTGTAATCTTAAAACCTATTAAACTAAATTGCACGAAATTTAGTACATGAGTTTCTTGTCAACATTTCCTTATAAAGTTCAGTGGA
The DNA here is from genome assembly GCA_963930645.1 of Salticus scenicus. Lineage (NCBI taxonomy): Eukaryota > Metazoa > Arthropoda > Arachnida > Araneae > Salticidae > Salticus > Salticus scenicus. Next base: position 169,144,120 of record OZ005651.1, read on the forward strand.
ATGCTCGATAAGTGTTGATGCTTTGGAGTATTTGCCCTGTATTAGTTGGTGGCTACATTTCAGCGTTTCTATGATGAAATCGAATCAAGCATAATGCACAATTATACATTTATTATTATAATTTATACAAATTTCATTTTAGTATTTACGCGCTTAGTTCTATCACGATATGATGTGAAAATCATAGCATATGGGATAGCACGTCATTAAACAAAATTTATATATATATATATATATATATATATATATATATATGTATATTAATTAACCGTTTGACTGCTAAGCAGCGCGATAGCGCTGCAATGTTTAGTCTCGAAAACTGCGAAGCAGCGCTATCGCGCTGAGTGAGGTAGAATTCAGATATCACCGGAATTTTAATTTAACTTTTTTACGTAAGTAAAATCAATCAGTCAATCGAAACTTCTGGATAATGTGAAACGGTTGACGTTGGAAAAATAATGGATAGCTTTCAGAAATAGTGAATTAATGCAAAACATCTCATTCGAACAAAAAATTCGCCTTAGAAAAATTATCTGGACGAAATTTACATCAATGTGTGGTCTGCAGTAACAAACAGAGTGGGATAAAGCGTTTCAACCTCATACTTGCCAACCATCTCATTATGAACCGTACAATTTTTAGTACCCGCTTTTTTTTTCACACCAATAATTTTTTCGAGTAATTTTAGTCTTATTTAATCGTAAAAACATTTGGAGAGAATTACTCTAAAAATATAGTGGTGTGAGAAAAGGGGCGTTTTTTCAGGGGCGTTAACGGTTATTAATGAGATGGTTGGCAAGTATGCAACCTCATCTGCGTTCGCTGTAAGACAGGGCTACATGGCCTTTGTGCAAGAAAACACAACTGTTAAGCATCATCTTTTAATTATTTTTACATTTTCTTTTACAATAAATAAATATTTTTTTATTTTATAAAGTTCTTTTTTTTTTCATTATTTATTTGTAAAACACAAAAAGAATTTATAAATTGACTGATAATTGTAGGAGTGATTGTGTTTTATTTAATAAAAGAGAAATATCTTACGTGATTTTCGACGCATAAATTATTACCACGCTCGTTTCATAATTTTTAAAATATATATATGTTTATATTTATGAAATAAGTTGGGGAAAAAAAAGAATGGGTGGAGTCTCGATAAAATCTTATTAAAATACACACTCCTTCACTACGCTGAATCGCATATTTGGAAAATATATTAAAATTGGATTTTTTCGCTGCTCTTAAATTTTCGTAAAACATTGTGTGTGAACAATTATTAATGGTAAAACACGTTTTTTGTTTTTATTCATCCTTTAATGATACTTAAATTAGCCTTTTACATACACTACAGTAAGGCGTGGTTTTCATTAATTAGGTGTGTTTCTATAGATCATTAGAAAATTTCATATTTTATTTCTGTAGAAAGAGCTATCGAGGGTAAATAATTTATGCGTAAAAATACACATTTATATATGCCCTTTCTATTGCTGCTTCCTTGGATTTTTTCAATTTTTACTGCACGGCGTGGTTTTCCAGCTGGGCATGATTAAGTCTCGAATTTTTTTTTAAACTAAAATTAAATATTCACACTGGAAAAACTTTTATTGAGGCCTGAAATACCGATAGCAATTTAAGAATATGTTTCAGAAAGTGCTATATCTCTCTATCTATGTCCCTTTTTTCAGGACACTCTCAGAGATAAGAAATTTCTGCCTTTTTTTGCCGCCACTAATTTCATGTAGAAATATTTATGGTACTATGCCATGATTATGCATGGTAGGGATTATTTTATAAAAATAGTGATAGCAATGAATTTTAAAATTTCTCATTCATGAGAGTGTCCTGAAAAAAGGGCGGAAAGTACGACCCCTGTATATGTGTGTGGAATGCCAGTTTTGACCACTAAATAAAATGCACTGCTATGCTGGGGTTTTCGTACAGATTGTTAAAACTGTATTTAATCTTTTATTGAGTAGAAATTCTGAAATTTTATATCCATATCAATATATATACAAGTCCAATTTGTTTGTATTCTAAAATAAAAAATGTAATATAAATTCAAAGAAATTCCCAGTCACAAAATACAAATTAAGGGTCACAGAATACAGCTAGAAGTTAATCCCAGACTGTAACCAATTCCTTATTATATAGTTCTACTGCGATATAAAATCCACTCATCTCATCTCCACCCCCCTGCCCATAAAATAATAATAATAAATAAATATAATATGATATAATATATTTCTTTGTTTAAAGAAATGGCAACAAGTTTCCTTCAAAAGTGGGGATTTTACATTTGTTTAGTTTTTATGTATTTATATTTATTTATTGAAAGTAATGAAGAAATACGCATATAAACACAAGACCTTAGTTCGCGCCCCTCACAATTGCTCCAGCTCCAAGCTCCGACGGCTCCTACTTGCTTCTTCTAATGCGCATGCGCGCAGACTTCGCGCTCCCACCCAGTCAGGGAGTTCTTTCCAATCCCAGAAAACTGCTTGGAGAAAAATTGATTATGGCCTCGATGCAATTTCCTCATATATCTGTACAACATGAGAATTTTCTAGTAACTTTGGTACTGATTGAGATAGAGCTTAGATAATTAGGTATATCGATAATAAGGGATTTTTCTAGCGAAGGTCACCAAGGATTGATGAAGTTACCAAATTTAGCACCAAGAACATTACTTGCCCTGGTGAAGCTTTTAAACGGGTTTTTACAGAAAAATAAGCTCTTTTAATGTGAAAACAAGCTAGAAAAATGCAGAAAATTAACATTTTATAACCTGACTAAAGTTTTTTGAATAAAATTACATAAAAAGAGTTAATATTTACAAATCGTAACAATTTTTAATTCCATTTTCACATTTAGAAAATTCACAACTGATAAAATGTTTATAATTTTCAAAAAAAAAAAAATATATATATATATATATATATATTAGAGATTGTGTAAGCAGTAAAATGCGAAAAATAAATTAAAAGCCTTTTTTGCATTTCATAGCATCTAAATGAATTATTAAAAAATCAACTTTTGTAAAAATAAGAACATTTGAACGGTTATGTATTTTGTAATTGTGAATTTTTTAAACGTAAAAAAATACATTTGTCAATGAGACTAATTTCTCCACAGAATAACATTGGGTTAGGTTATCTGTTAAATAATGTGAAGTATTTCCTTAAGTAATTTCCAAGCCTACAGCGGCCGAGTGGTTCTGCGTTCGAAGCTGGTAAACGTGAGGTGCCGGGTTAGATCCCAGGTCGCGATCATCGTCCTAGTCGTTCAGAGTTTTCTCTGAAACGTGTATAGGTTAGAACCATTCAGAAAGACCCCCACGGAGGGCACTCCATTCATAGATCTAAGACCCCAGAGCAGTCAATGGGTCTTAATACCCACAACCTTAAGTACTTTCCAAATCTAATCAAATTTTGATAAATATTGGTATGAGTATGTGAATAATTCTTCGTAAAATTAAATACCAGTATATTAAAATTATGGTAATACTAAATTTTTCTGTGTGTAAGGAAAATGCATTTATGCATAGCTGAATACTTAAATTTATTTTCTTTAAAATTTACAAAGTTAATGTAGCATAAATTTAAAATTAACTATTTTTTTTTTTTTTTTATGTAAAAATAAACTTGTAACAATAACAAACAATATTAATAAAAAGTATTTAAAAAAAAAATGTGCAAAAATAATATAAAGAAAAAACACAAATGTTAATAAACCTGATTTTAAGTTATAAGCTCAAGCTCATCTTCATGTCTTATCAATTTCTGTTATTTTAAAAATATATCTTTAAAAATGTTAAACAGATTAGGAGGAAAAAAAATTATAAAAAAATAAAAATATGTTTTTTATAAGATTATTGAATAAAAATGTCTGCAAACATTTTTCTATAAATATTTTCATATTAAATAATAATTTATTTTTTTTTAATATCTCTTTAAAATCATTTCTTAACCCCTTCCCCTTTTTCTAATTAATGAAAGTTAACTTTATAAAAATGAACTTTGAATAAAAACTTTCAAAATATATATATATATATATATATATATATAATAACAATAATAAAAAGAAAGAGGAAAAAAGAAAAAGAAAAAAAAAAGGTTTTAGCTTATAGAAATGTTTATTTAAATTAATCGCTGAGGATAGCGCAAATGATATGATGAATTCAGATTGCAAATGCATGCTATCTCTATCTCACATCCGTGAAGTCTGCGCGCATGCGCATTAGAAGGAGCCATCGGAGCTTGGAGCTGGAGCATTTGTGAGGGGCGCGAACTAAGGTCTTGTGCATATAAACATGTAAGCTTTCAAATAACCTGAACTTTTTATTTTGAACTTTTTCTGGTGTCATTTAATAATTAGGAAAATACTGAAAAGAAAAATTGTAGTGCCTATAATAAATTTGTTTGTCTTCAAGTTTTATTTTCTTATAGTTCATTTGAATTTTCTTGATTTTCTGCACCAATAATATTATACAGCAATTTTTTCTATAAAAAAAAGCCTTAAAACTTAACAGGAAATAAAATGTATAACAATACTGGTGGAAGACTCCTTGAAAAAAGGTGTGGCCGTATGAAACATGTTTGTGTCAATATATATATATATATATATATTTAATTAAATACCTTCATCAACGAAAAATTCTACTTAGTTCTAATCCAGTGTTGCCAGATTTGGGGACTTTTTTATTCAACTCACACCAATAATTTTGAGAAGTGATATTTGCTATACATAATAGACGTTTATCTTTCGAAGTGCTTAGGCAACCGTTACAATTAAAATTTTGCGGCGGGGGTTGAATAAAAAAGTCCCCAAATCTGGCAACACTGTTCTAATCATATCTGTGATCGCATCGCCCCATCAGTGAACGAGACATTCTGCTGTCGATAGATGTTAAACAGGAGGCGCTGGGTTCAGACTCTAGTGGTACTGGTTATAGATTAGCCTTTCGGAATTTCCCGTAGTTTTCTCTGAAATTTGCGTGAATATGGTCTGAGATTTCTTAGAAAGAAACCCACGTAGAGCATATTAGGCCTTAGACTCTGAGACTGCGATGTCTGTCGAACTCAATCCATGCTCCACCACCACTACTGCATACTTTATTTTGAAGTTTAAATTTGCTTTTCAATAATTCCTATATTTTGAATGCGTATACGATCATTTAAGGCAATTACAAAAGAATTATAATGAGTTTAAAAATTGCTTGCGGTATCTTCAAAATAAATTTATAACGAATTACATTGACTTTAGTCAAAATTTCTTCTTTGTATCCTTAAGAGAAATGGCATTTTTCTGTTTATATTATTTATTTGAGAAAGGAATATAAATTTTTCGAAATGTGTCTTATAAATCTAGATTTGTATAAATATTTTAATTTTTGTAAATTTTAGAAAATGTCCGTTTTAACGATACTTTGATAACTGATAATAACATTTGGACCAATTTTTCAATTGCATGTTTGAATTATAGTATTGAAACTATTGGATGAGTAATTGTTTTTACATGTGTATAGATTAAATTGATAAAATATTTAAAACACAGTACTTCACACGTTAAAATCTAAGTCAAAAGACTTAGTTTAAAAGTTTAAAATATGAAAGATAAAAAGAACATCACGACGTTTCGTCCAAGCATTGTTGCTTGTGGACATCTTCAGGTTTAGTTCTCTAACTATGGGTTGCCATACTTTCGCCAATTCTCTAGAATGTGTATAATTGATGGCGCGTTTATCGTATTTTATTATCTGTATTTTTTCTTGTATTTCAAGTTTAATTAGACTGGAGGGAGTTACTATTATTTCAGCTTGATTCCATAAAGGTTTAGCATTTTTATTTTCTAATATGTAATCTTTAAGGGCTGTGTTACCGTACGGGGATCGTAAAGAATATTGGTATGTGGAAATGCGTTTTTTTAAACTTCCTTTTGTCTTCCCTATGTAATAGACGGTGTTATTCTCAATTTCAATAGGTATTTTACAGACGCCTTTTTGGGGAGGGTTAATCTGATGTTTAATTTTTAACAAACTTTGTAATTTTTGTGTTTTAAATGCTAAATTATAATTGTAGTTCTTTAATATATTTCTGATTGGGATAAATTGTTTATGAAAATCTACTGAACCGATGTATTTATAGTTGTCTTTTTTAATTCTAGTTTGGTTTAAGATAATTTTAACTTGATTATGCATTTTATTGAAAATTGATAAGTTATAACCACTTTCAAACATAGTGCGTTTGATGTATTTTAAATCTTTTTGAATGAGAAATTGAAAAGTATTATGTGTGTAAGCGCGTTTAATTAATGGAATTATAGCGTTTCTTTTATATTGTAAAGGGGTATTTGAATTAGCAGGTATAATAGAAAGGGGAGAGGAAGGTTTATAATAGGTTTCAGTCCAAATTTGAGAATTTTCGTTATTTCGATGTACTGGAATATCCAAGTATGGAAGCATATTATTTTGTTCTTGTAGGAATTATTGTTATATTATTTTGTTCTTTTCTTTTTTGTAGGAAAGTAGTTATTAAGTTTACTGATGAATTCATGAAGGCTTTTTTCTGTATAACTCCAGATTAAGAATATATCGTCTACATACCTGCGATAAAATTGTGGTTTCAATACTGCTTTCTCCATGACTGTCGACTCTATATATTGCATGATAATTTCTCCTAAGGTTGGAGCAAGACAGGATCCCATAGAGGCGCCTTTTTCTTGTTTAAATATTTTGCCGTTAACATGAAAAAAATTGGATCTGAAAATTATTTCTAATGCATCATTTATGAATAGGACTTCGTTAACAAGAGTTTTATGATTTTTACATAAGTTTATGATTATTTCTTTAGCCTTGTTGAGGGGAATATTTGGATATAGTGAGACAGCATCTAGACTGTAAAATCTAAATGTATTTTCGAGTTTAATATTATTTACATCATCCAAGAAATGTATACGAGATTTTGTGGTAACAGGGAAATTTTCAATTAAGGGTTTAAGTAAAGTGTTCAGTTTCTTCTCAAGGTAAAAAACAGGAGAATTGGTTCTGTTTACAATAGGTCTAAAGGGTTTATTACTTTTATGTATTTTAATTTTTACGTTTAGATTTGGGACACCAGGATATAATGGTAATGACTGAATGGTAATGACTGAATGGTAATGACTGAATGGTAATGACTAATGGTAATGATTGAAACTAATAAGTTAATAAATCGTTATAGGGAAACATGTATTAAAACTGGTTGTATGGTTAAAAACCTGCAAATGTGTTCTGCATTAATTAAGACTCATCCTAAAAAGAAATTTTAAATCTATATTACAAATTTATTAGAAGCAAAAAAACCAAAATTCTGTGCAGATTAAATTCCTAATCAGCTATGTTACTATTCTTAATACTAATACTTTTCATTTCTTGAACAAGAATTATTTCATTTTTATTTTTGTAATTCATTAATTCCTTAACTGCCCCGAGCGTATATATACATTTTCCCAAAGTACGATCCTTTATATCATACTGCTAACAGTGTAACTACTGACACGGTTTGATAATGCAATAAAATAAAATTGAAAAGGATCTTCACAGTGTTTTCAAAGGCTATACTCATTCCAGAGTTGAAAGAGAACGGTAGACCTGGGAAGCAAACCTCGTACATTTTCCGCGGCAGGTAAGGGGTTAAAACTCAATATTAATCACAGAATACACATACATACACACATTTCGAAAGTTTTGAAATTTATTAGCTCGTGTATCTGATACGATAAACAAAACTATATTTAATTACTTTGTTTGAATTTGTAAGACCGAAACGCGGATTTTTTTTTTTTTTTTTTTTTTTTTTTTTTTAAGCATCTAGATAAAATCATTCAAATGCGTCATTCAGACTTTTTTTCATGGGAGAAGAGGGAAAGAAAAGAGGAAAACTTAACCTTGAATTACAAAAGGAATTACAAAGATTAACTTGCATTAATTGCTAAAAGTAAGGAAATTTGAAAAAGACTTACGAAAACTTTTTAATAGTCACTTCTATGTTAGAATTTTTAAGCATTTCATTTTTTGTAGTCAAAAATGTTTGCTAGTAGTTTTTTATTACACAATAAAAAAGTGTATTAACTTATTTAAATTTGAGAAACTATAAAATATCTTTACATTTAAATATATAAAGAGTTTAAATATTGAACATTTTTAATTTTAGTTTTAGGACAAGAAGTTAAAAAAAAAAAAAAAAAAGTTTCTAATCTACAAAACTACCAATTTTTTACATAACTTTTTTCTATTAATACGAAAAATAAATAATAAAAGTCCATTTTTAACTTAAATTTGGAATATCGAATTTAGATTTGTAATTTGAATAAGTCGTTAGCAATAGAAAGCTTTTTTTTTATAAAATATTGTGAGCTTACTAATCATTCAAACTAGTAAGTGTATGTATTGTGCAATGAAAATTGGCGTTGAATGATAAACAAAACAATCTTTCTAAAAAAACACCATAAATTGCAAAAACACACAATCCGCTTCCCGTTTCGAAATAATTAAGCGTACAAAATTTTTACTCTTCAGACAAGCATGTGGTTTTAAATACTACTTGCTTTATTATACCTAAAAAAATAATATATATTTACTCTTTATTAAATTAACGTTTTAACCCTTAAATGCTTGATTAACCCTTAAAACATTTTTAAATTGATTAAAAACTCAGTTTAAAAATGTTTTATTCTTACCTCTATTAAATAAATCACGGGGAAAATATTTTAAGAAATCATAGTCTTAACTATGGTTTTAACTGGTTTACTGCTAAAAAGCAGTTTGCTGCCAATCGGCAAACATGAGGCAGTAGAGCTTCAATATTATTCTAATAATACTGTAGAAAACAAAATTGGGTATGTTGCCGAAAAGCAACACTCGGGTTAATAGTTATGTGTTCCAAATCTAATGAAGGTCTGATTTTTTTTTTTTTTTTTTTTTTTTTGTTATGCCATGGTGTTAATTATATTTTTTCAGCATAACATGGAAATTTTTAAGCACACAAACTAGAATTGAAAGTGAATTGCAATATAGACCTGCCAAATATTTTAATGTATTCCATAATAGCATTAGGTTCCGCCTTAAACTCTCACCAGTATATTTGTAGAAAAAATATTCGGCAATACGTACTTCCTATTCAGTAAGAAGAATATATTACTCTACAAATATACTGATGTGAAAAAAAAGGCGAGACTTAACACTATTACGTAATAAATTAGAATAATTGGCAGGTCCATATATATAATTGTAAATAAACAATATTTATTAAAATTGTGGAAATATAAACTTTTCACTTCTTTTTTTCTTTTTACTTTATACAACATTATTTAAAAATAATCTGGTGTGTCATTCACATAACTTTCTCTTACCCTGCAATTCAATACTCTAAAGATAGATTGCATGTTAAGTCTTAAGATCTATAAGGTAAGATAAAAAAGTTTAATGTACTTTAAAAAGTAATATAAAATAGGTTTATGAGCAGTTTTATTTCATATATAATTCTGTTTGAGGGGGCGGTAACCCCTCAACCCCGGTTCAATTATAGTGCCTACTACCATTTTAAAATAAAATCAAGGCTGTTATTAATTAAACTTGCCAATCTGGATCAAAATTTTAAGTGGCAACCTAATACGAACTTCAAAATACCAAATTTGAATTTCCTGCATGTTATTGTTTTTAAACTATGCTGATAACAGATATATCTACAGAACAACCACTGAAAATTGAACTTTTGTAATCAGGTACCTCAAAACGTGATATTGTAAAAAAAAAAAAAAAAAAAAAAAAAAAAAAACAGAGTTGAAAATAGAACTTCAAAAAATGCTTTGTTTACTGTATGGGTATGAAAAATTCCTGAGCAGTGTTCATCGAGATAGTAAAACATAGCAAAGCACCTCCATTAGTTACATTCAATGGAAAAGAAGGTTTAGCTCAATTTTGGGTAGCGCTGTATATTGCCTATAAACAATATCCACTAAACAATATTATGTACAGTAGGTAACAAAAGTCTCCGAACACCATCAAAAATTCCTATATAAAAAAAGTACACTTAATACAGTTTTGTTAAATAAATCCTTGTCGTATCCTGTTTTTAGACTGACTAAGAACAGGATTCGACAAGGATTTATTTAACAAAACTGTATAAAGTGTACTTTTTTTATATAGGAATTTTTGCTAGTGTTTGGAGACTTTTGTTACCGACTGTACTTAAATTTAGTCTTATTTGAAAAACATCTAACAGAAAATGAATTACAATTACAGCAATTTCCATGTATAGCCCCCATATATCGAAATAATTTGGATAGCCCTGTAAACGAATGATGAGTGACATGCATACCACTATCTACACAAAACATGTTTTTAATTATATATATATATATATATATATATATATATATTTAAAAAAAAAAATGTTCATTTTGTTTTGTTTAAATCAACCTATAGATGTTACACTGTACTTACTAGAAAGTTCCCCATAGACGTAATGTATTTGAATTCTCTTGGATGGCCCTGTACACAAACCTTTTGCCTGATTTCAACGAAAATTTAGTGTAGCATCCCTATACGATGCTTATTTAGAATACCAAGTTTGGAATTTCTGCTACTATTTGTTCTTGAGATATGCTGATAACAGACAGACAGACACACACACACAGATCAACCGCTAAAAACATACTTTTCAGATTCAGGGGACCTTAAAACGTGTAACTATAACAAAAATTCAATTTCGAAAATTTGACCCCAAAACAATACTTTCTCTACTGTATATATATGGGTAAGAGAAAGTAAAAAGAAATAAAAGAAATTTTAATGAATAAAACAATACAAAAAATGAATATTAAAGACTTTGTTAAGTTTTTGAACTAAAATAATTATATTTATGTTTTTTAATAGTTATATGAAATTAAGTGATGAATATTCTCCTAGCGGAAAAAATAAGATATTGATTCACCCTGATAACATCTGGGCAGCGACGCTGTATATGACCAATCTAGCGTACCGTCCACGTCTAAACCAAAGACTTAATTTACTGTTGCTGGTATGATAAATGGTAATATAAACATCAGAATCATTTTTCCCTTTTTTAATTAAATGTTTCTTGGTATTGAATCTTAAAATTTCCATATATGTTTACCTATCATCTATCATCAAGGTCAGTCTCGTCACAAATTTAATATCCCAGGTGAATGTGTCATAGTAACTTCTAAATTTATTTAAATTTTGAATACTAATTGGAGGTTATAGCTGTGGTTGCGTGAGTTAAGGGCGATTGACTATGCCTTGTCCTAGACCTGGGTGGAGTGCCCTCCATGTGGTGTTTCATTGGGTCCTACCATGTATTTACGTAAATTTTGGAGAAAACCACAAAAAATTCCACACTGATTTGCTAAAGAACGCAACGCAGGATCGAACACGGCGCCTCCCTCTGCCAGCTTTGAGAGCAGAACATCTCAGCTGCTGGCGGGGCCCACAGATTCGTGCAAAAAGCAAATCTCATCTAAAAAACAATCGACTGGGCACATGGTAGAACCATACCTGCCAACATCCTAATTAATATTCCGTAATATTGTTAGCCCCGCCTTTATTTTCACACCAGTTTTTTTTTTTTTTTTTTTTTTTTTTAGAGTATTTTTCTTCTTATTTAATCGTAAACGAATTTGGAGAATATTACTCTTTGAATTTACTGGTGTGAAAAACAGGGCCGGTTTAACAACACTACGGTATATTAATTAGAATGCTGGTAGGTATGGATAGAATCAACCTAAAGAAGGAAAACTCATCTTTATTTTATAATACCAAAAAATTGGCTTTAAATTGTGTATTCTTAATTAATTAGTGCTATAGAAAAATGTCAATAGCAGCTTAGTTTCTTACAAAACCCAATTTCAATTAAAAATAGTTGCCAAATCTTCAACAATAGATTGGAAACTCTTCAAAGTATTACCAGCTTTGAATTTAAAAGAAAAAGGGGAGGGGGGGGGCTTTTTTTTTTTTTTTTTTTTTTTACTACGACAGGACTGTTTTAAAGCTGAGAGTTTGCCAGTGTATCTGTTCGGATTTTTATTTCGTTTTAGAAATCTGCCCCATTAAACTGATCGCTACAAAAATTGGTACACCTATTAATAGTACAAAACCTAGCTCTATTTGTTAGTTCAATTGGATAATTGGTTCAAAAGATATTAAATAAAAAAACCATTTTAACTTTAAAATAATTAAAAAGAATAAAAAATGATGAAAAAAAAACTCGTGAAAAAATACAAACAATAAATTCCTTAAACGAAGAAAAAGGAAAAATAAGAAAAATTTTAGAAAAATTGTGCTAAAGAAATGGAACAGCTTTAGTATAGGACTCCTTACCGAAATTTAAAATTTCGCACCGAGGTAGTTTGGGCGTTTCTCGCCAAGATTTACTTACGCAATTGCAATAGCCATTTTAATTCATCCCAAAAATGACAACAAAAATTTAAAAGCTGCCAAGGGGCTCCTATTCTAAAGCTATACAAAAGAAGTTTTATGAAATGAATATAGTAACCTATGACAGGGAATGAAACACAGTTACTGCATGCCTTTATATGGAAGAGTAGATTGAAAAAAGTCGTGCCGTACTAAAATGCCGTAAGCATAAATAAGGTGTTAACGACTACCCACCTTAAATAAAGAAATTTTTAGATTAAATAAACAGCTTTTTGAAAAAATAATTGTTTAAATTATTTACAATTAAAGTTGTCATAAGGTTACTATTAATCATAATATTACTAAAAAAATACACTTTAATCATACTTGCCAACACTTCCAACATTTTAACATATTTGAAAAAAATTATTTTTTGAATTTAAATTACATGAAGATAACAATTCTGAAATAGTACTTCACAAAAGTCCAAAGAATTGGCAGTTATGCTTAAAGCAAATGAAAATATCACCATTAAGACAATCAGTAAAAAATTCAAAATACAAATTATTCTTTAAATATAATTATTTGTGATAAAAATATTTCACTACTTAATAGTTAGTGGACAAGAGATGCCAGGCTCATACATATGTTAATACGTCGGCCTAGCAACTCGATCTTTCCCATAGTTTTCTCCGACACTCACGTGGATATGATCTATCACCCATTAGAATGATGCCCCCTCAAGAAAGCGTTTCCTTCAGGCCTACGTCCCTTGTGCAGACAAATAGTTTCAATCTATGCATCACCACAACCATCCCTACTTAGTAATTCCCAATTACTTCTTAATTATTAAAATTTAAAAAATTATTAGTGGAGATTGCCAGTTAAAAATTGTGTTTAGTTTAATTTAGTAGATATTATGGACTTAAATGTAATTTAAGTTAAAATTTCTGAAATTATCAGTTTATCGCGAGTCAAAATTTTAAATTGAAGTTTAATTTTCCCCCTACACCATCAGTAAAATAAAACTAAAATAAAAATGTACACCCAGAATAACACTTATTTTTAGGAGAGCAACAAAACCCTGCATTTCTAACACATACCATAGCCATAAGAACAGAACTCCCAAGCTAGTCTTTATGTGCAAAATAACATTTACAAATTCATATTCTATTATTTATAAAAGTTTGTGTTCATTTATTAACACTTTTTAAAAGTCATTCAACTTAAAATTTATAATACATAAAATAATCAAACTAACTGAAGAATAAACAAATCCATCTCTTATATTAAAAGAGTAAACCACGTGACTTGTTATATATATATATATATATATACATTTATCTTGGGAATCTCGAGAACAGCTCCAACGATTTTGATGAATGTTTGGGGTTAGGGGTTTTTGAGGTAAAAAAACGATTGGGCTTATCGACATCTTCAGGAAAATTTGCGTTGACCCTTTAACTGCCCTTCAAATATGTACTACAAATTGGGTTTTCTCGGAAATGGATAAAACAATTTTGAAAAAAGTGTGGGGTTAAATGTTTTTTAGAGAACTAAAACGGTTGGACATATTCTCATCTTCAGGAAAATTCGCGTTAACCCTTTAACTGTCCGTCGCAACATATACACTCCTACTCAAAAGTTTAGCAAGATTTGCAAACGATCAGATTTTTTCAATTTAAAAACTTATCTCTTGATTAAATGTTTTGAAACGTTGGGTATTTAAAAAAACTGGGTCTTCCTAGTGTTTTTTAGTGAAGATTGGTTTAAGACAACATTTATAGGTAGCTGGTAACAAATTGAGCAAAATCAATAATGTTTATGATCACCCTGTGTCATTAAGTGAACGAAATGGCCTGTAACTTTAGTATATGTTAATGTAGACCCAGTACGATTCGTGGATGAATTTGTGTGACGATAAAAAATTAAATAACGTAGGTATAACCATTTATTTTAAAACTCAAAAAAAAAAAAAAAAAAAAAATCAGCATGTTTTTTATTTATAATATAAGAGATTTAAACGAAAATTATTCCCACTTCCACATAAATTGAAAAAACACTTTAGAAACGATATACTGCAATCTTAAATATCTCATAAAATATGAGAATTTTTATGAAAAACGTTTTCACTGTGCATGTGTGAAAGATAGAAAAATTGTTATTACATAGGATGTATTAGGCAATTTTTGTCAATAGTTAATTTGAATAGTGTAAAAATTAAGTATACTGAGTCTATACTAGCATATCCTAAAGCTACAGATTATTTCGTTCGCTTGAAAATGCAGGGTGATCACAAACATTATTGATTTCGCTCAATTTGTTACTGACCCCCTAAATATTGTCTTAAACCAATCTTCACTGAAACACATGAAAAAGATCCAGTTCTTTAAATACTCAATGTTTGAAAATATTTCATTGTGAGGTAAGTTTTTAAATTGAAAAAAAACGGATCGTTTGCAAATCTTGCTAAACTTTTGAGCAGGAGTGTAGTAGAAATTGAGTTTACTCGAAAATGGATATAACGATTTGGATGAAAGATTTAGATAAAGTGTTTTTTAGAAAACTAAAGCAATTCGACACATACTCATTTTAAGGAAAGTTAGCGTTAACCCTTTAACTGTCAGTCGCAACATATAGTAAAAATTGGGTCTACGCGGAAATGGATATATCGATTTTGATAAAAGTTTGGGATTAAGTGATTTTTAGAGAGCTATAACGATTGGACATATCTTCATCTTCAGGAAAACTTGCGTCCCATGTGAACCCTTTAACAGTCAATCGCAACATACACTGATGGAAAAAAAAATCCCAACACCAGGAAGGAGCTGTGCTAGATAAACGAAATTTGGTAGGCGTGTTTATACATCTGAAAGATGACGTCGATTGAAATTTGGAGCTACACGCATAAGTGTGGCGCTAGTAGCGACACTATGAACATGCAAATGAGGTTTGCTTTAAATAAGCACTGTAAAATAAATAAATACAATCAAAATATTATAAAATTAGTATTTTAATTGCACTTATCAAATTTGCATATCCTTGGGAAAAAAAAGGATTATTAAAAACAATTGGATTAACAATTTAAGAAAAAGTGCTCCTCACACAATGACTTTAAAACGTTTACAAAATTGTTTTCTTCCTTGTAGTTGACTATATCTTGATATTTATATGTTTACATTCAAAAAAAAAAAAAAAAAATGTTTGCAAGAAAATACCGTAAGTTGAAAAAATAAAAAACATTCCTCACAACAATTGTTTTGGGCCGAAAAACAGTATATCGCTTCTTTACACTGCAAAAAATATGTCCTATTTGCTGCCAGAAATTCTCTGTAATAATTTCAGAAATTACGTTCTGACAACATAATTTTTTCGTAAATTATGCATAGTTTCTCAAATTACAGAGAATTTCTAGAAGCAAGTAGGACATATTTTCTACAGTGTACTTATAAAGTAGTTATAACTGCTGCTTTGATGCTGCACTTGTACTTATCATTTTTGTCTGGTGAAAGCTTGTGCTATTATTTCTAATTGAAAGAACTGTTGTGAATGGTGTTCGCTTTCTTTTTTAAAATTTATTTATTTACAATTAAAATTTTTATAAAATGAGGTTTTCAATTGCACTTATGAAACTTACTTAACTCTGAAAAAATACATAATTTTAAAATAGTTAGAATGATAATTTAACAAAAAAGTGATTCTTGCACAGAGATTTTCTAAAATTTTTGCAAGATATTTTCTTTATCGTAGGTGACTATTTCTTGAACTCTATAAATTTAGAATAATAAATAAGTGTTTGCAAAAAATACTATAATTAAAAAAAAGGAGACAAAGAAAGAAAAAATAAAATTTCACGGTAATTGATTGGAGCAGAAATAATAGCACACCTCTTCGTCACGTGTAAATGTAGATACAAGTGCAGCTTTGATGCAGTGGTATTTGTCTGGTTCGACAAGTGAAGGTTTGTGTTATTGTTTTGGCCGAAAAGAACTTCTGAAAGCTTTTACATGACTTAAATATATATATAAGTAAATAAATAAAATGAATACACAATTATCAGTTTAAGAAAACAGATTTATTCATACAGTGATAGATGCATTATTTATGTATGAGAATGTTTTAATTAAATTTTAATTTCAAAAATTAAAATTAGTGTTAAATTTCAAGTATTCGAAATTTGAACAAATTATTTAAACATCTAAGATATTAATTTTATGATTAAATGAATTGTTTCACAGAATGATTAAAAAAAAAAAATGACAATTTATAAACTAAAAAAAGAAAATGTTTAAAATGTACTTAATTTTTTACGTGTTGTTTTGCAAATTTCACTATGAAAAGAAACAAAAAATTATAAGAGAAGTTTTAGTTTTACTTACAATAATAAGGTAAAGTTTTTCATCAAGTTTTTAGTGAAAAATATTTAAAAAATTGTGCATGGTATCAAATTTTAAAAATCTAGGAACTCCTTTAAAAAGAATCATGTTTTACTTGTTATAAATGATATACATAACATGCATCCTATAATGTTCATAGTTTAATATGAATTATAATATATATTATACTTATACAGAAAATACTTCTAAAATAAAATTATTAAAGAATTTTTACTTTCATAACATTTAGAGTTAATAAATTCTTATTGAAAATCAGTTGCATGTCAAGTGATAGTATAAATTGTAGGATCAAAATTAAAAATGAGTTACAATCTCACAAAATACACTTTCACTTAACCAATATTCTTTTTTGAATACTGTAAAAAGAAAAAAGGAAATAAAAAAGGGGGGGGGGGGTTGATAATTTGATTTGCTTAAATCCTTTTTTGTGGATTGCTGAATAACAAACCTAAGAAATTGTTTTATTCCTAACAGAAAATTATAATCAATCATTTTAACAGCCATCAATAAAGTTCTACTGAGAGTTTATTCTTGATGGAGTCACCACAGCTTTTCCAACTGAATACTAACTCATCAGCATACATACTCTTTATTTAGATCATTTTAACTCATAACAAAAACTGAATTTCCACATTTTATAAATTCATTTATATTGTACACCACAAAGAACATTTGTGGTGTTGAAAAAAGTGAAGGGTCGTGTATTTTATTTTGAAGAAAGTATCTTAAATATTGTAAAAGTATGAAACCAATACTACACAAAGTTTTTTAAAGAATAGACTTATGTGTAATACGCTAAAAATGTAAATAAAAATATAATTTTCTTGAAATGTGGATGTATGCAAGTGAAAATAATTATCCTTATATACTAATTAAACAATAAAAGTTGCAAATGAAATATGACATGCTATGTAAAACAATACAATCTACACATTTTCAGAGTACTTTGGAGTTTCAATGAAAAACCTATTTTCTGTCTTATTATATATATGTGAAATTGTAACATAAACACAAATAGAAAGATTATAACTCATATATGTGTTTAAATGATTTCCATATTGCTCTAGAAAATCTGGCGACTGAACTTTTGAATCCAATACCATAGTTTATATTTACATTGTGAATATGTAAACAAACGCTATTGCACCAGATTGTAATATTTTACTGTATTAATTACTGACATACATCTTAAGATTTTTCGCAACGGATTACACTGCAAATTCAAAAAGTAACTTCATTGAACTTGTAGTATTGTAAGTTTATAACATAATAATTTAAATTTTAAATCAACGAGAATTGTCACAGGTGTGAGTAGGTCAACATATAACATGATTTTTTTCTTTTTTACCAAAACTCAAATAAGTATATATTAAATACATCCAGGTATCTGATCTCGTTAAACCACAACAACAATAAAATCTGAAAGCTTTTTTTACCATATGCGATTATTTAACTTTATTTTATTGATTTAAAAAATATGTATCCATTGTTTACAACGCTACACTGATCGGCATATTTTCCTCTTGGAAATTAATTAAATCTAGTACAAAATCAATAAAATCTCCATGAATTGCAATAAAGTACCTATTAATAACTATTATTTATGGTTAATATGAATCAAAATTTTAAATATTTACTAGAAAATGATTTTTAATTTAATCACTCAAAGCATATGTGTCAATAGGTTTTTAAATAGACATCCGACACAAGAACTTAGGCTTTTGTCCACCAGAGGGCGTATTCGAGCGCTAGCGTTGCGAACCAGAAGTCACATGTTGGGTATGATATACAGTTACATCCAGGCTGCAACGCTCGCTCGCAAGCGAGTGATCACAAGTCTGAAATTTGTGATCACCAAGAAAGTTTCATTCCAAAATCAACAAATAATTATACGATAAATAGAACTTTTTATATACAGTGTTTTTAAATTTTCTGTTGAATCATATAAACGCTACCGAAGGCAGCGAGTACTCGTAACAGTTGACTAAAAGTTTTTAAAAATACACTGTTATCGTGCTTTGAGTTATTCTGAAAGTTTCAAATGTCTAGCTAGTCAGGAACTAAGTTAAATAAATTTTTCGCCGAATCATATAAAAGCTATCAAAGGCAGCAAGAACCTGAAACTGTTGGCTAAAACTATTAAAGAAATGCATTGTTATTGTGTTTTGAGCTATTCTGAAAGTTTCAAAAGTCTAGCTAGTTGGGAAGTTACATGATTGTCGAATCATACAGTAAACGCTGCCGAAGGTAGCAGGGTCCTGAAACAGTTGGCTAAAATTATTTAAAAAATGCTTTTACCCTGTTCTGATTTATTCTGAAAGTTTCAAATGTCTAGCAAGTCAGGAAGTTACAAGAATCTTGAACCATATAATAAAAGCTGCCTAAGGCAGCGGGGACTTGAAACTTGTTAGTCAAAAGTATTTCAAAAAATGCATTACTATTGTGTTTTAAGTTATTCTGAAAGTTTCAAATGTCTAGCTAGTCGGGAAGTTGGTTAAATACAGTAGAACCTCGATCCATCGTTTTTCATGGGGTGCGTGAAAAAAACTATGAAAACGGGAAAACAACGAATGTGGGTTATAGTCAAAACATGAAGAAAACAATGTTTATGGATTAATACACACAATGCATACAGTATACTACTAATAAAAAATAATTTGTTACTTTCCAGTCTGTCAAAGAAATAAATCACTGTTGTAGAACGTTAATTAAAGTTAATTTTTAAAAAACAAAAATTTTATGTTGCGTTTTTTGTTTTTATAAATTAAACAGGAATTTTTTCATATTTAAAACATTTTTTCTGGTTCTTTTCTATAATTTCATGTACTTATCGGCGTGAAAATTATCCTCTGTTTCTTCGCCATTATTTTCATATTTTGAAATCATATATTTCTTCTTTGCTTTAGGATACCGCATGTCGCAACGTCTTGATTAATGCAAATATCATCACTAAACTTTGTACCAGACCCATCCCCTGCTACACGCATCCACTCTTTATCTGCTTCATCATTATCCTGCCCTTCTGTTTGATATTCTTCATCATTTTTTCGCACATAACCGAATTACTCGAAACAATTTTCTAGATTACTAAAGAAGTTACTTCCTGCCATGCTGAAATTACAAAATAAATAGATGGTCTGGAGACACAGTATCACAATTTTGATCCTCCATTGAAATGGAGAAGAGTTATTTTAGAATGAAATAAGTAATTCCAGTTTGTATGTCATATGGAACCGATCCGCGATTGTAATGAAATGCTCGCCCTCTGGTGGGCTAAGGTGAAATTATCACACCACTGCATATCCTCATATTATGCAATCGACTTTCAATGATGAAATGGCGGAGAAAGAATAATAATTACACGTGGCTGTTATATTTACTAACAACTGCAGTGTTCAGAGAGCGCCATCTATCGATCATTACAAACGCGGATAGACTTTCTTCAGGAGAAAAATTTTACAACGATAAATGTGGGAAAATGACTTTTTGTAGCACGATACATGCGAGTTTCGTTAACATTATTTAAATACAATTGGTACAGGGACCATTGGTGCAATGTCCTCCATGTTCACATAAAAAAATGTTCACCTCTGGGGGTCACCAAAGCCTTCCCTTCCATGGATGATCAAAACTGTGATGGCATGTCTCCGGACAACCTCTAGGGATGAGTCTTAGACCGTCGCCAATTGCCCATT
Source organism: Salticus scenicus (assembly GCA_963930645.1). Classification (NCBI taxonomy): domain Eukaryota; kingdom Metazoa; phylum Arthropoda; class Arachnida; order Araneae; family Salticidae; genus Salticus; species Salticus scenicus. Next base: position 169,164,624 of record OZ005651.1, read on the forward strand.
GCACAGCACTAGTATGACGTAAAACCTAACTAACCAGCCAACTGTTTTTGAGTTATGCAAGATACATACACACATACAGATGTCACGAAAAATTGTGTAAAGTCACTGATCCCTCTAAAACGAAACTTGCAGGTGTACAATTGGACATCATGACACACATAAATTTGCAACATTCTACAATGATTCATTTTTGAGCTATGTGAGATATAAAATCCATTTTGCAAATTGAGATTACAATACTTCCTTATACATTGTATAAGGAAGTATAAAGAGATTGTAAGTAAAATTTTAACTTATTTCAAATGTTATTTTAATTAATTACATTTTTGATGCATTAGGTATATACAGTCAAACTACATTAACATGAATTATTTTTAACATGAACTGTTTCCTTAATCCCTGTCAAAATGAAAATTGATTACTGATAGCATGAACTACTGAAAACTTTTTTTTTTCCTCTTGAGATTCACGTTAACGAGGTTCGATTGTATTAGGCTAGTATGCATTTTTAAAAAGTATTTTTTTAGAATTTTATTTATTATGTTTTTTTAATGTTATAATTGATCGACTATGTTGATACATCTATAAATTGTTTAACAGACAACATCTGTTTCCTGCTGATGCTTCACTGTAAAATTAATCCTTCGCACAAATCTGATAAACCATGTAATGTTTACTTTGAAATATCATTCATGAGCTATGAATATTTATTTAGAGAAATTGGAGTGTAAGGTTGAATTTTTTATACAAACTACGCGAAAAATACCTGAGCTGGAAATCAAACTCGAGCACTCCACTTACAGTGAAGATGCTCTACCACTGAGCCACCTTAACTGCTTTTCAACTTGGCATTTTCCACATATCTGTTGGCAATGTCACTGTGTTTGTAAATGCAGATTTAACGGGTAAACATATAAAGATTAATTCATGGCACAACTCTGATAGACCCTGTAATTTTTACTTAAATCATTCATGAACCATGACTTATTCAGAGAAATTTGAGTGTAATATTGAATTTTGTAGACCAACTACGTGAAAAAGACGAGAAGTGGAACTGAAATCGAGCACTTCACTTACTGTATGTCACTGAACTACCCTGGCTGATAACCAGCTCGGCATTTCCCATATAATATCTGGGGCCCTACAACGAACACTTTGTAATCTTCTCACTGCCGACAATTCTGGGGCTGTGACGTCATTTTTCGACAATCGCGAAAAAGTGCTACAACGAACTCATCGTAAGCTTCTCACTGCCGGTATCTCTCTTCGTTATCTACCTCTAAAATCTCACCTACTGAAAGCTAGTGAAATCGCGATTACGAAGTGAGAACTTCGTCAGCCATTTTTAGTACAAAATACCAATGAATTAAAAAATAAAAAATATGTACGTATGTCATACTTTTTGAAAAGAACTTTCAAAACTATTAATTTTTTGTGTGAATACTGTATACATTTAATGATTAGATTTAAAGATATTTGATTAGAAAGATTACGAGTGACAATAAGTATGTTGCTTTTACCTTAAAACAATAAAACAGAAATAACCCTAAAAATTAAAGACTAAAGAATAAATTTCTGAAATTTTGACATCCTCAGAACTATAAATTCTAAGTTAAATCATATGGTTTAATCCTTCATAATAAATAGTTGTAAAAAATGCTCATTTAAGGACTGTATAATAAATAACTTAAGAAGAACGTCGTACGTCTTCTAGTGGCTTGTACACAGCGCATTCACAGCAGTACCCGGGTTCAAACCCCGTTAACTCTATTTCAGATTTTTTTTCTTTTTTCAATTATTATATATATATATATATGAAGAAAAATAAATTAATTTAAAATGAATCATTTGCCAGTTGTAAGTTTTAATTTAGCAATTATTTTCTACTTCATTATTAATTGAATTTAACTTTTGTTTCAGTATAAATTCAAATAAATATTTCAAAAGTAACCATTAAAAGTAATCCATTCAATAACAAGAAATTAAATAAATAAATAATTTTTAAAGAAAAAATATTTCAGTTTAAAGTTTAATTTTTGTTTAATGACTTTTCAAAAGCAGAAAAGAGATCAAGCATTTTACTTTTAAACTATTTAATTTGAACTGAAAAAGCGAAAAAAAAAAAAAAAAAAAAGGAGGGGGAATTTCATTTTTGTTAAATTAAATTAATAATTAATATATATATATATATATATTATCAAATTAACTTAAGTTTTATTATTATATATTTATTTTGTTGCTTGTATACATACTCTAACAAAATATTTGAAAGGATAACTTATGGGGGAAAATTATATTAGTTACAATTTTAACTTCTGGCAAGTAATAAATAAAATTAAATGTAGAAAAAAAAAAAAGTCGAAATATAAGCATTTTTTTTTTTTAATTATTTTATTTCGATGAGAAAGAAACAAAAAAAAAAAAAAAAAGAAAGAAAGAAAGACTTTTTTTCTTTCTTTATTTTTTCTCTCCCCTAACCCTTAAATTAAATATTAGTATATTTCTTATTGGTAATAGAATAAATTAAGGAATTGCTAATATGTGGAATATTGTGCATAAAATACATACATATATAAATAAAACTTTTTATTTTTTAAGGCAATAAAATATACGCATGTATATAAACTACTATCCCTTGCCAGGGATTCAATTTGGGAACTCTCGGTTAAAATTTTTAAGGCAATAAGCAAGTTCTTTAATCAACGCACTTTAATATGTAAAATTCATGGGGGGGGGGGGGGAAGAGAAGTTAAAAATCCATAGAAAAAGCACGGGATGAAAAGGAAAAAAAACTCACAAAAGATACAGCAAAGGAGCCACCTTAGTTATCATAATTATATTCTCTTTAAGATAGGATTGCTATGAAACTAGCATTACGAACGAATAATTCACATGATTTAGCTTAAATTTAAAGGTCTGAGAACTACAAAAGTGATTATTTTTAGAAATTTATTCTTCAGTCTTTAATAGACTATTTTTTGTTAATTAATGCTCTTGGTTTTTGTGATAAAAGCACCACAGTTATGTATATATATATATATATTATACGCAATGTTGCATGTATTAGCAATTCCCTAATATCTCTTATTACTAACAAGGAAAATATGAATATTTAATTTAAATGTTGTAAAAAAAAAAAAAAAAAAAAAAAAAAAAAAAAATCCCCCCCCCTTTTCTGAATGAAATAAAATAATATATATGTATATATATATATATTACATTTAAATTTAATTATAGTTATTATATACCAGAAGCTACAATTTGTAACTAATTTAATTTTCCGCCCATAAATTATTATTATCCCTTCAAATATTTCGCTAGAGTAAGAGCACGTACATCAATAATAAAATAAATAAATAAAAATGTTAAAGTTAATTTGATAATGTATAATTTATTATTATTATTATTGTTGTTGTTGTTATTAATTTAATTTAACAAAAATGGAACTTTCTTCTACTTCTCTCTCTCTCTCTTTTTTTTTTTCCCTCTTCTTTCTGTTAGTTTAAATAAAATAATTTAAAAATAAAATGTTTGATCATTTTTCTGCTTTTGAAAAGTTATTAAACAGAAATTAAACTTTAAACTGATATATTTTTTCTTTATTATTTATTTCTTTATTCTTAATTTAATCTCTTGTTATTGTGTATATATGTATTATTTAACTTACTAATTTTTTTCTACTTAATTATTCATTAAATTTAACTTTTTTGTTTTAATTAAATTAAAAAAATATTTAAAAAAAAATCAATTAAATCTTAAAACTAAAATGCTTACTTTTGAAATATTTGCTTGAATTTATACTGAAATAAAAGTTAAATTCAACTAATAATGAAGTAGAAATTAATTGCTGAATTAAAACTTACAACTGGCAAATTATTTATTTTAAACTTCTTTTTTCCAGACTTATAAATAAAAAATTAAAAAAAAAAAAAAAAAAAAAAAAAAAAAACTTAAAAAGGCCGTAACGGGGTTTGAACCCGGGTACTGCTGATCTGAAATGAGATGCTCTGCGTCCAAGCCACTAGGAGACGTTTAGCGATCCCCTTATGTTATTTATAACAGAGTCCTTAAATGAGCACTTTTACAATTATTTTATTATGAATGATGAATTTACATGATTTAACTAAGAATTTATAGCTCTGAGGACGTCAAAATCGATTATTTTCAGAAAGTTATTCTTAAGTCTTTAATTTTAGGGTTATTTTTGTTTTATTATTTTAAGGCAAAAGCAACAGACCAATCGTCACTCGTAAACTTCCTAATCAAATATCTTTAAAACAATTTATTAAACGTATATAGTGTTCACACAAAAAATTTATAATTTTGAAAGTTCTTTTCAAAAAAGTATAACTTATGTGCATCATTTTTATTTTTTTAATCACCAGTTTTTATTAAAAAATGGCTGACAATATCTGAGCGTATTCACTTTCGACCATTCACGCACTGTGATTGGTCAGATAGTATTCGAAGCTGAAACTCGCAATTCGGCTTCCGCTCACGGCTTCCGATCAGAGAGTATGGAGGTGAGATTTTACTTCACTGTGATCACTCATCATCATCATCAAAGTGCTTGTTTTAGTGTTCCTGGGAACGACGCTCCCTTACCACTAGTATTAGTATGTGGATCAGAAAAAATAATGACCATAGCAATAGACCAGCAAAACAGAACACTGGTGACATAAAATGGAGGCGTAATAAAGCCTTCAAAATTAAGGAAATAATATAAAAGAGAAAGGCAATGTACGAAGAATTATAAAATAAAGAATATAAATATGTAAAAGAACATAAATATGAAAAAAAAAAAAAAAAAAAAAAAATGATGATAATAATAAAATAATGGTAATATTTACATGATAGAAAGGTAATGCCAAGAAAGGTGTTGAAGTTTTAGCAGTAGGGAAATAGACATAGGAGCTTTTAACCAGGGTTAAAACCTTCTGGAAGGTACAGGGTAGCACGTGGCCGTCTATAACTCGCACGAGCATCATAATCAGTCATGTTGAAAATCTCTTCGTTAGGAATACAGGGTAGATGATCAAAAAATTTAGTAGCCTGCATTTTGATTGTTGTACGAATAGTATCAATATGAAAATCATGGTGGATAACTGAATTACGACAGTACCAGGGGGCATGCCGAATGATGCGAAGAGTTTTGTTTTGTAAAATCTGGACTTTCTGCAGATTGGTATTCGCTGCAGACCCCCAAATCTGGGCACAGTAGAGCAGAATAGGTCTCAGAACGGTTTTATAAAGTAGGAGTTTGTTACCCATGCTCATCCCATTACCATACAGAAGATAAGCAAGGTCATTCTTTGCTTTGTAAAATTTTTGGACGGTATAATCGATATGTTTGCGCCAAGTAAGTCTGCTATCGAGGTATAGACCCAAGTATCTGACTTCCCTTCCGAAGTCAACACAGGAACCATATAGTTGCTGTGATCACTATCCGATTTCGAATGAATCTCAAACTCACCGGGCGTGTTCACGTATCTCCTCGATCTCCACAACTCCCCGAGTAGTTGACGTCACAAATCCCCTAACTGATCTACTCGAGGAGATGATTCTTGAACGCCTTTTCGGTCTGTTTTGGGTAGAAACATGGCGGCTAAAGTAAATTCTTTTATAAACAACTTTTTATATCGCTTTTAAATATTTTAATGAATAATGGAGATATACTTTCAAGTTTAAAATTAGAGTAAAAGAGACTGTACTTGATGAAAAGAGTGTAAAGAGAAGAAATTTTAAGGAAACTGAAGGATATATTGAAAACATCATTCCTAGACTCTCAAATTTTCAGCTCCAAAATTACTTCAGTAGAATTCAGTTTCACAACTGAACATATTTAAAAGTTATTTCTGAAAAGATTTTTTACAGTATATGAACTGAGTTTTGAAAATATTTAATTTTTCGAAAATAGTGCTGTTATTTTTTATTTATCGTGATTATTGTTTTGCGGTGAAAAGTTTTTTTTTTTTTTTTTTCTGAGTAAGATTTACATGAGCATATCAATAAATATTGAATGCTTCATACTCTTATTTTATACTTGTGCTGTGTTCTATACTCGAGAAGAATATCTGCTAATGTTGTGATGGAAATGTCAAGTGAATTGTTCTTCTGTGTTTGGTTTTATTTATATTGCCATGCAGTAGAGCAGTTCTCTTAGATACAACCTTTCTCTTCATAAAGATAAACTGGAGTTCATAGGTATGTATTAACTTTATGTAAGATTTTAAATACTATTACAAAGAAAGGAGCAGGGTCATGCCACCCCTCTGTTATTTTTTATAGCATGTTTGTATTAAATTAGGTAATATTTTAAGAAAAAATTGTGATTGTTTAAATAAAACATTTTTCTTATATTGTTTCATATTTAACTACATTTAACTTACGAAGTAAAGTATTTAAATAGTTAATTTCTTACTATAACATTCATTCAAATGTACATAAACCGTTTACAATTATAATCATGTTGCTAATATAGTAGAGAATTTGAATTGACTAATAGTTTAAACACTTTCAAAGTTGTAGTAGTATTTACCACTTTAGTTTATCAATATCTATATGTGCACTTTTATTTCTGTAAATATATTGAAATGCTTTAGAATTGGTGTATGTTATTTGGGTTTTTCCCTGAGGCAGAATTTAGCGATACTGTGTCACTGTCACAGAAAAGAAAAGAAATTTTTGCTTGCAGAGGGATTTACTGATAATAATTACAGATATTCTCATATTTCAAAAGAAAACAGAGATTTGTGTTACATTTAAGAATTCTACAGTGTATTAATAATATTAATATCTATGCAATTAAATGTCATCTTGCAGAAAAGGTTTGCATGAATGATACTTGTCACAGAAAGCATAAAAATATTCTGCCACAGGGAGGTTTATATAGCATGCTTCTTATTGAAAATTACATTCATATTTGTGTAAAAGCACTTATAATAAAAATATTTGGATATTTCACGGTCTGTGAAAGGTATTTCTTTAAGCATATTTTATCTGTTTGCTTATAGTTGCTCTGTTTTTTCCATAGTGGAAAGAACGTCATTAAAACTGTCCCAGACAAAATACTATTTCATCTACTTTTGTCCACTATTAATTATTTGCGAGTTGTAAATTTAAAATTACCCTTGTTTCCATATACATAAAACAATTCTTTATTAATGTGTATTTATAACCATTTTAAATACTGGAAAATCAGCAAAATTTACAATAAACAATAAATCTGAATTATTCTGTTGGTGAATTCAAAAGCGATATTTTATAGTTTTTATTTTAATCATCTACTGCTTTCAATTGCATTATCATTTCTTCTCTCATAGTCATTGATATCTTTTAAGAATTTGTTATTAAGCACTATAGAATTGAATGGGTCACATTTCTTTCATGCAGTTTTTCTTACCTTACAAACATACATGCTATGTAAGGTAAGTATTGTAATCTTAAACTAACGAAAATTTAACTTTAATATATAGGTGTGTTTAGTGCTGCACCAAGTAGCACTTTGGCCGAGTACCGAACACCAAGTAGTTGTAAGAAAGAATTGATGCATATATGAGGAAATTTGCACAACTTGGGGGGGAAAAAAGCCTTTTGAACCCAAAATATTTTATTTAAATGGCAAACAGCATGCTTTCCTGTAGAACTTTCGTAGTGTATATACATAATTAGGTTCATTACTATATTTTGATACTTTTAGTGAAGTGGATTATTAAAAGCATAACTCGTAACTTTATTCTTAAAATCTTTTTTAGATGCAAAATTATCCTCAGATAATTCTTAGAGATACAAAACTTCCTATGCATTAAGAATTAAGACATATGAAATGAGAACATTAAATATTTTATAATTTCAAACATGATACGATTCATTAATCTTCAGACTGTAGAAATGTAAAATGATAGGTGGTTTTAGGCCTTAATTGGCAAAACTACAGATTTGATTATTGAAAATGTATTTTAAATGATCTTTTAGTGTATTTACCTTTTACATATACTGCAAAAACACCTTTACTCGGTTAAATGCCCCCCCCCCCTTCTCCCTCTTTTTACATTAATTTTATTTGTTCTTAAAATACCAAATAAATTCCTATCGGTAGACTGTATCCAAATAGATGATAGTTTTTAACATTATTTTACAGTGTATATTTTTCTTTAGATTCAAAATCAGTCTTTTTCTTACTGATTTGAAGGTACTTTTACTTACATAATTGTATAAATTAAATTTTTATGTTAATATTAAATAAAGGTTATTTTTTTTTTTAATGTTTTATTTTTGTCTGATTTACAGGTACAATTTTATATACTAAGTTTTTATAAAATATTGCATATTGCATACGTACAAGATAGTTATAATTAAATTCTTATAGCTAAAATGGACAAGCTCATATCATGAATTGTCTCTAAACCAAATTTAGTGGTAGCCCGTTTTAACTGCAGAAAGCTGTTATAGTGAAAATTTTAATTATAATGACTCTGTATTTATATTTTCATAATCATTTTGTTTAGTTATAAAATAAATATCTATCAATGACACATTTCTTTCAATAATGCATAAAAATAGTGAAATCCCTCAACTACTCGGCATTGACTGAATACTTAGCCTAAATTTGGCCGAATATTTACTGACTATACTTGGTACAGCTCTGTGTATCTCTAAGTTTTGAAGTTCCCTGAGTTCAATTTTTTTTTTTTTTATGATGATGTATGTATGTGAGTGAACATGATAGCGTCTAATGGCCGTATATTGACCATTAACTTTAACTCTGTGTTCAATGCAAAAACTTGAAAACTTTCTAATGTCAGGGTGTAGCTTTCCAACAAAATTTGGCATGTTGCTTCTGCCATCTAGTATGAAGGATTGCTTATTTTCAGCTAAAAAAATATGAAAAAAACAATGCCATTAGATGGCAGAAGCATTGCGTGAAATTTTGCTGAAAGATTGCACTCGGCGGGGGATTTATAGATTATTTTAAATGGCATTTTTATTAACATATCCTTTAAGTTTACTAACAAAACAATTCAAGTTGGTTGTAAGGGGTCCCCAGACCCTCAGATGTTTAAAATAGTTCCTGCCAAGACTCGAGGGGTTCCTATGCAAAACAAAGAAATTTTAAGAAATGAATTTAGTAACAATGCTAGGGAATGAAACAGAGTTACTCCATGCCTTTATATGGAAGAACCGATTAAAATAAGTCTTATCATACTAAATTAAATTCTATTTTGTGCAGAATTTTATATCTATTACTTAAGAATCAAAAATCGGCTTAGTTTTTTTTTTTTTTTTTTAGAATGTCAATTTAATTAGGACGGCTCTTAGTTATGCTTGGGGAAAATTTGTTTGATAGATTTTTAAAAAAAATAATTATAACATAATTTTTCAGGATACTTTGTATTGCAGAAATAGAACACTGGTGCAGAACTTATACCACTACTAATGAAACAAAGTTTTCTACTTCTTAAATCAATGAATGTATATCTAGAGAAATTTCATACACAAATACTGGCATAAATTCTGCACCAGCATTCCATCCCTTGTATTGCTGTTTCAAAATTTGCAAACTGGCAATCTTCTAATTTGAATCATGTTAGATTATAAATTGGGTGTTTATTCTACATTGAAGTATAAAAATAATTACTTTGAAAATTGCAAAATTTAAACTGATTTTTACAATAAACAGCTTATTAAGATTTTGAAAAGCAGTAAAAGTGCATAAAATAAAATTAAGGATATTGTAATTAAAAAAAAAAAAAAAAAAAAAGGATAATTTCCTAATAAATAGCTAAAATTTTACTATTTAATGCTATTTTAATATTAATATGCATTTTAAATGCCTTTTTAATATTATTTCAATACTTAAGTTTTAAGTTGCCCTCATTGAACATTTAATGATATAAATGTGAATATTCAATTGAGAATGGGGAAGTATTCCTTTTTCCTTTTATTCAAACTATTCTCCCCCCCCCCATACTGTTTGTTTTCTGATCCGAATCACAAACAAACAAGGACAATTCTATTCTTGTAGTAGAATTATCCTTGTTTGTTTGCGACTCGAAGTGAAGAATAAACAGTGTGCAATAATGATGTGAAATGCATATTATCTTTTGAATTTGTTATAACATTAAATTTATCTAATTAAAAGAGTAGTTTAAAATAATGGAGTTTAAAGGTATTTAAATTTTTATTTTAAACAATCTTTATACAAATACTTCTTATACTATTAAATTACTACCTTAATTATGATGGCTTTCAAGATTTTTTCTAAGAGGTGAAAAACTCATAAAATCGATTTTAACGTTGTCTCTTACAATGGCATCTTCTGAAAAAAACTCTTAAAGAAATAAATGTATTTACTTGATGCATTTACCTTAACCTAATTTTCTGAGTAACTTTTGTATCTCTTTCATATTTTAGTTTTCCTGCAAGAATTAACTTACAAATCTCCTTTGTAAGTTAATGATATAACTGTTTTTGTAACAGATTAATTAAACACAATCGTAAACTTTAATAATTGCATTTTGAATCTAAAAGCAATTAAAGTTATACATTCAAGCTACAGATGCAAGGCTGTATAATAAGTCTTTATTATTATTTCTCTCATTATAAAAATTCACAAAACATTATTTCTCGTTGAGGGAAAAAATTTCATTTATATATGATCCATAACTAATCAGGGAATGTAAATTGTATGATTAACCCTATGTTAAATATAAGTTATTGGTTTTTGATTAAATTAAGATATATTAAAAATTATATTGTACATTCAAAAAAGGCTCAAATAATATATATCCTATGTACATCCTACAAAGTATTATAAAATAGTTATAGGGGGAAAAAAATACAAATTTATTTAAGTGGAATAAATGATTGCTTAAAATAAATAGTCTTTAAAAATGTAGAATGAAAATGGGTTTGAATAATTAATTAAATTTAAGTTATTTCGCATGAAATTGGAAGTTATTTTAAATTGTAAATATGAAAAAAAAAAAAAAAAGCAAGTAAAAGAGAATTAAAATATTAAGAAAATAATCAATATCGTTAACTTTTTTTTTTAGTTTTGATATATATATTGTATTTTCTATCTTGTTCAATCGAGCGTCGCTAATATTTCTAAAATTAAAAAAAATGCAATTGTACATTAATAAAAATTCATATTCTTCTTAGATATTACTAAAATATTTCAGCAAAACACATCACCGTAATGATATTCAGCATTTGTTTACGTCTGTTGCTATGCGGTTGCCACGCTTTCTATCATCTCCCCGAAGAAAATTATCGGGAAAATTGGGGAGTTGCTGATCTCCTCGGTCAGAAGTCGTGAACAGCTTATTTTTCTGATCGAGGAGATCGGGGAGAAGTTGTGAACAGCTTGGGGAGTTAACGAGGAGATCGATCAGATCGAGGAGATATCGTGAACACGGCCACCGTTTAGCTCTCGATAAGCGCTCACGATCAGTTCGTTGTAGGGCCAAAAGTGATTGTCGTAAACATTTTGGTGAGATCTTCCAAACTCGGCATCGTGAAGTTCTCACGTCGTGAGCTTTACGAAGTGTTCGTTGTAGGCCCCCTGTTCCTGATATAATATCTGTTCCCATATAATATCTGTGCCTGAGTTCAATTATCAGCTCTGTTGTTTTTCATATAGTTGGTATAAAAAAATTTAACCTTACATGCTAACAGATATTATGTGGGAAATGCCGAGTTGGTAATCAAAGCCAGTTGCTAACCAGAAGCCAAACTTATGTTATTCTATGGCGAAATTTGTTTCTACAATTACTCATTGCTTAATGCGTTTTTTAATTATGTATTCATGTTCTGAAAATTTATATCTGTTCAATTAGTATTACTTTTTTTTTTAATTAATATTTTGCTTTTGAGTTTAAAAAAACAAAAAATATTTAAGTGTATTTTTCAGCAGCATAAAATATTAGAATATGTGAAAACAAGTAGTAGTATTGTAAATTTTCTGAAGGTTAAAAAAAAAAAAAAAAAAAAAAAAAAAAAAAAATGTTAAAGAAAACATGACCCTTTGTCAGGCGAATAAAGTAGGCATGAGTGTTTGTTTGCAGCACTCATGCCTACTTTGTTCGCCCGACAAAAGGTCGTGTTTTCTTTTGACCCAAAACAATTTTTGCGAATTATTACATTTTATGGTGTTTATCATTTCTTGGAAAAGATACTAAAAGTCTCATTTAAAGATATATGTCAAGTATAAAAATATGGATATGATGGTTTTGTATGTTTGCTTTTTTGTAAGTGGATTACGCAGAAAATTATAATTGAACATTTATATTGTTCATAAATTTTAGGCTTATTTAATATACATCAAACATGATGTATCATGTTTATGCAATTGCTTATTTATTACTTAAAATAGAGTAATAATAAAACGACGTATAATAATGAGATGACTACAATATTCGGTTAAACTGCCAGTTAAACAATCTGGTGTGGTAACATTTGCTTAAATATTCTTATTGTAAATAACCGTTACCACATTTAATTGTAACTGTCTGATTAGTCAATTATTTATTTATTCTTTTTTATTATTATTATTTATGATATTCTATATAGTAAAAAAATACAAGCCACATTCTTCCACTATTAATGCTTGTGTTTTGAAAAATAAAAATATTTTATTAAACAATTATGCATATGTATAACTAATAGCTGCAGCTATTTCATTATATTTAAATTCAATATTAGCTGTTAGTAAGCTTTAAATTTAAAATTTTGCTATTAAAAATGTTATTAATATTTCTCTTTCAGGCTACAATGCTTTAATTCAAGGCTAATTGGTTATTGCTTGAGTGTTCTATTCAATCGACTGTATCAAGTTATTTAATCATTTAGCTAAAATGAATGTATATGAAGAAAAAAATTCAATAACACTGTAATAAGCAATTGGGAAAAATTAGATCCAGCAGCAGAGAATTCAAACACAGTGAAAAAGGAAATATAAAAAAATAGAGAAGAATGTGTACTGAAAGGGGGGGGGGGAGTATTGTGTAATCTTGTAACAATAACAAAGTAACGGTTGGGGGAGCAGCATATATGTCCTCCCCCTCCATTTTTAATTGGCAAAATGTTGTAATTTATAAGTTTTAAACAAAGTTTTCGTTTAAAGTTTAAAAACTGTTAAATACTGAATTTAAATGTAATGAACCAACTACAAATATAACTTATACAAATGTATAGTTATTTGAGAGTAAAATATTTTTATTCTTCAAAACTCATTTTCAGCACTAACAATGAAGTTGTATATTTTCGGCCGTTACTATTCGGACCATCGGTGCGATTAATGTGGAGGCTATTTGGACTTGTTGCACTGGTCATAATAATGATTTTGCTTGTTTGATCTTAAATTTTCTCTGTAATATACTAATTATTTTGCTTGTTTTAACTGCAAATTCAAACTTTTAACATTTTGAAAGTGTATAATGCAATTGATCTAAA